>CAIIXF020000012.1:1799317-2999317 GCA_903813345.2 Owenia fusiformis | reverse complement strand
CAAATTACACAAAGTCTGATTGTTTTGACAATTGAGTGCCCAAAGCAGGTGAAATGTCATCATTTGTAAATCTACAGGTGTGCAAATGTTTTTCAGGTGAATACTCTTCAATATTTGAAGTTTACGGAGCAAAGGTGATAAAGTGCTTGTACAGTTTAGCTTGTCTCGACGATCTTTATTAGCAATGATTTCCAGCCCGTGAATCGTTTTGTTTTAACAAAAGAAATGGTGTCTTGATGTCAACTTGTGACAGAAGTTGAGTATTTATACTTTAATTCGAATTCATTACGGTTTCATTCATCATATGCTTTTTTTATTTGAATTTTTCACTTGTGAATCTTCATACATATGCATCTACGTTGATTTCGTTTTTCTGAAAGTCACGATATAAGAACACCATATTTTACGACCTGTTCTTCAACATAGCAATTATTCACCCTTTTGGTTTCAAAATGAACAGTTTTGGGTGGCCACACAAAGAGAATTTGAATTGCAAATCATGATATAAATTTCATATCGATTTGTAATTGCGAAAGTGTGTTATACGTCATCATTTTTTGCGCATCTTCAACAATGATTGGAATGAAGCCATTTGCGGATGAAAGATACATTCATCGGGTAATTATAAATGGAATGTGGAAAGTTCTATTCTTAGCAGCAGCACTTCAAGGGTCTTCACCTATGGCTTACCACAACAAACTCAGGCTAGTACCTCAGACAAACATACCCTGAAAGCTTTTTGATTATTTAATCCTCTGACTATTTTTAGTCTTATCTACATGGTTTGAGGTCCAGGAATACGTTATGAAATATTTCTAAAATGCGAGACATAGTGTACCGATTCATTTATATGTAAAATATTATATGTTATGTTTACACGGTCAATTATTTAACTACATTAACTACAAATTAACTACATCAACTACACATTTAAAGTTCTCTAATTAACAAACAAATATGTATGCAATAGTGCCAAGGGGAAATGACAAACCCCTGCTAAGGGAGGGATATTGGAGCAAAAATCTCATAAATTGTCTAAAATGCATTTATTTTATAGAGTTAACCAATGAGTCAAGTACCATTGCCGTAAATATAAGAGCGAGTATTCCGATTATTTATAGTGTTTTACAGGAAACTGTGATAAGCCAACAGTAAAATATTAATAGACGTAGTTACAAGATTATGATTGGCCCTCTGAAGAGGGAGTTGGAAAAGCACTACGAATTAAGATGTGGTATTTACCTGTAAACTGTAGCGATTGAAAATTCCTGACGTATTGTCATACACGACCCCAACCCGGCGTTGCTTCATTCGTGGGGAACTATTCGCTGATCGTGAGCCACTGACTGAACTTTTAGACCTAATAGGCATTGCCCTTGAGGACCGACTTGGTCTACTTGGGGCACTGCCGGACCTCTTCAAGAGAGCTAAGTCGATGGACGCCGAGCAAGTACTTGGTGAGATTCGCTCGTGGGATAAACGTGGTGGAGATAAACCATAAGATAATTCACCATTGCTATTCGTTCGTGCGAGTTCTTTGTTTTTAGATCTCTGTTCGTATGGGTTATTTTTCCCCAATGATGCGCTTTTGCCCAACATAAATGTCCCACAACATTTTGTCCTTGGTGTCTCACAGAAATGATCAATGTTACTGAAAGCCTCATCTTGCTCTAGGGGCAAACTACTGCCTAAATGGACGTTCCTTCCGAGTGAAGCACTTTTCACAGTTAACATTTTTCCGGGTGATACACTTTGATTTTTGCCATTTATTCCTATTCCTCTCTCAGTTGGTATATTTGTACCATGTGCACCAAATAATGCGAAACTTGATTCAGGCGAAGATGACGCCGACTCTGAAGATGAACTATAGCTGGGTGCTTCGAATGATTCGCTAGCCGCATTGTCCTCATATTGGACTTGTTCTGTGGAGAATCCTGTGCTCTTTCCCCTAACTCTTTCCAAACTTGTATTGTTACGATGTGGTGGAACGTCATCCACGTACAAAACAGCAGCAGAGTTCTCAAATTCCTTTGACATTTTCTATTTTGACATTAAAATATCCTAAAAATGTCGACATACAAACGAGATCAAAATGTTTCATAGAAGCGAAAGCGTCTGGATTTGTATATCATTTATCTTCTGAGATAATGTCCAAATTATTCCGTCTTTGTTTAGGTATCATTCATAATCAATATGGATTAATTTTTGGCTCATTAAAACTGGATTTATGGATAATGTACCTAAACCGATTTCCTTTGAAGGTCGAAATTCCTCAAGTTTTATAAGCTATAATCAGAGCTGTCAGATTTACGTTAATCCTCTTGTTAAAGTATCTGCAGTGTCATAAGTTCCATAACAACCAAATATTTGAGGTCAAGGTCACGTTAACCTTAAGATAAATGTACTTCCCATTTGTCTACAACAAATTCTAAATTTTAAAACATAGAATGTCCACATATGTTTTATGGTTTTTGAGGTTCCAAGATTTATCAGTCTTTGGCAGCTATCAATGTCAAAAACACTTATCAAAATCGATAGAAAGTCGAAAATATAATTTTGTCTCACAGTGCAAACTTCGAGGGCAACGCGTATCAATTGTCTACTTCGTTACTATAGTAACAGTACCAATAATCCACCACAGATTCAACCAACAGAGCAGTACATAAATTATCTTCTTAAATACAACGTCTATTTTAATCCACATCAGTGTCGTTTGTTATTAACCTTCCATTGGTAACCACGGTAACTAAGCGATAAATACCCAAACTCCACCTTGACGTCAGACACTTGACCGGAAACGATTAAACTGAACCCCATGCAGTTATCTTGTGGTTTAATCACAAATTCATTATACTGTCAATTAAAACTCCTACGATGTTATATGAGATAAATTCCAAATATTTCCTGGTTCTGACTACTGGTTACGGTAACTTCCGTTGCAGTGTCACCATGACAACCATCGTAAATTCCTCATATTTTGAGCGTTCGTCTCCCAATGAATGTAAAGTAGCTAATATCCTGCTAATAGTTGCATTTGATTGGACGGTAATTGGATGGTAAATATGAAGTACTTTTCCTAGTTCAGTTTAAATTGCAGTGGTTCTGTTCCAAATGCTACTGCAGACTTCTCCAAGGTCATCTAACTGGCTCTGTACAGAGCCTATTAAACAGTTCTTTGTACTGAGAGTGCTGCGTTATTTTACTTCATAAATTTCCTGAGGCGCTTCTTGAACTGTACATTGCCCTACTAACTCTGAACTCGCTGGCACTTCAATAACTGTCCAAAAACTGACGGATTTACTTCATGGCGATGCTGTATTGCTACAACATAACATGAAACTGATTTCCATTACGATTTTCATCAAGATCTATTAACGAACACGAAGTAAACACACATTGGTACTTTGTACTTTGTCAAAGTTTAAAACTTCGCAAAAACATTCAAACACGTACGACTAAACTTTTGCGTTTTGCCCTCTCAATTCTTAATCCATGTCAACGTGATCTTCTAGATCTGCTGTTCATTAGTATCTCAGTTAGCCTCAATATGCCTCTGTTGGTGTTAATTGGTCTCGGTAAGTTTATACTTCGATGTAAAATGTCATCTGACTGTGTGTGTTTGTATTGCTGTAATATCGAATCTGTGCGATTTCTTCATCAAATCCCTTAAGTTTTATATAATTCATTCGTTCCTAATTCATTGTTTCATCCGTATCCAAAAATGGCTATAAGTGTTGTTGACTATTCTGGTTGTATCCTTAAAAGCTATTCTTTTACCAATTATACTTCATATTTGTTTTGTTGATTCGTTCTGGAGTATTGCTTCTTCTAAAAATGACTACGTGGTATTGTATATAATATATATCGATGTACACTGGTTGCTGTTATGGTTTGACCCTGCTGGCTGTTTGGGTCAGAGAGCCCGGATTAACGTGGTCTGTTCCGGGGTTCTGTTAGGTTATTTGATACTGTCTTGATAGCTATCCTCGCTTTGTGTATTATCGTTCCCTGTTGAAGAATCTCATAGTTGAAATGAATTGTAAACAGTTGTTTGTCTATGGGCCAACTTTTGTGATGAAAGAGATTTTAATTGATTCATTTCCTGGCAATTATTTCCCCAATTTGTGTTGATGAGTTGATGGATTTCTTCTACTGCTTGTTTAGATTTAGATACAGCTTTATTTTTGTTTGTATCTACAATTTACATACAGTACAATCATCGCCGAGTTTCTCTTACTTTGATGGGCGCACCTTGGCGGTTTGATTATTGCTTATATCTGATTAAAATTATTAGAATCTCCCACATTATTAAGTTGTTCATTAATGTGTCATAGTGTGTACTTTAAAGACACCCATCTTTAACCAACAATGTCCAAGTTATCGGAAATATTTACAGGTCTAAGGTCAATATTGACTTTGAAGATGAAAAACTGGAGGTTTATAAGGTATCTCTGGTATAAGGTATACCGTCCGGAAAGGACATGTATACAATAAAGGTTTACAACCTTCATTCTAAAACAAAATTTACATTTGGTATATATGATCATGAATCTTTACAAATTTAAAAATTGCAAATTTAGTAGAAATATATCGACATCTGTATAATATTTTCTAGATTAATCTAACCAAGTACTTCAACTTTTGTTGACAAACTTTGATTGAGGCTTGTAAACCAAACACTCGGTTAATAAGTTAAATTCTATCGCACACATTTCATAAACCACAAAAAGCTCAAAACTAGTATTAGTTAGCAACTTGGCGTACGAAACCACACGACTGCATACGACCAATCGAAAATTCCCAAAAGCAGAACATGTTCATGAAAACTATTGTTCAAAATTGTTGGAAATCAAGTGTGGAATAAAACTTTGGTAGAACATAACTAATGTAGCCTTTAAACTATGATACTTCATTTGTACCTTGCAAATGACCTTCAAAGATAAGATCCACCTCAAATTCACCAGTGTGGCGACAGTTGACGATGACTATAGGTATCGCACTTGAACGAAATAGTGACCAAAATAAGCTCTGAGCCTCCGGAATATCCTAAATCTATGACTTTTATACCTATTCTTATACTGTACCAATTCATAAAAGAGGGCCAACTTAAAAAAAACTTTTCTCGACCAGAAAAAATGTGAACAAGTAAACGGACACCTAAGTCGCCGTCACTCTATGCTGAACTTCACAAAAATGTTACGGGATACCACTTTCGTGACTTATCTTTATGATGTTTCGATTGCAATGAGATTCTAGTTAATATTGACCGAGATGAGCCCGAATTGCACAAAGAACGTGCACACCCATTTCAATGCCATGTGTGAAATAAGTACTTGGTAATAAATAACTGGGTCGGTAGGTAAATGTAGGCATACTGTTAAACCAAAGTATTCCTTCCGTCATATGTAATACATTGCAAATTGATGGATCAAAATGACGTTTATGTAGTGAAACCTATATATCCGAATACCCATTTTATCGGATTTTTATCGTTCCGTGAAAATCAGAAAAACTTGAGAATCTAAAAATAGAAAAATTGTTCTATTTTTAAAGAAGTAATAACAAACCATTAGATAAAAACAAATTAAGGTAAGGAGCACTTATTTCGAGGTTGATATACATTTCTAAAATTTTCTTTAGTATTTTTGTTACAATAATGTAGTACTCTATTCCAGACCATATTTCTTATTTTGATCGACCCTTATCATATAATATAAATAGTGACTAATAATAAATAATTAATCAAGTCCATATAGTATTATCATTAACAGACAATAGTTTCAATACAAATTATTATGATAATATATCAATAATAAATGATAATTTTATAGATACGGAGAGATGTAATTGAATATGACATTAGGATTGACAATTCATAAAAGCACATCATTAATCGACATGCGATGCTCGTGGCAACGACAAAGTAACCTTCCAGAAAAACAACTAATTTGAAATCATGGTCTGCTAGCTATTTAATTGCAAATTAAGATATTAAGTATTCCATTCTATAAGACTTATGATTGCATTAATACTTTGGTTCTCGTCTTATAATGTCAAAACTTAAAATGGCCGCCATTTTCTAAAAAATGACACGATCTGAGAATTAATGCACACTAATTATATTCAATTAAATCTGAATATTATGAAATTTACTAAGATAGGTCATAGGTCACCAATGGACTAAACCTGGATCATTAAAATATCCAGAAATGACAAAAGCAGGATATTTCCTTATGGAAATATTATAATGGTTTGATGAAACTAGACGGGATTCTTGTTGACGAATTACCTCGATAACGACTCGATAGGACTTATACACATACATCTACCATCTTCATATAAAGATGGCATTTTGCGACATTTATTCGAAAAATCAGTTTCTATCTCTCAATTCTACTATCTAAAGTCGTTTACGGTTTAATTCCATTATTGATACAAGCAAAAAATGAAATCCACTCACCTCTGAAAATGTTCTCTCTAGCCGACCGCTCATAGACTTCAGAGACGCATTACTTGGATTCTTTTGTTCTTCGTTTATTGGAAATATCACGTCCTCTTCACCGACATCGTCTTCATCCAATTCAGGCGTAACGTCAAAACCATCAGATGAATAGAGGAATGATTTGGACGAACCGGAGCTTCCATTAGAACTACTCCTCCGACAATTATCGTTATTTTCCGGTGAGATTCGGTCGCCATTATTACATGGTTTTATGCGTTCTATTCCAGCGATGTTTCGATGGAAATCAGCTAGATTATCTAAGTCAACGATTCCGACCGAAACGCTTCGGCCACGCCTCGGAGTCGGAGATGGCGTACTATACCGATCTAAGCATTTGTCAGTGTGTGCATGGGGAAGTTTCAACGTTCCCGCTGAGTTTTTCTTGTGCTTAAAGCGGTCAAAAACTCCATCAAATGACCTTGAACTTTGAGAATGTTTACTCGACCTTGACCTCAATCCATCACCCGTTACTTTATCACTCGATGATTTCCTTCTTATAAGTTCGTGTTCCGGCGATTTCTCTTCACAAAATAACGTATCCAGATGAAAAGACAACGCCGAATCAATGGATGGCCTTTTTGATTTCTTTGATTTACTAAGTTTCCTTTTAAAATATCCCAAAAGATTGGAGTCTGAATATCTTGATGGGCTAGCGTCAGTATCTGAGTAAGATCCTCTGTGCCCATCGTGGTCACGCTCGGGGATCGATGGGCTACGCTTCACGTCCCTGCCCGATGCTTTGGTATCCGCTAATGCGATAGAATTGTTAAACGCGTGTATTGCATTCATCGTCTTGTCTTATTGTACTTAATAACCTCCAATGCTTTTATCAATTCATCATACTTGTTATTAAATATATGTGTTACAACATGTCCTGATAACTTAACTTGTAAGTTTTATATTTTATCCCACTTTAGATAGAGGCTTAGTGTCAAAACGTCTCCAGAAGTAGATCCTACATGTATATTATTGTTTTTATGAAGTTAAACATTCATTTATACCTTTAACAATTTTACACGTCTTGCTTTGATATGCGTTTATTCACCTTTGTATCCAAAACAAACTGAGCTCACATCGCCTTTTTTCTAATGACTCAGAGGCCAAAATTTCTCCCTAGCTAATCAAGGATTCTTACGAGTACAGGTAAACTGCCAATCATTCTCGAGTTGATACTTTCTGGAAACTTAATAAAGAGAATTTCACTTTTTCCTAGTTGTTCTAATTCAATGCGGTTAACTTAACATTCCTGATTTTATTACATTGGTATTTAACAAGCGGAAAGGCCAAAACAAGTGATTTTGCGAGTCTTTAACTGCAGAGCCTTACGCCTTCAGACTTTGTCGGGTCCATTCCTATTTGCACGTTGCCGAGCTAACATCTTAAATATGGGTTAACAGAACATAACAATCTCAATTATTTTTAGAATAATCATGCATTTTTCCTCAATTTTACAATCAATTTTGATTGTTTTATCGCCACGTGATTTCTATAAATTATTTTGTAATTTTCCTGGTCGAGCACGATGCGCTGAGATATTTTTTACCGTGTTTCCAGATTCCCTTGAAATTGTAGGTGTCGCCTCGAATATTGGCCTCGTGTCACAGTCTGGACACTTGTTTTCCCCAAAGATGGAACTTTGCACTCAGATTGCCTTATTTCTTCAAATTAACCCTGATGTTGAAATCTTGCCCTTTCACCCTATCGAACCTCGAGTCCAAGACTTAATCTAATTTATCGAACGAGGTAGATCGCCAATTTTATACGAAGCTAATTAAACTGATATGTTTAACATGTATAATTAGCTGCTCATCACAGTGCGGTATATCAGGTAAGTCAGTCTTACATGCCAATGGCCGGCAATCAATTTGATCCTCCGATTGAATATTGATTGAATATTGAAAGTAACATTTCAAAACGCTGTCGATGTTTCATGGCTAAGGTACTGTACAATCCACATGCTTTATCATCTCGATGTTGTTATGTATTGTTATAGTATATGCTGAACTATAAAAAGTACATATTTTTAGTTTGTTTACCCTCTCAAGTAGTTCTCGTGGCATGGCTCGTAAATACAGAGACTTGACAGGCTTGTTTGGCGACTGGCGTACGCCTGCGATTAAGGGCACCGAAATCCACTCTTGACTTTTAAATCATTTCGAATTTTAGGGTGCTTACAAATTAAACCACATAATATATGGCAATCATAAACGAATAAATACTAATATGATAACTGGGAGATATCGTATCTTGTCGTATAACACCATGTTTGATTAGGTATCCTCTTTCCAGGAACTGAGTTAATGTACTCTAAAATTTGGATAAAGCGTTATTACATTAAGATTACTAGTAGTACGTTTTGGAATATTTTTCCCTGTACTGTATTTTGTATGTCATTAATAAAATTAACTCCAAGTGGTGTGTACTAGAGATCTATCTAACTTATCATGTTTCTACATGTGTCCGTACAATTTACCAATTAATCTTTATTGATTTCAAAATTCGGCAGCAAACAAGGCTAAACTATTTAAACAACTCATATTGGGACTGACAGAATATCTAGGAAGATTATCCATGAGATAATCCGACGCATTGTTAATCAGATAATTTGGTAATGACAGCTTACCTCTAGGATCTGGCCATCCCTAAATAACTGTGATAGAATATGAAATAATAATTAATAAAGGAGGCAAATATAACTACAATTCCCTCTATAAGTTTGGCAAACGGAAGCCCCTTCTGGAACACTTATTTACGATCGTATGTTCAAAGCAATTTAAAAAATCAAAGGAATAAATTTCTGAACTGTTGGAATCGTAGAGCAAAATGAAGATTCAACCTAACCATTGTTAGGCTTTGATATGATACAGGGGCGTAGCCAGCTTTCAGTCAGGGGGGGGTGCGATCGCCGAAATTTTTTCAGTTTTCGGTCAGGGGGGGGTGCGATTTTGCCATAAGCAACACAAAAAATTAAGATTTCTTTTGAATTTTACAAAAATTGATGCAACTTCCTTCAAAATTGAGCTAGAAGCTTCAAATAAAAAGCATTTTAAAGCTCTTTTCTACCTCTATCCAATGGTCATATTTTCAAAGGTTATGGGGGGGGTGCGATCGCACCCATCGCACCCCCCCCCCCCCTGGCTACGCCCATGTGATATCCAACTTATGGAGGGGAGTGTAGATAAGTAAATGAACAAAATGTTTATTAATAAGAGATTGATCATGTTGCATAATGGGGTCAGATAATTAAGAGAATCGTGTTCCCTGAAAACAAAATGTTTTATATTTAGAAATATTCCATCAGAAACCGAGGTCAACACACAATTATAATTAGCTGTTGCATACGTGTTGCACAAGAACTTTTTACCCTTTGCAGAGCTTGATGAATAAAAAAGGCAGAAAACTTTTCTGCCTTGACCAAGTATCACTCGCCATCCATCCAAACTCAATCCTAAATCGTATTGGTATGAAAAATTACCATTCGCATCAGATTGACTAAGCTTCTTTTAAGAAGATCTTCATTTCATTGTTTTAAACTAACCTCTGAACTTGGGGTGATGAAAAATACACAAACTGTTCTAGAATATCGAGAGCGTAGTGTCAGTATCCTGCGTGGTTTTGGAACTTGATTGTTCTAGTCTCGTGATTTTTTGTCATTGATTAATCTTATTTTCGAGGCAATCTCCACTGTCAGCAATATTTTCTCAAGCACTGTGTTATCTAATCACTTTAATCAGTCATATGACTCGACATTTAATTGCAAGTCATGGATTTAAAAACGTTAAAGGTCAAGCTACACGTTTTAAGAAGAGGTGTGCGTTTAATACCATTGCCCCAAGGCCGGGATAAGTCCCTCTCTCAATTGTTTTTTCCAGATGCCTAATTATAAACGTTTCCTTATACCTTTAAATTTAACTTGATTAGTAAATATTGGGAATATTAAACCAAGGTTTACGTTAATACCAGAAAGGAGAGAGGCAGTCCCTTGAGCTAGAGGCGCATTATTTTAACACATTCGCGCACACGTTCTCTTTTGGGAAACTGTAGCTCAGTCTTATCAGTATAATTTCTCCATTATTGTAAATTAAAATCAGATTTTCGCGAAATAAAAATTATTCACTTTGTTAATTGTTGTTACCTTTTGGAATACGTATTTGAAATTCTCTTAATATTTTCCAAAGGAAGTGCCAAAATCTGAAGCTAAACCAAACCAAAGAAGCTATATAAAAAGGGGCGTATCCCCGCGCTTAATGAAGTACCAAGAGCAAACCCTATGCCAGGTTGAGTCTTTACTTTTGACCCCGCCCTCATTCTTGCCTAAATAAATGTTTTGAGCTTATTGCATAATATAACACATTGTTTAATCAACATTTTTAGGCTTTCACATATAAAGGAAAAGTATTGGAGTTGAGTTTTATTGTTTGTAAGTCATTTTATAGCTCTGAAATAACCATGGAACCTATTTCTATGTAGTTCATTATAAAGTTAGATTGTTAGATTTCTTCTTCTGGTGTCTATAACTGCATTGTCTGCCATTTCAAATGTCAGTTACGTCATATAAGTACAACATCATTATTGCCCTTTTCATGATAATTTTAGCCTTAAATAGGCATCTCCAAAATGTCTTGAAAATAAATAAATATTCAATTATTTGAAACAGACTTCATAACATTATTTAGGTTATATTACCAGTACCTATCAAAATGGTAAAATAACTCAATAATATTGCATTTGTAAATCAATTTTCTTTCAGTTGGTACATAAATCAACAATTTTCATCCCCAAAGCTGACATAGGGGTTACATCTCTCTGGTGGTCAGCTCTTAGCATTCTATATTCAGTAATTGGTAAATCATGATTTTGACCCCTGTGTTCATCGAAATGATACTGTAACTCTAAGACAAATATTCATTTACATAAAAACATAAAATGAATTTTATACCATATTGTTGGAATTGAATTGTCTTTCCAATGATATATGGTTCGTGCATTTGTCTGTAATATCAAAAATGTGAAGCTGAAACAAAAATGTGGACGTTTTTTGGCCCACCCTGTACATGTATGTGAAATTGACAGGTCAAAAATGGGTATTTTGCAGATTCATCATAAATAACGGGGGCGGTTATCTGGGTCAGTGCAATAAATGGGTTTGTTTTGTTTTAGATCATCACTTCACATTGACCCTTTTTGTTATGATTTGCTTGGCAATATCATGAGATTATCTGACTCACGATATGAGGCTACTCAATGCTTGTACAAAATGAAAATCAGTATTACTGAGACTCGGCCAAAACCTACAAATGAGTTTTTCCACTGTAGAAATAAGTCAATTGTACAATCATTAAGTGTAAATTTACCTCTTATTTTCGTAAGAACACCCTCAAGTGACTAACTTCTTAGAACCTCAGTCGCAGAATTTTACCCTGAATTTAAAAATATACATTAAAGAAAGTTCATATTTTTAATGAAGGTCAAGGGAGAACTTCCAGTTATTTCTTAACCTTTCGGTCTCGCTTTTGGTTGATTTTTACCGAGAAGCAATCACTGATAAAGTGTTTGAAACGTATCCACTAACTCAATGTCACTTATTTATTCAACAAAAATCACCATATTCATACAGCAATGTTTCATATAACAGGGTGCAAAACTAAAAGAGAAAATGCAGGTTTCTCTTTTAAAACCATATATTTATTTCCAAATATCTGTGTACTTATTTTCTAAAAAACAAGTTGTGGTGATGGAATAACAGAAATAGTGATGGTTTGAATTTTGAAAATATGATTCAGATACAGTATTATTTACTTTATGTTTTACTATATATGAGGTGTCTATGGACACCACTCACGCGTTAATGCACCAATTTCCAAATCATCCCAAAACGTCATCATATTTACAAGAGGGGTGTCTATGGACACCCCTCTAACAAATATGAAAATGTTTCCATGTCTATAGAATAAAAGTGTCTATGGACACTTACTTAGTTGATTTATTGAAAATCAAAAATGTCTATGGACACCACGATAACACTTGACAAAATGCTTGCGAGCAAAGTGTCTATGGACACCCAATAGGAAATTTAAATATTTGAGTCACCAAATAAATTGGAAAATACAGTTCCCAATAATGAGAAGTTGACGGTGTCTATGGACACCCGCATTGATATATATCAATTAATATCACATCCATGATTCCCTATACACAAAAGTCCCAAAGTGTCTATAGACACTCTGCAAGTCCAATATATAAACATTTTAAATGTACACAAATGTATTCCTAAAAAACAGGCTAGTGTCTATAGACACTGTGAAAACACATGAAACAAGAATTGTTGCTTGGAAAGGTGTCTATGGACACACTCAGGCTTGTTTAATACTAGCTACATAGTTCATAGAATAATATATACAAGGTAGAGACCTGGTGTCTACGGACACCCCACGCTAACATTTAACACGTTTTTTCATGTTATACTTGATTGGTTTTTACACAAATAAGAAGTGACCGTGTACTCCAAAAGGTATCAATATATCAATGTACAAATCTTATCTGCGGGCGTTTTTAATGCAGTCTTGTTATGTTTACATGCGTCTATGGACATTCATTTATTTAAAAATTACGTATACCAGTATACAGCATTTGGTTGGGGAGACAGACCAAAAAAGCGTTTCCCTCAATAAAGATGCGGCTAATGTTTACGAACCCAGTATGCAAAAAATAAGAATTATAAACATCCAAATAAGAAAAAATAACAACAAATAACAGCATACAGAGGTCGGATTTATATGACTAGGCAAAGCAATATAGACTGAGCTCTGAGCCATGGTAACAATAGCTAGAAATATTTTTTGTCAGTGACACCCCTGGAATCTTATGTAACATAAGGAACAAAATGATATATAACACGATAGGGTGGCAATGCTGCATGTATGAGTTTAGAGGGGGGTGCATACATATGAAACACCCTGTACTGTACATGTAAACCACATCTTTTTATTTGTTATTAACGACATATGTTTAAATCAATAATGTAAAACTTCAAGACACTCTAAAATGTGACACTGTCTAAAAATGCATATTATTGGTCTATGCCTCGCACGCATTATGCGGTCGGTAGTTAGATGAATGAAATCATGATTTCCCTGGGTCAACAGTTCACAGTATTCCGAGTATGGCACTCGCACGCGAATGCAACTAATGTTTGCCGGCTAACGGATTAACCTACTATTCTATGGGCAACTCATTTAAATATGAAAAGTACCTGCCACTATTCCGTTCATATCTTAATGAGTTGATCATAAAAGGTAGGTTGATCCGGTAGCAAACAGGCGTTACAATGTAGTTGCATTCGCGAATACAAGCTAATTCAGACTCATGCCAATTTTTATGTTTGACGATGTTTTAACATAACAACAATAAACATAAAAACATAAAAAACGAGTTGGAGTGTGTGGGTGATAAAAGTTCTATTTTCCTTTCGTTTTAGTTGTCGCTTTTCCAACTGTATTTGTATTTTTAGGATTCTTTCTCTTCTTTGACATATTTATTGTTTTCTTTGGGTTCGACTGCTTTTGTTGTTGTTTCTGGTAGTTTGGGTTTGCTTTGGTTTTAGTTGGATTGTTTCGTCTTTTTGTTGCACTGACTTCAATCTGGAAATTCATAACATATTATAACATATATATATTATATTCATAACATATTATAACTACATTTATTATAACTTATATCTGCCCAAATCAGAATAAATTGTATTATTTGATTATAAGATACAATTAGTATTACATTTATTTTTGGGGTAATATCCATCATTACTACCGTTATAAAGATCAGGGGCAATTAACTTTTCCCCATGAGCTTGAAATAGAAGCGAACCTCGATCTCAGATGCCACTCGTCAACTTGTGGTATATTGACCTCATGAACTCATGAGGTCAGCCTTATTTATAAACACACATTCGTCTCACTTTTATTCAACGATTTCAAAAGATGCATTTAATGGTACTGACGTCACGAGGTTTAAACAAAAAAGTTGTTTTACTTACTGCTGGGTTTTCAAGCTCCCGTTGTAGCATTTCATCTAACAACTCGTCACCAGGCTCAACAAGATCTCTGTTCAGCAGTAAATCATCCATTCGGTATTTATCCACGTGATCAAAACATACTAATGGTTGTACAGTGGTTGTTGTTGCTGCTGGGGACATATACCTCTTAATCAAACGTTTCCATAATATATATTCAGTGTCCTCCAAAAAGTCATCAAAATAAAGTTTCCAATCTTCTAAATATTTCAATTTATCATGTAATTTGAGTTCATCATAATTTGGAATCATAATTTCTGGTTTATTGGTTGGTCTTACTGGATTGCCATGTTCGTTCCGCTTAAACATTCCATTTTCTAATAATCTAAAACGCTGGTTACTGTTTTTTCTATAATACACGTTTACAACTTCACTGTTGGTATCGTCTAGCCTGAACCTGAACATGCCAGTTTTGCTATGTTTCTTGATGGTTATTAAATATGGGTTAAGCCATTCTCTAAAGAGAAGCATGTCTTTTATGTGCCGTGATTTGGGTAAAAGTGACATAAAATCCTCATACGTTTGACACTCTGTTTTGACAAGTTTGTCTGCTATTTTACTGAATAGTTGATCGATATCTTCGTGGGTATGGCCTACATAGAGGAAGGAAAGTTGAATCTGAAAAAGAAGAATTATAAATATGTCTACAGATAGTTTCAAATACACATGCATCAATCTGTGAAATTTTCTAATGATCCTCAGTTAATATTACTTTCCTCACTGAACATAAACAGAATGATTTATAGCATGATGGGGTGGCAGGTTCGTAGCCAGAGGCAGAGTCGGAGAAACGGAACCCCATTCTCTTTGTCAGAAATAGTAGCTTTGTCAAACAATGGTAGCAAGGCCACAGGAATGTAAATAAATATAAATAAAAAAATTTTTTTACCAGATAAGGACTGGTAAATGATTCACACACAGGTTGCTTAAAGCACCGTGCAGTGTATGATTTTCCATTTTAAATAAATCTCTAGAACTTAAATGAATGATTATGCTTCTAAACCTTATTCGACTTTGTTACAAAATAAGCTTACAAATACTGGTCAGCTAAGGGGAGACGTCAAAATTTCAAAGTCTGTTTAGAAACGTAACAAATGGGGATGGGTTCAACACTGAAATGTTTCCATCCGAAAAATGAATGTTGGGAATTTCATAAAATCAGAGTTCTACTGCCTTCAAAAATATAGTAAAGCGACATGAAATGTAGCATTGGAATGACTAATTTATATACATATTTAAAAGCTAATCATCATCCTTGAAAAATGTTGCTGAACTTTGTTGCCGATTTCCATCATGTATTGGGCAAACTTTACTTTTTTTTCATTTCAATCCTCAGACCCGATTTTCTATATTTTAAGAATTAAGTTTTAGGGGGAGGGTGGATGTCCAACTTAATATAAGTCTCTCCTAAATATCCCTACTAACTTTTAATTGAAAATAATTGATACCTCGTGAAATATTCTTGCGTGTACCAACATATCGAGGAATCCTAGCAAATACTTGTTCTTGTTTTCTCGATAACAATTATCAGCCTGTAGGTATAATATCGGAGGATGGCAACCCTAAAATGAAGACATTGATCTATACGACATAATTATATTATGTAATTCTCGGATGCAGAGTGATTCGTGTTAGGCTATTTTATAATATGATATATATAATTATTATAGTTTGCTATTTGAGAGAGAATCGGATATTAGAGAGCAAGCAAAACAAAAAGTGTTTTAATTGAATTATATTTTGGGCTCATATCATTCCTTGGTATGTCAATTTTGTAAAAATTCTAAAAAGTCCTTACTTTATTCCAGGAATTATTTCACAATGATATGTAAGAAATATAGTTCGCCTTCTCTAGATCTTGATTTACCCATTATAGAGAATTTCTGTGTGGATTAAACGTTATTACCTTGGTCATATGGATATCCAGAATAATTTTGTTTAAAATATTCATCACCAAGTTGGAATCATGTGGATACTCAAACAAATCAATATACGTCAATGCTTCCTTTGTTCCATGGTTGAGGATCCCAGATACATGCACCTTTAGAAAGTGTTGCGGATTCAAATCCTGAAATCGAAATGTCGAATTATTTAATGTATTGAGGATACGGTATACCCCCCCCCCCCCAGCTTGTACAAACTTTCAATAAATGGGACAAACGAATAAGTCTTATTTTCTATGAATATTTAAAGGTTTAACAATTAGTGCAGAGGGGCCATTCAACGACCATGAACCAGTGTCAACATTTATGCAATTTTGGACATTTCATCAAGGCTAACATATGTTTTAATTTTCTCCAAAACAATCCTGGATGAACTTTATTTCAGCTGATATTCCTCTTGAAACGTGAATGATCTTAAAAATCTTTGAGTGGGACTCCCTTTAAAGAAGCTTTGAACTGAATTTACACTTCTTAATGCTGAAATTGATCGATTATCCATACATATTAAGAAAACATATATGTCAAAGAAGATGTTAAGCCAAATGTTGCCCCGGTAGCTCAGAAAAAGTAAAAAACTAATTTTCTCTCTACAGACCTCTTTGCCCCTTTAATTAACCTATGCAGCCGTTTGTAACAATCCAATGTTTACTGCTCCCTTACATGAAAAGTCTAAATCAATGTTTTACCCCTCAAATGCAGAGCTGATCAATTAACCTTTAGGTAAGTGTGCTGTTGATAATGGTCACGTGTAATGCTAATGTGAATTATAAGCTGCTAAGTGCCATAACATTCTAGGACCATGAACAATTGTAAAAATGAGTGTTTAATTACTGAAGTATTCAGTTGTGTAAATTGAAGTCAGTTATAATTATTGAAAACCCATCCATGTTGCCAGTACCTTAGATTTCTTTCCAATAAAATGAGGAAGGGACGTTTTGGCCTGATCCATTCCATCGATGATAATACTAAGATATTTCTTAGGATTTTCCTTTGATTTATCACGTCTCGCATAGTAGGCAGCCCTCTCAAGCCTGAAAATACGCTTGCTTTTAGAAAAATTTTGTGAATGTATTTTGCCCATTATATTTACGCAACTACTGCAGTTCACTGTCCGGAATAAAATAATTGAAGATCATAATTTACAGTATATAATACCGTCTCATAATGAACAGAAAATGAGGTCCATATAAGAGAGAGAGAGAGAGAGAGAGAGAAAAGCATTGAAAGCATTGTAAATACCCAGGCCCGTAGCCAGGCGAACCCCCCCTGACCAAAATTTCTTTCAAAATCATGCAGTTTTTCACCATTCTGACTATTTTTTGAGTGATTTTTGGCCAAATTTGCCAAAGTGAACCCCCCCCTAGAATTTTTTGGAAAAGTGACCTCCCCCCTTGGAAAATTCTGGCTACGGGCCTGATACCCTTTGCATTCGTTCGACTTCATGTCTTAAAAAGAGGTTCGTTGAAGTTTATAACTAGACTGCGCGCAGGGTGCATAATAAAGGGGATGAACAGCAAATTCACATCATACCTTTGACGTCTATCGTGCAGGGCCCGCTTCTTGGCAATTTTCAATTTTCTCTCTTTGGTTTTCGCACCCTCTTCCTGTCGTTCTAATAAGGTGCATTTGGCGCATCTACTAAAAGAGTTTGTCTGGAATCATTCATTATAAGTACATCAACAAAAACGTCAAGGAACCAAATAATGTACATATACGAATATGTTAAATCATTATAATTATATAATTTATTTGCCTAAATTGCACATAAATGCAAACGGTTGAGTAACCCTACTAAGGTGGACATCAAAACAAGTCAGAAATGGTGAAGACATGGCTTTTAGAACATTAATTGTTTTTAGTTTGTTTAAGTATGTGCGCATTTAGAACTAGGATGAAATCCTCCTAGATTTAATCCAACGTGCACTTAGACCTACAAGGTACAATACAGTACATCACAATTTCTTGATGAATGTTGAGAATGTCGGATATCTATGACTGTATTATATTTCATAACTGATGTACTGGTCATGAAAGAAATGTTTGTTAACTGTGTTAAATAACCATCTGCGTACAGGTACGACTGAGGTACTATGACTGAAAAGATCAAAAACAAATAAGTGTGGTCAAACAAGTTGATACATTGAGTTGGTACTAGAAAATGACTCACTGTTTTAATCTTTACATGGCTAAAATATTTCTTTCTTGTGTTCCTAAAAGAACTGTAAGAAACAGAAATTTCATCTTTCCTAACCATGTCCTCTTTATATTTTGAGTAAATATCCTTCCACTCGGTCTTGTAGGGAAGCCAGATTTCGTCTACTTTCTTGTGCGGCATTCGACAACCGCCTAATGTTACATAGTTGCTGAACCATGCTGCAACTTTCGCATCCCTTGAAAACCGCTTGGTCCGGTAACTTCTTGCAGAATTTAAAAATCCCTCCGCCACTTTATTGTTACATTTATAAAATGCATGCTTGGGGATCATGTAAATTGCTCTCCAGCAAAGTGAGCATACATTTATTGAATATAATGATGTTGGCACTCTAAACGATTGTTTATCAACCCCATGCTTTGAAAGCCTTATTTCATAAAGTAACCATTGGTTACGTTGAATAAAGTTTTTTGTCCAAAAGGACTCCCTTGCATGTTTTATATCATTAAATGTCAGTATTTCATGACATCGATTTGAACAGTGGTTTGTAGCTATGCAATTCTTTAAATAGACTCTCCCTGAATACTTCGTATAAGCATTTTTGATGTTCTGGCGCCTTTGTTCTTTGCTGAAATAAACATAGATGCAAGAGTTAGCTATACACAGATTTATTTGGAACTACTTTTCTAACATTTAACACGTTGGAAGACGGGATGACGTTTAATATATTCAATGTAAACCTTACTTACTGAATATAAGTATACAAAATAACTCGAACTATCGGGAAAATATATAGTGGTACTTAACAGGGAATAACAAAACAGGAAGTGACAAAACATTGCTGCATTTAAAGACATTTTTGAACAAAGATAACAGAGTTCTGTTTTGAACTCCAGTCAATTAAACCAGTTCCACGTATCATTTACATGACCAGGATCACAATGTACATGCGGTCAGAATGACCCTAAACATGATGAAATAACTTTTTCAGCCCTCTGAAAATGTAGCTGAAAAATAGCTAAAAGTAGGAGCTTGGGAAAGGTCACTGAACAGATTTTTCAGATTTTTCCGAAAATGTGCCCAATGTATACCATGGTCGGGAAATTCTTCGCGGATAACTAATACATGTGCAGAATGCAAACATTAATCAAAAGAGGCGGCTTTTTAAATGACACGATTACCCGCTTTATTGAAACCAAATGAGAATACAGCCCATATATATTTTGTCTTGTTGAAGCAATCCCATTTTCATTAAAAGTTCTCTTCTAAAGAGCTGTGTCTTTGAAAATACAATTCTTTAAAATTAGACAAAAACTTGCCAAGTAAGAGAGTTACAGACGATTTGGAAATTGCATCCTGATAGCAGTTTTAGTTCTGAAGTTCAGTTTGAGTACTGCGATAATATTTACAACGTTATTAGAATCACTGCTGAAATTACTGCAATTGTTTTTAAAAACCCAGAAAATACGGTTAAGATTCCCAAGGCCAACCCCTTGAGACTTTCCATGTTCTATACATGAAAGTGTAGCACAGTTTTATAATTGTTGATATCCCAAACAGTGAGCCCAAACCTCCTCGGATACTGCATGGCATATTGCAGTATCATTATTCTACCTCAAGGAAAAGGGGGTGTATCATTAGGGGAACATGGGGCAAAACGGCCCTCTGGGGCAAAGTTGCCCATCGAAATATCTTTTGAACTATAAAAAGATGGTTCTTCAAAAGTCACATAATCGAATTTTGAAATGTCTGCCACCTTCTCAACCGCCCATTTTTAACCAAGCAGCGTTTCGCTTTACGTAAGAGGTAATTCTATTTTTCACCCTCTTTTTGTAAATTACCCCTCCCACGAGAATCTCTAAAAAATCCGGCAACAATAGAATATCGTTTTGATTTAACATTTTTCATAGAGCTTGCACATTTATTCTTTATTTATAAAAATTTCGAGCTTCAAATATTAGGCAAATTAAAATGACGTCTATTTGAAAATTACAAAAGTCTTTGCGGCAAAACGGCCCACACATGTTATAACATACAAAAATCTTATTTTGCAAGTAGAATTGGTTTTCAAATATAACGATTTTAACATTTGGTTTGTACCTTATTTCACTCCGACACATATCGAATGACTAGAATTATGGTAGCGGTGAAGGATTCTTTATCTGTCAAAGATTTGAACGTCTGAGATAAGAAGTGTATGGACGAGTCTTGTAATTGATTAATTTTGGTTTTAATACCCATGTAACAGAGGGTGGGCCGTTTTGCCCCACCTATGGGCCGTTTTGCCCCACTCTCGACAATATTTTTGACCATTGAAAAATCACAGCAGATAGTCCTAGGCAAGTATAAAACACTCGAAAAATGTAAACCACAAACCATTGATAAAGTGGAACATCAAAGTGCGCGATGATTGACAGATAAGAAAATACCCCGTACAGAACAACTTAAAATTAATTTTTAGGGCCGTTTTGCCCCATGTTCCCTTAATAAGAATAATCATTACATTAACCAATGCAACAATTAATGGAATTAATATCATGAAGATTAAATCTCTTCTGTTTTCTGGGATTTTTTATATTCATAATCAATTCATCATTGAGCGGCTTCATCTCTCTATCACATGTACAATTACTTTAAAGTGATCAAACTTGTTGAAACCCTATTTGAATATTGATCTAAGGGAAGTGTGCAGCTATGTTGGTTTCATCAAATGTATGTCATCTATCAGACTTTATACACTTAGACTCGATTAAATAATTGACGAGGAGTCTTCTAAGCCATTACAGATCGGTAAATAATTTTGCAGTTATATGAACCATTAACTTTCAAATGTAGTGTGGAATATAATGCACAGCACATATCAGTAGGACATTCGCTTTTCAAAGCTTATCTCACGCGGTATTAGCTTCGACCGTTAATTTGAATTTTTGACCTACCGGATGTTAGAAAATCAAGGATTGCGAGTCTCATACAGCACCGTTTTCTTCAAACTTATACCATTAAAAGCAAATCAAAATTGCCTTTCTGTCGGTGCATTACTGTATTGTAAAGAGTTCCTCGTTCTAGCAGTGTTTTGGTCCCCAGCTGTTAGAAGGCCTTCTTACAGCTGGGGACCAAAATGCCGCTGGAAGAAGGGACTCTGTTTAGAAGAATAATGTACCAACAGAAAGGGATTTTTGTTATGCTTTGAATGGAACAAGTTTGAAGAAAAACGGTGCATTATGAGACTCGTAATCCTTGATTTTCAAACATCCGGTAGGTCAAAAATTCAAATTAACGGTCGAAGTTAGTACCGCGTGTATCTGCTTCTGCTGAAGATTAAATGATTAATAACACCACTTTCCAGTGCCTGTGTGTTGTTTATCTCTTACTTCTCACTGTAATCACTGCTAAGATATGGTCAGAGTTTTGATTAAACCTCTTAAATAAAATTCTTAAATTCATTATATTTATACTAATGTATTTTTCACATGTTTCATTTTTAGACAATGATAAAGAAGAAATTCTGTGCTTTAATATTGTGAAAACGGCTCATGCTCATCAACCATTTAGAGAAAGACATCTGAAGTTTCACTGTACTTGTAATCAACACTTTCAAATCTATAGAGAAATGCTTGGTTTAATGTGTTAAATGTGTATCCATTTTATTTTCTATTACCCTACTGTTTTAAAATCATTTTAATAATTTTGATGAGTTACTAATTTTACTTTTTAATTATTCCAAATTGAAAACTTTTCTTAAATGCTACTTTCAATTCATGATAAAAAAAAATATCTCAAGTTTTTTTATTTTAAGTTTCAATTTGTGTACACCATCCAGACAGGCAAAGTTGAACTTTTCACTTTAATTCTCATTTACTATGCAAGAAAATTGATAAATATTAGTGCAATATGGTCAAGAGAGACCTTAAACATGTTAACATAATGAGGTGTTAATTGATGGAAAGATTACTTTGATATAAAACCAATTAGAGAGTGAAATTATCTGGTAGGGGTGGAATACTGATGATTTTGTTTGTGGAGTAGTTTCTGCATCCATGTTGCCAGTACCTTAGATTTCTTTCCAATAAAATGAGGAAGGGACGTTTTGGCCTGATCCATGATATGTATTTTTATCTATTATTTTTGTCATTCGCACCATACATTTCTGTGCCACCGCTCTTAGGGCACTATGAAAAATCAATCAATTAAAAAATGCATTTTCATTTTCAAACTGTTTTTTTACTAAACTGGATCACAATTATTTCATACTTTTTCATTTCAAGCACCAGTATGATTTATAGCACCTGTTTTAGTTTTGGAGGCCCCGTGAATAAAATATGACTTTGCCATGGTATATGGTGTGCTCATAGTGTAAATAAACAACATACCTATTTCGACAGCCTCTTCGATTGTTTTGTCATCCGACCTATCAAGTTTTGGTTGAACTACTTCCAAATCCGACCCCACATGCTCAAGGGAATTCACGCTTGATTCAGACGAATCTGATTCAGAAGACGAGCTTTCTTCGAGCCTCACAAAGTACGGTGGAACAACGGTGTTGTTATCATTAGATTGTCTTGGCTGGAATAAGGACTTTGACACTTTTCTTTTAAATTGTCGTTTGTTCAATTTAGATTTATCGACCCTCTGACAACTGCGCACACTGGAATCACTTTCACTTTCAAATGAAAATACATTTGTTTCACAGCCATTAGAAACCAGTGTCTTATCTTCCTCCAAAGGCGATGAAAATTCAAATTGTGTTGACTCTCGTAATGATCGTTTTAGGGTAACATTGTTAATATATTTACGGCGTTTTTCGACCTCGGAACCATATAGTGGATGTTGATCTTTAGAAAGACTGATACCATTGTTTGAATCGATCGGGGATGAATGTTCAAAATTAATCAGATCTCGGGAGGTATTCTTCTCTTGGAAAACGGAATCAATTGGAGATGAGGGCTCGAAGTAGATTGAATCCCGAATTGTAGAAGAGCTCTGAAAATTGGGCGACTTCTCATATACGAAAGAGTCTCTTAATGGTGTACTTGAACTTGCACGTGTTTTAGCGTCGTCTTTGTGCTGATTTGTTATAGGTGAAAGATTCCCCGTAAACATATGGCAATTGCATGCACCATTGCAATTGCAAGCGAAGCTTTCATGGGTGCTATCAAGTTGGGTGTAAATATCACTTCTACTTGGAGTTGATGTTTGTCGCACACCCCCTTTCAAGCCCATCAAGACGTAAATATTCATCTCATCGTGCTCGATCTGCTCTTGATGAATTATCTGTAATGCAATGTAAATGATTGCAAAAACTACTTGGCTGCTTAGTACTACACATAACACAATAAAATAATAAATAAGCGTTGTGTCTGCTATTTCACAACTGTAAGTTGCAGTGTATCCTATCATAGGCGTAGCCAGGGGTGTGTGCGATATGTGCGTCGCACCCCCCCCCCCATATATATAAATATAATAATGATAATGATAAGAGCTTTAAAATACTTTTTATTTGAAGCTTCTTGCTCAAATTCGAAAGAAGTTGCATCAATTTTTGTAAAATTCAAAATTAAATCTTATTTTTTGGCTTGTTTACTGAAAACCGAATTTTTGGGCGATCGCACCCCCCCCCCCCCCCCCACTGAAACCTGGCTACGCCCCTGTCTGTCGTATTCGATTGCAAGCTTCTTAAACACTATCGTTCGAGAATTAAAAGATCATATAATAATTACAAAACGTATTATATAAAGCAACATACCATTTTACCGTTGATGTACAACTGCAGTAATTCCTGGGGTATTCCTAAATGTGTGGAAACCTTGTCGTGAATGATGTGTTTGAATTCGGCAACATCTATACCGACTCGAATTTTAGCGATTAGTTTTTCTCCATCTGGTAATATTATTGTGCAACGTTTTTCAATGATCATATCCTCGTCGTTGTACATCATAAACTTACGAAAATTTCTACGAACTGTCATAAAGTCGACGGAGTTTATCAAGGCATAGACGTATGGTAGAGCATCTTGGAGTTCCATTAAATAAAAAGACTCGTCTAATTTAAATGACATATCATCGGCATAATCAAAGGGGGGGTGTATAGAGATATTGTATATCGTATAAGAGGCTGAAAATTTATTGTATATTGTATAAGAGGGGGAAAAATTTATCGTATATGGTATAAGAGCTGTAAAAAATATGGTATATGGTATAATAGAAAATATATGGTATATGGTATCTAGAATTAAAAAAGGCTAATTATGAAGAAATTGCACCCTAAAGTTCCCCATTGTGCCAACTCTCTTACTGTAACCGTGTTGGAAAAACATGGAAAAGTAGTCTCTCTAATTGGTTCCACATTCCAGGTCAATCAATACTGTAAGTTTAGAAAAAATCCTTCTCAAACTAAGAGTTTTGTGCCCTTTTCATTCAAATTTTCACAGGAGGTGTTAAATATCGTCTCAAATAAGAATCACGCCGGATGATCAGAAGAAATGAACGGAGGGGGGGGGGGTAGATCTAGCTGATTTTTGGTAGAAAATTCAACAAATCTTGAAGATTTATTTTTTCAAGAGAAAGTTTACAATTGAATGGCTAAATGAATAGACGCAGTGGACGGGGGAATACGAGTGGTGATCCAAAACTCTTGGAAGCCCTGCTCTAATTTTGTTGGTTTTTGATAAAATTACTTTGAACTTTCCAATAATAAAGACCAACAACCTAACTACTTTGTGTATTAATTTCATGGTGAAATGATATATTTTATGTAGTTTTCTCGATAGTTATTAATTTAGCGACCCTGCCACCCGGAACGGTATTCGCACATGACAACTTTCAGCCTTAAATGTTGCCGCTATTTGACTTGTTTTGCAAGTCTTGACCACTATCTTTTCTTAAATTTTGAATGTTAAACCATGTTAGTTTACTTCCTTGGTTACTCGGCAACCAATTAATTGTGTTTTAATCATAATGTCACATATGACAATGGCCATATATGTCAAGTTCTAAGAAAATGACATCAGACAATCAACCAACATTCTGGTATCATTTTTGCTCCAAGATGGCTGCTGAAATGCAGAACATGAAAGAAATCAAAGTGAAACAAAGAATACTACAATATATTTTCACTATTATTGACCTTGAGCAACTACCATAGGCACGTTACAGTCTAGATATGGCTCCGTGTGATTTTCTTTCTTTTCTCCAAGTCGAAAGGAGGGTTGAAAGAAAATGTTTTTACTCATTGGATGAGGTTAAGAGTGGCACTCCAGCAGCATTTGTATCAAAAATTTGTCATCATTGGTTTTGTAAAACACGTTACCATACGTTATATAAAAAGTAATCTAACGTTAAAATCTAACGTTAAAATTGAACGGAGGGGGGAGTAATATGTCTATAAGACATTTTTCATTTCTCAGAGTTGTAACATCAAGTTACTGAGTAAGTGAGTTCAATTTTCAAGTACACGAATTTGTGGAAATCTCTTCCACCTTAAAGACATATTACTCCACCCCCCCCCTCCTTTCCCTCCCCCCCCCTCCGTTCAATTATTCGATTATTTTTATCTATCATTTGGAAAATTATTTTAAAAAACCGGCAAAGAATTTTGTGATAAAAACGTTGCTTATATATTTATTACAGGTCGTACAGACCATTGTTGCTTGATTTATAGCAAAAACATTGGCATTTGCACGTTGGCGACGTTGACTCAGGGAAGGTTTTTCTGAAATTTTGTTCTGATTTTTAGCCCTTTCCACATATGTTTTTTCAATGTTTGATGCACCAATATGTTGCACTTTGAGACACAGTTTTGAGACACAGTTATTTATTTATTTGGGATAAAGTGGAAAACTGTACATGTATTTCCCATGTTATTTTCCCATAGGGAAAACTCATGTGATCCATTGTTTTCAGCTAAATTTTGGTCATTCAAAATTGATATCTTTTAAACCCCTGCATGAATCATATTTTCATTTAAAACGCAACAGAGTGATCGATGCAACAAACATTGAAAAACAGGTGTGGAAAGGGCTGGAAATCAGGACAACATTACAGAAAAAACATGTTGATGGGGTGCAAATTTGCACCTTCCCTGACTTAAAGTCCAAATTATTTTATAATCTCTATGATTGCTTGTCCTTGAGTTAATGCATTGGCCTAACATACACTCCCCTCCATAAGTTTGGCAACCTTTTTTCTCCATTGAACTACGTGTTAAAGCCTCTTTACGTTTGAATTTTTATTTACTTAACCGGCGATGAAATAACTTATAATATTGATGGAAACGTAACTTGACTTTTTTTCCAATACCTCCAAATTTTCTCAATTTTTTTGCTCATTTACAATAGGTCGAAAATTGATGATAAATTTGATGAATTTTTGAAAATCGTCATTCACATGTAATCCAATGGGAAATGGAGGGTTCAGGGCAAATCAGAAATCAGGATATCTTTTCAGTAAAAGATTCAGCAAAAAATATGTTTATATAGAAAATTGAATTGTCTAACTTTTTTGAACACTAAGTGTTTAGTTTATTTGATGAATATTAAAGTTACAGCCCTTCAAAGTCATTTTTGAAAAGAATTTTTCGCCTCCTGTGTTATTTCAATGGGAGAGGTTTTTTGAAAAACAATTTTGACTTTAAAGCCCTATAACTTTGTTGAACCTGAAGAAACATATCAATTTTTTGTTAAATAAAGTTAGCAAATTCAATTACCTGCCTAACTCATATTTTTTGCAAGGACTCGGATGGATGGATATTCTGTCATATGACTTGCGGCAAACCTACCATTTCCCATTGGTTAACATGGGAATGTCGATTTTCAAAAATTCATCAAATTCATCATCAATTTCCGACCTAGTGTAATTGAGGAAAAAAATTGAGAAAATTTGGAGGTATTGGAATTAAAGTAAAATTACGTTTCCATCAATAGTATAAGTATTTTCAATGCAGGTTAAGTAAATAAAAATTCAAAGGTAAAGAGGCTTTAACACGTAGTTCAATGGGGGAAAAAGGGTTGCCAAACTTATGGAGGGGAGTGTATGCACCTGTTCAAATCCTCAGAAAATAGCCAAAATCCAATATATGACTGAAATCTGTTGCAATACCGTCTGTGGTCCTTTAAAAGAAAGTTATTTCTAGTTGCATGGAGTAGTTTTCATTCTCATCAATACATCTTTGCCTTGAAATCATTCGTGAAACATGTGGTTTGAACTTTATGGAAATTTGCTTTATTTTGACACACCTTTATTTAACTTATACTGTCTTTAAGGCTGCCTTATCTGAAACCCCGAAGTGTCTCTTGTTTCAATTGTTTAAACAATCAAGTCTCGTCTTGCCTTTATTTCAAACTCTAATTTCCAGACTCGAGTCCAATCAAAAATGAATTATCTACATGGAAGTTTGTGAAGTCCTTTATTTCTGAAACTGTTTTCAATACTTAATATTTTCAGGTAACTGCTTTACAAAATCATTGTGCATTGTGAATCTTCATTACCTATCTGATACATATTTTCCTCAGCAAACTTTATTTTCATAGAACACATGATCTTTTATTCCACATTCTCAATTTTGCATCAATTATGTTTCAAGGATTTTTTTCCCTGGCTCACTATGAAGGATTCCATTGACATTAAAATATGTCATGGGAAAGTAGGTCATAAGAAAGAGGAACACTGAGTTCCACCCATTCTAATGATGCAGGTTTTGTGCTAATTTTGAATATCTTTATGGTACTTTTACAGGTAATGGGCTAATGGCTTTAGCAAATTGCAGAAATGTTAAAGTTAGTTTTTTGGTCAAAGTAGGTTGTGAAATCACTAAAGATAAGTCATGAATCTTATATCATAAATGTGTTTTAAATCAACTTGTTTACCTGAAAATGCGGATGTACCCGAATGGTGTCTTATTCATAATGTAATAAATGAAATCATTGTGGTATGTATGTGGAGTCTATTTCCCTTATAATAATACATTTACTTTAGTACATGGATTCTCTCCTAATATTATTTCCTTATAAATATCCAAACTTTAATCAAAAGCAGTTTCAAAATTATCGTATATTGTATTTCACCTAAAATATCGTATATGGTATAAGAGCTGTGAAAAATATTGTATATGGTGAAAAAATATTGTATATGGTATAAGAGAGCTGAAAAATATTGTATATGCATTTCCAAGACCCTCTATACACCCCCCCCCCATCAAACCAGTTTGATGTAGGATAAAAAATTGGTCTCCATGGCCATTGTTTCTTAAAGTCATCGTCACCGGGATAAAATCGTGGCAAATTTCGTTTGTCTTCCTTATCGTGAGATGATGGTCGCATCTTGTCACCGATAGCATTTTCACTCCTTTGTGTTTCATTGACGATTTTAAAATCCATTTGAGGGGATGGAAGTAAATAAGATGATGGGCAAAGCCATATCAAAAACCAGTAGAGAAACGCCATTGCAAGTAAGAATGACTTGTGGGTCTCAAACTAATTCAGTCAAAGCGCATGCGCACAAGAACCCAGGATACTTGCCCTTTTTCATCTGAACTAACATGGCAGATAACATGATAAACACTTGTTTGTGGTGGATTACCCAAAAAGAGGAGCGAATATGGCTAGAGAGGGAAAATAGCGAAGCCATAGAAATAAAAACAATAGAGCCTGCAAACGCTAGAACTGCCGTTAAGGTAAAACATAAGATTGTCTGCTTTTTAATTTAAAAAGTTTGTCTGAAATTGCAATTAAAAGCTTTACTAGAAGGTCCGGTCCAGGATTTCACTTTGTTTCATGCTACTTAACTGTATTAATACGCTAAAAAAGGATCGGCAAGGTGGCAATAATGTTCATTATTGTTATTTATAAGTATGATGTTGTATAAAGGGCGTTTGTGTGATTCTTCTTCTTATACAATATGGCACGTGCAAAAAAACGTTCAGGTAAATATACTTCTTCATAGTGCATTGAGAAAGAGTAATTGAACCATTTAGAATTAACCCAATCTGGGAACGTAACTTTATGTGTGAAGCAGTGAATTGGTTTTCACTCTAATACGTTTTTTACACGTTTCCAGGCAACAGATGTAAACAACACGACGATATACCTGTTACTAAAGTCGTTCACACCAAATTCTGAAGACAGTCAAATTATATTTGACGGCTTGACTGTCCGGGAAAGAACCTCAAGATCAGCACTTTGTACTGCGATAGAGGAACATTGCCAGTTAAAGACACCCGATGACAAAGTCCCCTCATCGGAGAAAGAGAACCCGTCTGACTTCTATTGTGGAATTTTCAAAGTTGATGTGCGTAAATTGACTGCCCCTTCTTGGGAAAGATCCGTGCGCCCTCCCGATCCAAACCATGTCCAGAGTCTCAAAGACACATTCCTCAAAAACCCAAGTGGATATTTTCACCTTATACTGGTCAATGTGCCAAATGTCAAACAATTTACGAAAGAAGTGATTTCAAGGGAAAGAACAATATTAGAAGTAATAGGGGGAAACCATAGTAGAGAAGCGTTCCTTTCTATTCTAAACGATGACACTATTTCGGAACATGTAAAAAACATGTTTCGATTTAGAGATGCAATCGTGTATTGTGGATTGCCAAACCATCTTGCGAGGCACCTCGCAAACCTCCACAATATTGTACGGAGAAGCGGCAAGGATGAGTCCTACATGGAAAATATATGCGAAATGAGAGCAGCTCTATATCAACTCTCGGGCAAGTCAGAAATAGAGACCACAACAGTTGACCCACCTAATGATAGAAAACTTGTCGAAGCATGGAAGGCGACGTGCCAACAAGTGCGGGGTATCCAAAAGGTGAGTAGTAAATAAGACCAAACGATTTAGCATTGATTTCATCTTTAACCCTCGCAAATTTCATGGAAACGCCAAATTTAGACCCAGAAAGACATTTCAGATTCAGATTTTTCTCTGGCTAAAATTAATGAGGCTGTCACCTTATCTTAAACAGCTGATCGTTAATTGCTTTGATTTTGAAATTTAAGCCTACTACTGTGTATGAGGAGTTTGTCTAGAAGCTTTCAATCGCTAAGCATGATTCTCAACTCCTAACGTTCCATTCTAACCATCTTAGAAGTTGATGATTTTCAATCTGAAATTATATTATTATCATTATCTGAAATGAGTTCAAATAAAGAAGATCTCTGGGAGCTTGTTCTAATAAGGATGGGGGGGAGGTTTACTTGACTTTCATATTATATTGTATCATTATATTTGTATTTTATCACATAACTATGCTATTAATATCAGAAGGGGAGGGGTCCTTCTAGATTTTATTAATTTTGGAAATAAGAAAACATAAACAGTTTAAATGACCAAAATGAATTTAAATATAATACTCTACTCTAACTTATATTTGACGCTATTATATTTCACTTTTTTGCAATTTCGAAGTTTCGCAGCTATGAATATTCACTAATTCTCAGTTTTTTAAATTTTGCGGCGATCAAATTTCTTATGAATTTGTGACTTTTCAAAATGTTTTGCTTTTCTTTTTTTGAATCTTTTAACACCCGAAATTGCTTGAAGAAAACAGTGCCTTCCTACTTTTTATTGCCCACACTGGATTAACATTAACGGATATCAGAATTATCTGAAATTCTGATATATCCAGGTTTTATTCTAATATTGAAAATGGTGCAAGTTCATCTAATCATAAAGTTATTATGCAGACCTGCTAATCAAGTACCCTGGGCAAGTAATGATTAATAAGTTAACAAATTAATTCTCCAAAGAAAAACAGTACAAAAGCAATCTTGGTATTTATAAGAATTTGATCATTCTTTAATGCATGGGCATACGCTCATGTTTAATGTATTCACTTTTTAGTGTATTTTCAAATAACCTAGATATAGTAGCAATTCAATATTGGGTGCAGTTTCTGGCTGGATTTAAGAAAGATCCTAAAACAGTATCTGGACCATTTATTATTTTATTCTAAACACAGTGTCAACAGGAGTAAATGAATAGCCTGAAGGCAAGTACAGATCTGTACCAAGTTTTCGGCATACATATAAGACTATTTAGGTTATATCGGATACCTATCAAATTATAAATCTGGCCACGATGCCTTGTCTGGATCGTTTAAGCAATCTTGATTCTCAAGGTTCAGTTGCTCCACTGAAATCATGTGTTACCTAAATAAAATGACGTTTTAGTTATTAATTATAAGGGATAAAGTTATGAACTTAGTTATAATTAATTAATAACTAAAACGTCATTTTATTGTGGAGCAACTGAACCTTGACAGGGGCATAGCCAGCTTTCAGTCAGGGGGGGTCCGTTTGTGGCATAAACAAGCCAAAAAATTAAGATTTTTCCTGAATTTTACAAAAATTGATGCAACTTCCTTCAAAATTGAGCTCAAAGCTTCAAATAAAAAGCATTTTATAGCTCCTTTCTTCTTTTATCTCATGGTTATATTTTTTATTGGCAATGGGGAGGTGGTACGATCGCCCTGGCATAGTGCCCAGATTTGAAATTTGGTATAATTGATGAATGGTATATAAAGTATTCTCAGAAATGCAATAAGCGGTTAATGTCAAGTGACAATGTCAAAGTATAACTTCAAAAAATAGAGTGTCGAAAGATAAAGTAACCGATGATATGTTAGGTCCACTCTGGAGGCATTGAGGGCTACGTAATTAATGAAATGTGAAAATATCTTCGCTTATATTATTGAAACATAAAATGACCGAGGTTAAAAGCTCTACGTAAAATATGCTTTTTATGTCCTTGATCCCTCTGCCAAAAAGGCATGTGCGTTTTGGTAGATGGCATAAGCTGGTTCTTGCCGATAGGGGTGTAAATGTATACACCGCGATCCCCGGGATAACGATGGTCAGTTTAAGACGCTGCGTTTTAGTAAAACCCATTGACGCAACTTGACAGTCCCAGTAACACTCAGCTGTAATCATCAAATCTCGCAGAAGCAAGACAGGCCAACTTTTATTTCTTTGATAGTTATTTAAAACGAGCTGGAAATAGAGAAATTTCCCCCATGCTATGATTAACGTAGTGTTAAATTTTGGATTTATCACCAAATTGACTTATAAGCTTTGAGCAAATTGGTGCGTGATATAGAAAACTGATCCAAAAATATTTTGAGACATGTCAGAGAATATGCTTAAACCCTTAATCCTAATTATTCAATCTGTGAAATGAATTTTGTTTACACAGCTATAATTAATCCTTTTTTTAGAGTTTATGGATTAATTTCATCAACAGAAGGTTCTAATTTTCAGCCAAAAAAATATTTGCAAATAAAGCCTTTTTAAATATTTGATTGTATGATGTCCCTCGTGCTATGATTTAAATTGCGTTAACATTTGAATTTAATCAATCAACTCTAAAGCTATGTCCACAAGCAACATAGAAATAAGTAAACATTCATTTTAATGTTGTTCTTGTACATTTTTACACAAAATGGAGTTTTTAAAATGCTCAAACAATCTCCGCTTATCACCATAGTTCTCAAATTTCTGTAAGGCACCACTCGTTGTAAATTAAATGCAACACCAAAGTGTCCATATTTCACAGTAAATGTTCTTGCTTATCTCATAAATTGCCACTTGGACATTAGGTTGTGTTATTCTAACTGTTAATGGTCTTGGTACTTATCGTGTTGAGATCATCCAATATGCATCTCATTAATTTTAATTATAAATCAACTTTAATGCAGGTGGTCTTTTTAATCTAGCAAAATGCAAACTTATAAGAATTACATTTTTTAAATTGATAAATAAATCTACATATTGTAAATAGATCAGACATGTTGTATCTAAAATCTCAATAAGATGACTCGGTGAACTAATACCCCAAAATAACATTTGATCGAACGTATGAATCACTCAGACAATGGACCGTATTTACGCAATGCAATAGATGAGCATGACACCTACCAATATATAGAGCTTCAGATATCCAATCCATATGACATTTCATATTTCAATTAAAAGGAATAACTTGAACTATATCTTTGCGGAATACGGAACTTTTATATTAGATGAAATTCCGACTTCTATGCCAAAGATTGCACACATATGCAGTGCCTAGCACTGGCCACCAAGGTTATTAACAAGGCACACACCAACTACGCGGCCGCGCGTACCAATTCCATATCTGAGGCCCAGGAATACGTTAAAAATGTTTAAAATGTCCGCTAGTGTACTGAGATATTAATGCGTGGTGCAGAGGCGTAGCGTGGGTATTTTGTGAGAGTACGCCACGAGTGAGCGAAGCGAACGAGTTCGAGGGGGGTTTGGGGGGGGGGTTCTCCCCCAAGTTAAAGCTTCTTATTATATCTATTTCAAAATTGCATCAACTCAATTCCGTTCAACCACAAAACAGGTGAAAGTTGGGTAAAATACGAACCTAATCATGTTATCATTCATTTGTGCCGATTTTTATGGATAAGAATTCTTTTCATTAATGAAAGTATACCCAGGCCTCAGTTACATATTGAACAATTATGTAAACTGCTCCGGGGCAACTTGTTTGGAAATTATATAGTCCAGGAGTAAACGAATGAAACACATTAAATTCTCAGAAATTTAGCTGGCCATAAATATTGTTTCAGCGACAGAACAAATTATCTTAATGTTTCAGTTTGAAATTCTATATCTCTGTTCATATGAGTATACTCAGTAGATAGCATATCTGTATCAGCTATTTGAATGTGAAAGCAACTTTTAATACTTGTAGTTCAATACAGAGTTTTTACATTCAATTAAACCATAGGCGTAGCCATGGGGGGGGGGGTGCAATTGGTGATTGATTGAGAAGAAAATAGCTTTAAAATTCTTTTTATTTGAAGCTTCTACCTCAATTTATTATGAAGGAAGTTTTTGTAAAATTCAAGATAAATCTTAATTGTTGGCTTTTTGTGCCACAATCGCATCCCCTGACTAAAAATGGATTTTTTGGTGATCGCCCCCCCCCCCCTGCCCTGACTGAAAGCTGGATACGCCCCTGTAGACATTTCGATTTTTAAACTTCATATCCTGCAAATTCTTATATATATATTAGGCAATAAAAGAAAAAAATGTTCTATCTGCACAATATACCTTTACTTTTAGAGACGTGATTTCAATAATTCATACGGAGTGGCAATACGTATTGCACAATGGCCGACAGAATCATTTCAAGAGTTGAAACACTTTGACATCAAGTGGAGGAAGGGTGAGATTACGAAGCAACCTAAACAACCAAAAAGAAAAACGGTGTTGAAAAAACACCACATAGCTTGCCTCTTGACCCCACCACTGGAGGATGCCACTCACATTATCAGGCAGTGCATAGATGGACAGATAGATTACAATCAATTGCGATTGAAATGCACGTAAGCAATATTTTTAGCCCATGACCATTTTCAATAATTCAAATCAAAAGTGTAGTGATTTCTTAATGGAATTTTCTCCTTAAAGTAAACATTATATACAATGTATTCTGGACATTAATAAATTTTAATTACTATTTCTAACTGATGTTCTAGTGTAAGGCATATATTAAATATCCATACGTCTGCTAATCACGTATATTTCAAATGATTCTAATACCATTTAAAAAGTCGGAAATGTTCATGCTAACAAGTCTCATTGGTTTTTTCTCTATTATAGAAATACATCGACAGAAGAGACTCCAAGAGCCGAACATGTGGATGATATAATAGAAGAAATTGTAAACCAGGACGAACATGAAGTTAGTTAAACTATCTTACATGATTCTAATAGTGTTAACGACGTAGAGTTCAAAGTTAATTGATATCAGACAATATATCACAAACATAACAGACCATGGGGTATCGGATTCATGTTTCTAGCCACATTTTATTTCAAGTAGTACTGAGTAATTAGTTTTAAGAACAACACCTAATGGCTGGAAGTATGCTAAAATGCCTTGAAGACATTGGTGAAATTGTAGCCAATTATTTCATTAAAAGCACTATTTTCGAAGTAATCATTGTATTTCTTTTATATATCAAATAATATTGTTTTTATATGCGTTGCTAGAATGTATCTGGACCTAAAGACGACACTGTGGTGGATAAATTAAAAGTCGACTTGGAAGTTATGACAACTAAGTATTTACAGGTACAAAATATTATGCTATATGTCCAATACATGATATTAAATTCCACTTCGGTGTCCAAAGGGGCACCTGGATTTAAAATTGCATTTCAATCAATACCCATACAGAATGGTATTTTCCAATTCGCCAGTATCATAATTAACTTTATATAAGAGTATACCCTGCAAACGGTAGATCCAAGGGGGTTGGTCCATGCCCCCAGATTTGTTGAATTTTCGAGCGAAAATAAGGTATCCCCCTTCCATCCACTTCTTCAGATCACAATTAGAAGAATCCTTTATCTGTCTATATATTGTATCAGACGTGTACCAGCCATAGCATAACATATGTATGCATAAACCTTCACCAGTAATTTCAAAAGTTAGTTGAGAAATTCAATTGCTTACGGTTGAGTTTGGATAATGTTTCAGTTGGATTTGTGCGTAGAATGTTTTAAAACGCTCATTTCCTTGTTACATCAGGATGTAATAAACTATACAAAAATGTTTATTACGTTTACTTCTCACTTTGATATGTCGGTTCATTTTCCGTAATTCTTCAATCTGCCATATTTCAGTGTAAGCAGGAACTGACCAATGCAGAACAGAATGCAATGAGATATAAGGATGACCTGGCGAGAGTGTCAGATAACTACTCAAAGGTATATAGTAGAAAAACGCGATCCCTCAAAACTCAAAACTTGATTGCTGCAGATACGTCTTGATAAATTGACTAATTGATGTGTAGACTGTTTTAAGCATACTAATACTACATACTATTTATTTCAATAAACAATTCCCTACAAACTCTACATCAATTGAAATACTAAATAAAAATATCGTTTTTAGATTGAGAAAAGTTACTTGGATATGAAAAGCAGCCTTCGGAAATCTAATAAAGATCTTACTGCTATGACGGCAATGTATACCAAGGTAGGTTTCTAATACTGGTAAGAGTTATCCCAATGACGGTGGTAAGTCGTTTGAGTTCATAACCAAGAAAAATAACAGTTTATTGGTGATACTTCTTTTGTATTCAAAACTAAAAAGGATAGCCTATAGTTAATTTGTTAAGAAAATGTATGTGTTCACATGAAAGAAATTGAATTAATCATCAAGGTTTTACATTGTTTGGGTAGTTTCTTCAGCTCGTACGGGAGCTGGTTATCTGTATAATCACGATTGTATTAATTGTATTTAAAGGCAAAGACTGATTTGACTGGTCTTGAAAACAAGTTGAAAGAGGCAGAGTTCGATCAGAAACAGCACGAACATTTCAAAGAAACTATTCGACAGCTGAAAAACGAAAAGTTATGTAAGTCATACAAGTATAACCACTGGCTGAATAATTACTTAAAGATACACCATAGTAGTATTTTATGGCTACGTATAAGAACTAGAATGATATGTGTAAAAAGGTCAGGCAAACATATTGTTTATACAATAACAATACGACCTAAATTGCATGCAACAAAAATGTAATAAAATGGTTCCAAATACGTAGCTGTCGCTACTGTGGATGGATGGTAAATGAAAGCTTATCAAAAATGCTTTTATTTCAGATTTTGAAAAGCAATTTAAAAGGTTGTCAGAAGGCTATGAAAAACAAAGCAATGTAAGCGATATCAGCGAGATTATTCCTGCAACCGACTCATCACTTGTAAGTTTTGTATAATCAACTATAGATGACAGTTAAACTCAGTAAAGAAATAATTCATCAATTCGACTCTGAAAATGTTTGCACGCGTATCCATAGAAGAATAATATTTTATTTTAAGGCTATCACTGATCAAAGCGGAACGTCTGGTGTGAAGCGAAGTAGAGATGTTGCTCGAACGGAAACGGATGAACATGCTCTAGATATTGATATCGCATTTAGTAAGTGATGATATGCAATAGAAATTTACCGAAAATTGTATGGAATATTTGTATCCCCCACTTTCTTATTTGGAATGTTTTATAAGAACAAGAAAATGGGAGAACATTACTTTGTTTTCAAATTTACACTGTACTGGACGAATATATTCTACTGGTGAATACCCTTTTTAGGTTGTAATAAGCATGGCTGTTGAATACGTCTTTTATTTTTGTAACTGTAGTGCATAGACCAATGAGAGAGCGGGGAATATGGAAAATTCTGTTAATTCCATGTAGCGTTTTACCCCAATAGTGTCATTTAGGTATTTCATTCATACATGTAGCTTTGACTAAAAATTGCAACTTGGGTCTCATTTTTAGTGAAATGTATCTTTAGGCCTATTCTACATTTCTATACTGACAAATGTAATACAATTATAGTAATTGTACGATTTTTGCCTTGTGCAATTTTTCAATTGGAACTTGATGGCATTTTGCTTACGTATTGCAGAGTCAAAAAGACGACGGGAAGCTAAGTACGGCCAACAGATTGATCCGCAGGCAACAACTCAAGGTGAGTTAACATCTTAATTCGATAGACATAGAAATGCTAAGGATGAGGTGCGATAAATGGCAAATACCCCAATGGTCAAAATGAATCATTCTTAGGTGTAACATGATGAATATGATGTCACATAATTATTGGGAATATGTTTAAATCTTTGGGTATATATTTGGCTGAGATAGGGGTCAACTAGTAGTTCAGCAAGGTTGTATTGAATTGCATTGGGCTGTGCACCATCGACTTAACATGGCCATCAGATCTCAATAGAGGCAATTTGTTTCCATTGATTATCACAAAAACACCAAAATACACTATGGCCTGAAAACTTAATAATTTCACAATAAGACACAAATGGTTTATCTCATCAAATGTGCAAAAATGATGTTTGCAATCGATTCAGGTCATACTTAAATTAAACGATTGTACATCCCTACAAAATGGCTATAAAAATGCTCCAAAAACAACATTTACAGTTATCAGATATCATACTTTGTAAAACCAAAGATTATACTATTATTTAGTAACATATTTGGGTAAGAAGTAGGGATGTAGGGTGCAAATCGATTTTGATAGACAAAAAATACTTCCTGTTTTGAAATGTACAATCATGGGCTTTCAATTATAAGGGTATGCAACTCTGTGTTATAACATGAGACCTTCAAAATGAGCAAGAAAGTACAAAATAAGATTTTCTCGGAATGTGTATCTTCTCCAATTTTGAAAATCAAGGCAATGCTTATGTATGAAATATAGGAAGTTGCCTACCGTTCTCGTCGAAAGTCCATGGTACAATACATTTAATTGCAAGCCGCTCCTCTTTTTAATCTATATGTCATGTCAGTAACGTGATAAAGCAAGCCAATCATGATAGTGACTAATAACAAAGATTATGTTTCCATTGTTCAATCATGACAATATTTGGCCTATATGTTAAGAATTAAATAAGATTTAATATGCTGTATAGAATGCTGTATGGGTGCTTTCGGAAAGACTATGGTTGGGGGACGGATATAATGAGACACACTGTACACTAGAACTTCATAATTTGAATTTTTAAATGCGATTATAATTCCTATAAACTCAAATTTAATGTTCTAAAACATTTTAGCCAAGACGTCTTGGAATTATATACGTAGTGTGAGTTGGGCTACTGTCTATATTTTCAGATTGCAGAACAGGGGATACAGATAATTTGATAGACAATGTGAATACAAATGAGCTCTGTGATGCAATAAGTGCACAGGTAAATATTATGCTAAATTTGAAACTGTCGAATCTCATTTAAGAATAATTTTTGAAAACATTAATACTTGTTTATGAGTTGACACAGCTGTTTCCAACTGAACTTTTAAACAAATCTCCAGCTTTACTCCATGCAGCAGTAAACAAAGTCTCAGATTTATTCTGCCATTCAGTAACATGGGGCTTTTTTACAATTATGTCAAGTTTAGAGTCTAAATGCTCAGAATGTAGTGATTTTAATTTATTCACTTTTTGATGATTAAAACAATAAAGGTATCCTTTATATTTTCCATCAAGAATTACATGACAGTACCATATAAACAAAAAGTTATGAATGACTTTAGAACATGCGTATTTGGAAAAATATGCGGTGATATACCAAGATATCAAATATCTGCCTATTAGGCTATAACTGCTGCAGACATTTCTGTAGGGCTATTTACATGATGTTCAGTAGATTGCCCTTGCATATTATTTAAGACTGAAATACAGTTTTGTGGCTTTAAAATAACTTATGATAGGGTCAATTTAAAACTTTTGGTAACAGTATTCTTATAAGGTTTATCTTTATAAGGTGTATGTGTTTATAAAAGCATAACTGTTGATAAAATGCGTCAAGAATTGAGAGTGAAATTGACTTACCAAATTGCAGCAAGGGACTATAATTAAATACCCATAAATGAGCTAATGCTAATTTCTAATCCAAATGTTAATCTAAGATAGATACTATGTAATGTTAAAGTCAATCAATGAGTCACTTTAATATCACTTTACTTTCTTCAACTTTCTCCTCTTTATTTGTGGGGTAATATCCTGAATTTCTGGTTGCTGTTCAGTTCTAGTGGTCATTGATACTCTTGATTTTCTCAGCAAAGGATGTTGTTAATGATGATCATTGTCTTATTAATGTCATGTAACATTTAGTGCCTATATATGTAGGGTGATAATGTGCCTCATCTAATGTTATATGAATTCCTTCTTACGTTTTGATACTTTCAGTTACCTATCTTGCATTAATTGGATTTACATATCTTACTTTTGAATGTAAAAAGCTTTTTTGAACAAAACCGGCAAAGCGATTCTATGGATTTTGAAAGAATTTCCACATGCATAGTTGTTTTTTAATGAAGGCCATACTAAAATCCATGTTCTGTTACAATTTGCAAAGTAAGAATCTTTAAAGGAGAATGGTAACTTCAGGGAAACTAGACTTTAAGACAAAGGGGTGCTGTCTTGACTTCTAAATATAGTTGTGCATATCTTGAATAGTTCTTCCATGTGGTGTGTCATACTTTACAAACATACACAACTTTTTTAGATAGAGGGGTGAGAAAGTATAGACTTTACAAAGATTTATGTTCATTAAATGATACCAGATTTGATCAGTTATGTCTCAATTCCTTGAACCCCTTCTAGATGTTCACATGTTAATGTTTCTACCAGGAGCAATTAGACTGTCAACAAGTTAAACAAAGTGAATCTAGCTTGATTTATTGAATGGAAGGAATACATTGAGGGGGGAAATGATAATGTGCAGAAGTCAAGTATTTAATTTTTATTTAAATAAAACTGTTTGCTTTCAGCACACTACCCTGAGTCAGCAGAAAAAGTCTGGGAAGACATCATCTCGAGAGGTAAAATATTTTTCAATTTGAAATATGAAGCTATATTTTATGCGCTTACTTAGCTTTTCTTCAAATACTTTGATTGTAAAACAACTGGTGAAAGAAGTACCTTTGGATGGAAAACTTTAACGCATTTTTAGCATTGATTGCTTGACATTTTAATTTTACTTGTGTATAAATGTTTACAAATGGCCTAGGTCATGTCACAGTTGTCAATTGTCGAACTCAAAGAACTAAAATTAGAAAAATATTTGCATTTTAAATATCGTTTGGTATGTTCTGTCCTTAATTAATATATATATTTATACTAAACATTTTAAAAAGAGTATCTTAATATATTAATTAATGTATTTGAAATGTTGGTTGAGAGATTTTGTTTTAATTTGTGGGTTTTGGTTTTGCAGATCGTTTGTGCTAGGTGGGAAGACTACGTGTTTTTAGGGGTGAAGGAGGACGACTTAATATATTACTGTCAACGGCAGCTATCAAAGATAGACGAGTTTAATAAATTACTCCGAATTAGCAAAAATATGTGTCTTATTAATAAGAAGGACCAGGCAAAAGTGGGAGTCAACATTGCCATTGAAAATTTCTTTGTAGTCCAGAGTGGGTTTCTTAATATATCAAAAAATAGCCTTATAATTACTTTGATGCAAGACCAAGCAAAGGTTATATCATGCCTGTCATCAATTGTATCCAAATTGTAAGTTAAAGAGCATTTTGAATGTTCAGACATTGTTTTGTATGTTCAGACATTGTTTTGTATGTCCAGACATATAAATAAACAAATAGTTTACATGTATACATGCAGACAACTCATATTCAGACCATACCATCTTGATTAATTTGGTATTTGTTTTATGTATCATATACGTGTTCATACACCTCCAGCTCACTCATTTGTCTTAACATTGCCATTGCACATGTACGAGTACAATGAGAAGTCTAAAACTTAACCACAGAATACCTTATTAAAATACTGATTTTTTGTCATATTAGCTTGTTTAAATATAATAATCACTTCCTGTATTTTTGCCGCACGATCATAGACATTTAAAGTAATTTATTTCATTACATGTAATATGTAATTATTTGACTTACTGGTTCCATATAGATAAATGTTCATATATGTAATCTGTCTATTTTAAGAAAGAAAATTGTATACATTTATATTATTTTGTCCCATAATGTATATTGTAAATAGTTAAACCTAAGATAGCAATTCAACTTAAGTGAATGTTTGCTAGCTTGTTTGATTATGTTGAAGTTTGAAGTCTAGTAAGATCTGTAGCAAGCGTATATGGACTAGACGTCTAAACTGTTTTACCTTTTCAAACGTTTGTGTTACACCTGTTTACCAGAATCAAGAATGTTCTTCGTTAGTTATGGTCACACTGTGATTGATCATCAATATGTCAATATGTCTGTATTGTCTACAAATGATGAAACAGATCAATTTTTATCTGAAGAGACGAAACGCTTTGTATATAAATGACTAATATGGTAATAAATACGCATCAGTATAAATGGTAAGATCTGATGTTTGATTCTGTAAGTGTCCATAGACACCTCTCATCTGCATACAGACCTTATTGTTTCATGTGTTCGTTATCGCAGTGTCTATAGACGCCGTCCTGTATTATATGCTGTGTTCGAGGGTGTCTATAGACACTCTTTATTTAATTGTTTGGGAATTATGTAGGTATACGTTGGAGGTTCTATCATATGAGTGTCCATAGACTCCTCACTATCACAATACTGGAGACGTTATGTTTTCCTAATGAATTTGTGGCTTTCAAATACTGATTGCTTTTCTTGGTGTCCATAGACACCTTTGCCAAAAGAATTATATTATGTTGGTGTCCATGGACACTATTTTATTTTCAATGATTCCAGTCACTGAGTGTTTATATCTCAGTATCGGAAGAGTGTCCATAGACACCATATGCCTCATCAACATATGATAAGGTTTGCCAATGATTACAAAATATATTAATATCTAGTGAATCATACACGGATGGTGTCCATAGACACCCAAATTTAATTTCAAAACATACCCATGTAGTCGCATAACAGTAAAACATAGAAAACATGTAGAGACCTGAGTCATATTTCCAAATTTCAAACCATCACATTTCTGCAATTCCTTCTACCACAACTTGCTTTTTAGAAAATAAGTACACAGATATTTGGAAATAAATATATGGTTTTAAAAGAGAAACCTGCATTTTCTCTTTTAGTTTTGCACCCTGTTATATGTTAAATAGGTTAAAACTCAATTTTACATATGAATGTCAATATTACAGGGCAACCATTATTTTGGCAACAGTGTATCTTTGCTTTTGCTATATTTATTATTTAGCTACTTTTTGATTATACCAGTTTTCATAAGATGCATTTCACCATGGGGCGGAGCAGGATATAGGAATAATGTAAAACCACTTTTAAAACCTGAAATAAATTGCTAGAATATCTCTGTCATGTAATTAAAGTAGTAGAAGAAATACTTCGGGTTTCTTTCAACAATTAAACGTTTTGCAGATTGTAGATGTCTACCGTCTTGGTGTATTTGTTTTGACGCTAAAATGCTATAAAGTAGCTGATGATACATCATGAGATATCAATAATTTATTAAACATACATTCACAGGTTACGTTTGCAAACTTTACTTGGAGGAGTTGTTCCCTAGTCTAATGTAAAATATATTAAGATGTTCTAAATTCTCTATTTTGTAATCAGATTTTTTTTAGATTTTCCCACTTCACAAAATTCAACCATCTTATCAGGTCACTTGAATAATAAGTGGCAAAAATGCAGGAAACGGAACTATATGTAAACACAAAACGAGTGATTTCGATACTTCTGCAGAGAATGTTTTTATTTCACACCTGAACAGTTAAGTCCTTTTGCGAAATCGATTTCACGAAATGAAGTATAATCTCATTTGGATTATATTTAATATGTGTTATCTAATATTTAATTCATATTCGCCAATCATTCGTGTTAGAGAAGAAATGTTAACGTGTATATATTACATTTTATACTATGAGATCAGATATGGATCTGACTTCTTTCGAATTCAAAAGTGAATATATGAAAAAGGAATAATAACCGATGCAAGTTCATTCTCAATTTTACTGTTACTGTTTAGGTCAAGGAGGATTGGCTCCCAGGATCGAAACTCGATATTTTCCAACAATGAAAACGTCGAAATGTCGTTATTTTCTGAAATTAAAACCGACTATAAATTCAAAATAAACAGTTCAAAAGATTCGAACCAATATCTCGATCATTTCTTGTGAGTTTTGGAATTTTTCGTTTGGAAATAAGACCAAAATTCACGATTTAAATGTTGAAGTGAACAAAATGGCGGCTGTTTGAATTCGAATTTTGTATTACGTCATACCCATATATCGGACAGAATATCGGTGGTGCACTCTGGGAGCCAATCCTCCTTGTGTTTAGGTATTAAACAGATATTGTGGGTGTAGCGATGATCGGAAATTTGGCGAGGCAACTTTTATCTGGCGACGCAAATTTGAGTTGAATTGAAAAAAACACTTTTCTTAGACTGTATTTTCAGTTTTCGTTCAATAAACGGCATAATTAATATTTTCTGTAAAACGTTGACGAGGCAGTTACGCCCATGAATATAGTAGCCGGAACAGATCAAGTCAAACACCTCTTTTTTCCTCATAACCTTTTTAATTCTCAATAATTTTTCATTATATTTTCACTGGATAAACTTTACAACATTATTAACATGCACAATCTTTGTTTAAGTCATCATCAATTTTCATGAGAAATACAGCTTATTAAAAATGAAAAAGAGGTGTATGAGTTGTTCTGTCCCGGCTACTTATTCTATATTATTCGGTTATTTTCTTCTTTTAAGGAAATGCCATGTAATAACCCAGATGCGAGTAGAAATAATCTTGATTTACGTCATTAAAAATTCAAAATTCAGTCAAAGTAATATCATATTTGAAATCTACATGTCAAATTACATCTAGAAATGTGGTTTTAAAAAGTGTTTATCAACTTTGAAAAATTAATTTTCTTTGAAAATGTGACTTCTAGCTCGGGGAGATTCCCCATAGACCCCATGCTATAAAATCACAAAAAATGAAATATCTTTTCTTTTAGTGGACAGATAATATTTTGCTTTACTGGACATATTTTCATTAGTATAAGTATTAGACACATAAGGGTTATAGGAAAATTGAGCCACTTAAATTGATAATATTCAAGTTTAAGGGAACTTTCTTATATACCTGCCATGTTAATTGACCCGAATCAGCCACCTGGTGGTGAAAATGGTAACTACCTACTCGCATTTGGGTAATTGGGAGTTGTAGAATGACTCATCAGGTTTGAATGATGTAATCTCACGAGTTGCTAATTGAGCCTTAATGGTACTATTTATATACAGTAACACCTTTAGTATATCTACCCAACAGCTAAACACGTATATCATGCAATGTGTGTCGTAGTCCCCTTTAGTTTAAACAGGTATTTTGGTTGTTTTATACACAAATCACAATAAGAAATACTCTAAATATAGTAGTGGACTAATGCTTGTGATTTTGAGTACAGTTCATGGCTTTACATTAATTGACATTAATTAACATGTAGAAGTTTTAAAATAAATGACTGAATACATATGATTATATTTACGATATTCTGATAGTGAAATTTTCGAACATTTAGATATTAATTAAGGAAGAAAAATTGATGGCATTTATTCATTAGCCGAATTTTTTTGATAGTGTATTTGTTGTTATGGTGAAGCAACATATATACCAAGCAATAGCACCCGTATGAAAAATTACCAAATTCTGATACTCAGTGAACTGCCATCTATATGAGTGAATATTCCCATTTTTTCGAGTAATTAGTAAAAAGGCCAAGGTTAGCTGATTATAGGCATCACTGTCCCTCTCTTCATTTTTCCATGGTCATACTTGCAACTTTTTCCCTTATACAGTAGAAATTGCAGTGGAACATCTCTGCATTCAGTTGAACACCTCTGTAAGTGGAACACCTCACAAGTGGAGGGGATTTTGAAAGTCCTGTGGTTCAATGACTCCATGTTAATGAACCTTTGCAAGTGGAACACCTCGCAAGTGAAATACCTTTTGTGGTCTCAAGGGCGTTCCACTCTCGCAGGTTCTACTGTACCTTATACTAAATCGGGCGAGAAAAATATTGCAAAGCGGAGATCTCATCCCAACAGGACCGACATTTTAAACATTCATGCAAACAGTTGACAATGTAACTGCAGTCTGAGATTGTTTTTCCCAGCACCTTATTACAATTAGTTTCCTAATATCTTTATATTCAATTGGGCGAGTACGTACAGGAAAGTGGGAAAAATAAATAATCCCGGATGACCATCATTTTATACGCATGCGTACAAGTTCTCTCAAAAATTTAGTTTATAATCCTAAATGTGAAGGGACAAAATCGTGTCGACTATTTTCTCTCATGATCTCATTTTTAAACAGAATAAGACCTTTGGAATATTGCATGTGATGGCGCAAGAATAGCGTGAGATGGTACTTGTCCATTGGTAGACTAGACTAGACTTGAACGTAAACAACTATTCATTGAACAAAACAACTATGACCATGTAGTACCCAGGGCATCCACTTGAGAAAAATGTTATATCTCTGGCTATCTTTTCTCAAATATAACTTGTTTTGAGGTTTAGTGAATTTCTAACAACAAAGAACCTTCATCTGTCACAATATTATTTCAAATGTATTTCGAAATGAACACATTTGTGCATGAGATAATAATAATGGATACCAAAAAGTAATAAATACACAAAAAGGCTAACATTTGATGAAATGTATTTTTCAATTTTTCTAAAATATTGAAATAATACCGGATGTTTCAAAATGCAACCGAACCAACCTATAACAATGCATAATCTTTAACAAATAGAGTATGACAAATTATCATTAAAGCTGGTTCAATGTTCTCGAAGATAAAAAAAGTCATCACTTTAGCATGTACATGGCCCATTTGCTGGCCATTTAAAGAACCTGCCATTTCCTTTAAACATTTCTGCAGAGAGACTTGCACACTTCGTGCGATCGATGTTGTTGACGACACGCGTGCTTTCATTGGTGGATATGACTCTTATGCTCAAAGATTGTGTATGTCACCACTCCTAGAACCTTTGCAGATCTCAAACTAGGGATAACATGGAAGGTAGTGACTTTTGCAAGTCTGTCAGCAGAGGGGTAGCCATTTGGAGCACGTTCTTTAGAAAACAAATGGGTCATACACATGCTACATATCCGTTGATGAAACTTGCTCAATTCAAACATTGAACCAACTTTACTTGTGCCAAAACAGATTTTTCAAGCTCCATTAGTTAGTACGCTGGTCAGGTTGTATGATGCAGTCGTGTTTTTACTCTTTATTTATAGTGGGACAACCATTGTTATTGATATTTTCATGATTTTGACAGGCTTTTTTCAAAATCACTTCACTGTCAATAAAATACGTGTTTTTTCCTGGACAATTGAACTTTTAACGTCATTTCAAATATTGTCCGGCTATTGAATTTTCGGCCGCCCAAAGTCTTTCCAAATATATTTGATGCAATATTAACAATTATGACTGATTATTGTTATTCACTTTAGTCATGTTCAATATTATTTCAGTGCATTAGGCAAATAAAAAACGTGTTGCTCTGGGTCTCGTTTTGTGAAGCGTTCCCTAGATTAAGCCAAGATAGAGGAGGTCAACCTTCTTGTCAACAGACATGAGTTCAACCCGATCGAACTGTTCAATACTGTCCAAAAAGCTGTGTCAAATTCTATCATAAAATTGTCAGGTTTCAAGTTGTCAGGGAAACCTGACATATTCAAAGCAGGTTACAATTTACGTGCCACAGGGTTGCATGCTGAGTGACAGTGGCGGAAAAGCCCAGTGGCAAAAAGGTGCGTCAGAGGAAACGTGACCCACAGTGACAAGTTTTCCATTGGCTAGATGCACTGTAATAATATTACTAAAATATGACAAAAATGAACAACAATAATCAGCCATAATTAATACGGCATCAAATAAATCTGGAAAGACTTTAAGCGGCAAAAAATTCAAAAGCTACACAATCTTTGAAATGACGTTAAAAGTTCAATTGTTCAAGTAAAAACCTTTATTTTATTGACAATGGAGTGTTTTTGAAAAAAGCCTATCAAAATCCTAAAATTAAGAATTTCGTTGAAATATTTTTTCCATGTTAAAAATTGTCTCCAGAATATAACATGAAAATTTCAATAAGAATGGTTGTTCTATTGCAAATATAGGGTAAAACATGATTGCATCATTCAACCTGTCCGGGGTACTAAAAAGATATGCAGCGTTTGGTATACGAGTTGCAATTTTCTGAAACACTTTGTATTATACAAAATGATAAAATCCCTTCTTTAGAAATTCTCAGAGCTTCCAAATGAGCCATTGGTTGGGAAATTTTAGAGAAGACATAACTTGATGTATCTTGAATCTCAAGTACCTGTATGGGCCGGGGTACTAACATTTCAACAGCCTTTGATAAAATATACATCACATGATTTATATGAATTGCCTTTGGAGACAAGACGTTTGCACCAAATAGTCACAAAAACATGTTTCGTGAATTATATATGCATTATATATTACATGTGTATGATGTGTACTTCAAGGTTATATTTCAAGGTTGTAAAGTAATACTAGGTATAGTATCATACTAATGTCCGATCATAAGTTCGAATAATAGTTGCGTTTCAAATATTAATTGTGTGACATATACGAGACCAATATTAAAGCTACCAGGGGGAATCGGACCTGCATGCCTGACAAATTATACATGTTTTTTTGTGTTTCGGAAAATTTGACATGTGATGTATTTTTTAGTTCTTCAAATAAAACTACAAATATTTCGTTGCGGTTTTATCTTTACTTCGTTGTTTCAATCACCGCCATCACTTTTCAAACGACGTTACCTTGAAATATCAAGACATCATGCTATTTTATATTAAGCAGTAAAAATTAATTTGCTCCATGGGCAAATTATTTCAAGTTTCCTGGTGAATGTCGAGTCTCACGAATGTAATTTTAGTCGATCTGTCTGCATGGGGTGAATCTTGGGGTTGTGACTAAACCTGTCTGCAATAAATACCATCCAATAACGAATCTACGTTGACATATACCACCTACGCGTGTCTTAAATGTTTTTTATCAATGGTTTATCAATTTGAAGTACGTTCTCACTGTCAAAGATTTATTATGTACATATTCACTTGTGCTTGAAAATGCCTGACAACGTTCGAAATACGAAATGTTTTGAATGCGTGATTGATTGATATTAACTTAAATTATTTGTGAATATTTACAAATACTTCTACGTGTTATTACGAGAAAATGTTGAATACTACTTCGGTTTCAAAGCCTAGTAATACCTGTACATAATATATTTACAAAAACAATAAACTACAAGGGCTGATCAATAAGTTGTGACTCTCTGACTCAAAAAAATATCTCAAGATTATTGAAGCAACGAGAACTTACAGCTTTTACCTCATGGCCGGCTTTAAAAACCTTAGGACCAATTCCCACGAATTGAGACGCTTTGATCAAAGATTGACACGCTTTGTTAGGCTTTGTTACGCTTGGCAAGCTTCCTCAGGCTCTCTCGCGCTCTTTTAGGCTCTCCTACGATACCCACGCTCTGCCTCCATCCCTATAACTAGCGCTGAGACTTGAGTACCTCTCAAAACACAAAAATAAGACCAAAGAGAGGTAGAAACGTGTTCTGCCATCGTATTCTAGAGTCAAAGTTGCAATGATTTATGGATCTGCTGCAAGCTACAGCGGCATGAAGTCGGCGATCTCGACATTTTCCAATGCGTAACAGAGCTTAACAGAACGTAAAATTGCACAACAGAGCTTGATAATCTGAGCCTGATTTAAAGCATCATAATCCCATCAAAGCGTAATGAAGCCTATCAAAACGTGATTTCAAGCGTAACAAAGCCTGATCAAAGCGGGATCAAAGCGTGAGGAACCGTAACAAGTCGGGAAATAATCCGTCCCCTGAAGAGGCAACCAATTCGTATCAGAACGTATCAAAGCTTATTAGAGCGTAACATTACTTAGGAGATCGTGGTATCGATATTTTTGGAAAAGTAAACAAAAATGACGGCGCTTTACTCGCCTATTTAAAGCGTGGGATTCGCCGTTGGTGTGAACTAGGTTGTAGTCAGGCCATTGTCACTTATGACAAACAAAAACAAAAACTATCATTATCCTAATATATTAAAATTGTGGTTTTATAATTCAACTTACCATAACAAGCAAAAGGCGCCGCAAAAAGTACTTTGAAAATGTCTTCCATTTCTTCTGGCATTTTTCAAAATTAGAGTTTACCATTTCGACTTGCTTTTGTATAGATAAATCATAATCGATTCACGATCGATAAATTATTTTTTTGAATTGATAAAAGAGTCTAAAGTGTAAGTGCATATGAGAGGGTCACTTGCAAAATTTATTGATCACGCCCCGTACAATTGTATAGAGCTTTGGACATGTTTAATTTCATGACTTTATAATGTATGCATATTTGCATTGTATGTTTGCGTTCCAAGAAGGTTTTGTTTGAGAAATAAAAATACAACTGGTATAAATAAAAGTAAAACAACAAGTATCTTGTTTGAATTAAAGATGCAATAGAAATATATTAATGTCTAGCTGACGCTGCCTGTTTGGCAAGGCCATTGTCAACCATAATAAATAAAACAGAAACAATCATCATAAGCAGCGATAACTACTGTTATATGTTAATATATTAAAATTGTGGATATATTATATATAATTCTACTTACCATAACAAGCAAAAGGCGCCGCAAATAGTACTCTGAAAATTCTCTCCATGTCTTCAGGTATTTTTCAAAATTAGAGTTAACCATTTTGTCTCACTTAGATATAGATGAATCATAATCGGCTCAAGATCAATAAATTATTTTCTGAATTGATACAAAGTGTGAAAGTGAGTTGGGGCGTGGGTCCGGATATCGACTTAGAAAATATTCAAAATTGTAATATCTGAAAAACCAACTCAATCATACATATTATTAAACCTTGATATCCCATCCTTCTTCTGAGTGTCAAAGAATGAAGCATATTGCTCTCAAAAACATTGCATATCAATATGCCAGAATTGAAAAAAATTCAAGTGAATTGGTGTTTTTCTGGGTAATCAAGGGATTACGGTTACTCAAAGTTACTGAGCAACCAATCTTGACACTTCAATTGTGTCGGTGGAGTTGTTTATATTTCTTCGAAATTTATGCTGAGCACAGCTTTATGGTTTCAATTTTCCAATCTCTATACATGATCCCTGCTGTTGACGAGTCAGATTCAGTGAAAAAATCCCAACCATAATGCTGTGCTCAATGTGGAAATTAAAAGTGAAGCAATTTTTCCTGATATTTCCTTCATCAAAGGGCAGCCATCTTGGTTTTCCCCATTCAAATTAAACTGGCGGGAAATTGAAAAGTTTGGAAAAATTTAAAAACCTGAACGATATCTCAAAAAAATAATTGTCTTTTAAATTATTCAGTCATGTATCTTTAAAGTCCCCATATAAATTTAAACCACTTTGGCTTATATTGCAGTTTTACCCAATGTTATCAAAGTGTGATATGTGAAACTTTTTTTTAATTTCAAAAAGTGTTTTTTAAGGACTTTTTGTTCAAAAAATCGTGAATTTATTTAAAACTAACTTTTAGAGATCACTCATATATTTTAGTAAGCCACAATTCATACCAATGCATAGCATTCATCCACGCATGTTTTTTGCCGAAAACATTAAGAAAATCGGTTCATAAATAAGCGAGAAATGAACTAATCAGTGCATGAAAATGATTTAGAGAAAAATGCATTTCAAAATTTAAGTTCCCATAGAAACCAATGGTACAATGATATCAAAAACATAATTTATTCTTCCCTTTAACCTGGTTAGACAATCAACATGAATTTATTATTGAAATTTAGCATACTTAGAAAAGATTGACTTAGAAAGAAAAAAATTTCAATTTTTTCAAGAGGTTTTTGCCACCTGAGTGAGTCATAATGACATCTCTAATGTTGCAAAATATTTTTGATATGCCAAAACATCGAAACGGCACATTAAATATGGCATTTTATTATTGAATTAGCGTGTCCTTTGTTAAATCTTTGCATTGGTGTTAAAAAGACAACCTTTTTTTAAATGTATGAAGAAATATTTGATGAATAAAAATTTTCAACTTTTTTGAAAATGGCGGGAAATTTGAATGCCACTTGAATGCAACTAACGCCTGTCGGCTAGCGGATTACCGACAGACGTTAGTTGCATTCGCTAATACAAGCTCAGAGACTTTACAAAAAAGCATTTTATATTTGTCGGTTAAATTAAAGGCAGAATCAGATCTTATGGGGTGAGAAATTGCAAGCAATATGTACAATTGACCTACCAATGCATTCATTACAAGCTCAAATAGGATATCTCACAAAAGATCCGTGACATATCATTAATTTGAGAAGTTATTCAAGATTCAAAGTACCAAAATGGGTGGAACATTTTTTAATTCTCCCAAATGCTAAAAAATGGTAACCATACATAGAGAGAATTGATTGCAGTATTGTAAAAGTCTTTAGCTTTCTCAAATAAGACAGTGTACATTTCTGAATTTTTTAGAAAGCAATCATGACAAAGAATGATATGAGCCCTAGAATTGAAACAATTTTTCGTCAAGATCATAATAAAGATAATGATGGATAAACCTAATTGTGCCTTTAAAAGGGCAACAAGGACTGTAGAGAGAAAATTCGAATTTTTATTCTTTCTGAGCTATCAGATCAAATTATGGCTTAACACCTTCTTTGACATACCTATTTTCTTAAAATGTATGGATAAACTACCAATTTCAGCATTAAGAAGTGTAAATTCAGTTCAAAGCTTCTATAAAGGGGACCCACTTATTGATTTTTAAGATCCACTATGTTTCAAGAGGTATATCAGCTGAAATAATGTTCATCCAGGGAGTTACTTTGTAGATAATGAAAATATACGTTAGTCTTGATGAAATATCAAAACTTAAATATATTTTGACACTGGTCGATGATCGTTGCACTAATTGCCCTGCACTAATTGTTGCACCTTTAATCATTCCTATGACACTATTTTAACATTGTGAATATTAATATTATTATTTTATATTTTACATTTTTGTCCAAATTGTGGCTTATATTTTTCTTTTATCCTTTTAGAATGAATATACAATTAGGATTGGTTTGACAGAAAGATGGCACTAATGTATAGTTAGGTCAAGGCAATCTGCTCTATTTATATATCAATTTATTATTTATTATAGAGGGAGTTGGTAATAAATGAACACGTACATGCAAAATCCATAGGAGGACCTGTTGAACATTCACTGAGTTGAGGTAGACTATTTACACATACCCATGAATGAATTTGCAATGGAGGAAAATCGCAACATTGAGGTAGAAGTTAAAGCGGCAACAAGGCCTGTAGAGAGAAAATAGGAAAATTTAAACTTTTTCTGAGCTATCAAGGCAATACTTGGCTTAACATCTTCTTTGACATACCGTACCTATTTTTTTAATGCATGGATACACTATCAATTTCAGCATTAAGAAGTGTAAATTCAGTTCAAAGCTTCAAAGAGGGGAAACCCGCTTTTATATTTTTCAGATCCACCATGTTTCAAGAGGAATATTAGCTGATATAATGTTTATCTAGGGGTTTCTTTGTAGATAATAATATTAGATGTGCGTTTTGATGAAATATCCAAACTTAAAGGTGCAATAATTAGTGCAGAGGGGTCATTCAAAGATCATGGACCAGTGTCAAAATATTATCTACAAAGAAACACCCTAGATAAACATTATTTTAGCTGATATTCCTCTTGAAACATGGTGGATCTTAAAAATATAAAAGTGGAAGTCCCCTTTTTGAAGCTTTGAACTGAATTTACACTTCTTAATGCTGAAATTGATAATTTATCCATACATTTTAAGAAAATAGGTATGTCAAAGAAGATGTTAAACCAAATGTTGCCTTGATAGCTCAGAAAAAATGAAAAAACTTTCCTATTTTCTCTACAGTCCTTATTGCCCCTTTAAATGTATTTTCACACTGCTCAATGATCGATCTTCACTAATCGTTACACCTTTAAGGTAGAAGTGGATGATTTTGTGCGTGCATAATATACAATTCATCATTAAGGATTGGACTCGGTGTATTGTTTGCTGAATCATACCATGAAGGTGTTGTTTCTAAACCTTTCATGACCGCACAGCGGTGTTTTCATGCGCTGCTGTCACTCAGAAATACTCTGTTCGGATTGGCTGGAATAGGACACACCTTGCCTAATAGCCATGTGTGAAACATATATTAAATGGCTTACAGTTCATTTATAAATGAATATAATATATACGTATTACGTACGTTATTTTAAAATCTTTAATACTACAAAAATATATGATATGATACACAGCCAATCTGCAACAGCACCGTATGGTACCGTTTTGGCAATGGTACTGTACGGTACCGTGAAATATGGTACCGTAAGGTACCGTAGACTAAAATGGTACCGTACGGTACCGTGAACACTGTATGGCACTGTACTCCAACAGTACCGTATGGTAACACACTCTTAATGTACCGTGCGGTACCGTGATTTTACATTGTGGATGTATATGAAAAATATGATCACGATACGTGTTACACATAATGCAAATGTCCTGTATGGTGCTCTTTCAGGACTCTTAGGACCTATAGCCTGAATTGTCAACACCCTTTTCGTATGGTTTTGAACCATTTAAACTAGTTAATTTTCCCTCGTAATACACACTGCTATCGGTAGGGTTTATTTGATGTTTGTGCTCTTGGATAAACTTTTCATGTCTGCTCCTTTTTACCACACAACACAACGCTATGACCAGAAGAACGATGACAGCGATCATAGGTCCAACCACAGCCCAAAACACAGTAGAGTTGTATTGACCTAAAACCCAGAATAAGTAACCAATTTAAAGGACCCGTTGTGGTATTTAATTAAGAAGTATTTCTAAGGAATACTAGTATAGTACTACATCTATTGACGAAAAGTATCGACAATATGTTTACGAGAGAGAAAGTCTTACAGCACGTGTATAAACGCTTCTTACTTTAGATAAGATACGGATTACGGAGATGATATCTTCTCTACAATGTTTACCTTGTTGATCTAAAGGTTTCACGGTCACATCTAGTCTATCAGTTGTCGTCGCTATCGTTGTGGTTGTCTCAGCTTCACCACGTATAGTTCGGTTGTATTCCTCCGCAGTCCATGTGAAAGGTGCGCATGTAGGGAAACCCTTTGGCGGTGGAAGGTGTAATTCCTCCGCCTCGTTAAAAGCAAGTTCCATCCCCTCCATGACGTGAAGAATAGCGTGACAATGCATAAACCAGAAACCGGGGTTATCAGCCCTAAATTGAACTACAACGTAGCCAGCAGAGGGAACAACAACAGTGTCTTTCAAAGGAGGGTGGTCAAAATTCAAATCTTTTGGATGGCCTTCCGCCCAGTGATGCAAACTACAATGTTGATTCTCACAGACAATATCCGTGTTGTTTTCAGTTTTACGACCCGTCGTAATGTTGTACTCAGGATACCCCATTTTTAAAATTTCAAAGCTGTGCCCATGGAGGTGAATGAAGTGATGCGCGAGTCTGGCTGTGGGATACGATCCATAGTTTGTGAAGGTTAATCGGATGAGTTGATTGTGTTTTAAGGCGATCGTATTTGTACATAAGCAACCCTTTCCACTGGTGGCGCACTCGTTATTTGCAGGGCAGGGCACAGCACCATTGTTCGGTTCGTGTAATGGCGCATTTGGGTTCTTGAATTTATGAGCGTTGATCGAAGAGCCGATAGGAAATCCAAAGTTCAGGATATGTTCAACGTACGAGTCATTAGCTCTACCCGCAATTACATCATGGTCGTGATCATCACCTAATCGTCTCGTCTCAGCGATGCTATGACAACGTATGTTTTCACTCTCCGGATATCCGGCAAATGGGCAATTGAGAACTACACAATTCGCATCAACCAAACACGTGATTGGAGACGACTCGGGATCTATTTTTCCAGTTGCTCCTTCGTATGATAATATAGCTAGGGCGTCCCATGTGATATTATCAGGAATCGGATCCCATCCTGTCCCGGCCCGGAGGGTGACCGCCCTGACCCAATACTTATCAATAGTCTGATTAGCAGTAATCTCTAAATCGTAACTCTCTCCTGGATAAACGATCAATGATTGGCAGACAAATGGAACGATATCATGTCCATCAGACTGCGTCACAGTTAACATATGTTGATCAATTGAGACCTTGAAGGCATACTCCAAACCAGCGTTCACGAGATTGAAGACAACTCTAGCGTTTGACGTCACGTTAAATTCCGTCAGTGGCGCGAGATTGCCATTCCATCTGCCCTTCCCATTGATCATCCCTGATATGTATTGTAACGAGCTAGTCTTGATACCGTCGTGACTGTATCCCCTGTGGGAAGGCGGGTTGACCAGCTCTCCAGCCCCTCGCCTCTCCTGTCGCCATGGCGACATAAGATCAAGTGTCGACGCATCAGTATGTTGCCAGTCATTCAAAATAAATGGAAACCTTATCACTGTTTCTGCAGCTTGTTGGACTCGTTTGAGCTTTTTCTTATCATGAACAATCAGCATACCGAACAAACCATCGGCTCTCTGGTTTGTTATGTGTGAATGGTACCAATGAGTACCAACAGGATCAGCTTTGAACCTATACGTGAATGTCTGCTTTGGCTGTATAGGACATTGTGTGATGAACGAAACACCGTCCATATAGGACGTTCTTCGCTGATGCATTCCGTGCCAATGTATAGATGTCCCTTGAGCGATGAATTGGTTTTCAACGTGTACAACAACCTAGAATTAGAATAAGACGTATGAGAAGTACATGTACTTAGATAGAAGATAATTCAAATATGAAGCATAATCGTTCTGTATATAAACGACATGATGATATCTATGAAGATTAGTAATTCATTTCTTGTAACAACAACCCCTCTATAAGTTCTAAACCTGTGCTTTCCATCGAAAAGTAACGTAGCTCAGGTCAAATTGGATATTATTAGTAAAGTGAAAGATAAACTGACGTTGATACTCGATCCAAATGGGGACATCCAATTGCAAAATTTACGGAGTGGAGTTTACATTAGTAGCTTCTTTATAAGTTTTTGTTTAAATATTTACAATAATTTCTTGCAAAATTGATTTTATAGAATTGACCACGGAAGCATTTCTGTAAATATTCTTCAGGGCTAACGATTTTTCAACCATATATTATATTATATTGTATTCATATTATATGATATTATTGTATTGACCTATGTAACACATTAAATGTTCACAGTTTATCATGTTTATTGTAAATTTAATTATGGGCAGTTATACACCCCCTGGGGTGTCATAGCCCGTATAATGTTGTAAATTTTGTAATGAAAACTGAAATAAATTATTTTGAAATTGAATTGAATTGAACCACAACCGAAGATGGCCGGATATCTAGCCCTAATCTTTCAAGGAATTTGATTGGTTCCTTGGAACATCTTCGGCCATTTTTGTGATATAATCATCTTCGTTTGCGTTGCTTCGGTCGAGTGTCTATGTGTTCTTGACACGCTTGGGCATCCAGGAATGACAGCGACCACACAAAGTTCAAAGTTTGCACGTCATATTGATGTACTTTATGACCTAAATCGGGAAAACAAAAAGATGTGATATTATTTCAGAATTGCTTATAATAACTAGTTGCAGAAATGTTCCCGAGACACGAATCCATTTAGGCAGGAGTATGTTTTAAAGTGAGAAAGCCCCAATGAAACAATACGAACCCAGAGAAAACTCAGAAGACTGCAGATTTCAGGTAATATTTTACGTTCATGTAAACAAGTAATCACTGGCCTACGTGACATGTACTAATGTTCAAACTGTAATATGCTCTACCTGCTTAATAAGGCAATCTATCTTCAAATAAAACCTTAGCCAAGTAGATAAGAGTCTCTTGAATATTTTTGCAAATAGTTTTTACAAATAGTTTTTACAAGCAATTTGTTTGTGTATCTCAAATTTTGTCATCCCAATTTTAGTCATAAATTACGTCAATATAGCATGCAAACCATTGGTAGCAATTGTCATTCCCAGATGCCCAAATGTCTCAGGAACACAAAGGTACTTAAATGACCTTGATTGGACATCATGGTGCAGATAAATCGTAATTTTATTGAGTGGCTCCATAAAACAAATAAATAGGATTTAAGCCACCTTAAAGGATCCTGTTTAGAGAACACAACGCCACAAGAGCTAGCTTTTGAGTTGATAATGTACAGATCACAATAATGCAACGGACATAACAACAGACCTAGGCTGTATTTTTGTATGCGGTACTAGTGAATTGCGTAATATTTTATTGCAATCGATTTCCTGTGGTGCACTAGCAACTAGCCGACGTGGTTGACACATGCGGTTTCCGACAAGTTTGACACATTGTAATTAACGGTGTATGTGGGCTTGGATGAATTGGTTTTATTGAAAACGTGCAACCATGTAATTTGCAACGCAGGGTCTTATTGTTATTTTCCGTGATACCTAGGGGGGAAAACTTATTAAGTATTCTGCAATTGACTTGCGCCGCGGGCAGTTCAAAAACTCAGCCCTTGTGTGGGTCACCATTCTGTATTTTAGTCTTACACGAACTGAACAGGTAGGTTTCATTCGTTATTTCTCCACATGAATAATTTGAACAGTTTAAAAGAAAACATATATGTTTCACAACTGGATACAATTCAAAAAAATCTATTTCAAATTCATTCTAGTGTGACAAGTATACGTTTACGTTTCAAAAGAAGTTTTATCAAAAGTTCTCTCATAACAAAAAATGATTATTTTGTGTCGTATGACTTCTTAGAGCCACACAGATCATACTTATTCAGAGTATTTTTGACAGGTTTGCACTCTGTCCCTTTGTCCCTTTGACTTACTCGAAGGGCACTTAATTTCATGTCAACTCAAGAATACATTATCGGTAAAAAGTATATAATTCTACTTGCAAAATTCACTATATGGTCCCATTGATATCACAGTCCAAATATTCTTATTCGTAGACTAAATTCAACTTCAAAATATCATATTCCATTTTCTCATGATTCATATACGAGGCTCGATCAGAAAGTTTCTTACCAAATGCTCTCTTTTTTTTATTTCTTGACATTTTAATCTGAATTATTTACAGAATATACATACACCATTTACCTTTAGTTTACAAATATTATTTTGGGTAATCAATGTTTACTGTTGAGGTTGCCATAGCAACCAAATTCAAGGAAGGGTGGAGCAACTGTATTTTGTAGCTGAACCTAACCTACTTTATCTCTTTTAGCAATCACATATCATCACTTTTTGTATAGGTTTAATGTCCAATGTGTTCAACTGAATTGTTGCTATGGTAACACTGCTTATGTGATGTCATAATATTCTAGTCATGGTATGTTATGCCCACTTACTTTGATTGGCAGCCATTTTGTTCATGGGTGATTGCTTTATTTTTAAAATCAGTGAAAACAGCTTACAAATATTCAATTTGCGTAAAATTGGGGTTAAGCAGACGGGAGACACTACAGAAGATACAGAATGCATATGGATAGGAGGCCATGTCCCGTCCTGCTGTTTATGAGTGGTATGATAGGTTCACATCAGGTATGGAAACCTGCCAGGATGCCCCAAGGTCAGGTCGCCCACTAACCAAACCCTTCTGACCCAGTTATCTACTCCCGATGTCGTAGATCTACGACGTCAGGAGTAGATAACTGGGCCAGACGAGTTTGGTTAGTCGCCCACTTGTCAGGACAGGGAAGTTAATTGAAAGTATTCATGATCTTACAAAACAAGACAGGCGCATTTCCATCAGACAAATAGCTGAAACATTGGGTGAGAGCTATGGGACAATAGAAAAAATCATTATAAAGACCTCGGGTACAAGAGGAAGACAGCAAAATAGATATCGAAACTCTTGACCGAAGATAAAAAAAATGCTAGATGTCTGTCGGCTTTGTACAGTGCTATGAAGTGGAGGGTGATGATTTTCTCAAACAGATTGTAACCGCAGATGAGGTACTCGTACATTACTATGACCCTGAAACTAAATCTCAGAGTAGTATGTACTGTGGTGAAGGCAAAGGCACAAGACCACGCAAGGCAAAGGGGATCAAGTCCATTACCAAGGTCATGTTTATTGTCTTATTTGATTCTGAAGGGGTGATTTTCACCTGCGAACATGACAGTAAATGTTGCGTATTATTCAAAGGTAATAAAAAAATCTCAATATATCAACATTTACTTTCAATCGATTGAGCAATATGTTTTATTTCTAAAAGTCTTAAATATGCAGATATTTTGAATTGTTTCATTAACTCAGGCAAAATCCTGTGTTGATCAAACATTTATCAAACATCTTTTTTTCAGACAATTGCAATGGACTTTGAAGAACGCTTTACGGAAAAAATGCCCAATATGCTTTCACAGGGATTTATCTTTTATGATGATAATGCACCTGCCCATAGGGCAAACATCACAACTGACACAACACACAACTATCTTCCAGTGACAGAAAGACTCCCCCAGTCTCCTTATTCACCGGATTTGGCACCATGTGATTACTACTTGTTTGAAAAAGCCTCTCCGCGGATTAAAATTTGAGGTATGAATCAATAATTGAAGCCTTCAATAGCAGCCTCTATAGAATATCTGATTCCAATGAAATCCTCCTTCATATGTTCAGCGATCGTGTCACCAGATGCAGGAAGTGTATCTCATTCGGGGGAGATTATTTTGAAGGCATGTGAGGCACGAAAGACTCTCAATTAATACCCATACGAGTATCAAGGAAGGCGTAAATCGCCCTTATTACAGACAGAGACAGCTGATCCACCCTAGCTAATTTCAAATCCAGAAACATCTGTATTTTGTAAATCTCATTCAATTAATAAATAATTTACAACGTATATACTGTGAAAATTTCAAGTTAAAATCTCAAGAAACAAAAAAATGAGAGCACTTGGTAAGAAACTTTCTAATCGGGCCTCGTATATGTTACATTTGGTCACCAGTGGTGTATTTACTAACTTACCCTTGATATCGACGATTTCAACATGCTCTCAATTGGGATTTCTAAAGTTATTTTACCGTCTTGGGAAAATGAAAGATATGTTTTTTAAAAGTCAATAAGTTGGCTATAGAGATCTGCAATATCAGAAAATTCCTCAGTTGACTTCTGGAGAAAATGACACTTTAGTAAAGCCATATTGACAGTAGTTTATAATGGCGGTCAATAGGGATTTCCTAAAATTCAAACGTCAATATATTTTGAACTAGACAAAATCCAGCTTGTAACCCTTCTTATTTTAAAGACATGCAAGTTATGTTTACATTCCAGGGATATTGACTTTATTGCTGTTGAACTGTTCTGCAGTCTGGGGTCTTTTGAATATTGACAAATGAACGTGGGACTCAATGAAGTTTTCGTGAGCAACTTAATAACTAGATATATTGAAAATAATTTTTTTTTAGAAATGTCCCTGTTTGGTTGTTTATAAGTCAATATATTGGCTATAGAAATCTGCAACATCAGAACATTCCACAGTGGACTTTTTGAGAAAATGACACTTTAGTAAAGCCATATTGATAGTTGTTTATAATGGCGGTCAATGGGGATTTCCCAAAATTAAAACGTCAATATCTTTGGAACTACAGAAAATCCAGTCTGTAACCTTTCTTATTTTGAAGACATTCATCTTATGGTTACATAGGTTACATCGTAATAGGAAGATTGACTTTATTGCTCTCGAACTGTTCTGCATGGGGTCTTTTGAAAATTGATAAATAACATGGGATTCAATGGAAGCATGCACAATTTTCGGGGCTGTTATCATCCACTGAGACCACTTACTAACACCACTGCAGATATCCAAAATATGTATTAATGATGCTGTGGTCAAAAAATTGTCCCTTATATATAGCAAGTGCAATTATACTGCTAATGCCTTGGTCACATAGGCTCCGATTTTCTCTACGGCGCCCGGCCGATTGAGTATTTTGTTCAAAATTGAATACAATATTGAACGAAACACTCAATCGGCCGGGCGCCGGCCGATGGATCGGAGCATATGTGAACAAGGCATTACATAAACAGGCAGAGGTGTTTATGCCTTGGTCACATTTGCTGCAATTCATCGGGCAGCGCCCGGCCGATTGAGTATTTTGTTCAAAATTGAATACATTTCTGAACAAAATACTCAATCGGCCGGGCGCCGCAGTGAAAATCGGGGCAAATGTGACCAAGGCATTATGCAGTGACTTCAACCTGTGAACCCTTGAGTAATACCTTGGTCACATTTGCACCCATTTTCACTACGGCGCCCGGCCGATTGAGTATTTTGTTCAAAATTGAATACAATATTGAACAAAACACTCAATCGGCCGGGCGCCGGCCGATGGATCGGAGCAAATGTGACCCAGGCATAACATTCCGGGATGGCGCCTTTTATATAAAACGATGAGCAACACCAAAAACGAGCGTTTGATTTGCTAAACGATATGCGTTACACTTATTAGTTAAAGTTCTTGATTTAAGAAGTAATTTCATTTGGATCAACTTAAAACACCATTAGAATATAACTGCAGGGTGGTCCAAAAAAATGGGACACTCATATTTCAAAAATAAATATTGATTTTCTTGATGAAAACATGTCATATTATATACCTGTGGATAGGGAATTAATTTGGTATATTTGATATATCATAAGTTCAAATTTATTATAATGTCTGTCAACCAGCGTCCGTTATATACATGACGTCATTTTAGTTTCAAAATGGGTTTTCCAAAACTTGCAAAAAACAACACAAACAGACGTCCAATATGTCCACCATTTTGATGAATTATAGCCGTCAATGTTGGCCTAAACTGGTGAAAAACGTCATTGATATTCTGTTGAGACAATGAATTTCACTTCTCAACAAGTCTATCCTTAATAAGGGACTGAGTAGATGTAAGGGGTTCATGGTAAACCAATTCTGTTAGTTCTCCCAATACGTGGTAGTCACAGACGTTGACATCGCATTATCCAATTATGCTATTTTTAGACCATCCTGATATGAGCTCATTCTCGAATCATTACATTTTCCAACAAGATGGGCCTGCAAGCAATAGATCTCACAAGAGAGTCAAATGTTTAAAGGAAACTGAGCCTAGATTCATCCCCCTAGTCGCTGCCTCCCCAGACCAGATCACACGATCACCCAACATCTGCGACTACCAGGGGAAAACTAACAGAACTCGTGTACCATGAATCCTTTACATCTATTCAGTCTCTTGAGGACAGAATTGAATCAATGAGAAGTGAAATTCATAGTCTTAACAGCATATCAATGATGCTATTGGCCAGTTTAGGCCAAAATTGAGGGGTACAATTGATCAAAATGGTGGACATATTGCATGTCTGTTTATGTAAATAAAGTTGACAATAAAACTTGTTTTTGCAAGTTTTGGAAAACCCGTTTTGAAATGAAAATGACGTCATTTATATTATGGACGCTGGTTTACAGACATTATAATTAATTTGAACTTATGATATACCAAATTAAAGATCAGTAAATTCCCTATCCACTGGTATATTATATGACATGTTTTCATCAAGAAAATCAATATTTATTTTTGAAATACGAGTGTCCCATTTTTTGGACCACCCTGTATATGATATTATTGACATGTGGATTGTGATTTCACATTAGAATTGTGATCCTCGGCCTTGTACAAGTAAATGAACTTTTAAAGGTTTTTCAGCATTGTGTCAATGGAGATTTAGCCCGGCCTTTTTTAGACAACTAGAAAATCATTAGAATTTGAATTAAGGTAAATAATGGTGCAAATCAAAGTTGTTCAGATAGTTAATTACACACAGTATTCAAATATTCCATCAAAAAGAAGAAATGTTAGTCTTTAATGGTTAAAAATGCAAATCTCCTAAAATCTCATTAAAAATGAGACTTTGACGAGATTTTAAAGCTATATGGAAAAGGGACCATTGTTCAGCAACAATTTTCACCGACGCATATCATACACCCTAACCTATTTTGTGTTGAAAAAATAAGAAAATTTGTGAAAAATAAGCAAGAAATTAATTTATAAGTGCAGAAGAGTGGTTCAAATATAAAAGCATTTTTAAATTTTAGTTCTTAAAACTAATGGTACATTCAAATTGAGAACATGATAAGAAGATATATTTTCAACCGAGATAGGCCAACTATATTGCTTCATTTTAAAAGATTGGCATATTTAGGATATATTTGTACAAGAAAAAATTAGTAATTCTTAAAAAGATATTTGCCACCTTTCGAATTTATATCAAAAATACCCAACACATGAAATAACCAGTTCTTGTTTAAAAATTGAGGCTAGTGGCAAAACGTCGGATATCACGAATTATGATATAAAGGATTCTGAAGTTTGTGACGTCCCAAAACTGAATTTTGTACAATTTACAGACATATTATATGACCTTAATATTATACAACTAACTTATAAATGTTATATTTATAGACCCAATACGTTTACATTGTCCTATTATGTTAAACTTTCAAACACTCAATAATTTTTGATATACTATTTTAAATGTGGTCGATCATACAACCATATAGGTGTCATGACCACAAAGTATAGGTGAAATGAATAACATGCGAAAACATGCAATCTACAAATATTGTGAGTAAATCAAAAAAATCAAATCAAAATCATTTCAAAAGTAAACTAGCACAGACTATACCTGAGCCCCCTCAGTGACCTCTATCGGTGGTCCAGGAAACTGGTCATTTACGACAATGATGTTTCGTGATAAGCCATCTGCTGTTATGATGTCATCCGGATTCACAGATGTATTCCTATTTGTGTCTCGATGAAATCTACAAAAACATTGCAATATAGGTGAATTAAATGAACGTCACAGAAGTACCATGGGTAGAACATGCGTCTCAAACATGATGCATGAAGTTGTCACTTCCTGTAGTTTTCTGTAAAGTGCCATTACTTTACCAGCATATATACACGTCAGAAACAACTATAGGGGTTGAGCTAAACGTTGACCAATTTCACTGGAATTAGCCCGGATGGGTCTATACTCCATAAATTCAATGATTTAAATAGCAAGTACGTTTCTTTGCTTTAGTGGGTAAATGACAAATAAAAGTGTTTAATTTAGTTTATTTTTTAGGCAAATTGAAGCGGCCTTCAAATTGCCAGGAATTTTCTTTGTGCAGCTTCGGCAACCACATTTCTGCGACCTAATCCAAAATGACAGAACAAGTTTTTCATACCATTGGTGTTTTTTGCAAAAAGAATTGTAATGACTACAGTATGAATGAAATGTCCCTTGGCATTACGGTCTCGGACCTGACGTACACGTACATACTGGCTCGGTTCGTGTTCCACTTCCAGCCTAGATTATTTCCTTGTTTTCGCCATACTCTCCTTGTTATTGTTTCCTTTCCAGGCTATCATACAGGGTGTCCCAAAAATATCCCCCCCCCTAGGCAGACATATTCCAGTGTCCTCATAGTATGTGTCATATATCATTTCAAAGCTTATCCAAAGTTACATTGATTTGCCAAGTATCATGGTTTAACTCCTAAATGGGAAAAAGTTACAGTCATTTTAAAAGTTAGTGTTGTCAAAATAAAGTTCAAGTTTACACCACATTACTAGTCAATGTGTCCCCTTGGCCATGTATTGTTAACAGCAGCAATAATTTTCAGATATGGCCTTAAAAGCCCTTCAAATAGGGCTGTGGAATTTTATAACCCTCTTAAAACCTGTTAAGGGACTTTAGAAGAGTTTCCTTAGAGTTTCTACCCTCACTGTTCTCTTTTTCGAACTCAAAATCCCTCCGACCCGAAAATAATTGCTGCTGTTAAGATGGCCCGGGAGGACACATTGACTAGTGATTTGGTGTAAATTGAACTTAATTTTGACCAAACGCTAAATTTTGAAATGCCTGTAATTTTTTCACATTTGAGAGTTGAACCATGATACTTGGCGAATCAATGTAACTTTGGATAAGCTTTAAAATGATATATAACACATACTATGATGACACATGTATATGTCTGCCTAGGGGGGGGCATACTTTCGGGACACCCTGTACTCTCTGTGTTTCGTACAGGCAACAACTTGGTACTGCCTCATGGTTCGTGTTACACTTCCAGGCTACCGCGGTTGTACAGCCAAACGTATATCCCTTACACCGGGGGCTACTTCGATCGAAAACCACCCAACTGCCATCTTTATTTACAACCCTTTATCTACCCGCGTATATACAAACTACCGCCGAGTAAAGACCCGAAGATGTCTGGAAATGCAGGGGATAAGTTAATTAACTCCTGTTTATATATTATGTTTCTTAATTTGAGAAATAGATAAAACACAGAATTGTTTGTAATATATATAGTTGTTCCAGGCACTCATGTTTGCAGAATAATGAGTACTTTATGCAATATTTACCATCAAATCGCTAAATTCAACTTCCAAATATTACAATGATGTTTTACATCTTAAATAAGAAAGAACCATGGCTGTAATTACTCTATTTGATTCAGATACAATAGGTGCAAATATCACATTTGTTTCACTGCCATACGTTGCATATCATTGAAATCACGGGTGAAAGTTGAAAATGAGAGACCCGATTATACCACGAGTATTCCGATTATTCCGTGAGTAAAACCCGTCGGCCGATGAGGTAGTGAGTAAGCTTTCGGATGTTCATATAATAGCATGAAGTTTATCACAAAAATGAATATGATATTATTCCCGCAGCACTATACGTCAACGTCTGTGTCCCGCAAAGTTCTTTAAAACATTGACTTCATGCTTTCACTCGAATGACCATAATTTTCATTGTTGATGATGTCATCACTTCTATCTGACTATGTTCATAATCCTTTGACTTTGGTGCGTGTTATTTTGTATCTACCAAGACGGTAGAAATATGAAAAAGTTATATATTTTGATTGGTCTAAAATGTGCAAAGTTAAAAGACCCGTTATGCTCATTCGCTCTCAATTTTAAATAAGATATCAGTAGAATGGCTACTAAAATGAAAAAAGATTGACCATATTCATTTTTATCCATAAATATGGATAATAATTGATTTAAATGCAATTTCGTGCTATTCCTATCCTCTGGTGTTGATAGCCTAATTTCTTTTGTGCCAGTCTGGGTCAAAATGTTACAATAGTATTAATAACGAGGAACCCTTCTAATAAAGGCAATTAAATCAAGGTTCGAAAACTCCCAAAAGTAACACTAACACTATTTCATCATCAGCACGTCATAAACTCAACGATGTCATCGGATCTCAACAGATTTTACTCAAGTTATGTTCGGATTCTGAGATCCTTTACTCAAGATATTTTCTGATCTTTATAATATAATCGTAATTACAGGTTTGTGTGTCTTTTCATTCCCCTTTTTCCATTTCTTATTGTTCTGATGACATCACACAAGACTTACGACATATGGATTTTCATTGTGGTGTAGCTTGTGGGGAAAACTTGTGAATTCTGGCAGCCATTTTGTTTCAAGTAAATTTTCTCTTTCTGCTGGCAAATGAACAATGATTGATACGTTTACACCAAGTAAACTTCAAAAATGGAAACACAGAAACCTTATTGAATGCATAGTGAACAATGGGAAAACTCTTAAAGAGACATATGACATTGTCAAAGGTAGGCCTACATTTGGTGATGAGGCCAAAGACTATACCACAGTGTGGTCTGTGATGATGGTGTAATGGCTTCAAAAGTGGAAAACGTAAAACTCTCTCAGATAAGCCAAGGAAAGGTAGACCTAAGACATATTTAACTGAAGAGAACTCTTGAAGAATCAATGAACTTATTGAACAGGATAGACATCTTAGTATTGACGAAATCAGTAAAATACTGGATATCTCATTTGGTTCTTTATCATTACCATTATCACCAAAGTGCTGAAGAAGCGATATGTGGCCTCCAAATGGGTACCACGATACCTTACGAGGGAACAAAAAGAAGTTCGAGTCAAGGCCTTTACCCAGTTCCTGGACAGATATCGCAGACACGGAGATGAATGGCTCTTCAACATCCTTACAGAGGATGAGGTCTGGGTGTATAACTATGAGCCAAAGAGTAAGAAAGAATCAATGGGCTGGTTTGCTATGGACTCTCCCGTGTGGAGTTAGCCCATCCATAAAGAAGACCATATTCCTGATTTTCTTTGATGCAGAAAATGTTCTTGTCCAGCATCCAGTCGGATCCAGAACGACTATCACTGGAGATTATTTTCCCAAGGTATGTCACACTATATACCTCTTTTAAACGCCATATGCAGTTTACCATTTGAACAAACAATGGTTTATTGAAGAAAGTCCAATTTATTGTAACAAATGGTTCGATCGTATACTTGCAGGTGCTGCAAAAGAAAGTGCGGAGGGCCATCCGCCAGAAGAGGCGACGTGGCTACAAACTCCACTTCCATATGGACAACGCAAGGCCCCATACATTGGGAGCGTGTACCGCAGTCAGCTTACTCCCCAGACACATCACCATGTGACAACTTCTTGCTCTGTCATATGAAGAGGGGATTGAGAGGCATGCGCTTTGAAACCCAGGAGAAACTTACCGCAGCCGTGAGGAAGCGATTGGCTGTTTTATCAGCAGGGGGATATCAGGTTGTCTTCAGAGACTGGGTCCGCAGACATCAACAATGTTTGGCAACTGAGGGCAATTATTTTGAATAATTTCAGAACAATGTTTGAAGAAAATTGATAATAGGAATCTGAGAACAATGTTTTAATATGCAGAAAATTGTTAATATGAGACTAAACAAGGTGTTGGCAAATTGATGTCATTTATTCTGTTTATTGTGTAAAATACATTTGCATGGAACCATGAGGTCGCATCTTTTGTTGCTATGACAACCATATTTTCTTAAAAATGAAGATCCAATCTCCAAAGCTTACAGGTATGTTCACAAATGTATGATCAATGTATGTGCCAAATATGATGACATAACTCAATATAGTTATTGCGACAGAGTCAAAATTGCAAAACTTTTTGATGCACCTAAGCAGATAATAATAGAATGATCCACCACTTTTGAACAAATCTAAGAGATTAATCAATTAAATAAAGCCATGCAAAAAGCGTTTATTCCTTAAGGAAAAATACTAAGATTTTAAGATTTATTGCGGAATATATGACCGAATGTTATTCTGTTCATTGTTAAAAGACCGAATGATTGGGGTCTTTGTCGGTGGTCAGAATAAGATTTGAGGTCATAAAAGCGAGGTCTTTAGTGTGATAAATAGACAAGAAAAACAACTATTTGCATTTTTGAATTTTAGCGGTCATACATACTCCATTAAAGACCAGTAAATCAATTGTTCTAGATATTGCGACGTCACATAACATGTTAGAATTTATGATCACCCCTCGTATACTGTGTAACAAAACACTTATATTCTTAAGATAACTATCCGTTTGGTACTTCGGGATCACCCATAAATATCGTAAAGGCCCCATATAAAAGTTATACCACTTATATTATAGTTCTCCCAATATTATCAAAATAGGATATGTGAAACGTTTCAATTTTGATTTCAAATTTTTCTGATTTTTTTTTTCTAAAACATTGAATTCATTTCAAATAAAATTTTAGTTGTCACGTTAAGGGATATAATTCACACAAATGCATAGCGCACACCCTAATAAATTACGTATTGAAAAATTATGGAAAAACAAATTTTAGTTCTCATTGAATCCAATGCAATGGTACATAATGTACATATACAGAATATGACATAAACCTATTTTCAAACAATGTAGCATACAGTAAAACCTGTCTAATCCGAACACCATTGGGACCGGATAAAAGCGTTCAGATTAGGAGGTGTTCACATTTCAAGGTTTTTGCATTCGCAATATTCCGGATTCTGAAGAAATATGAACACATTCGGTAAATATTTATAGTTCTTTTGACAACATAGCTTTATGGCATTCCAGAAATTTGAAAACTCGATTTAAATGAATCTAGTCATGCTAGAAAGCATCATTATGAATGAGACCATTCAAGATTTTTTCTCAAAGTTTTGATATCATGACAATATTAGAGCAATTTTGTATGAAACATCAGACATTTTATGAAAAGTGTTCAGATTAGACAGGTGAATTTTTCAAATATGACTGTTCAAATTGGGAGGTGTTCACATTTCAAGGTTTTTTTAACATGGGAGTCAACGGGAGGAAAAAATGGGACCGAAAAAAGTGTTCAGATTGGGAGGTGTTCAGATTAGCCAGGTGCTCAGATATACAGGTTCTACTGTATTTAGAAAACATTGTTCAGGGAGAAAAACATAAATCACAATTTTTAAGCATAAAATCATGGATTGAACGGTTGAAATAACATGATGACTTAACTGTTCAATCGGGTAAAGAAAATAATGAATTTTACAGTGTTAAATTAGATGGTCTAACCTAACTTTTGTTTCTAAAATGGTAGGAAATTCAAATATTATGTGATGAAGAACCTTTTCAAAAGTCATATTTTTAAAAAAAATGTCCCAAATGAAAATCTGAAAATCCTGTGGCGGATGGGTTTTGGCACTTCCATAATTTATCTATACGTGAATATTTAAGGCTTTCCACATTTTACATCGAAATGGTATGAAAAGAACTAACTGTGGAAGGGGTTGAGTTAAAATTTGATCAGGTCAAAAAGAAAAATAAATATCTCTGAGAAAGAAAATCAACAACTTTGATCAGGTCTGTTTTAAGACTCCATAGATTCAATGATCAAGTTAAACAAGCAAGCTGACAAAATATCTGTGTTTTTTTAATCTTAGTTATCGCACAATTTGACCATAATAATCAGAGAAAAATGTGCCGTGTCATTCACAATCTATCATGCAGTCGAATCATATAAACATACAGACAACAAATGTAGTGAACGACAATCCCAGACATTTTTACTTACTGTGATGGCTTCATATATAGGTGTCTTCCTTTTAGTTCTACTAAGTTTGAATCCTCCCATCCACTTGCATACCGCTTCGTATGCATCATTGTACGAGACCTTCGCACCACAAAATGGTACTCGCATGTTTCATTCATGCATATTTCAGATCTAATTTGGACAATTGAAACAAAAAATAAAACGATTCGCATAATTTTACGTCCCATGATGGTATTTTGCATTCGGTTATGTGCGAACGTGTAATATGTGTGGTATGAGTGGATAACAACACTCCCTACTGTACACAAATAGGAATCGGCAACTCCATGGTGTAGCAAATCCCACCGAACACTATATTCATGAATCTGTATGTCACCATATAATATTACCCTACTCTACCCTTGTAATACCTTTCAGGACGATAGGCTCCTTTTGACACCATTATTTTTGTCTATATACATCAATGAAATGACAATATCTCCAGTTCTATTCAGTATTTTTACACCAAATTTTGACAAGTTGTTCTAATGTGATAATCCTTACTAAAAATTGTATTTCAGTGATAAAATTCAGGGTATAGGTCCCGGGGCGTAGGTATTTTGCAGTTTTCCCCTAAAAACTGCTCTTACTTATCCGTCACCAGAGCCAACATTTTCCTCTTATATTCACGTCGGGAAAGGGTTAAATTGGCAGATACAATTAATTTAAATACAATTTAAAGACACGCATAAGAGATATATCAGACTTTCACCGGTTTAAGCATTTCGGTGACGAAACTTACGAAAATTACGAAACTTCCTATACACTGCACCCGGGGGCCAGGCTGAAAACACGGATTATACAGGGCGTCAAATAAGTCCTGTCCCCCTCCCTCTCTACAGCCAAAACCAAGATATATGGTACCAAGTGTGATATATCATTGGAAAGGTCTTCCAAAGTTACGTTGATAAGCATATATCTGACACATGTCAATCAATCTCACAAAGGAAGTAGTGCGCTCTCCATTTTAATCTCCCCATGAAAAAAACGTGTTTATCTGATTTTTCAAAATGAGTATACTGCTTTAATTATTACATTTATATGCAAACTATAGGTTATGCTAACTATAAAACTTTCCATCAATGCACATCTTTCCATCAAATATAAAGAAAATCTGTTAACTGGTATTTGAGTCATCTTCCAGACGGGCGGACAAACTGACGGACGGATGGAGGGACGGACGGACGGATGGAGGGCTTTACTATATCCCTACTGAACTCCGTTTATTAGGATGATTATAAATGAATAAGTCAGTCAATGTGATAAAACACTCTTCGAACTATTAACGAAAACGGCAATAGCCTCGCAAGTGCGATTTTCGTTTTCCATGATTTCAAGAGATTTAAGCGTTTGCAAAGAGTACTAGTTCCCGAGACGCCAACATTATCGGTATAATTCATTACTTTTTTGTTTCGCAAACGGAAAGTTAAAAACTGTCAACATTTGCACTACTGTTCCGCTTACGTAACAGTGAGGTACTACTATCCATTCTGGCGTCTAGTAAACTATTTGTTCGAAAATAATTAGATTCTATAATACATATGCATCTTTGTACCAAAAAGGATGATGAAGATTCTATCTAAAATTCTGCCTACAGCTGGTGAAATCATGGAAAAGAAAATTGTACCTTCGAGGCTGGGACATCTTTTTCGTAACTAGTTTCATAACTAGAGTTCCACTGCAGTGTCAGTAGTACACTTTTAATGCACAATTTATGCATAAAAATGTAAGTAAACAATTTCGTGACCAACTTTTGAATGCATTAACCGAATTCTTTTATTTATCCTGAGCTAGAAAGCGAAGCCAAATATCATAAGTGTCAAATGTCAAAGATGCCCACTGTCTAAGGGTTATTAAAGTTATACGATATGACCTTAAAGATTCTCTTCAAATATGATGAGCGGTTGATCACTAAGAGTGTAATCTTAGATAAAGTAGCCTTTCTTAAAACATTAACCTTGATGTCCTAGATGCTTAAGTTCATGGACCCTGTGAAAACAAAAAAACAATAGAAGCAATAAAATATGTTTTATATGTAAATATGAGCTGTCCTATTATAAGTGCTTTTTGCACAGTCACTTATTAAACAGAAATATCGAAATGTACAAAGCAAAATTGACATCCCATGGTATCGAACTGAAACGTACTAAATCAAGTATCAATGGCGTATGTAGCGTCAAATACGCATAAAACGCCATCGTGTACTCTCAAAATCTAGCTCAACGTTCATTTTTTACATTGAATTGTCCCAACGAAGAAAATGGCCAATAGTTTCAGTTTATTAGTACATATTAGACGGAATTTCGTATTTTAAAACGCCCTAGAGCGCTATAAATGTTGGGGAGAAGCCTCCAACCCCCCCCCCCCCCCCCCCAAAGTTTGTTTGCTTCGCTCACTCACAAAATACCAACCTTACGCAACCGAGTATGATGAATATAAATGGAATATCATTTAATACTGCTTTCGGGGAAGTCTTAGCTTCATGTAATTTTCACAGTCACATTTCAAAATGTCGAAATATTAAGGCAATCAGTATCAAATATGTATTGTTAAAATATTCAATATTTTGTTTATGTTAATCTATTTTCTTAAAATATGCTATGTATACACTTAACCCTATATGGGTATGTTCATGTATGTAATAAAGTTAATAATCGTTGTTATATTGTAGACAGAGGTCAAAGTGTTTTTTTATGATTCAAGTGGACCACTTGCAAATGAAATAGGTCATATATTAAATGGTGTAATACCAAGACGTTGTTACATTCACTCCGGAGCATACATGTATTTCTGTTTGGACTCAGTAAAAACACGCTCAAGTCTTTCGGTAGCAGCGTTTTTGTTCTACACCGTGCTGTATTATCACTTAAAATGTTATATCGTATCGTACCAGAATAGATCATGATATACGAGACCTTCAATGAGATTAAACCTTGGCATTGAGACTTTGGCACTGGGATCAACATTTACGATACTTTGAATGTGTTTTATTGGTATTACTGTTTTATCTTAACACTATTTATGACCTCAGCCACAAGGGCAAGAGGTGATTGCCATACTTTTATCTTTGTAATGTGTATCTTGTTTTCAATAATTATAATAGACAAATATTAATAAATATCCATAACGTATACAGATTTTGATGTTTTGGCTTGTTCATGTTTGTGTTCTGAATTGTTTTTAAGCCGATACTAGCTGCTAGCCAGGTGATTTCATATTTTTTCATATTCATCCAAACGATTTCAAGTAAGGGTGTATAAATAATTTATATATACCTTTAGAGTGTTGCTTTTTAGCAATTATTAAGTAATTTTAGCTACTCAAAAGAGTAAATTTGTAAAGAAATGACATGATTGCGATTAATTATTACACGAAGTGGGATTTTGATTTTGCACTACAAGGAAAAAATTCTCACTAACTACCTCACATTGAAAATTTGCCATTTGGCGGTTGTACACGCGGGTACTGGCCCTATGTACAAGTTCGTGAAAAGTTTGTATATTTATGTGTTGATGTTTGAGAAAAAACACTTGGCGACACGAATGTCCCCTTAATACGTGGATTGACCGTTTATCCTACATTCGATAACCATCCAGCTTCAGAGTTTCGTCTTTAGTACGGGAAATTTGAAATTTCGCGTTGGTGTCACGGGAATCATTATACTCGTGTGAGTCGTTTCGTACCGAATTCTATGCTCACAATTTGATTTCGATGCACAGTACAATAATTCTTTCTGGAAAAGATAATGTGCCATGCATGTTTTAGCTCCAAACAAATGTCTTTCGAAACGGGCTTGCTTAAAATATGTATCAGAAAATCAGCTATAGAACTATCAACGGCTCTATTGTTTCTTCTGCTCAAACACGAAGATTTTGTCAATTTTTTCCTTTTGCATGATATATGTATCTTCGCGTATTGAGTGAAATTGGCAAATTGTCCGACTGTTTGAAAGCGCTGGTCCTTTTGACATGCTATATTGTATAAAACTGTCAAAAGAGATTGCATAACTATTTGTTTAAATACGTATTTGTATCGTGATTTTAGTTCTAAATGTGTTGCATCTATCCAAGAAGCCACGTATCTTTTTGTAATTTTCTTGTATTGGTGGCTTCTGTGTGATTGTTTGTATTTGCATCACACCATGTTTGGTGTCAACTTAAATCCAAGACCTATAAAAGAGACCACATTTCCTGGTATCGTTAGACGGTGAAGGAAAACAAGCGAATGATCTTAACTTGCGCTGCATGCCATACTTCCTCACTTTAAGGTAAGTCATATACAGGTTTTTAACATGCAGTTATTTTCAGTTAATGAGAGAATTTGGCGAAAGAGGTAAAATTTAAAAACGTTCTTGCTCCACATTCAAAATGTAAAATTGGCTTCAATATGAATTTACAATCGACATTTGGAGTAATTTTTTCACATATTTAGAACATCAACGAATAATTATAAACAATAATTTCATGTGTCAACCAAAATATGACTTATTAAAATGCTTATCTAAAGACAAAAAAAACTGACAATGACAATTCAAATAGTTCTACGCTGGACTTATTTGCATACGGCTACAACAGTTAATGTTTCCACAGGTCTACTTTGAAGTTGAAGTAACAATACGCAATACCCAGTCTGACAATACACATCTGATCAACCATGAAGCTCCATATGATCCTATTGATCGCCCTGGTATCTGCCGTTGTATTGATGGACAGCTCTGAAGCATGGATCGCAAAAACAGTGTGCAGGTAGAAAAATAACACTGATTTCAGGATTATACATTTCAATTATAGCTTAAAATAAAGTTCACAAATTTTAGAATCCTTTTCGAGAATGTGTCAAAGTACTCTTAGCACTAATGCATTAAAAAGCAACTCTAAATACCAATGTAAATATATTTGCTGGGCTATATACCTCCCCATTTTTATTTGTAAATAACTTTTTAATGATGTACATATTTTAGAAATACCTTTGATAAAAGTGCGGGGATCGCTTCAGAAATCGGTCCTCAAATAGAATATGTATAATATGCATTTTTATATACGTGAAGATTAATCCAAACAATTTTATACATTTCTAGAATTGCATTATCCAAGGTGTGTTCAGCTGTTGGGTGTTACTTATCGGCTGGATGGGGCTGTTTATTTGCCACAATTGGTTGTTCATGGTCATCAAGATCGATCTGTGGACGGCGAAAAAGGCGAGCTGCAGTATAGGTAATATTTCAATTTTCGATTAGTTAAACTAGGTCATCGGCCCACGTGCAACATGACGTAGTTTAGAGTTAAAGGTATTCAGGTTTACGAAGCTCTGTAATTCATTATACATATTTACAGACATTTATAAGATAATCTTGATAGATGATTTAGTTATGATGCAAACTATTTAGATTATAAGGAATAATATACTTAATAGCTACATGCATAGTGCTATTTATACGAGTTTTTCTTCCCCGCAGGCATAGATTGTATGGGTACACAGAAATAAAGACCATGCCCAATTCGATTATAAACGTGCTAAATAATTTTTCAGGCGACGTTGAGGAAAATGAACACCTCGTCCCATTACCAGCTCTCTTTGAATCCCATGACTTGAGTGGAGACATGAAAATAACCGCACAGGAGTTGGCCCTAGCTACAGGGATGGACGAACTAGAGACACTGAATGTGGCCTTCCCACTTTGTGATACTAACGGTTAGTGAAACATTTTAAACATATATATAAAGTGCAATTGTGGAAGGCAATACTTTTGTTGTATAGCATATTGATCCGTTATCTGTAAAGTATGAAATAATATATATTCGTTTTATAGATGTCTCTAGTCTTGCTTCAAGACTAGATCTCCCTCTAGTCTTATCTATTTCACCATTGAATCAATGATAGATAGTGATAGATCATGAGTTATTGAATTATTTGAAGTGCGATACAGGATATATTCTGCTCGAGTGTATTAGCACAGCTCTGCCAACGATGAAGCTCACGTTTGTATTTTGCTTCTGCTGCCAACGATGCAACTGCCGTTTGCTGCCAAGCTTTCGTGTGCCTTCGACTTCCGTTCAATGTGTTATTGGAGGTAGACCTGCATATTTGTACCCCCCCCCCCCCGACCACAAGTACACATATACAGTTGTTACCTTCAATTCTCCAATCTAGCTTGTACCCGAGATTCAATCAATCAATCAATCAAAAAGAACATATATGATTTAGGCAACCCCAGGCCAAACTAAATGTAATATAATTTAAACGTGTGTTCGATGTGAATCATAAATTGTTGTTGGGTTTATCCATAAATTGTTGTTGGGTTTATCCATAAATTGCTGTTGGGTTTATCTATAAATTGTTGTTGGGTTTATCCATAAATTGATGTTCGGTTTTAGGTGATGGTTTTCTGTCTCGGGAGGAGTTTGTTAATTCTCCCTTACAGTGGAGGACTTTAGGGACGCCAAAGTGGGTAAGAATAACTGTTTTTGTATAATAACTAGTTCTGTTTTTAAACACTTGGTGTGCGCATGGTAAAGCAAACCAGGATTTCATACTGAGTTAATGTAAGAAAAATAGACAATGGGACGAAGATAAGGAATAACGTTGTTTTGACATGTCAAATTTAAGGTAGTTGTTTGTAAGTGTCAACAATTCCACCAATCCACTAAACTGTACATGTTATTTATCAGTTCAAAATATATATTTTCTAATGAACTGCGTATGTTCTCTATACTAAAAATGTTCTTAATGCCTGATATTGTTTCAGAACACAGCAGTGGAGGCTCAAAAGGTGAACAGCACATAGATGAAAGTGGTTAGGCGAGGTCGCGTCCTCTCCATGGTCTGATGAGATGCAGCACCTGTGTAGAAATGATAAGAAAGCAAGAACACAAAAATGACATTACACAATGGCATGCAAATATTGCTTTTAATCGTGCTTGTTGCTTAAAATAGCCTCGATCTTGTATGATTGTGTGTGTGTGCCTCTGAGAAGCCGATATTGGTCACCGAATTTTAGAGAATATGGAGCATAAACGATTCTCTAAATGTGTGTGGACCTTAAATACTAGAATAAGCCATAACACAAAGCTACCAAGACGTTTTGAAATTCACTAGATAACGTCCAGGCCCACCTCTGAATTGAGCTAGATTAGTCTCTCGATTATTGGAACTGTTTGATTATTTGCTTGTGACTGACTAGATTTATCCTTCATTCAAAGGATTATTACCCAATTCATGGAAAAGGTAAAATACCCTTGGACCAAGGATGGACTAGATTTTCAGTTAGCGGGTGTTACAGTTAACATGCGTGTAAAATATTTAGATACACATCGATCTCCTTCTTGGTGAAAATGATGAAAACAAAACTTTCCTCTAACGGATGTTCATCCATCCAGGTGGGGATCAGTCACGTGATTTAAACGCTTGTAACGCGTTACACGTAAAAGCTCTTGATTTCTAATATGCCATACATGTACGTACATGCTTAGAAATAAAATTGTATATAATGTTATTTGAAGACGTATGTTTGTTGGTATTGTGGCAACAATTTCTCCTTTAATTTGATATCAGAAACCTACATATCTAGTATTACATATATCATTCTACATGATCTACAAGTATATCGACAAATAAACACATATACTTTGAGCAAAACTGGTGACAAGATTGTATAGAAGTAAGGTTACCTTGGCACGGTGACCATTGAAATTTAGCATTTATATGAAATATATGTATAACCATAGAGTACAATTCCACTTCAATTAAAAGTCCATAGATCACAGACATGTTTTACCTTCTATAAAATATTTCGTCTTACACCCATAAGACTTCGTCAATTTTGGCAGGAAATTTTGAAATTGCTACCGGTATGTGAAAGAAATTATGGTCCACTTTTTAAAGGCCCTTACTGGCCCTGATTGTGTATAAGATAATAAGGAAAAGAGGTCATCACATAAATCAATGGAGAGTGGGACCATAAATTAATAGGACCTCATACCCTCCTACACCGGGCTGGCGAAGTTTCATGGATGTACATGTATGACGAAATATTTTTTGTATATTTTATCTAATAAACATGTCTGTGGACGAACTTTCAATTGAGATAATAAATATGAATAATACCAGCATAAAGATGAACATTAGGTGGTATTTAATTTTATTGTTTGACGTTTGTACCAAGACAGATACATGTATGTATATAGCTCTATATAAATGGTGTTTTGATACATTAAAAAGATGGCAGATGAATCGCTATATTCAATTACAGAGTTTAATCATTCATAAAAATGCAATCTAGTTGAAATTCATGGATATATTACAAATATTAATCTTTGGAATCATTTAACTTCTTTTTTCATCTAACTGTAAGCAATGCCATCTTCGCACGCTCGGTCTGCACTACGAGCCGAGTGAACAAAGATGAATCAATGCATAAGCGTTGTGAAAATACTGAGTGTAATAGAGGCTTTCATTGTCGAATAATTATGTCACACTCATTCCACACTCAACACTCTATTACTCGATGATAAATGAGGTTTAAAATGGCTTTATAATCCATAATCCACCATGGAAATGCATAACCTCGTATAATGCATCAAAAGGGACAATCATTAGAAGTCCTTAAAGGTTATTTCAGAAAACGGCAAAACATCTATAAAAAGAAATACAGGGTGGCCTTTAAAAAGGAGACCATTGAAATAGGCAATATCTCCTAAACTAGACAAATGACATCAATGAAATTTTGCAAACACCAGAACATCTCTATTGAAATTTGTTCCTGAAAGTTTAAATATAACCAGTCGACTGGTTCAGGAACTGCGATCATTTACATTATGATACATGCCCCATATGGCCTCAATTGAGCAAAAGGCAGAGCTCGATTCATATGGCAAAATTGTCCATTACCCTTAACCCATTAAACCCTTATTACGGCATCACATTTAGCAGTGATTGCCTTTTTAAGGTCAGCAATTGTCTGTGGATTGTTTTGGTATACATTGCCTTTCAAATAGCTCTACAAAAAGAAATCAGACGGATTAACGTTAAGGGTGTATGGAGATCAAATCAAATGGACAATTTTTTCATGGGGAGATCATAATGGAGAGCGCGCTACTTCCTTTCCATATAACTGTTCTGGTGTTTGCAAATTTTCATTGATGTCACTTGTCTATAGTTTAGGAGATATTGCCTATTTCAATGGTCACCCTGTACAAAATCCATCTACAATATTCACTTGCAGGCAAATATGTCATTATGGCAACCATATTTTAGATGGCCGTTCCAAAACGATACACCCTCATTCTAAAAGTAGTGCCTAGATATTCTGTTTGATAAAATAAATTGTCAAACATCTAAATGAAAAACAAATGTTTATGTGTATATAGTCCTCATTTTTGGTGTTCCAGTTTCGAAACCTGACTGCAAAACGTATGTGCCGTAAAATTATGAAAATGACAAGGTTAGCAATTTTTCAGAATCTAGGTCACGGTCAAGACCTTTTATATAATACGTAGTATAGGAGTATAGAAGTGGCCACTGTAGTACATACTACAGTCCCCTCCGGCCCAGCTCTATAATTTTGCAACCAGAAGTTTTCAGTTTTCATTAAATTGGGTAGCATAGCAAACCCTGTTAATGTTTGAACCTCCATTTTGTTCCTCGATAACGATAGTTTGGGATTAGATGACAAAAATCTTTTATCTTTTAATCGACAAACATAAAAGGCTTTAATAAGTGATTCAAACCGACATCCGGTTGCCAAACATATTTAGGGGAGTGTAGCTATGTGAATGCCATTTTAATAACTCCTTAGCAACTAAGACAAACTACTGATAATTAATACTAGGTAGCTAGGATACTTCGAGTAAAAATGAAAAAATCATCGACTACCCTTTAAATGCTCATTTTTCTAAGTGTGTAAGTCTTATGAATGTTTATTTCAGATCAACTAAAAACTGTTATGATTTCTTAATCTCGCCTAAATGTGTTTTGGGGTTTCATGTTTAGGGTGAACCGTCTCTAGGCGTGGCTGTGTCATCTCTTCTTAAAGTGGTATTAAAAATAGCGTGCTTGTTTACTTAAGGTAATTGCTATTCATACCTTGCAAGCTATTGGTTGAGAAGATCAATTTTCTTTTTTACGGATTTGGATAATAGAAATCACTGGCTGTTGTACAATAACAATACTTCAAACATAGCAACCGAGGAATATTATCCAATAATACCATTCTCTCAGCATAGTAATTAAACCTTGCGCTTCCTTTACCTTTCCTCGTATATTATATTGCGACTTTGTGTTTATCAAGTTTATATGTTACAATTTCACTCTTTGGTATTTTATTCTACTCATCAATCGGTACAACAGTGGAATTAATTTGCGGGTGTTGAATTCTTTGTAAGATATACTTCATAGTGCCTCATAAAAAGACTATTGTAGTCGACATGCTGTAGTCAATATTCTGTCATGTGCAGTTTGTAGTTTCCAACATACCACTGCGGATGGCAAATCAGAAACATCGATATCTAGTTATATAGCCTCGTCAAAATGTTTTTATTCTTTTATCACATATTGTGAATAATCATTTTTACAATGTTTGAATAATTTATTATATTGGGTAGTTTATCACTGTCTTAGGAAAATCTGATGGTAAGCAGGAAACAAATCATTTTATTTGAAATATGATAATATATGGTTTCGAGATTTTTTCATACAAATTCAATATGCCGTTCGCGGAGAAAGACTGTTTTGTCGAATATCAATGTCACCTGATTTTGTCAAATAAGAGTAGCTTATGATCGAATAAATGAATAATAGATACCGATAACTACATTCAACACCCCTATTGAATATTGAAATACAAAAACATCAAACGATAGTGTTTTGTGTTTGAATTGACGAGTTCGTCAAGGCTAATATGATTTAAGCAAGGGTTTAACTTACAGGATGGCATCGCCTAGTTACACGCAAGTTGTTGTAGCAACAAGAGCGAAAAAAGTAATATTGGTCGCTAGTGGAGAAAGAAGTCCGATATTCCACAATACCCTTTACAACCTTGGACTGATCGCATCGTTAACAACTTAATGAACACTACAGATAGCAAATCCAGAAAAAGAAAACGATATAACGAATTCTGTGATCAGAAAACAATTATTCCATAATTAACTTTGCGATAGACTTTAAAGATGGGCGAATACAACGGAGCGACACGATGGATCAAATATTCTTTCCTCTTTTGCATAATTGGATTCCTGCTACATCTATGGTCCTACGGGGCGGGATTTTCAGGAATGGCCGCTAACTCCGGTGTCCAAGCATGTGTCATAATAGGATTTTTGTGCTTCTTAACAGCGACAGTGCTCATCATTTTGTACGTGCTACACGATGATTTAACTGGGAATAAACCAGCACTAATCTGCTTCATCGTATTCGTATTTGTGGCAGGTGAGGCCCTAACCTGTTTTTATAGATATGAATACTAGTGAATAACTTGTTTCATAAACTAATAAATAACGTGTTTTTATATATGCATTAACAATTAGCATGTTTTACATAGTACTTAAACTAATAAAAACATAAATACATGTATTCATAAATTACATGTTTTATATTTGCACTAATCATTTATATATTTTTATATACATTCTAACGATTAACATATATTTTTATATACGTTCTAATGATTAACATGTTTTACATGTACTAATCAATAACACGTTTTGTAGATGTACAGCACTAATAAATAACATGTTTCATATTTGTACTGATGATTAATAACATGTTTTTATATATGTACTAATAATAACTAACATGTTTTAGACATGTTCTAAAAATAACATGTTTTTAGATATGCAGCTTTTGACAAGAAAAGTTGTCTTTTAAAAGCTCGTTCCAGAGGGATTTATTTCACAATCTTAGCCCAAATGTGCATAAAATGGTGCAACCCCCCCCCCTCCGCCTACGGTAAATTTTTGATTTTCAAAGGTGCACATGTGGCCTGAATTCCTGCCTGTCTGGTTCGATGCGTAATTGATGCACTATTGATCTCCTTTGACACATATTCTTAATGGTTACGGTAAATGTCCGTAATATAATCGCATCGCAATGGGATAAACATAATCACACAATCAATTTATGAAAGTACAAGTCACTAAATCGCCGTATTAATGTTCAGTGGAAATGTACTATTAATATTGTTTGTTTTTGTATGATGTTTTCTATGGTTATTCTATAAAATTACTAAGTATATTTTATCTGAGCACAACTGGCCTTTTGTAATTTTAATCCGCAAGGAGACAGCACGTGAATTAATAGAATTAATATAAATCGATAGGTGTTATTTCTGTCATATAATGCATGCCATAAATTATGAATACCGGTATATTTTTGTAAATCTTATGAAGCAACATTCTTCTCATCCACTAATCCACGAATGGCCAATAATGATAAATTTTGCATGCTTATCCCAAAGGCAATTGTATGAATTGGGCGATATTCAATGCTTTAGAAAAGGAAAAGGGGAAATGTGGAGAACTCTAAATTTCGAAAATAACTTTTTTGATTTAAAAAAACAAATGTTAAAAACTAATTTCTATTGGATCCGATAGTCGTTTTGTATAGATATGTTTTTGATTAGGGTTGAGCTGATACTGTATTGTGTATTGTACTAATTTTACTGAGGTAAACAACATTCACTAGCGCATTGTACATTTCATATTGTCCCTTGAAAGATAAACCTCTCAGAGTTGTGCTATTCATCACCTCCAGTGTGATTGCAAATACCAACTATTGTGTTTTAAATGTTTTCTCCTATGATTGTATAATTCACATAGTTATGTACACTACCTTCGAAAAGTTTGGTATGCCTGACTGCCATTGACGAGTGCCATACGAGAGTTGGTGTTTCTAAGCTTTCTTTGGGGGGGGGTGTGTAGCTTAAAGTTAAGTACAATAAATCATGTCACTTTAAACTTACACTACCGATTCAAATTGACAGATAAAAAAGGGTCTTTAAGATTAAACAAACAAAATCCACTTAGGAAAGTCTTGAATTTGTCAAGTCGGCTTTTACCATGAGGTCTACTCAATAATCATAGGCCAATGTATGTTATAAAGTTTACATATACACAGGTGGTTCGAAAAACAGAATAAACTTTCTCTACTTCAGACTCTGTCTCATTTACCTTCATGTAGTGATAGCATCGTTTTGGCAAACTGTAGATGAAGCCCCGGATGAATTTTAAGCTCTCTTTGAAAGTCTTCGCGAATTCAGACTCTGGAGTCTTTGGTCTATGCCTATATGTAGCTTCTCTGGATGTGGCCATTTCTATACCTTTAATCTGTAGTAACTGATCTAGAATAGCTTAGTCGTTTTTCAGGAAATACAGTTAAGGTTAAAGCAAAACATTGTCATAGTTTTTGAAAAGGTTGCTTACAATATAAAATGCTTTCAAAATCATAGTCGGCATGCAGTTATGATTTGGAGCAAGCCAAAATCTTGATCCGTACTTTTTTGTCCCGAATCAATCATAACTGCATACTGATTGTGCTCAAAATCAAATTCTAGAGTTTTTGGTCTACGCTACTAACTATTCTATTAAATTTGGATATTACCGCATCTTTAATCCCTTTGGACAACTATATTTGAAAAAAAAACTCGTTTAATTTTCAGAAAATAAGAAAATGATGATTGAAGCAAAACACTGACATGGATTTGAAAAGAAAGCTTTCAGCTTCATAGCTGTCTGTACTTTTAAATTCCTATGAAGTCAAGACATTAAACTCGTAAAGGTTAACGTCCCTTTAGAAATCAGCTCTTGAAGTATTACGTTCTTTATTTGTCACGAAGGGCGTCGACTTAATAAAAAACAAATACTCCTATTTGGGTAAACAGGATAAGGTAGCAACGTGTCTTAAAAGTACATCTGTTCAATAATGTTGTCTGGGCTGATAATGTTACAGACACCTTTTGCTTTAAAAAGCTAGAAATACATATCAATACAGTGCAATTGATTAACTTGTTTATTTAATACACGATCTCAAATATTATAAGAAAGACGATCTTATTCAGAAACATCGCACAGGGGGCAATCATTATTTGGAGAGCGTGGTAGGCATCGTCCTAAGGGTCATCACTATAGATATGCGCATGCGCTTAGTTGTGCAGGATCGCTGTTTACAACATGCATCAAATATATGTTGAAATACACATTTTTATTGATTACTAGCAATTTTATCAATTATTCATACAGACGACATGCTTTAAGAAAATAACTTCTTTTGCTGTACACGGTTTTGAATTACTGTTACTTAGCTTGCTCATTTAACTAGGTTTTCATCCGTGAACTAAAATTTCAATACCATGTGCTTTTTTGAAATCGCGTACCATCTTGTCAGCAAGTTCAGCTTCACTACCAGAGAATATAATCAGTGTGTCAGATTTTCGTAGTTTATTCTCTCCCTTGGTAGATCTAAATATTGCTTCCTAACGACAAAAGACGGCCTTTAAATACAACCCTTATTTTAGCTACAAATCAAAAAAACTTATCTTTAAAAAATATCGTTGTAGAAAATTCGTTAATATTCGTATCGTATCATATGATATAGGTGTACATATAGATGACTTTTACAAACACAAGTAGGGTAACACTCTTGAAAGCTGATATTCTGTGAACCTTGTCATATAATCTACATCCCGACATTTTAATTACGATAACGGTAGTCCATGTGGCAATAACGTCCCCGAGTTGTAACTAACGTGATCGATATAACATGTGTACATAGCAACAGCCCTTCATAAGACAATAAAATATAAACAGTTATCTTGGTTATTGATCCAAGTACACTTAACACAATCCCAGACAGTGCATTATCTTGAATTACGCTCCCCTTAAAAATATGGCAACATTGACTCCATTACTGGTCTACGTGTTAAAACGTGTCGATGCTTTTAAAAAATATAGTTGACTGGCGAAAATTAGATCTTTAAAATCAGAACCAGAGTTGCAAAACTGTCTGATGAAATTGTATATCTTAATGAGATAACCTTTATAACTTTGAAGAAACTCTAAGACTCTATGCCATAATGCTATTTTAATGGAGTTTTCAATCTAGCATTAGCATTCAATAATACTTATCCGTCTTCGAGAGCAATTAACACGCTGGACTAGGCTCAGTCATCATGAGAAATCAGGACCTTCTATTAGCTTCTCTCTAGAACAACATAATATTTTTAGTTGAAGGCAGAAAGTATGATGAGTATCAGAATTCATGAGGCGCAGTCGTCGTAACTATGAGGTTGTGAGTTCGATTCGCGTCCATTCATTCCGTTCATCTATTCCTTTAACTCTGATATAACAATGTAATTAATACACCCCCTCCATAAGTGTTGCAACAGAAAGCCTCATTCTGGATCGCGTGTTAAAGTGTGTTTATGTTCGACGATTTTGAAAAATCATCTCTTTTCGAACTATTGTATTAAATGCATTAAATAAAGAAATCAAACATTAACATAGGCTTTGACATGCTATCAAATAATGATTTTCTGTTACCAAACTTATAGAAAAGGCAGTGTGATACGATACGAAACGACACGATACGATACGATGCGATACAACTGGGTCACATTTGCTCCGATTTATCGCCCAGCACCCGGCCGACTGAGTATTTTGTTCAAATTCAATTTTGAAGAAAATACTCAATTGGCCGGGCGTCAGGCGATGAATCGGAGCAAATGTGACCCAGGCATAAGTGGGAAAACCTCCAAATGAAAATATAGTTTCCTACCCTAAGAAAATCTGTTTCCTACCCTAAGTATTAACCTTACTCTAAAACGTGACAAAATACCTCGAAAACAGCAACCATGAATTATATATCAGAAGATTTTATTCCAAAAATAATATTAATGAAATATTCATGTCGAAAACATCAAGAATCAATAAAAATAAACTAAGAGTATTTCAATAAATTGGACAGATCTGCAAGAGAAAAAAGTTTTTTTCCAAAACATAATTGAGCTGGAATATAAATCTTATTGATATGTCATAAATGTAATTGATGTTTTATTGTGTTTTGGTCATTTACGAAGAAGAAATCAAGTTTCAACACTACATCTTTTTATTGTACTGAAACTATTAATTGTATTTTATTTTACTTGATTACCTAATTGCACATCATTGCAAACAAACAATATTAGTACACTCCCCTCCAAAAGTTGTGAAACTAATTACTTTATATAAACACTCCAACTTAACAAGGGATTAAACAAGCAAATCGTATATACAACATCATGTTCATAATCATCAATAGACAATTGCTTTTGTTCGTGTTTCTAATTACATCTATTTTCCAAATTGTCGCTTTCCATGTTAATTGAGTTATAACTATTCCCCAATAGGTTTAATATGTGCAGAATAAAAGTAATGTCCCCAAGGGCAATATATCTTGAGGGACTTATTTTCATCATCAATCGAACCCATTTTATAACATAACATTTCCAGGAGATCCACATTTAAGTATACTCATTGGACACCACCCCCCCCCCCCCACCCCCTCAGGATACGGGCCTGGTGGTCATATGTTGTTCCTTTCTTTCTATCTAGTAAAATTACCGATTTTGCTATGTTCCTTCATTTTGTAACGTGCATTTTTGCGATTACATTATTAAAAAACTGATACATTGCCTATGAAGTTGTCTTGTTACATATAATTAACCATATCTAATTTTATTAAATGACGTCAGATACCCCTGCGTATAGCTCTTAGGAGGTGGGTGTGTTACAATGTCGTAAAATCTCGTAAAAATTTACTTGTTTTCCAGCGCTGTGCTTGATCATTGCTGTGGCTATACAGGGGACATCTTGGACATGTGTCGGCAACACTTGCGTCAGGAATAGCAACGTCTCTGTCTACGGGTCTATGATTTGCATCATGGGCGCACTCATAGGGGTCATCGCTGGAGTCTTCGCAATTTTGGAAGTGATGGGGAAATAAGAAACTGTTGCACGGCCATCAATGTCAACTTCCAAATATTTCTATACCAGTCAATTCCAGTTACAAATATCTTTATAGTGTGCATCATCTACAAAACTGCAGAAATCGTATCTTCAGGGAACATGGGCAAGCTAACGTTAAGGCCCTGTTTGGAATTACTGGTCTACCATGGACTGGTATAATGTTCAGAAATTATTAAAACTGAGATTCGTCTCTATATTTTCAGCGCTTAGTGTGATTCTTGCCGTGCTTATACAAGGTGTGACAAAGGACTGTACTATAACAAATGGATTTAGATATTGCATCGAGTATCCCTTGCCAGCCGACGGTTGTGCGTTGTCCGTCCTAGGAGCGATTCTAGGCGTTATCAGTGGAGTTTTCGGAATTCTGGAAGTCACCGGGAAATAATAGTATCATCAAGCTAGTTCTAGTCATTTTCCGCAGTATGGAGGCCTGTATTTAATAATATGAATGGTAGCGCGAATGTCCAGTATCTCATAATTTGACGAACTGGTACTGGTAAGCCTCTGGTCTTTCGATTTCACTGTCTTCCGAATTGTAGCCTTAGATTGTGTAAAGGAAATCATCGTTCCCGGGATTAGTGTCCCTGTTCGTGTTAACACCTACATGGTCTAAATGTGTAACTAATAAGAGCCATGGTGTGATTGTACGGGAATTAACGGACAATATATTCCAAGGACAATAATGACTGCTGTATTGCTGGATGACAGGAAGACTCAAATGAATGTGCCGAAGTTGACAACTTACACTATTGTTGATACCATAAATTGGTCCTTTTACATCAAAACAAAAAAATAGAGTTATAAATCTAACGCTATTTTTATACAAATAACATCTACAGTATACACCGCTTCATAACGTTTCAATTGAATTTTAGAATAATGCAATAATACGGCACATTGGGTTATCGAATATGCCGTCTAACTGTACGTCTGTCCTCCGTCCGCATCAAATATTTATTCAAGAATTTTTCTATAATTTTAGTTTTTATATTGAAATATGTTAAATCTATTTCTAAGAAAATCCTGTGTGTACAGTCGTATGAAATATGGCTTATTAGGATATAGCACCGTGTGATACGTCAGATTTGATGTGCTATTTGTATATTAATATTAACTTCCTTGTATATATTAAATTGTATAAATATATTATATATAGATGTACTTTGTGTTCATATCATGTAATAAACCATGTCATGCGTAGCTTTGCTTTGCATAAAATCTACGTACACGAAGTCACCTTGTTCCCTTTGCTCTCTAAAAATCTCTTTGCCCATCTAAGAAAGAACGTTCTGGAAACACATTTTCCGAAACAAAACACAGAAGAATAATTCAAATACAGTCTTGAATTTAAAAATTTTCATTAACCAAGAGGCTTTATCCATGTATGAACATTTTTATATTGAAATTTGTGCATGTCCAGAACGGGCGCATTGTGGTCATTTTTATCTTATCATTATCACTCACACTGGTTTCGCATTGCATGCAGTACGGGTGAAAGTATAATTGTTCGAGTTTCATTAATGCGCCTTTTTTCCGTGTCACCCAGTAATTGTTATATATGCTTGAATACATGATGTACAAATGAACAAATAAATGAGCAATACCGCAATAAGGTGTGCATCAACTTTCCCCATATTCACTTTGTTATTAACGCCAATAAAACTGTTAATAAACTATGCCCCTTTTGCCCCATCCAAAGATGATTGGCTCCAAGGGACGCAACTTGATATTTTCAAACAATGAAAATGTCAGAGTGTCGTTATTTTCTGACATTCTAAATGACTATCAATTCATTTCATAATCAACAGTCAAAAAGATTCGAGTCAAAATCTCGATCGTTTCTTGTGGGTTTTGGATTTTTTGTTCGGAAATCCAAAACTCGCTTGAATTCGAAATTGGTAATTGCGATATCTTCATATATAGCAATATATCGAGTTGAAACCCTGGGAGCCAATCGTCATTTTGCCCCATTATAAAAGCTGGGATATATTGTTATAATTGATGATGTCACTCATGTCAGAGCTGTAGGTAGCAATGATACAAAGAAAAAAGTATTGGCGTCCTACAGTCTATGATATCAGTGATATTTGTATAGTGTGATAGTTGTGTATCTCCATTCTCTCCTGAATTCTGGGGAAATCTAGGCTTCTTAAGTTGTTTTTGGATTATTTTTGATAAACATTCACTGGCATGTAGCGGCCCTGATATCGATAAATTCTACACGCAATATAACCCGATTTTAGATGCTTGGTTAAAACTTTACACGAAAAAGCCTCGATATCCGGGCATTTACTCTTACACTGAACTGAAAATAGCATCGTCTAAACGTGTATGTCTTGGCTTCCGGGTAAGTTTATCAACATTTATACTCAATTGAAAGAGCAGTCGTGCATATATCGTGTACCAGTTTGATTGTTTTATATGTGTGTGTATTTATAATATGATAGTCTAGTAATACCGTGTCGTTAGAACAAGTGCTAGATATCGAACTGATGACCTGAAATTAGATTATTGGACTGATCGCGCATCTGATATTAGATGATTAATTTGCATTGAATCTGATATTAACTTGCAACCCAATACTACAGTAAATACCATGATTTTACATTAGAATGATAACACGGCCTCATATTCTAATTCATTATACGTCCATTGCAGGCCAAAAATGTTTCAATGGGGATATTGTAATGCACACGAGAATACATTCGATTCGTATATATTGACACCCCAGTTGTCCGAAACCCAGTTGTCCGAAACCCAATTCCCCGAAACCCAGTTGTCCGAAACCCATTACTCCGAAAAATAAAGTCATAATTTACCAGAGAAAGGGGGGGGGGGCGTAGCTTACTTAAGCTTACGTCAGTTTCATGCCATGTATTTGGCCAAATTAATGGCATGGACGCATTCTGATATTCATAGATCTCTCTCTCACTTTGAATTGCATCCATTGCATGGCGTTACCAGAATGGCAGGAACGGGAGATTTATTTTACATTTTGATTCTAAAAAAGGTTATTAAAACACAATATATATTACGGAACAGTTTATCTTATCTTCTTCAATCTCTTTTATATAGGCAAAATAAAATGAAACATTTTGAAACAGATAAAATAAGGTATAGAACTTTAAGAATAAAACAGTATACAAATTACGTTGTCAAAATATTACGTCGCATTTAATTTCTTAGTCTCAGTCTCTTATCAAATCGTAAAAGAATAAAACATTCTAAACTTAATCACTTGGGATTTATGTTTCGGCATTCGTTTCAGGCATTTGTTATTTATGTTCTTCTCCTGAAATGTATTTGTTTGACAATAATCAGAGAAAGTGCGTATACGTATAAATATGCCACGCAAACAAACGGGTGTGACTTCAATTTCTTGTCTGTCTGAGGACGTATTGGGAACGAGGTAGAATTAAAGAATTCTTATGAACAAATGTATTGGATAAGTTAATTTCTGATGGATCTGGATAAAATATATTTCAAAACTTTGTCAACACTAGATAACTTCATTTAGGCAGATATAGTATCTTGATATATTTGGCTATCATGCGTTTAAAATACGTTCCTAAAACTATGAAGACGTTGGGTGAGAAATATTGCTATTGTACGTTCGAAAAGTATTTGGTTGTATTTTGTAGTTCTCAAGTTACCCATGAACTTTCGTGGGCTAATTAACGTCTTGACTCAGCATATTTAGCCTAATTTTGCAATGATGTCAACGTGATTCAAATGTTATGCTGTCGTGATTCGCAGAGGTTGCGACAAGATTCGTTTTAAGAAATTGTATTTTTTGATAAGATCCCCTAATTTTCGGAGAACTTGGTTTCAGACAACTGGGTTTCGGAGAATTGAGTTTTGGACACCTTTTTTTACACCTTGTGCTACTGAAAACTCTACTTGGTATAGGATAAAACAGTTATGTACGGTCGGTTTGGATATTGGGTTCATCCCTCGTGAGATATGCACATCTACTTTCTGTCCCTACGGTCCCTCAGGTAGATATGCATATCTCCCTCTGGAAAAACCCCGCATTCAAAACCTCCCAGTACATAACCCGTATTTATCCCATGGTTACAATGATATAGATCGAATATCACGTGAAGATATAATTGATACGTGGATGAAGATATCATATTTTAGCAAACAATTCCCAAATCATCGAATATCACTTTTGAAACCATCGAATATCACTTTTGAAAGGTGATATTCGATGGTTTCAAATTGATATTCGATGGTTTCAAAAGTGATATTCGATGGTTTTGATTTTTTCAATTTTTTTTATTAATTCAGCAAAACGATTGTTTATGAATACCTAGCAAGAGCTCAAAAAGTTCAATCATCTATTTATCTCAAAAAGACCTCAAAAACTGAGCTTGAATTAGAAATATGTCTTCTAAAATCTTCCTCGCCTGGACCTGATGGGATTCTACCATCACTTATTAAGCCTGTAAGACAGTTTTTAATTGATCCGCTCTTGTATATATTTAACTTATCTTTTAAATCTGGTATTTTCCCAGACGCCCTCAAATTGGCCAAAGTAACACCTGTATTTAAAAAAGGAGTCACTACAAATCCTTCGAACTATAGACCAATTTCAGTTTTATCGGTATTTTCTAAATTGTTAGAAAAGCTCATGCACGCCAAACTCACTGGTTTTTTAGAACGTTTTGAAATTATTTTTACTTATCAATTTGGATTTCAGAAATTCAACTCTACCTACATGGCCATTTTATATTTCATTGAACAAATTCGAAAATCAACTGATTTGGGGAAAACGAGCATTGGCATAACATTAGATTTTTCCAAGGCCTTTGACACTATTAATCATGACATTTTGATACAAAAACTTGAATATTATGGCATCAGAGGAATAGCTAAGTCCTGGTTTGAAAGTTATTTAAAAGACTGCAAACAATATGTCACCATTAACAATTATGAATCTAAACAATCATCTCTAAATTGTGGTGTTCCGCAGGGCTCGGTACTTGGACCACTATTATTTATTCTTTACATAAAAGATCTGCCTTTTGTTGACCCTAATCTAAAATTTATTATGTTTGCTGATGACACCAATCTTCTTGATAGTGATTATGATTTAAATGAACTTATGACTAGAACTAATGCAAACTTGAATTCAATAGATGACTGGATAAAAGCAAACAAACTTTCACTTAATATTGGCAAAACCAATGCTATTCTATTTGGACCCCCAAAAAATCAAACAAATCTGAATCTCAAAATACGCAATGAGAACATAAATTTCCGGGATAAAATTGACTTTCTTGGAATTATTATTGATAAAAACTTGAAATTTAAAGAGCACATAAAATCTATTGAAACAAAGATTTCTCGCGTCATTGGTTCTCTTTATCACATTAAACATCTACTTCAAATAGACAGTTTCAAAACAATTTACTACTCATTGATACACTCTCAATTAAATTATTGCAACATAATCTGGGGTAACACATTTAAATCATTTTATGATCGTCTACATAAACTGCAGAAACAATTCTTAAGGCTAGCTTTAAATAAGGATAGACCTTCTCACTCCGCTCCCTTATTTGAAGATCTTAACATATTAAATATTTTTGATGTCAACAGATATTGTACTGGTCAGTTCATGTACAAAATCTTTAATAAGCACCCCAGTCTTCCAAAAAATCTATTTCAAGACTTGTTTGATATCAACATTAATATTCATCATCATTACACAAGACAATTGCATTATTTTCATATCCCTAAATGCTCTAAACTTTCCCTTCGCTATCTAGGTCCTAATCTTTGGAATGCTCTACCACACGATATTAAAAAATGCTCCACTCTAAATATTTTCAAATCTTCATATAAAAAACTACTCATCTATCGATAATGTATAATACCAATATCATACTATACTGTTGATTTTATACTGATACCTGATTTTTGTAACATTTTTACATTGTACATCCTTAGATTAATTGTTAATACCATTTTTATATACCTACATGTAACATAATATAAGTGTTTTCTTTTATATGTAGTCTAGATGTCATTTTAATGATTTCTGTTAGACCGCAACATATACCCACTAGGGTGTCTAGCGGCTTGTTTTTATAGTGTATATTATATAAGAATTATGAAATAAATTGAATTGAATTGAATTGAATTATATATTTATTATATATTTTTATTTTTTGGGATCCTGTTTTTACGGCGTTCGCATTAAATACAAACCACTCTGTTACGTCACGTATATGACGTTCGTTGAATTATCGCAATCAAAATGTCAGACGAAATGGAATTTCCATTACAATTTATCTGACTATTCAATGTTCGCTGGATAATAATTCCCAATGGGATAAACGGACAATCCTATAGTTTTTCAAAAATATCACTTATATCCACTCATGGATATCAGTATCTTCACTCATTCGCTGCGCTCACTCGCGAAGATATCAATATCCACTCATGGATATAAGTGATATTTCAGAGCCATAGGATATTCCTATATTATTCCATAGTAAGCATGATATCCATAGGATAACATGTCAAAATAAAAACGGTATTTTTGAAATCAGTGGTAAAATATGATATTTTTGGCAAATTTTCACTTAACCATAGCATACGGTGTTTTAGCCATGACATGCGGCGCCGTATGCCATGGTTTATGGATTTTTGCTACTTCAGACTCAAAACGAGGCTAAGTGTCAATATCGCCGTATCGTTTTGAAAATTCGTTTTAGATCACTTAATTCCCGAAGATTCTGATGATGACTTTAACTATGGAATATAAAGAACATCCTATGATTTACTCGTGATATGATTTTAATCCACTCATGGATGTTGATACATGTATCTGCACTCTCTCGCTACGCTCACTCGTGCTGATATCATATATATCCATTCGTGGATAAAAATCATATCACTCATAAATCATAGGATATCCTCTATTTAAGATCTGATATTCGATAGTTTAAAAGTGATATTCGATGGTTTGTAAATTGTTTGATAAAATATGATATATTGATCCACATATCAAATATATCATCATGTGATATTCGATCTATATCCTCCTTGCAACCATGGGATAAAGCTTTACGTCCCGCTCCAAGCGGGCAGATGTAGTATATCTGCCCGCTACGTCATAATCGCCGCTTGCATATTTGTTCATAATTTGTAACGTTCGCGGAATGACTGTAAACGGCAATGGAGAAAACACAGACAATCAGGGTCTGTTTGATAGTTAAAAAAAGGGAAAGGGCATCCACTTTATCAATAAAAAGTTCGAGAAAATAAATATGGGATTATTTGAGAGAACATGAAAATCCGCCCACGGCCAAGAAAACAAAACTGGACATGAATATTCTAAAATATTTCCACGATTTAACAATGTGAACCAGATGACCAAGATTGGTATGGGATAAACATATTATCATATAGTCACACCCTTATAGTGAAAGATGAGCGATATAAGATTGGAGACATACAAAAATTACCAATGGAACTTTTGAATGACAACTCATCAATGCGAGATTTGGACACGGTATTTTTGTACAATTCGTCCACATCCCCCCTTGGCCCAGATAGCTGCACACCCTTTGAATGCGACGGCACGATGTTCCGTAGTGTGACGCAATACCTAGCCTATAATAGAGCTATCGTAATGAAGGATCAGCGTACTGCAGACAAGGTGCTACAATCATCTGACCCCAGACAAATCAGAAGGCTTATATCTGAAATCAGAGGAAGTGATGGCCAATCATGGAGAAAAGTAAGTGACAGCCATGTGATAAAAGCTACGGCTATTAAATTCAGTGTGCACAAGCAAATCAGAGCTCTTTTAATGAGAACTGGGTCCAAAACCATAGGAGAGTGTAACCCACATGATATGATTATGGGCACAGGATGTAGTTTAAATGATAAAACTGCTAGTGACACAAGTGCCTGGAGAGGTCAAAATCTTGGTGGCAACGCTCTCATGGAAACGAGAAACCATATCAGGAAGATTGACAAGGCATAACACAAGCACATAGCAATATATACAATATACAGTGATACATTGAACCAGGATAGTGCGAGCATTAGTTGGTGCATCTATCCCACGAGCAAAGTGCGATATGCCGAGTTTTTTACAAAAATTCTTTGATCATTATAGGAACAAAATACGAGCACTACAGATTTCACAAACAAAATGTTGTTATTGTTTTGATAGCGCACTGACGTCCGCGCGATGGCAAAATCTATACACAGTAGATCAGTTATGCTGAAATCGACCGCTGTAATGCTCGTATAATGTGCTCTATAAACCACTAAATGGTATGTATAACGCGTGTAGATTTTTTAAGCGGTCAAAAGTAAGCGAATGGAGTGCTTTGGAAATGCAAAAATCAAGTTGTATATATGTTTGGTTAGCGCTCGAAACTTGGCTTTTGGCCAAGCTGGATTACTCGTACTGTAAATTATGTTACATTAGCAAGCGCCTGAAAAGTGTAAACTTTTGCTTCTTTATTTATTCAAGTGTTTTATATATGGGAAATGAAGTTATGAATGTAAAGTATGAATGGAATGAAAGCTGGATGAATGTTATGTTGGTTTGGACAAATTATTTGTTAGAAATTGAATATTTTATATGCCTCGAATTATATGTGCAAGGACTATTGGATAATTGTATTTTATTTTACTCAAAGCTTATAGTGTGCTGCTACTAAAGGTCCAAACACAAATTTAAGATTATGCACTCTTAATGTAAGAGGCATTAGGAGTGACTCGAAGAGAAGATCTATATTTTTATATGTAAAACGTTTTAAGAATGATGTTGTATTCCTTCAAGAAACGCATTCAAGTGTAGATGATAGTAAGAGATGGGAAAATGAATGGGGGTTAGGGAAGTGTATATTTTCTCATGGCAGACTTCGAAATGAACGGGGAGTGGCTATTTTATTGGGAAATAACCGTATATCCATCATAAAACAGTTGAGTGACACTGAAGGAAGATACATCATCATTCAAATACAAAGTGAGGGTAAAAACTACACGTTATGCAATATATATGCTCCAAATGATGAAAATGTTAGGAAAGAGTTTTTCGACCATGTATCAGCAATTATAACAACAGAATTTTCACACGAAAATCTGATTCTAGGGGGAGATTTTAATGTTACTATGGATAATAGATTAGACAGATATTCAAAAAATGTTGAACATATTCAAAATAATGATGCATCTCGTGGGGCGCTGCTGGATTTAGTTAAATTTTATGACCTCGTTGATATATGGAGGCATCAGAACCCCACAAAAATTCAATATACCTATGAATCTTATGCAAAAGATGACATGCGAAATTCTCTTTCCAAAAGTAGGTTAGATATGTGGTTCATAAAAAGAAATATGGGTAACAGTAGCCTCTGTAAGATAGCTCCATCGGTTAAGTCTGATCACAAATGTGTATTACTAGACACTATGTCAAATGGAAATAATAAACGAGGCCCTGGCTTTTGGAAAATTAATAATAAACTGATTGAGAATGAAGAATATCAAAATATTATCAGGAAATTGGTGAAAGATGTTAAAACAGAATATAATGACCTTGATAATATCCAAATGTGGGAATTTCTAAAATACAAAGTTAAAGTTCGAACTATTGAGTTTTCTAAGCAAAAGGCCAGGGCACTTAGGGCGCAAGAGATAGAGCTAATTAAATTATTAGAGAATCTAGACAGTGAGCTGGTCAACGGAAATAATCTTAATGCAGACAACTGTAGGAAATACGATGAAGCAAAATCTAAGCTAAATGACATTTATCAGTATAAAGCTGAAGGGGCAATCCAACGCTCAAGGGCTGAATGGGTTGAAAAGGGGGAGAAAAGTACTCAGTATTTTTTCAATTTGGAAAAATCTAACCATAATAAAAAACACATTACAAGACTTATTGTTGATGGAGCCATTGTTACGGATGAGACTGAAATTCTTAATCAAATAAAAGCATTTTATGAAGAACTATATTCATCGAAATCATTAAAAGATTGTGAGAAATTTAGACGTTTTGATGAAGGAATACAAATAGATAAATTAGATAATAATGAACAATTATCATGTGAGGGAACCTTAACAACTGATGAATGTTTTAGAGCCTTAAAGAGATTTAAAAATGGAAAAACACCCGGAAGTGACGGTCTTAGCTCCGAATGGTACAAGCATTTTTGGGATGACATTAAAGAATCCGTAGTTAACTCATTCAATTTTGCATTTGAAAAGGGTATTCTTTCAATGAGCCAAAGGCAAGGTGTTATATCCCTTATACCGAAGGGAGAAAAAGATTCAGAATATTTAAAAAATTGGCGACCAATTACTTTGCTAAATATTGATTATAAAATTGCATCCAAATCAATAGCACAGAGAATAAATGCTGTTCTAGGTAAAATTATTGGATCGGATCAAACTGCTTTTATTGAAGGGAGGTTTATCGGAGAAAATATTCGCTATGTCGAGGATCTTTTGGAATACACCAAGAAGAGGGGTATACATGGAATCGTTTGTATGGTGGATTTTCTCAAAGCCTACGACAGTGTCGAGTTTGATTATATTGAGCATGTACTAAGGGTGTTTAACTTCGGAGATGACCTGATCCGATGGGTTAAGATGTTTAATAATGATATTAAAAGTTGCGTCCTTAACAACAACGTGTCGACTGGCTGGTTTAGTGTTAAGCGCTCATGCAGGCAGGGGGACCCGATCAGTTGCTTGAATTTTTTACTTGTTATAGAGATGCTAGCCTTAAAAATTAGACAAGACAACGGTGTACAGGGAGTTGACATTGGCGAGTCAAGTCAAAAACTAGCGATTTTTGCAGATGATACCACGTTGACTCTTAAGGACGTAACGTCATTACAAAAAGCATTGGACATCTTTGAAGATTTCAGACTAATATCAGGTTTATGTATTAATAGAGAAAAAACAGAGTGTATGTATATTGGAAGTGATCGTCATAATAATGAAATAAACCTTTTTGGTCTGAAATGGGTAAAGATACCAAGTAGACTTTTAGGGATAAAAATATCATATGACACAAATGCAAATAACACGGATAATTTTGAGAGAAAGTTAAATATGCTTGAAAAGGTTCTTATATTGTGGTCAAAGCGAGATCTTACTTTTTATGGAAAGGTACTCATAATTAAGTCCCAGGCAGTGTCGAAGCTAATATACTCGATGACAATGACCAATACGCCTGATGATATCTTGACGAAGGCTCAACGACTAGTCTATTCTTTTTTATGGGGAGGAAAGGGTGAGAAAATTAAGCGAAATACTTTAATAGGGGATTTTGAGGATGGGGGTCTCAGAATGATTAATATGTTCACAATGGAGAAAGCCTTGAAATTAATGTGGTTAAGACGTTTACTTGACACACGAACTAGTCACTGGAAGCTTATTCCTCAAGTTTATTTCAAGCGTCTTGGAGGACTGAGTTTTTTGTTGCAGTGTAATTATGATATTAAAACTCTGGCACACAGTGTTCCTACCTTTTATATGAATTTGCTTCGAAACTATTCAGAATTAAGAAATAGGTCGCCGCCTAGAACCAGTTCAGGGGTTAAAGGTGAAATCATTTGGAATAACAAATCAATTCTAATTAATGATAAGGAGGTGATGTACAAACATGTCATGGAAAAGGGGGTCATTTATATTAATGACCTTCTTAACGAGAATGGGGCTTTTTTACAGTACAATGAGTTTAAGACTAAGTATAATATTAATATCAACTTTCTTGAGTATTTTTCAATCATATCGGCTATACCAAATGATTGGAAATTTCTATTGAAATCAGATTTAAGTTCGACCTTTGAACCCAGCATACAGGAAGAACTCGTGTATTTGAAACTTGGTGAAAAACAGGTGACAATCTCTAGTATAACGGTTAAATCAATTCAAACAATATTAAATGGAACCAAGTTCTTGGAACCGTTATATAAAGACAAACATGATCGTGAATTAAAGAGAACCGATTATTTTAAAATGCCTTATATGTGTACGAAACAGAATAAAACGCGACAACTTCAGTTTAAAATACTTCATGGTATCTGCACTACAAATGCCTTTTTAGCGCAGATTGGCATTAAAAATGACTCTAAATGTAACTATTGTGCCTTTCGAGATACGTTAAAACACAAATTCTGGGAGTGCAAAAGAATTCAAATATTTCTGGAAGCAATCAAAGGGAATTTAAAGCGTTTATTTAAAGTTGATTTCGATTTTAACGCCCATGACATGGTTTTTGGAAGGCAAGCTAATAAGAAAAATATCTTACCAAATAGACTTACCCTTGCAATTAAGTACTATATTTTTATTAAAGAGTTCGACGAAGTGAATCCCAATTTGTATGAGGCGCAATTTGAAAAAAATATGTTTTATTATGTACCTGAACTTAAAAGTATGACTGTTGCAAATGTCTGAATGAATGGAGGTGGTGTGAAAAATATCTGAACTGTTCTAATTATTGTACTTGTACTGTTTGAATAGAGAAATAAAAAAAAAATAAAAAAAAAAAAAAAAAAAAAAAAAAAAAAAAAAAAAAATCATATAGTCAGGATATTGGGATTATCCCTTGGCCAATATATAGGGGTTATGCAATTGGAGGTTTTGGATACAGGGAATATCCCGAGGGATATACAATATATCTTCCCGAGGGACCGAAGGGACCAAGGGAAGACATATTATATATCCCTCGGGATATTCCCTGTATCCAAAACCTCCAAGTGCATAACTGTTGTATATAGTTTAGCATGATATGTACTTCTTTCTGTAACTGGAATACGATTCTAATATACAAGCAGCACATACGTATTCCCGGGGAACCATAAATATTTTGTGTAGTGTGTGGACATTTTTCTTTTCATTTCTCTAAAATCAGATTATTCTCATAAAATTCATACAAAGTTGGGCCTAAGCCTCTATTTTCGTATTCTGCATGTTAAGATATTTATAATGTAAAACCTAAGAGATAAATTCAATGTCTTCAGTTGAGAATAAGTATAAGGTAAATGTGTGAATTCTGCTTGTTGTTGCACTATTTTTATAATAAACAAGGTTCGATACGCAACACTGAATAGACTGCAGTCATAGCTTAGTTGTAAAGAAAACAAAAGAAGTTGGGACGTGGTCATGCTTGAATACTATTTTAAATATATCGCCGTTTACATTTGTTGAAATCGGCCTGTATTAATTTCAACAGGTGATCGGTGTACAAGGGCATATATTTGAGTTATTGGTTTAACGATAAGTATGACCTATGAGTGGGTAACGTTTTACAAATGCATGAAACAAATACTCCAATGGCCTAATCTCAATTTTCCTGCATAAACTATTACATTGAAATGATGGTCATTTGCTCTCTAACTTCCGCACCGCATACGTAACTTCGTAACAATTCAATAAGCCAAGACAGGACCGCTATAATCGCTACATGCCAGTGAACATTAAGGTCAAGACGATGCCGACTTTGAGTATCGATAAACGTATTGACAGAATGATACGACATCTATTTAAGTGTCTAGAAATTATAAACATCATTAAGTTACAGCCTCATAAACTATTAAAATGAAGAACATGAAAAATTAAAATATTCTTCCAATTTTCAGGTACTATATCCACTAGAAACTTTTAAATTCTATTAAGCATGATATAACTGTTCACGATAGGTAGGTTTTCACTATAGCAAGAAAGTCAACGCATAATGTGACAAGATATCACAACCAGATATTGGAGGTTGTAAGAATTTGTAAAAAACGCCAAACACAGTCCACAAAAAGGAGACATATGTCATCACTTGTGGTGGTGACATAATAAGAGGGTCAAAGGCACTGAAAGTTAAAAACACTTCTTGCAGAACCAAAGTCCATTCCAGGGAATTAATAATCATGTGTTCTCCTTGATGTTACAGATTCAATAAACTTTATTGAGGGGCATATAAGAGACAAAACTTTGACATGTATATTTCCAACGTTATATTTTAATTTTATTCTACACGTTTTATACACTCCAACTTTTGTACAATTACAAATAAGATATGACATGTACACCATGGAATATCCATTAAACAAGTCTCAGACCTGCACCACCTAAAACGGTTTACAATTTGCCATTTCATAATTTTACAATTCTAAATACAACTTATATTCTAATTCAAAAATGGGGTGCAGATATTTGTATACACGTTTGATTGTTAATTTTAAAAAATGATCAACAAACCTCATTTACAGTATTCAATTCATGAAAATAATTCTATTTAATCCTATTTGTCATGGCGACATATTTTCGCTATTAACAGTTTGATTCAGATGAGCAATCAGCCAATAAGGAGAATCGATCAGTTATTACCAAAGCAAAGGAGGACTACATTAAACCTCGTGGTACCCTACCAAACCATGGGTGTAGTGAGGCATGAGGCTGGCGAGACAATCAATCACCAAAATTGTACAGAAATATAATTCTCAAACATTTATCAACTTTAACTGTGTGAATGAAATCCTAATGTAGTAATGCACAATTTAGCCTAAATTGGCCTCATCTGTTGATTTTTGCCTCGTCTAACTTAGTTCCTGGCTAAGCCTTTTCAAATAGAAACTTTCTGCTCAAAACTGTACAGAAATATAATTTTCAGACATTTTTCAACTTTAACTGTGTGAATAAAGTCCTAATGTAGTAATGCACAATTTAGCCTAAATTGGCCTCATCTGTTGACTTTTGCTTCACCTAACTTAAGTTCCTGGATAAACCTTTCCAAATAGAAACTTTCCGCTCAAAATTGTACAGATATGTAATTTTCAGACATTTTTTCAACTTTAACTGTGTGAATGAAGTCCTAATGTAGTAATGCACAATTTAGCCTAAATTGGCCTCATCAGTGACTTTTGCTTCACCTAACTTAAGTTCCTGGATAAACCTTTCCAAATAGAAACTTTCCGCTCAAAATTGTACAGATATGTAATTTTCAGACATTTTTTCAACTTTAACTGTGTGAATGAAGTCCTAATGTAGTAATGCACAATTTAGCCTAAATTAGCCTCATCTGTTGACTTTTGCTTCACCTAACTTTAGTTCCTGGCTAAGCCTTTTCAAATAGAAACTTTCTGCTCAAAACTGTACAGAAATATAATTTTCAGACATTTTTCAACTTAAACTGTGTGAATGAAGTCCTCATGTAGTAATACACAATTTAGCCCAAATTGGCCTCATCTGTTGACTTTTGCCTCGCCTAACTAAAGTTCATGGCTAAACCTTCCACTCAATATTTCATGCCAATCTTTAATAACAATAACTTGAGACTGTATATTTACAAACTTTAAGGTGTTTGCATCGACAGTTATTCCGTATATTCCATTGATAGTCATCGTACATGTCAACCAAGCACACAAATGATTATTTGAATAACATATAAATATATATGGAAATGATAATACAACTTAAAACCCTTGATACAATATGTACAATAACTTGCACAATATTATATACAATGATTATGTACAATTGCTTTAAATGTATGAACACGCTGGACAATATACAGGGTGATCACATCAATTGTGAATATCACAACTGTGTTACAACCTGTACATATAAAATAAATCATATAATCAGGAAGCATGTATAAATTTTCAGAAATGAAAAAAATAATTCAAAATTGCATTTTCGGATAGTTTTTCAATAAGCTGATAATAAAAATTACGAAAAAGCTAAGATACATGCCTCTAAAGTTAAACATTAAGAATTGGGAGATCTCTTAAAAAATGAACCTTTCTCATGTTAACATTGGTGACACAGACATAAACCAGCCACCATAAGACCTACCTAATATTCTAAACTAGAAGCTAATAATTTACAGCAAAATCTACGAGTGTGAGCTCTCAGTATACAGCAAATGTTTAAGTATGAGCTCTGTGTGACTCTTTCTATGGTCACTGGTTTAAACTTGACTTCTCATTTTTTCCCTCTAATGTTGAAGTAAAGCGTATGTTTTTCTTATACTGAAGTACAATACAAAGAAATGAGTTTATGCATATATATTATGTGTACTATCGAACAAGTCTTTTATCTATCCAATTCTTATTTTTACATTAATTGGTGGTATTTGCCGAATCAAACCACACAATTTAATGTTTTGTGTTATATTATACTGTAAAATTCAACTGCAATATTTTTAACATATATATGGGTATGTACAATGTACAAGGGATGTGCGTGTATCATGATAGATCAAAAATCATTCTGAATCAATTAAAATTACCAAAATAAATCAAAAAGTATAATACAAAAATATGTGAAATTAAATTCAATGAGAAGCCAATAAAATCTGAAAATTCATCACCTAGAAATTCATTGTTTAACAATAAATTTAACGTTTCTATGACAACCATAATTATGATGACAACTTGATACTTCGTGGGTTTATATACAATGAGCACTTCGAATAAGAAGTATTTTACCACTTCTTATATTAAGTTTCTTATTCTTTGAAGAAAAGTGGTTGAATGTTTTTACAATCATGATTCCAGTGATAAATACATTTGTGCAATTCAAACAATGAATTATTCTTGATGTATAAATCTCAATATCACTTTAAGCAGCACTAGTCTCTTATAAAGTCCAAATATTATGAGCTTTTTAATGAATACTCATAAATGAATCCTGTTCAAGGCCTGAATCGATATTGATGTTTTGTAGTGACATCTATATTCCTTGTTCAGTATGTCTCAAATTTCATGCAAAATTCATGCCTTTTCATAGAATTACACTTCACTAAATCTTGAAATCAAATCTTCTTTAAAGCATAAACATGCAAAAAGGTCCCAAAATTATTCAGGCTTTTGGAGATAAACGGGGTAGGATAAGAAAACTCATTTTCTATATTCAACACAAGAATGCAGGAAAATCATTTAGATTCTAAACTTTACAGAAAATGAGCATAAATCTCATGTAACTGTAATCAGGGAAGAGTCCACAAGTTCTATCTACAGGTCGAGGTTGCTATATGCACCATTGCTTTAAATATCTGGAACAGAAAAAATAAACATTTTTTAATCGTTAATCCCACCAAACTAGTTTTCAACCCTTCTTTTCAGTCTTAGGAAAAAGCTGTAAAACAGGCTAAATCTGGCTGTTGTCGTGATATATGTCTGAAATAATTAGCTACTTCGTTTATATACAGTCTTCAATACGTCCATCTCATTCCCAGTTCGTTTAGATTGCACCATATCAGTGCACACATATTGCAACAGATATCCATTGCACGTCGTATAATGTGTCTTAGTAGGGTTGAAGTACAGCAATCAAGTTCCTGGTCTACTAGGTCATCTCATTTGAAGTACGTTGTCAGACGTTCTGATAACAGAATGCCCATGTCGCCATTGAATTTTGAATTGATTCAAAATTCTAAATCACATTCCTGTCCGGGAAAGTCCATGAAGTTTGTAAATAGACCATAGAACGTTGTAGCTACATTCATCCAGTTCGTACACAGTTAAAAACCAGTTCTGCAATGTTTTACAGAACGCAGTGAACACTTGTTTGGTGTGATAGCTATTTTTGTTAATTCATTCATAAGCTACAAACGATGTACTCATGACTGCAATTTACGTCTAACTTCACAATGTCGTGATATGTCCCTAGTAGGATTGAAGTATGACAGTTCAGTTTGTAGTGTGTCCCCAGTGCGTCCAGGTCGTCTTAAGTACGTTGTCACTCGTTCTGATTGCAGAACATGATGTCACCAAAAACGTCACCAGAAAATTTTGAGCATGCTCTAAGTTCTGGATGACCTGCTCGTTTGGGTATTTTGATAAAGTTTGTTAAAAGACCTGAAACGGTTCTAAGTACGTCAAATCCGTTCGTGAACAGTTTAAGCCCATATTCGAGAACGTAGTGAAAACTAGTTTGGTGTGATAGTAGGCGTAGGGTTAGATAGAGGCAGTGGTGATGTACATCTGACTTTTGATACATTAATGAGAAACAATGCAGGCATAGAATGTGATTTTTTGGTAAAAAAAAGATTTCAATTTTTTCGAAAACAAAATGAAATTTTGACTTTCTACAGTACAGATGCACTGGAGTGGCTCCTTATGGTGCTAATACTAATGCTGACTGACCTATGTACAGTATATGTAGCAACTATCCTTATATGTAGCAACTATCCTTACCAGTATATGTAGCAACTATCCTTACCTATGTACAGTATATGTAGCAACTATTGATTACTACTTTCGCTAGTTTTTCTTTCTGATGGTCTAGATTCTGGTTTTAAATCCACATCTATTTTATCACGTGGCTTCCCCGATCCAAATATACTGGTGTTGCGATTTGGAGGAGCGCTATCTGAAGCACTTGGTTTTGGACCTTCCGTAGCTGTTGACCCCCTTGGTAAGAGCTTTAATTTTGGACGTTGCGCTAATGATTCTGAAATATGACAACAAAACTTCACTGTGAGGTCATACCATCTAGTCTGACTAAGCGAGATCTAAGTTTGATATTGCAATAATGATTCTGAAAGATGATAACGATGCTTCAATATTAGTCACTTCATGTAGTTCGGCTAAGTTAAATCTAAATGTAGTCACCACGGGTTGAATAAGAAACAGACAGAAGTCAATTTCTTTTATCAAAATCTCCCCAGTTTTACAAAATAGCTTGTGTTTTGTTTGTAAAATATTGTATCAAACCTCCTTTATAGTCTATTCACCTAAATGTACATTTAAAAAGTATGTGGCATGCCATGGCAAGATGAGCTTATCAGATTGTAAATAAACTTCACTTCAGAAACCCACCTCGGAATAGTTTGTGAACTAAAACTAAAGTTTAGAGGAACTCTTTTCACATAATAACATTCCTGCTGTCAGAACTCATAATGATACCTCTGGATCACATTCAAGGAATTAAGAGAGATTCTATGATATATATCAGGTGTCCCAAAAAAATGAGACATTTTTTGACAAGTTTTCTCTTGGCAACTGATGAACCAAATTCACTGAAAATTCATACAAAGTAGCCCAAGAGTGTTGTTAGCAACGTACAAAAATATGAAAAAGATTGAGTAAATGTTATGTGGTACTAAGAAATTCAAGAGAGCATGATAGTGACTGTGAAAATACTTGTCAAAAAGTGTCTAATTTTTCTGGTCATTTCTGTAACAAAATATCGGAACGTCGAAGGTATGATTTTCTTTTTTCTTTATTTCAAGTGTTGTAGGCAGAATCTTCACGACGTTTTTTCTCACAAAAGTATATCGAGTCATATGTTTTAGAAAATGTACATGTTTGCGAAAAAAATAGCTCAGAAGACAACAGAATCGTTGATTTAATCCATCACTTAAGTTACATGAACGGTTTGGGTTAAAAGTGCAGATCTTAACTGTTTTTCGAAAAACTGTAACTTAAGTGAGAATTAATTCGACGATTCTGTTGTCTTCTGAACTATTTATTCACAAATATGTACATTTTCTTAAACATATGACACTGATACACGTTTGTGTTAAAAATGTCGTCGTTTGTCGTTTCTCATTTTCTCATAGGTGAAGTAATGTACTACTACAGTACTTGAATAGGTGAAGGAATGTACAACTATGTGAAAAGAGGTGTAGAGCTATATGAAAAAAAATAGATGTACAAAATGTACTAGTATATAAAAGTATATAGTATATAGAGTAGAAAATGTACAACTATATATAGAGATGTAGAAAATATACAACAATATGAAAAGAGGTATAAGTTTTCCTCACCTGCTGAAGCTTCTTTTAAATCATCATACTGTTGGTTGCCACTATCTCTTCTAGGTCTTCCACCTGGACCTCCGCCCCTGTAGCCACCTCTATCACCACGATCTCCATACCCTCTGCCTCCCCTGTAGCCACCTCTGTCATTGTACCCTCCTCTGTCATTGAAACCCCCACCCCCCTGATAGTCATCTCGAGGGGCTCCGCCGTATCCCCCACGTCCCCCGCGATCCCCCCTGAAACCTCCACGACCTCCACGGAAACCTGAAAAAATTTAAGAATTTAACACATATTAATAAAATATTGTAGATATAAAAGAAAAACGTTCCCTTTTTGTCCATGATAAAGAAAAACTGTTCCTTTTTGTTCATGATAGGGTAGGATCATGTATTCACATGAGGTGAATGAGATCACACCATCGAAAAACCTATAAAATGGCAGCCAGAAAACAAGATTGCCACCCAAAATTAGCTCTAAAACTTGATATCCTATATCATGTGTGCAATTTTGGAGAAAATCTGATGGCAAGATTTATTGTAAAACCTTTAAAATGGCTGCCCAAAAGTTAATCAGCCCTAGAACTTGATATCCTCTATCATGTGTGCGAATTTTGAGAAAATCCACTGAGCAGTTTTCCTGATAACCAGATGACAAGATTTATCGAGAAACGTTCTAAATTGCTGCCAGAAAACAAGATGGCCACCCAGTTGTTCAGGTTAAGAACTTGATATTCTCTATCATGTGTGCGAGTTTGGAAAGAATCTGATGAGTGCTTTTTCTGAAATTGACGTCATTGTGACGTCATCGTGACAACTATATCCCACCGATGGTGTGATAAAAATCTGTTATTTTGGCTGTTCCATTAATCTACTTCCTATTTATACCCCATGTCCCTTTTTATAGAGACTAACCTCCATCTGGGCCACCTCTTCCTCTGCCTCTGCCACCACCCCGGTCTCTTTTCTGTTCTGCAACGTCTACTCGCAGACTACGCTCTCCAAATAACTGAAAAACAATGAATGAGTTTATCTTTAGTGATTCAACAATGAATGAGTTTATCTTTAGTGATTCAACAATGAATGAGTTTATCTTTAGTGATTCAACAATGAATGAGTTTATCTTTGGTGATTCAACAATGAATGAGTTTATCTTTAGTGATTCAACAATGAATGAGTTTAACAATGAATGAGTTTATCTTTAGTGATTCAACAATGAATGAGTTTATCTTTAGTGATTCAACAATGAATGAGTTTATCTTTAGTGATTCAACAATGAATGAGTTTATCTTTAGTGATTCAACAATGAATGAGTTTAACAATGAATGAGTTTATCTTTAGTGATTCAACAATGAATGAGTTTATCTTTAGTGATTCAACAATGAATGAGTTTATCTTTAGTGATTCAACAATGAATGAGTTTATCTTTAGTGATTCAACAATGAATGAGTTTATCTTTAGTGATTCAACAATGGGTGAGTATCTGGTGAATGAATGATGTCACTTCTATGAAATATTGGATAATGTAATTTTCTACAAAACAATAATTCCTACTGAATATGGTAGTGTAGCATTGTAGTATTTGCTTGAGGTAGAGTAGTCTTTTTTGTTGTAAAAGGAGTAAGAGGCTTGATTATTCAATCAAAGTTGCATTGGTTGGTAAACCATAGAACTGTTTTTCATGCAATTAATAAAGAGAATGATACTCACTGCACCGTCATATGCTAAAGCTTCCTTGAGTGATTCTAAATCACCAAACTCTACATAGGAAAATCCTGGAAAACATCATTAGTCCAATCTTTATAATGATAAACTGTACCAACATTCAGTCATGCAAGACAAATGGATTGAAATAGTGAGTATAATCCAGAAAAAATTAATCTTGAAACTTATAATCATGATTTATAGATCCAAAAATGGTATCTTTTTGAAGAAATGTGAAGAAGCTCGCTAAATAAGTGTAATGAAATTATTGGAAAGGAAAGACTCAGGAGCAATTTCTTCAAAACTTGAAAGATTTGACAACTTTTCAAATCTGTAAAATGAATACATGCATTCAATTCAGTTGCCATATTAAATTATTCACCGTATATTGAAAAGGTCACTGCATATAAAATGTTCTGGATATTACCTTTAAATTCATCAGTCTCTCTATTCCTCACAAGGCGTACACTCTTCACCTACAATAATACAAGTACATTAAGACAAGTACATTTGGTCAAGTACATTTTGACAAGTACATTTAGGCAAGTACAGTTGAAATAACACTTATTTAGAAATGCAAACTTGACATAACTCTGGTGTTCATTTCATTTCAGATAAGAGGCAATATGTATGAAAACAGCAGGCAAAACTCTAGAAAAATCTGACAATTCTTTATACACTTCTTCATAGGAAGTGGAAAACTGTAAAATTCATTAGGTTGGCTTCATTTCTGGCATAGTAATATGAATACTCACATTTAACTCATTGAAAATCTCCACTAAGTCTCCTTGTACGAGTCCTTGTGGTAAATTGCCAACATATGCTGTAAAAGGTGGTTCTGTGGGCATCTCACGGGGGGCGCCACCGCCTCCTCTGTTATCCCTGTTGCCATATCCACCGCCTCCACCATAGCTACCTCCACTGGAAAACAAAAAAAGAACATCATTATTCACACATTGTCCAACTAAAGGCTTGTTAATCCCCTTTCAGCATTTTAGCCCACATCACTTCCACATCATCAAGCTTCAGGCCTGCTCTCATCTTGATACTCCGAAAATTACTATTCATTTGTGAAATGAACAAACTCAGCTACTTTACTATTTTGAATATTACTTGTAATAACTCTTACTGATATCCACTTCCACAATTATTTGTGTTTTCAAAAAATTGTGCAAGATTCATTCGGTTTTTAAAGTGTCTTCAACTGAATCTGAACAGGTCAGATTTCCTCTTATGCACGATATGTATGCTATTCAGATATAGAGCCATAAGAGTACAGTCGAAGAACCATATAACTGGTAGGTAAGAGACTGTCACATTCACTTCTAAATCTTATATTTTAGATTTGTATGGAGGGAATTTAGTGATATTGACTTCTATAATAGTTCAAACTGAATAGTGTTCCTCCAAAAAATGATCTGCCTATATGGATATAATATAAGGATTTGCCTATATATTGTGGAATTTACATTGAAACATAAACTCCATCTAAAAAAACAAAATGACTAGAAAAAAACCTGATGCACATGAATTATTTGTTGCAGAGCCCTTTTCAATAAGATCAAACCACAATTAACAAACCTGGGGAAGATTAACCTTCTTCTAAGGCTACTATATGGTGGTCTTCGTCCAAAGATAAATCCCTGCATGGTTTTTTATTCTGTCGGATGTGAGTCATGTCACTGTATATGGGTCATGTCATAATCATAAAATTTGAAATCAAATGTTCACCATTTTCCACATCCATTTTTGAATTGCGAGTTTTGGTCTTATTACCTCACCAAAAATTCCAAAACACACATGAAGTGATCAATGTATTAGTTCACATCTTCTGGATCGCTAACTTAGAATTTACAGCAAGTTACTAATGTCAGACATAACAACATTTCGTCTAATTTTTGAATATCGCCATTTTTCTTGGAGCAATTTGTTTTAATTTTAGACGAAATCCTGATGAAATCTTGCAATATCTCATCAAGGCATTCACGGTGTTCCAGATGAAATTACTTCTAGCCAAGAATTGACTAGGGACTCGAGTAACCTTGGATTACTCACTTCGAGAGCCATGTTAGATTTTGAAACTAATGGCTCTCCAACGGAGAAATGGACAGCTGAATAATAGTGACCTTTGTAACACGAATTAAGTCGATCCGCGGCTTACTTTTGTTCTCTATGTCATACATCAATATCATCCTTCCGTGTAAGTATTGGAGCGCTGAAGTACTTCCTTTTTGATCAAGACTTGCAATTGTTAGTCGAGTGAATGTTTTTTCTGCCTAATTCCAATATGGCGTTTTCTGCTCGGACATTTTCATAAAACTCCGGACTCATTCTCAAAATTCACTTCATTCGTTACGCATCTCGCTCCTAGCAAACCGCCATATTGGAAATGGGTCGAAAAAACATTCACTCGATGAACAATTTACAAGTCTTGATCGAAAAAGAAGTATTTCAGCGCTCCAATACTTGCACGGATTGATGATACTGATGTAAGACACAGTTAGAGACCAAAAGTAAGCCGCGGATCGACTCAATTCGTGTTTCAAAGGTCACTATTATTATTCAGCTGTCCAAGTGTGCCGTGGGAAAGCTATTATATCGAAATCCACATAGCTTTCGCAGGAAGTAAATGTGAAACAAACAAATGTAAATCTTGGACACTCATTTTGGTAAAAATGATTTTCGGGGAATACTTTTCTGCAGTTTGGGACATAAATGTAAAATTCAAGAAAATATGCTAAATATACGAATTATATTTGGCTACAGCTGTAGAAGCACTAGGGCAAGTGGCTGCATCACAATTGTTATTAGAGCACTGTAGACTTTGTAGTTAATTGTCTCAAAAAAAAGTAACGTCCAGAAAACTGACTCATTTGTTCCATCAAATGCAAATGCTCATCTAACGTTTTTGAAATTATGATAATGCTTTATATCACATATGTGCTTATATTTATTAATTAATGGAACTCTAATTTGATCAATTCACATTGTTTTCAGTTCGAATATTATTGTCAGACCACGTGAAACTGAAATATTTGGGTCAAATTTTTCACCAGCTGCTTTCAAAGTGTAGCTTCAAATTAGAATATCTACCAATCTACTGATTAATATTATTATCCGAAGAAGCCGATTGTTTCCCTGATATATGCGGAAGGTATGCAGTGAAATGAATTGTGGACAAACCTATCTGTTGATACGTACCCGCCGTAATTTGATCGCCCCCCTCTATCGCCAAAGTCCTGGTAATCCGCCATGATGGAATATATCCCATAATTTTCTCAACTTCCGGTATAGAAATTTTGCGGGAAATTCAAATAAATTGTAGATTTTTTTATGACTGGTTTCGAACTCTCGTGACACTGCATTGGAGTTCGGACTGGTTTAAGAGAAACGTGTGTTCGAAAAGTTCTCCATATCGATACCACTCCTTCGACAAAATATGACGAGTAAATTTTCAGTGTGACAAATTAAAATTTGGGAATTTAAAGTGACTAGATATCTATAGCAACCTCACTTCACAGTCTTGTGCCTCCTCTTTGGGAGCCCTCTTTGAATTAACCGCGGCAAGATGATATAAGTTTATGCAAATGGAACAATGGACAGCCTCATTGGGTAGATTATTTCCTAAAGTTCTGTCATTTTCTGAAAACTGGCTGAAAATGACAGACTATGTATTAATTTTTTTTAATTAATTGGTATAGAGATTATTGGCTATTTGTTTAATTAAACAATTGCATAGGCGGCCTATTTGTTACTTTGATCCTTATCACTTTATTTCCACATACTTTTTATGGCATTTAAATCACGCGGTAGTATCTCATGGCGTAGAATAATGGAAATAACGTCACAACGCATGCGCGTAAATCGACATTTCATGGTCCAAAGATTTCAATGGAGAGCAGTCTTCATCAAAATTTAAAATCTTAATAATTTTTTAGCAAATCATTAATTTTCTTAGGATTCAACGGATCCTTGTTACACCTAACGAAGTGTTCATTTTGATATATAAAACAGCAAAATCCATCCACAGATCTTTCGGCCTTTTAATGATTTAATTTTCGGGATATTTTGCTAAAATCTCCCATTGGCCGCCATTATAAACTTTGAAAAACCCCAAATTTTCATCATTTCATATCATTCGTTAAGTAATGTAAACAACTCCAATCGCTTAGGATTCAACGGATTCTAAGAGATCAAAGCTAATACAATATGTTGACAACCCCCGTTTCAATATTTGTCGCATAATCTTTCGGCCTTTTAGGTTACAGGGGCGGATCTGGGAACCAACAAGGGGGGGGCCCAAACTTCTGGTCTAAGAAAAAATTTTTGGCCCCCTCAAACCCAAAAGTGGGCCCAAATTTTGAAATTTTGAGGCCCATTTTCTTCAAAATTTTGCCTAAAATTAAAAAATAAGGCCTTAGAAGGCCCATTTATGACCAAAAAGGCCTACTTTTTGGGGCCTTTAGGCCTTTTTAGGCTCAAAATTTTTTTTGGGCACAAATTTTTTTTTCTGGGCCCACCCAAGGGGGAGGGGCCCGGGCCCCTGGGCCCCCCCCCCAGATCCGCCAGTGGGTTATAAATTTGTCAATATTTTGATTTTCGACCATTAATGACGTACTTGGATCCGAGATTCATTGTCCCGGGATTCATGACGCTATTTCCATTATTCTACGCCATGTTCGGGACGTATCGAAACCACTCCGTCCCGAAAAACCGTTAATTTGAATTTAGAACCTACCCCAGTGTTTGAAAATCAAGGATTGTGAGTCTCACACTTCACCGTTTTTCTTCAAACTTGTTCCGTACAAAGCTTCTTGATTTTTGGGCATCAAACGCAGCAGTTTCTAAATCATCCACACATCTCTTCAAATTTGACCAATACGTCCCGTCATCTTCCACTACGCCCCGCCGAGTCTATCACTATACACGTAGAGTTGCATTCTAAAACAATTTGTCCATCGATGTGTCGGTTTGTAGGTTGCCATTGTCGATTCTAAATACCAATCGGATTGTGTTTTAAGATTTACCCATTCTTGTCCATTTTCAATATACCTATAATAGGGTGGTCCAAAATCTCCCTAAAATTTAGATTTCCCGATATTGCAATATAAAGATTTTAATTACTGAACAATTGAAAATATTTTTAAGAAACGTTTAAAGTGCCCTTTCCTTGAAAAAATGTTAAAATGCGAAAGGATGGGTAATGTCAATTATATTATTTTCAGCATAACGTTAGAAACATGTATCATTTTATATGGTACACGTTTCATAATGTAATCCAATGGAATCATACAGAAGAAAGGTTGACACACAACAGTTAAAATCTTTATATTACATTTTTTAGTTTCTTGAAACATAGGATAATTTCCTATGCTAAGGGCTGATGTGAAAAAGTCAGTCCACCTCGGTGGGAATTGAACCCACAACCTACCGATTAGATCTCGGATGCTCTACCAGTTGAGCTACGGAGCCGACTGGCTTTTACACATCAACACTGCATATATGGCTTCTCTGCCTGAGTCTGCCATGACTTACATGCCCAGTTCCCTGGACCCTCATAAGGTTTACCTGTCTTTCCAGGTTGCCAATCACACTATTCATGATGTCACATGGTCTTTCCCATGCCGACTAGGAATATATTATATTTATATTACATTATCAGACCAAGTCAGTAGATGTTGTTTATATACCAATTAGTGTTGTATGATGATGCATTCTTGGTTTCCTCACAAAATCAAATACAGGACAATTACATATAATTAAAGTTAAAAAGCAACATCTTCACAAACATTTAAATTATCAATTTCATGCAATCAGTTATAGTTATACTCCGTATGTATGCTAAACTTAAGACTGGTGTTAAGAATCGACCAAGGCAAACCTATGTAAAATTACACAACGATGAACAAAATGTTTTAGAATACAACTCCACGTTTGTAGTCATAGACTCGGCGGGGCGTAGTGGAAGGTGACGGGACGTATTAGTCAAATTTTAAGAGATGTGTGGATGATTTAGAAACTGCTGCGTTTGATGCCCAAAAATCAAAACGTAGCGATGAAAGGTTTTAATGGGAGTCCATTCTGAAATTATGAGCGAGAATGGGTAAAAGACTGGCGAGATAACTTGACTTACAGTTGAAAGTTATGAAAATTTGCTTTATCTCGCAGCTGGGGACCAAAACGCCGCTAAAACGAGGTACTTTGTACACGAAAACAATGTATCGACTGAAAGGTATTTCTGTGAAGCTTTGTACGGAACAAGTTTGAAGAAAAACGGTGAAGTGTGAGACTCATCACAATCCTTGATTTTCAAACACTGGGGTAGGTTTTAAATTCAAATTAACGGTTTTTCGGGACGGAGTGGTTTCGATACGTCCCGAAGAGATACTACCGCTTGTAAATGTACGGGTAGTCAAAAATGGAAACCGTGTATGTTCGTCATATCTTTGTCATTTAAAAAAATACTCTCATATTTCACACATTAATTTTGTACATCATTCACTTTCCTACCACCCTGCCATATTTCATGATGACCATCGGCTTGACAGTCACAATTTTACAGCACCTTGAAATGCTTCATGTTTAGGCATTATCGCACTGTAGTCAAACCTGCACACGGTTGTCAATGACTTGAATGCATTCCTCAGCACTAATGGCCTGAATGACATGGATGATCTCACCTTTGAGGTCTGCAATCGTCCTGAGGTCATTCTCACTCTATCTTTGCCGTATCCCCACAGTTTGGGACAGGACTTCGGATGCAGGTTTGCCTAATGGCCTAATGCGCTGTAGTGGCCACTGGGCATGTTCTTTAAAGTGCTGTAACATTGTGATCTGGTGGTCATGAAATATAGTAGGCTGGTAGGAAATTGAATGATGTACATATATGTGTAAAATATCAGGTAGTTATTTCTTAAAATTAAATGACAAAGATATGAGTAAAATGATGTAAGGGTTTCCATTTTACAACCCTTAACCTTACTTCCTATTACCCAGTTGCGAGTAGGTAGTTATCATTTTCACCACCAGGTGGCTGATTTGGGGTAGATGACATGGCAGGGTGTGGTTTAATTTTCATATTACCCTATTTGATGGTTATACAAATTTAAATACGTCAGTAAAAGGAAATATTATCTGTCCAATATGAGAAAAAATATTTCCCCTTTTGTGATTTTATAACATGGGGTCTATGGGGAATCTCCCCGACCTAGAAGATCACACTTTCAAAGAACGAACATGAATAATATGACTCAACATTGGCCCGAACGAGGCATTCGAGTATGTGTTTGGCAAGTAATTGCAATAGCAATGTGACAAATATAAATGGACACCGATAGAAATAATGATGTTGAAAAGGTGGCAGTGCAGTAAACGTGCAGTTCATATGCGGCTTCTCTTTTGCTATATAACAATACGGACTAGGCCAAAGAAGGATTGGCTCCCAAAGTGCATCATCAATTTTTTCAAATATATGGGCATGTCGGGATGCAAAATTCGAATCCAAACAGCCGCAATTTTGTTCACTTCAACATTTGACTATCGTGAATTTTGGTCTTTCCAAAACTTCCAAAACTCACAAGAATTGATCGATATATTGGTTCGAATCTTATGAACTATCTATTTTGAATTTATAGTCGGTTATAATTTCAGAAAATAACGACATTTCGACGTTTTCATTGTTGGAAAATATCGAGTTTCGATCCTGGGAGCCAATCTCCCTTGGACTATGAGACCATATGTTCTCTGCCGATATAAAGATGACAGCACCATCAGAATCTAGTATTGTCTTTTTCTCTCATAAAATTGTATAAATAAACACAGATCGATTACCATGCCATCTTTATTTAAAATTATTTCTATCAACCTTAGCCTATGTTCCAGACTTCTGCCATGTTTATATCGGCTAATAACCTATGCAGATAAAGAATTATATCTCATACTAATTTAGTATTCATTCTATCACTACTTCAAGTATTCATTCATCGTTTACTGGCCTACTTGAGCATCATATAAATATTCGAGCCCTCTCCTGTCAAACCCTGTCTTCGCCAACTCTTGAATGGCACCAATATCGACATTTCAATGAAGATGTATATAGGCCTAACTTGAATGTTCGATGACAATTTAAAAAAAGGTAAGAATATTCTATATTCTACAAACTAACATTACTTGACTTCTACCTAAGATGTTCTTCATACCCACGTATCTATTTTGGCGATCATTCCATAGACTCGCAATTATATACCAAAAATGCCAGAAATATGTACTAAATTCGCATTTAGTGTTATTTAATTAAGTTCAAACAGACTATCCATTCAACAACGTGGGGTAATATTCACTACTCTAAAGATCGTGTTTATATTTTAATTATATTTATCTTAAATTTGCCATAAATGACTGTAAATGTAGAAAGTGGAGTTGAAGATGGAGAGATATTTTTGGACACGTCAAATTAGTCTTCAACAAAATATTTTTAAACGATATCCCCGTGTGGCTTTAGAGGAAACCTACGTGGACCTACAGCAAAACGAAAATCATGTATGTTTTGGCTAGTCCTTTACTAGTTGGCTAGTCCTGTACTGAATTTTACAAGGTTAACCAATCAATTTCATCATAGCTTCGTGATTTTATTTTGCTTACAAACTTATATAAGCACAACAATGACGCAATGTTAAAGTCTAATAAAATCAGCTTTTTGCATGATCATATTAGTACTAGTATATCGATTGATAGAATTGTACCATTTATCCGTTATTCAAAAGGAGAAACTGGTTCGATGACTTCACTAAAAAGTTTTATCGACAACTAGGATTTTGGCAAAACAGTCGATTTTCATCAACGAGAGAAATCAGCACTAATAGAGTATAAACGAATTTGAAAATTGATTTGAGGTGCTAACACGTCCTTGTTCAAACGCTTATTGGATTAAGTATTTCTAAAGATTTAACGCTTCAAAACAGACAAAAAAGTAATGAGCTACATGGGAAAACGGTCAAGACGAACATGGATTACTTAGATTATGTTAGTCTTGTAATTTTGTATTTGAGTCTAGCGACGGATTCTTCACTTGAAGGTGAGTATTGTGCGTGTTTTTAGCACTTTTTAGATCACTCTACTATACCTAACACCTAGAAATGCATAAGATATTTTGTTTGTCTAATTGAATTGTTTAAGATACTTTTGAAAGTGCCTTGGTAACGTCTAACATCCAACCGATAAACCATTAATAAGGAACAGACAAATAAAAACAAATACATAATCATTACTAATAAGCCAAATGGGTTGCTCATGAACACCAAATGCAAGGTATAGCAGAGTGCAGTGTAGATGGGCGCCAAATAAAAAAGTGTAATTCTGGTATACAGTACACGTCACCAGTTCTACATCTTTATAGCATTCCAGGGTGTTGTTTACAAAGTAAGCCTACATAGCAAATAAAAATGGGTGATATATTTTATTATTATTTACCAAATATGTAACACTAATCTTGATTGGTCAATCATGGTCACGTGCCATAATATAGAATTACTATTTGTATGCGGCTTCGGAAATAGAACATTTTTGAGGATATTCCCTCGGGGAAATAATTTACCCTTTGCCCCCAATGACAGTCACTATTTGGACATTATCACTGTGACTTGCTAAGTAGATCAATTTGTAGATGTAGACCTACAGTTTGGAACAAAAATAATGACACATGGATTTGCTGAAGTGAGGATTTCCAATGTTAAAAATAAGAGAATTTTTCAAGAGGTCGTGCATCAGTGGATGACAGTATACAAAATGTAAAATATACAAATTTTAAGGGATATGTATCTAGACAATATTTGAGACTATTGGGCTTTCAAAACACTATGGTTTGGATATGGTGATAGAAAATCCACCTGTCATTTGTTTTGTTCCAAACTGTATATATGTTCAAAACATATGTATTATGAAATACCAGACAGTATTTACAGTAACACCAAATATTTTGAGAGTAATGATTTCTTCAGTCATTCTTCTTAGAATTCATAATTAAATTTCTGTTCCACTCCAGAGACCTGTCCAAAGGTGATTGGTAGAAATCCCACAGATCTTCCACGTAGAGGGGGCAACTGGGCCCATTTGATGACGGACAACACATTCGCATGTGCCGGTTACGTAGTGGCTTGGGAATACTTTAGGTAAGATTATTGTATCCTATCGAACTATCCACCTGTCCGGCTAACTCTAATAACGATTTTCACAAATTCATCAAATTTATCATCAATTTTCGACCTTTTGTAATTGAGGAAAAAATTGAGAAAATTTGGAGGTATTGGAAATAAAGTCAAATAACGTTTCCATGAATAGTATAAGTATTTTCACAGCAGGTTAAGTAAATAAAAATTCAAACGTAAAGAGGCTTTAACACGTAGTTCAATGGGGGAGCAAAGGTTGCCAAACTTATTGAGGGGAGTGTACCTATCTTGCCTACAGATAACATTATTAAGATAGTGTCTATAACAAAAATTAAAGTTAGTGGGTCATAACCATCCTTCGATCTTCACACACGGGGCACATTTTCTAAGGGGTGTTTTACCTGGATTTTTCCAAATTTTGGAATTATTGACTCCCAAATCCAGGGTTCAGGATAACCCAAGCTAAATGCACTCCTCGAAGTTTCTCTTTTAAGTTTTGAAACACTGTTAGAACATACCATACGTAGACACTTCTTTGTTAATACCTTGTTGATATCCTAATAATTCTCCTTTCTCTTCTAAGTTCTTCATTTTTCACACTATCTTGGTCGGTCAATTTGATGAAATTATGTAATTGCAAGGGCCCGTCAACTATGACGTTAGATTCAGTAATCCATGAATAAAAGTAATTATGATTTCACAGTATTATCATAGCAGCTTTATAACTTACGTACTGCATAACAGTTGATATTTTAACTTATTTTGTGAGATATGTGAGTATTGTAAGAGGATATATGATTCTGGAAATTCTGGAAAACCGAGTGATTTTATTAAATTTTTACATTGTGAACAATTAGAAGAATATAACAAAAGTATTACCTAATGACAGTTTGGCTAATGGGCAGCCATTTAGATAAACGACTGACATTTTTATATTTGTTATTAAATGTTTTTGCTATTAGTGGAGTGATTTTGTTAATTTTTTTTCTTTATTTATTAAAATCAATGTAACATATTTACAGGTTTTAGTGGCTATGACCCCCAAGAGGGAGTATTAGGTGCCACATAATGGCATTTACAATGATTTGTTAAATATTATAAAAAGTGTACGTGTTATTTTGTAAAGTATGATCTTGTACATAATTGAGAAAATAAAGTGATTTAATGAAAATGATTAAAGGTCTCTTCTACAATAATAATATGTCTTATGTGAATACTTTAATAGAGGGATATGGTTTTATAGTTTTAATACTTATATCCATTGGTAATCTAGTTATCTAAACTTTAAAACTAAAAAGTAGATGCAAAATGTGTGTGTGTTTTTCTTATGCAGTTAACTTTTAGGCAACTTTTTGTATGTCTCCTTCCATTATCTCCATGCTTTTCTTGTAGAAAGTGGCTAAAATATATCGAACAATAAAGAACATTAATATTACTTAAGAAACGATTACGTTATATTTCAGATATCGCCCCACTGGCACAGCGTACATAGGGATATGGCGTATAGACAATGACAACAAATATACACTGATTGCCAAAACTGCTCTACCACCAGCTGCTGCAGGTAAATGTCCATAGTTTTATGTGACTCGAAGCAAACAGATTTATTGCATGAAAGTGGTCAGTGTATTTTATGATTCGTATGATACTTTTTCATTTTAAGAAAGAAGAATTCATAGATTTCCAAAGGAATTGCAAAAATGAATGAATCTGTTTCGTAGTGTAAATTTTCCGCTTATTACTAAATGACAGAAACCCAATTTTTCTTCCAACTTTGTTTCAAGAGGAAAGGTCTATTAAACAAAACTCAACTGAACTTTTGCCTTTCAATCCACAACTGTTAGTATTTATCCCTATACATGTACTCTGGTTATCAAGATGTGTCACCCCTTGAACGTTTCACCCCCTTGAATGTATCACCCCCTTGAACGTTTAACCCCCTTGACAGTTTCACCCCCTTGAACGTTTCACCCCTTGACAGTTTCACCTCTGAAGTTCCCATCCCTCTGATGTTTCATCCCCTGATGGATATTTCAGCCCTTGAGCGTTTCACACTCACGCTTGTATATATAGGTATACTTCATTTCACAGTTTGGGCTATTCATGGATTTTAATTGGATTTAAATGAATCTTAATTTCTCCCCCGCTTATTTAAACTGCGAATTCTGTACGTTAGCAAGGATCATACAGGATTCAAGCGCATGAACTTTACCTCCAGGATTCAGTGGTTTCATTTTTTGCTATGTAACATAGAGTGTAATAATTATTGAGGGTGAAATGTCAAGGGAGGGATGAAACGTCTAAATGGTTAAATGTCCAAGAGGTGAAATGTCAATCGGTTGAAATGTATTGGGGATGAAATGTCTAAGGGGTGAAACGTCTAAGGGTCAAATGTCTGGGGGTGAAACTTCAGGGCGTGAAATGTCTAATGGGTGAGACATCTTAGGGGTGAACAAATTAGGGGTGAAATGCCCAAGGGGTGAAATGTTTAAAAATTACTGTAATGGGTCTACAACTCAGTTTGAAAACAAGATTGCCACAATATAACATATTGGCATTCAGTCCATTGACAAACAGGTACACTCCCCTCCATAAGTTTGGCAACCTTTTCCCCCATTGGACTACGTGTTAAAGCCTCTTTACCTTTGAATTTTTATTTACTTAACCTGCGATGAAAATACTTATACTATTGATGGAAACGTAATTTGACTTTAATTCCAATACCTCCAAATTTCCTCAATTACAATAGGTCGAAAATTGATGATAAATTTGATGAATTTTTGAAAATCGACATTCCCATGTTAACCAATGAAAAATGGTAGGTTGCCGCAAGTCATATGACAGAATATCCGTCCATCAGAGTCCTTGCAAAAAATACGAGTTAGGCAGGCAATTGAATTTGCTAACTTTATTTAACAAAAAATTGATATGTTTCTTCAGGTTCAACAAAATTATAGGGCTTTAAAGTCAAAATTGTTTTTCAAAAAACCTCTCCCATTGAAATAACATAGGAGGCGAAAAATTATTTTCAAAAATGACTTTGAAGCGCTGTAACTTTAATATTCATCAAATAAACTAAACACTTAGTGTTCAAAAAAGTTAGACAATTCAATTTTCTATATAAAAATATTTTTTGCTGAATCTTTTACTGAAAAGATATCCTGATTTCTGATTTGCCCCGAACCCTCCATTTCCCATTGGATTACATGGGAATGACGATTTTCAAAAATTCATCAAATTTATCATCAATTTTCGACCTATTGTAATTGAGGAAAAAAATTGGGAAAATTTGTAGGTATTGGAAATAAAGTCAAGTTACGTTTTCATCAATATCATAAGTTATTTCATCGCCGGTTAAGTAAACAAAAATTCAAACGTGAAGAGGCTTTAACACATAGTTCAATGGGGGAAAAAGGTTGCCAAACTTATGGAGGGGAGTGTAAGTTGTTTTTCCACGTTAATTGACAAGAGTGAAAATTAGAGACCATTGAATGTAAGCAACTGTACATTTTTAACCCCAACAGTACAAAAATATATTCCGTTTGCCTCTAGGTAAGATCTGGTATGAAGTCAACCCCCCTATTCCCGTAAATGAGAGTGATTTCATAGGGATCCATTACGACAAGTATGACCTTGACGGTATCGTATCCGACTCTAGAGGCAACGATGGTGTAGTGACAGAACCTGAGCTGTTTGATACGAAAAACACTAATATCTTTGAACAGGACTTGGCAACTGGGGGCACAATTGACATTTCTCAATTGCCAAACATAAGGAGCACACATGCTTTACAGGGACATCTAGTAGCTGGTTAGTTATTTCGAAGCATAGAATTATCATTTGATTTTAGTTTTAGAAAGTTGAAGCTTTTTGGGATGTTTGCAAGCTTTCAGATCAGTAAATTCATCCTGATGTTGTCATTTTACGTTTCTTTTTAATTTTGGATAAAAATTGGACAGGTTGGATTACAAATATTTTAGGCTTAAAGTCACTTTATACATTCATGTAAAGTTTCTACACCTATGTATGAACAATGAACTATCTATTAAACCTTTTGAGATATTAGACCTCAAACTGAAAAAGTCAAATTGCAATTTCAATTTTCCAAGGTCAAATTTCAACTTGCTTCAAATTGAACGAAAGTGTTTTAAAAATTACTCCGATACGTATCTAAGAAAGAGTGGTTAAAATCTAGTTTATAATTTATTTAAAGTGACCTTATACAGGGTGTCAAATAAGTCGCCCCCCCCCCCTCTACAGCCAAAACCAGGATATTTTGTACCAAGTGTGATACATCATTGAAAAGGTGTTCCAAAGTTACGTTGAAAGGCATATATCTGACACATGTCAATCAATCTCACAAAATTTACATTGTATCAATAGAAACATTGCGATTTGGCGCATTTGGCAGGATTTTAAGAATCGGGTATAAGAAAGGTCAAGGGACCAAAAGATGACTGAATATGTTTATGGCAATGAATTTAACCAATTTCTGAATAGGGTTAGATGTGTAGAAAATAGAGGTGCAAGGAAAGTGGTGAAATCCTTTTTGTAACAAGGGGAATGCGAAAAAGATTAACTTTTTGACGTATTCCTGAGGTCATATCCTTGTCATTTTTACGCAAAAAGCTATACTCCCCTCCATAAGTTTGGCAACCTTTTCCCCTCCATTGAACTACGTGTTAAAGCCTCTTTACCTTTGAATTTTTATTTACTTAACCTGCGATGAAAATACTTATACTATTGATGGAAACGTAATTTGACTTTAATTCCAATACCTCCAAATTTTCTCAATATTTTTCCTCAATTACAATAGGTCGAAAATTGATGATTAATTTGATGAATTTTTGAAAATCGACATTCCCATGTTAACCAATGGGAAATGGTAGGTTTGCCGCAAGTCATATGACAGAATATCCATACACCCGAGTCCTTGCAAAAAATACGAGTTAGGCAGGCAATTGAATTTGCTAACTTTATTTAACAAAAAATTGATATGTTTCTTCAGGTTCAACAAAGTTATAGGGCTTTAAAATCAAAATTGTTTTTCAAAAACCTCTCCCATTGATATAACACAGGAGGCGAAAAATTATTTTCAAAAATGACTTTGAAGCGCTGTAACTTTAATATTCATCAAATAAACTAAACACTTAGTGTTCAAAAAAGTTAGACAATTCAATTTTCTATATCAAAATATTTTTTGCTGAATCTTTTACTGAAAAGATATTCTGATTTGCCCCGAACCCTTCATTTCCCATTGGATTACATGGGAATGACGATTTTCAAAAATTCATCAAATTTATCATCAATTTTCGACCTATTGTAATTGTGGAAAAAATTTGAGAAAATTTGAAGGTATTGGAAATAAAGGCAAGTTACGTTTCCATTAATATTATAAGTCATTTCATCGCCGGTTAAGTAAATAAAAATTCAAACGTAAAGAGGCTTTAACACGTAGTTCAATGGTGGAAAAAGGTTGCCAAACTTATGGAGGGGAGTGTACTTAAAGGAGGGCACGTTAACTATAAAAGACATCATATAAATATAGGTAAATTTAATCCAAAATACTTGATAGTTGGTGAGTTAACATAACTTTGGATGATCTTTCCAATGGTATATCACACTATGTATCGTCTGTTAAGGCTTTAGCTGTAGCAGGGGGACGGGACTTATTTGACACCCTGTATAAACATTTTATCTGTTTGGTAGTTATAACTTACAATCAATTATACATTATTCGATTGCTATATTAATTACATTACATGGTCATAAAATAAATTGAAAAAAATATAAAGTAAACAGTCAACCATTAAACATAATATAATTGAACACAAAATAAAACATACAAACAACGTTAAAACACGTTTTGGCCCGATAGCTCACAGTTTGACCTACTTATAATGTTTATTGTTAAACGTTGGAGTTAAATATGTGAGCTGCCCGACTACATTAATTGTACAGTCACAACATAACAAGGGTGTGGTGGGTGGGAGGAATTTTTGAAGGTTGTGAACCAGCAAAAAGCTGTTGCTTCTTAGAATACAAGAGTAAGAAGTAACATGAAAAATTAAACTCTGAACGTATCAACTAATGCCTTGGTCACATTTGCTCCGATTTTCACTACGGCGCCCGGCCGATCGAGTATTTTGTTCAAAATTGAATACAATATTGAACAAAACACTAAAATCGCCCGGGCGCCGGCCGATGAATCGGAGCAAATGTGACCCAGGCATTATGGCCTAGTCACATAGCCCGGCCGATGTCCGGCATCGGTAGAGCTCGGTGGATTTTTTTGGTGCCACCGAGCTCTCCTCATCGGAAGCAGAGCTCGGTGACGTGAACGGACTCCGTCCGGACATCTTCAGGCGACCCACCGAACACCGGCCGGTGACCGTACGGAGTCTGTCTCAAAATGGTAGTTTTTTCTGCCGATGTGGCAGCAACTACCGGCCGGAGGTCGGCCGGACATCGGAAGGAATACGGCCGGTACCCGAGCAGGTAACAGGACACCGTGCGATCGCCGGCCGGGTTGTTAACGGGCTTTGAACAGTGACCGGCCGATGCTCTGTCCCACATCGGCCGGAGCTCGGTCGGAGCTCGGCCGCTGTCCGTTAAAAAACCTCGTCCTCTGGTTGTCTCAGATGCACGGGACACCGGCCGATACTCGGCCGTGCACCGGCCGACGTGTTTTCCGATGTGGTTACGATGGGGCTGCGATGACATGATGAGGGAGCTCGGTGAGAGCCCGGTGAAATTTAACTCCGAAGTTAAAATTTCACCGAGCTACCACCGATGCGGTTTTAAGCAACAAACGCCACGGATGTCCGGCCGGTGTTCGGCCGAGTTCGGTGAAAATTGCATCGCTGGCTCATCGTAACCTCATCGGCCGGGCTATGTGACTAGGCAATTAGTGTATAGTGAAATGATACTTAAAATTGACGGATTGTTGAGAAGGAGGGATTAGATAAAATATGTTATGGCCATCAGAACTATACACAAATGTAAGCAGCTGAATTCAGTTTTTTCAGTTTGGGTCACATTTGCGACGATCCATCAGCCGGCGCCCGGCCGATTGATTGTTTTGTTCAATATTGTATTCAATTTTGAACAAAATACTCAATCGCCCGGGCGCCGTAATAAAAATCGGAGCAAATATGACCACCGCATTACTGTTAGTGGTTGTTTCAGTAGAATCAGACACCCGTTGAAATAGGCAAATAGTCTTGTTTTCCCTTTCTCAATTCAATCTCTAACTTATCACAAATTAGCCATGTCAACGTGTTTATAATGCACGCAGTTCAAGATGCAATTGACTTGCGTGTTCTCGGTTTCTCTATACAAACTCTAACTTATCACAAATTAGCCATGTCAACGTATTTATAATGCACTCAGTTCAAGATGCAATTGACTTGCGTGTTCTCGGTTTCTCTATACAAACCCTAATTTATCATAAATTAACCATGCCACCATTTTCATTATTGCAGAAAAACTTTTAATTTGACAAGTGAAATTCATTTGATTAATGAATAACCGCATGTAATATTACCAACGGTATCGTGACTAGTCTTATCTCTCCGTTCTTGAAATAATGTATACGTACGAACTACGAACATTCAGTCACGTTCAGTCACGTTATCTATATCTATTGGAGAGTTTAAGCTAGCAATGTATTGCTATTACAAATCCTGGGCGTTCTCATTTTTTCAATGTTTCCCCCAAAATTCTTTTTTTACGATCAAAATGATATCAAAACTTATTGTTATATGAAATTCATTAAATGGATTATATATGGTAAACAAGCAATATTCGGAGCAGAACATTGACAAAATCTAGCTGTGAAATATAGAGGTTCTTATATGAGTTCATGTGCAAGATCGTTCATTCTTGATGAGCTTGATAACTCTTCTTTTCCGAGTTGAAGTCAAATGAGTCAAAAATGGACGATATTGCACAGGTACGATACAAGAAAGTTTTTCCCACATGACTCTGTATTATGCCGTGTTGTTGATGTTTATAGACAAGTGATGTCACATGTAAATCTCATCTTGACTTTTTTATCTTCATGGGGTAAAGATGACCGTATCTTTGTTAGTCATATGGGAACATGAAGTCCATCTATCCAAATCTGGAAACATTTAGTCCCCGATCTGATTTCCAAAAGGGCTCTAGAAAAGGGGTTTTGTTGTCCGGTACTTTCCCACATAAAATGATTGTACCGTTTGAAAGAACAGACTTCCCTCTTAAAGAAAACACCTCTTCTATTGATGTAAACAGGGGCAAAAGGCACCAAAACGGGGTTAGACAAGGTGACATTCTGAAGTCTCACTTTCTTGTCATCACGATTCCAGGTAAACCATTAGACGGATTTACTTCAAATTTTCACACATGTTACATGGTAAGAAGTTCTAGAGCTGATTAACTTTGCGGTGGCCATCTTGCATTCTGGCGGCCATCTTGGAATTTTTTTCAGATAAATATTGTCATCGCGATTCCACAAAAAACACATAACAGATGTACTTCAAATGTTCACACATGTAACATGGTAAAAAGTTCTAGACCTCATTATTTTTTCGGTGGCCATCTTGCATTCTGGCAGCCATCTTGGAAGTTTAAAGGTAAATCTTGTCATCACGATTTCAGGAAAACCAAAGGGATTTACTTCAAATTTTCACACATATTACATGGTAAGAAGTTCAGAGCTAATTAACCTTTCGGTGGCCATCTTGCATTCTGGCGGCCATCTTGGAAGTTTTTTGGATAAATCTTGTCATTGTGATACCAGGAAAACCACTTTACTGATTTTCTTGAAACTTTTACACATGTTACAAGAAAGGTTACATGCTACCTTTTATATTGATATAAACAGGGGCAAAAGGCAGTAAAGTGGGGTTACACAAGGTGGTATTCTAGGAAGAATGTTATCTATTTTTCTGTATTTTATATATATCTTTTATCGACTCTTTAGATGTCATATCATGACATATTAGTCACTTAGGTAGAGCAGTTCTTCCCATTGTCGAGTTGAAGAACTGGTATCTTTATCCTGGCTAGAACCATAGACAATTCTAGCCAGCGCCAGCCTTTTATCGAGTTAGCAGCACTCTAGTAATCGCCGGTATAAAACCACATAATTTGACATAAATGCATATTTGGTGTATGATATCATGTTTTATATTGATAGAAACATGGGCAAGAGGCGCTACAATGGGGTGACACATGGTGATATTCTAAAATACATCTTTTTACTCTGATTCTGTACTTTATACCACTTAAATGCATTTTGTGTATGACATCGATTAATTTTTAGAATAAATAACTACATTTCATCAAAAAGAAAAAAGATTATTGAAAACGTCAAACATTTCTTTGAAATCCATTATTGCACAGCGATTTTTGAGAGCGAAATGTATGCTAAATTGGCCTTGATCTGAGTATATAACGGAATTAAAGCTCTTTTAAACGAAAATGTAAATGTGTGGAAAACCTTTCACTGTGCATCATGTCAACGAAATGTTCTTCATGCATTCGAATTGTCTTCTGGACAGGTGATCACACAGAAGGAGAGACCTGCGTATCATATCCTTACTAAATATAAACAAAAATGACAAATGAGAAAGGAAAAAAGTGTAAAGCAACCTAGTGGGAAAAGCAAATTGTAAAGTGTAAAACTGGCAAACAAAAATCAAACCTGAATATCCCAAGACAATAATCTAATATGGGAATAAACAGCATCCACACCGTTCAATGACCAATTCCTCATCAACGACCACAACTCCGAGGGACATTCAATTCATACTGAAGTCATTAAAATACATGTTGAAGAAAAATTGAAAATAATGATATCCAATACTCATAAGATCAAAAATAGTTGTAGATACTATAGTACTCATAAAAGCTGCAGATAACGTTTCTTCATCGCGAAAGCAAGCTGTCTCTTAGTCAGATATTAACTAACGAGCTGGTTCAGAGCATCAGCATGTCAAACTATGTGAATGGGCTCTGTATCCACAATGTTGCGAGTTTGAGACACATGTGCTCTTTGCGTTTAATAATCAACAAAAATCACTTAAACCTGCACTAAAACTGTGTGTCAGATCGATATAAGTATAGGGTTTGGAAACTAATTGTACCAACAAAAAGAACTTCAAAAACACTGCTACAATATCAACATAAGCTTTCAATAGTAGTGACGATGCAGAAACATGCAAAATGTCACCACACCTTGTTAAGTATACAGTACACATTAACTACTGAACAGTGATAGAATTAACACCATGATGTTCAAGTTCATATGGGCAAAAGGAAAATTCAAAGAGGAAGACCTTAAAAAGGTGCCTGATAAAGTAAAAAGAGATATTTTAGTACAAGGCTATGATTGTGGTGGTTTAAAAATGATTAACTGTAAAGACTTACATACATGATTCAATGGATTAAAAGATTAACAGAGAATGGCGATGGCCACTGGAGAGCTATACCAGAGTATATGTATGGAAAATTAGGTAAAAGGTTTAGTGTTCTCAACAGCAATATAAGTGCTGATCAGTTGAAAGGTATCGCTCATTTGAGCATTTTCTATAAAAAATTATTATTTACATGGCTTGAGAATAGCAATTATACAGATGAATCTATAATATGGAATAACAGAAATATTGTATCCCTTGTACTTTCACAAGTGGATAGAAAAGGGTTTAATCTACATATCAGATGTTGTTGTGAATGGACACTTAAAACCATATGAGGTAATTTCTGAATTAATAGGAAAAAATGCTGAAACTTTAATGCAATATAACATTTTAAGAGCTGTTTAAATCAAGAGAAAATTCATATGTATGGTAATATAAAACCCAGTGAAACACTTGTATTTCGAGGGACAGAATTTGAAAAATTAACATCACAGAAAACCAGGAATAAGGTTGTAAAAGAAAGGCAGTGTGATGTACAATTTAATGGTTTGACTATTGGTTCAGACATTTGGAATCAGCTATTTAAATGTACGTCAGACACTGGTCTTTTAAGTATCCAATGGAAAATTTTCCATGGTATATATCCACATGGTGGTTTATTAAAAAAATATAACATAGAACAATCTGATTTATGTAAACTATGTAACGAAGTTGATAATATTGAACACTTTTTTATTATATATATATATCTTTTATTGACTCTTTAGATGTCATGACCTGACATATTATTATACATTGTAATGCAATTAAAAATATTTGGAAAGATGTAGCTTTGAAGGATAATGAAAAAATAGGGATGGGAATATTAGATAAAAAGTTATTATATAAGTCACTTGTAATAAAGAAAACTATACATGACTTTAAGTTTTCAAAGAATGAGAGAAAAAATATATCTGTAATGTTTGAATATGAAAAATATGTTAGAAACATTGTTGATTGAGAAAATGTATTTAAAGTTTATGAAATATTTCTTTTGAAATATTGATTTGTATGCTAATGAATGATAGAAATAAATTTTAAAAAAACAAAAAAAACTACTGAACAGTGTCAAGATAAACGTTCGAAGCTATTACAATATGTCACCCAATCACTAGTGGTGGTGACATAAAAATAATGTATAGAAAAATATACTGAACCAAAATAAACTTTGTGATAGAAGAACTGATTGTTTACTCTAAGTTTTCAACTAAATATATTTCTAATAAGCAATGTTTTATCGAAAAGAAAAAATAATTTCATGTTATATAAAATCAAATAAATTAATTATATTTTTTTTGTTGTGTTAGTTACACCAGTAATAATACACCTGTTTATAAAGTGGTGTTAACTAGACTATAGAATTTAACATTCATAAAACCTAAAAAAAATATACCAGGAAGGGACCATTGTGAATGTAAATGTATAAAGTGTGAAAATTTGAAGCAAATCTGTAAAGTGGTTTTTCTGGAATCGTGATGACAAGATTTATCTACAAATTTCCAAGATGGCCACCAGAATGCAAGATGGCTATCGGAAAGTTAATCAGCTCTATAACTTCTTACCATGTAACATGTGTGAAAATTTGAAGTAAAACTGTTACGTGGTTTTCATGGAATCGTGATGACAAGATTTATCTTAAAACTTCCAAGATGGCCAACGGAATGCAACATGGCCACCGAAAAGTTAATCAGCTCTAGAACTTCATACCATGTAACATGTGTGAACATTTGAAGTTAATATGTTAGATTGTTTTCCTGGATCACGATGACAAGATTTATCCCAAAATATCCAAGATGGCCGCCAGAATGCAAGATGGCTGCCGAAAAGTTATTCACCTCTATATTTTCTTACCATGTAACATGTGTGGAAATTTGAAGTAAATCCGTTTGGATTTCCTGAAATCGTGATGACAAGATTTATCTTAAAACTTCCAAGATGGCTGCCAGAATGCAAGATGGCCACCGAAAAAATAATGAGGTCTAGGACTTTTTACCATGTAACATGTGTGAACATTTGAAGTACATCAGTTATGTGGTTTTTGTGGAATCGCGATGACAATATTTATCTGAAAAAAATTCCAAGATGGCCGCCAGAATGCAAGATGGCTGCCGCAAAGTTAATCAGCTCTAAAACTTCTTACCATGTAACATGTGTGAAAATTTGAAGTAAATTTGCTGATGGTTTACCTGGAATCGTGATGACAAGAAAGTGAGACTTCAGAATGCCACCTTGTCTAACCCCGTTTTGGTGCCTTTTGCCCCTGTTTACATCAATAGAAGAGGTGTTTTCTTTAAGAGGGAAGTCTGTTCTTTCAAATGGTACAATCATTTTATGTGGGAAAGTACCGGACAACAAAACTTTTTTTCAGAGGGTCCAGATCAGGGACTAATTATCCTTTTTACATTTTGTATCAAGTTCCAGCATGAAGCTGTTCATCCCCTTTCATCGAAACAAAACTATGAATTGGATGCGCAACTTTTTGTTTTGTTTAAGTTCAAATAACACATTATGCACTGCTGATTAGATAATTTGAGTTGTCGATTATAATCCTGTATTTAGTGTATGCTGGACAAAGTTTGTCGCCCGTATGTAGATTGTAATTCATCACATAAAAGCTTTGTAAAACTATGACTTTAAACCTGTGCTGAATGACTTCAAGTATTTAACATTTGTTTGGATTCTTTTTTTGGTGACCCTGTACCTGTATTTCAAGTCATAGAAATATTTTAGAATTTAAGACAGGTATACATCAAGGATGATTGACATGACTCCATGCATGAGTAATTCGAACTTTGTCTCGGTTACCTTTTTGGGATCACCCTGCAGTTTAATCGATGTCTACCAAGTTATTCTTCCATGTAAAAATGAAGGGTCAAGCTGTCTATATGAATACAAATGAGCTGAGAAGGTTCAATTAAAACAACTTTTAATTGGTTCCTGTCTTTTGAACAGTATACAAGTAAAGGATAATTAATACAAAGGAAGCCATTTAAAAAATGGAGACCATACATAGACTGCTATCATAGATCAATCGTCATTTGTTGCAATTATCGTCAATGGTCGTATGGTAACAACTACGTCAAATATTGAGTTATAACAAAATACAAGATAGCTTAAAGTGGCATTTTAACACTTTTCTTGTCATGAAATCTTGATTGTGCATTGTGTATCGTGATCACATTGTTCATAGTTATTTTGTTTTCATTTTGCAACAATGGTTCACTTCAAAGGTGCACATCTAACCTTTCCGATATATATATTTAAGGAATAAAGACAGAGATGTTATGATTTATGGCGTAATATATGACCGAAAATTTTATTCAGTTCATTGTTAAAAGACCGAAATCGCATAGCGATTGAGGTCTTTGGCAATGGCCACAATAAAATTTGAGATTATATATAATCAAAAAACGAGATCTTTGTTACGATTCTAATATGATTAACAGACAAGAAACACAACTATCTTTATATGAGTTGCCTGAGGATTTGAACAAGAAACTAATTGCTAGAAAATGGTTGAGCGATTGCATAATTCTGCGTCTCCAAAAAATATTTTTGAAACGATATCCCTGTGTAGCTTAAAGAAAATTACAGAAAAACTGGCATATTTTGGCTCGTCCTGTATTAAACTGAATACCTCCTTCATTTTATTTTCACAAGGTGGGTTCACAAATCAATTTTATCATACCTTCATGTTTTTGGTTATACAAGCAATATTGACGCAATATTAAAGTCGATTAAAATTAGCTTTTTGCATGATCATATATATTACTACATCAATTGATGCCATTGTACCGCAAGTTCGATGACTACCAAATATTTGTTGTCGACAACTTGGATTTAGGCAAGACAATTTTCATCACCGAGAGAAATCACCACTCAAAGAGTGTAAACGAATTTGAAAATTAGGTTTAGGTGCATAAGATTACACGTTTATACTTATAACACTTTTACTTACACATACATAAAAGGGAAGCGTATGTTTGATTCTAACACGTCTGTGTTCAAACGCTTATTGGTTGAATATCTCTAGATGCGTTTCAGTTTCAAAACAGGCACTTGTTTTGTATAAAGGAATGTCCTACATGGGAAAACGGTCAAGAAGAACATGGATTATTCAGATTACGTTCGTCTTATAATTTTGTGTTTGAGTCTAGCGACGGAATCTTCCCTGGAAGGTGAGTATTGTACTTGTTTCAGCACTTTTTTTAGGTGGGCGCCAAATAAAAAACTGCTTATACACGTCACAAGGGCTTTGGTCAAGCTAATGCCTTGGTCACATAGGCTCCGATTTTCACTACGGCGCCCGGCCGATGAGTATTTTGTTCAAAATCGGCCGGCGAGCCCGGGCATCGTACGGGCGCCGGGCGATGATCGCCACTCATCGGTCGATTTTTAGACATCGTACGGGCGCCGGCAGAGTTTTATCGCGGAGATAAAAGTTGCCGATGTCTTGGCGATTTTTTCTCAACCAAACTCATCGGTACCTACCCGGCCGTGTCCCGTCCGGTCATCGTACGATTATCTTACGGCGCCCGGTGGCATCGCACGGTCATCTTGGGATTTTGCGTGCTGATTTGTTGATAAATCTTAATAATGATTACTTATAAAGTGATATAACGGTTTTAGAAATAATGAGGAAGGAATTATAATTACTACACACTGTCAGAGATATTTTATAAAACATAAATGGAACGATTAGGCTTACTGTAAAACAATGACACACATTTGAATGGCTGGGTGGGTAGGTTGATCTAGTCGTTCTTATATTGGCATTAATCGTGTATGTCTGTCATACACATTGACACACTACCCTACCACGTGACCACGTTTAAAAGGGAAACAGGGTACAGCTAAGTTGCAAATGGAGGACGTGGGTTTAATTCCATATTTCTGAACCTAAAATACATTTTACATTTATTTTTAGTGTTCTACCAGACATAGAGTTGATTCATCAAGCAGTTTGTAGAATATTGTTGGCAAAAAACCACTATAGGCAAAGATAGATAATAGTGGGCGCAGTGAAGCAAAACTTAATGCAATACACGATACATTTCAGTAAATCTGTCAACGTACAGGGAGCATGTAAGTTTCCCTTCGAAAATGTTACATTGATATGTAACAAAACCCCACTAAACTGTTATTCAAACTGCTTGTCATCGTGTTATATGTGGATACGTTTTCCAGTATGTTATTCAACTGTACTTTTGTGAATTAATTGTTTTTCTAAAATCTTAAGATGCAAAATAGTCGTCCCAGAAATGTATCTTTACTTTGCCGTAAGGCATAACATATTGTGAAACATTTTTCCTCTTGTCACAAGGAGGATAATGTTTGTATCGAGGTGTCTTGTGATGAGCGTTTCATGATTAAATGCAAAATCACTGGAGCAGATACCATCAAAAAACATCTGACATTCAACACGTCATATAAGACTACATCGATCTGGTATTAGTTTTTTTACAATAATAGAGAAATACGACGTCATATCACCTCTACAGCAAATCGTGAAGAACAAAATGTCGTGGCATGATGGTATTTTGAACAAACTATTTTAAATGATCGGTTTTTGAGGACGGTAGTGAATTAGACCATTCAAGGGGTTATATAGAAAGATTCTTTACATGTAGTTCACGCAATTTTAATTATTCTGAATAGCGGATAGTCATTAATCCTGATAGCCAATAGTCATTTATCACTTACGTGTTTATATTTAATTTCGTTATTTTATTTCAATTTGATACCCTAGGAACACGTATAATCTAGCGTTCTTGTTAATATAATGACTAAAATGCAAGTTTACGACCTGAAAGCCCGTGTCTAAATCTATTAAATAATGTTTACTTTATTTGGATTAAATAACAATTGATGACACCTCAAAGCATCAAGAGGCGGCCTTTTTAGTATTATTTTCACTGTTTGCAACGTAAATATACATGAGATCGGGACATAGTATGTCTGTATAATCAGCTTACTTTCTCGCTCCCTGTACTATTGAACAATTTACATTCCTTGTACCCTGTATTGATCAACTTTTGCAGCTGTGTACCGTGTACTATGACATATCAAATATTTTAAAATTTAAAACGATATTTTTTACATTATTTCTTCAACAATCATATAACTTGGAACATGGACTTCACTATTGCACCACTGAAGTTCAGCGAATAGCAATATTGACTCACTCCGAGCACCAAACGTATTGTAGCGGGAGCACAATTTTTATATTTATTTATTTTCATTAATTAATTTCAGTTCTTATTTACTCATGTTCTTTCTCATTAAATATAGAGAAGAGTATTTGTCCATAAATTATAATAATTATTTCTTAAATTAAGGGTGAATTGAGCTTTTAAACGGTGTATTAAACTTTGAATTTGATCTCATACTTTAGGAGATATTGTAATTTAAAAAGAGTGATTTTCAGTCAAGTTTTATATTTCTGACGGCATTTTGCCGACACTTTTTCAAACTTTCCCACATAGTAATTTGATTGACAGGCTAGCGCTAGGTTTATTAGTCTTTGATGTGACAGATATTTTGACAATGTAGCGAGCAATTAAACCCGTTGTTATGGTAGCCTTTCCATATATGGAAAGTTATGTTCCGTTATTTTAATGTTCTCACAATCGTTCTCCGGGACGATCAGTCCTGAGTTTGTATAAGAGATAGAAGGTTCAATTTCTACATTTTTATAAAGTCTCGAGTTGTATCTGAAAGTGATAATACGTATACGAATATTTCGGCATCTGATCAAGTTTTACATAAGATTTTGGATTTTAAAGGCTTTGGATTATAATTACGATCATTTGTAACTGGATTTACTAGTATTGGATTTATAATTGGATTTATACTTCGATTACATTCACAGAAATCATCATGTCTTACATGCCTACAAGGTAAATAAAGTTTATTGTTTATTGTTATAAAGTTTAGCTCATTTCTTTTGTTCAGTTATTTCAATCTCATCAATTAGTAAATTACTCCATCCATTTGAGCGATACAAAATCCTTTCATACACAAGACGAAGCCACAACATCATCTTTCCAGTGCCTTATTTTAAATAAACGGGGTTTCCGCTCGGCCCATTCTTTCCAGTATTTATTATTTTGACCATATTGATTTCATACTGGTGAAAAACATTTCATTTTAAATAACTCCCGCCACAGTATTAACCTTTTCACTAAGCAGTCGATATACTCAAAAGCGACCTGATTGAAAGCCCAAAAATTCGCGCATGCGCTATCGAGGTAGGGTAGTGTGATTGAATAGAGTGATACATTTTTATGCGTATATTCACTCATGCATATACCATTACAAATCATTTATTTTAAAAATCTTCTGAATGTTTTTGTGAGTACAGTATTTTCAAGGGTCACAATTTTAATACGAAAGTTTACTGTCTCAATTACAGTTAATATGCCAAAGGCTAAGGATAGAGGGGATAAGCCCAATGGACCATATATGAGGAAGGCCTTGGGAAGACGGGTGGAAAAAGACAATAACAATGCTAGTGAACTGGTGGATGATGAAGATTTAGATGTGTCTAGGGAAGAGGGTTTTCCATTTGAAATAAAAGAAAAAATTGCCAATTTTTTTATGATAGGCCATATTTTTATGACCAAACAAATTTACGAGAACAGACAAAAGAAAGATGCAGAAATAGGGAATTTTGCTAATAGCATCGGATGGACAGGTAGACATAACATGTGTTTATATGAAAGATCTAAAAATGAATTAAGGTCAGGGTGCACTTTGATGAAAAGACCACGTGTAGTATGGCAAGTGATTTTAGACGGTCATAATTTTCACCATGAGTACTTTCTGGGCATAAATACAGTGTTTTTATTAAAACAATATGTTTTCTTTTAATTGAAGTATCCATGATAGTAAAAATATCAATCAAACAATTTAAAAAATTATGAATAGGGACCCCATGTCAGCATTTTTTTTCTAAATATTGAACCTATTTAGAGGATCTTCTTTTTCTGATTTTTATTGCATGAAAACATTATTATCCTGGAAGTGCTGTCTATTGAAGTATTTCGTTTTCAAATCTTGCATTCATGCCATGTGGAACAGTCAAACTGGGTCATACAAGAATTTAGTATAAATCTAGAGGCCTGTAGATCGACCGATGTCCTGGCGGGTGCCGTACGGCCATCGGCAGATAGCCTTGCGATACCCGTGCGATGTCTTTCAGATTCAATTGATTGCGGGCGCCGTACGATGCCTGTACTAATGTGACCATACTCACGATTAGATCAACACATCGGTGAAAAGTCACCGGCGCCCGGTCGATTTATAAATCGGCCGATGACTACTCATCGGCCGGCGCCCGGCGGCTATGTGACCTAGGCATTACTTAGCAAATAAAAAATGGTTGATATATTTTATTATTATATGCCCAATATGTAACACTAATCCTGATCGGTCAATGCATAGTCACGTGTCATAAAAGAGAATTACTATTTGCCTTCGGCTTCGAGAATATAGTAGATTTTAGAGGATATATCTCTGTAACTTCAAATTCCATACGTTTCTCTGTTTTATCAGTTCGAAAGTTCACGTGACCAAGTCATGCCTGATATGAGTGATAGATGGGTTTGTAATGATTGCTATAGCAACATCATATTGGGTAATACTACTGATAACAAACATACATTGAATGGTCATTGAGACATATTCAATGAAAATTGAATTGTATCATGGGTCGTCAAGTTTCACACCACAGCACTCTATTATAAGCCAAATGGGTTGCTCATGAACACCAAATGCAAGGTATATATCTGGGACAGACCAGGGGTCTTAAAACACTAAATACCTATTTGTCACCTTGTTAATAAGTGCATGCAGTTCAAAATGTAATTGACGTGAGTGTTTTCCTTTTCTCTATTCAATCTCTAATTTATCATAAATTAGCCATGTCAACGTGTTTATAATGCATGCAGTTCAAAATGGAATTGACTTGAGTGTTTTCCTTTTCTCTATGCAATCTCTAATTTATTATAAATTAGCCATGCCACCATTTTCATTATGTAGAAATTGAAATTGAATTTGACAACAAATAGAATTCATTTGATAAATGAATAATTGCATGTAATGTTACCAATGGTATCGTGACTAGCCTAATCTCTTTGTTCTTTACATTGTACTCACCTACAGGCCCGTCAGATGGGGGGGTGCGATGGGTGTGACCGCACCCCCCTTTGACACCCCCCAAAAAAAAAATTAAAAAAAAAAAGCATCAAATAGCATCTTAAAATTGTAAAATTTTCTAGAGGGAGTGGGTCACCCCTCACACCCCCTCAATACAATGGAAAAGTTCGGAATTTATTTTATGTATTGTCTCAGACACTTTTAAAGTGCCCAAGTGCCCAGACTTCATAACATAGCTCCTTGATATAGTCAATGTTTCTGGTGGGGGACAAACACATGCTCCCCTTCGGGATCCCCACCCCAACCCACCTCCCCCTCTGGCACCCTCGGCCCTCGCCCCCTGGACACCCCTCCAAAAAATTGTGATTTTCTCAAATTTTCAATTGACTCATACACTTTGAAAGTGCCCAGAGAGCACTAAATAGCGTTTTAAAATTGTAAAACTTTCTAGGGGGAGTCGGCCACCCCTCACACCCAAAGCAAAATTGAAAAGTTCTGAATTTATTTTATGCATCATCTCAGACACATGTAAAGTGCCCAGACATCATCAAATAGCACCTTGATATAGTCAATGATTCTGGGAGACTAACACTTACTCGCCCTCTTGCATCCCCACCCCACCTTCCCCTCTGGCACCCCCTCCCCCTTTGACAACCCCCAAAATATTGTGATTTTTTCAAATTTTTTATTGAGTCATACACTTCGAAAGTGTTCAGAAAGTACCAAATAGCATCTTAAAATTGTAAAATTTTCCAGGGAAGTAGGCCACCCCTCACATCCCCCACAAAAAATTCTGAATTTATTTCATGCATTGTCTTAGACACTTTTAAAGTGCCCAGACTTCATCAAATAGCACCTTGATATGGCCAATGTTTCTGGGGACAGATATTGGGGAAAAACATTTGCTGGCCCTCTGGCACCCTAATCTCACCTCCCCCTCTGGCATCCCCCCTCTGGCATCCCCCTTTGACACCCCTAAAAATTGAAAAAATGTAATTGTTTTTCAATTTTTTTTCGATTGACTCATACACTTTAAAAGTGCCCAGAAGCACCAAGTATCATCTTAAAATTGTAAAATTTTCTAGGAGAGTTGACCACCCCTCACATCCCCCACAAAACAATTGAAAAAATTCTGAATTTCATGTATTGTCTCAGACATTTTTAAAGTGCCCAGACATCATCAAATGGCACCTTGATTTGGTCACTGTTTCTTGGGAACAACCCCTTAATGCTCCCCCTCTGACACTCCACCCCACTTCACCCTTTCATTCTCTTTGACATCCCCAAAAAGAATTTGAAATTTGTTTTATCGACGACTCATTCACTTTAAAAGTACCCAGAAAGCACCAAATGGCATCTCAAAAGTGTAAAATTTTCTAAGGGGAGTGGGTCACTCCTCACAAGTTTGGAAGTTGCATTTGTTAATTTTAAACGCTTTAATTTTAAATTTAAAGTGCCTAGAAGTCACCAAGTGACATAATGAAATCATAAAAACATAAAAATTTCTGGCAGCCAACCCCAAAAACAAAAGCATTCATTTACTCAAACACATTAAAAGTGCTCAGAATTAACCAAACAGCATCTTGAATTTGTAAAATTTTCCTTGCTGCCCCCCTAAGAAGAAAATGATTGAAAAAATCTGAATTTCTTATAAATAGATTCTGTTTCAATTAAAACACCTTGAAAGGATCCAGAAATCACTGAATGTGATCTTGAACTGGTAAAAGTTCTCGGGCATTTATGCCCTTCTAGTACACCCTCCCCCTATTCCAGTATTTCTCCAAGTTGCTCATACAATATTTAGTCTAAAAACAATACGAAAACAATAAAATACTACAAAATATAGCGAGTAACCGACCCCCCCCCCCCCCTTGACTTACGCAATTTGATTTACGCGGCAAAAAATTGACAATTTTATTTTCTCTTTAGTTAAAACCGCACCCCCCTTGGAGAAAAGTGTCTTACGGGCCTGAGTCCTATGGTGATTTCATAACCTACAATTGTTAAACCACGTTATTTACTTCAATTGTTTGACTTTGTTTGACTCGTTTTGAATATAACTTATGAACTTATGAAATACAGTCATAAAGGCCAAATTTCGAAAACAGTTGATAAACCATGACATTTTTTCAGAAAATCGTATTTCTATCTAGAAAACAATTTCACTGCTTCATTTCGTCAGTAGAACGGCAAAAATAACCATTGTGCAATAATATATGGAAAAGTATATTCATAATGTACATGAATGACATTTGTATATTTCAGATTTTTTAGTTTTTTGTGCAATAAGCCTGTGCCGTCTTGTAATTTGAAGAATTTCAGCCATGTTAATCTTATTGAAAATAACATGACAGAGAAACATCCAAATATAAGAGGCCGCACACTTTATAAGCCAAACTAGAAGCAATCCAAGATATACAAATGTCATTCGTGTACATTATGAATATACTTTTCCATATATTATTGCACAATGGTCTCCCAATTTCTTATATTTGCCGTTCTACTGACGAAATGAAGCAGTGAAATGGACTCTAACCAGATAGAAAAAAGAACGTTGCCGTTGTGCTTTTAAACCAATACACATGAATGATGTAGTTTATATCCATAGGACCTTATAAAAGTATAACCATTGATTTATTATTTGATTTCTATTGATTGATTTATTTAGAATTTACACTGTTCTAACTGTAGCACTCTGACTGGTTGCGTCCATGAATTATAGTATTACAAGTACCACTCATTAAATCAGAATCTTTTTTTAAAAATCAGTGGTTCACATATTCAAATATGTATGTATTCAGTTATGTTAATGATAAAACAATGTGCATTTCATTGTGTTGTGTTTTTATTTCAGTTACATGTCCATCTCCATCTGCCAATGTGCCTCATCCTACGGACTGTGGCAGCTTTTACCAATGCTCTGAGAGCATTCCTTCTCTTAAGCAGTGTACACCGGGTCTTCACTTCAGTCAAACTCTTAATATATGCGACTGGCCGGCTAACGCAGGATGCGCCTCAGAAATGGGTACGTGCAAGTTATATATTTTTACACAGTTCATCTTGTATATTATGTTGGAAGGGGAATAATACGTCACACGTACGCCCAACATATACCAATGTGGCAATTTGGGATTTGATGGGGCAGTCATCAAGGTGCATGATTACTCCATGGGATTTGATGGGGCAAGTGAGATTTTGCCATATTGGTGCATACTAGACTTTGCAGTCACCTAAAATACTATAAACTAGAACCTTTATGTAAACAAATTATCTTGGCGGTCACGGCCACTGTTATTCAAGCTCAGCGATTGCCATGTATCTATAACATTATATTGGGTACATGTATTATGCATTTTGATGTGTGATTATTCTGTTCGAATGCTCTCATTTTCTTGAGCAGTGTATATCGGGTCTTCACTTTAAGTGGAAATATATTATTATGATTTTTAATGTCATATTTGTGTTCTAGTGGAATGCCCATCGCCATCTGCCTATGTGCCACATCCTACAGATTGTAGCAGCTACTACCACTGCTCTAATAGCATTCCATCTCTTCAGCAGTGTATATCGGGTCTCCACTTCAGTCCAACTCTCAATACATGTGGCTGGCCGGCGAGTGCAGGTTGTTCCGCGGGAGTGGGTACGTATCAGCATTGCATAGAATTTGTATTATTTAGATAATCAATCGTATATGTCGTGTAAGAAGGGGAAAGCATGCCACCTAACCATGCCTTTGGGAAACTGTTTTGTAAACAAATCATATTTATTTGCCACACCACTGTTACTAGTATTTATGCTAAATGAATGCATACAATATACCCTCTGTAAAGAAAAAAAGGTGCATGGTCCTTTATCAGTCATATTAATAAATTACTAAATATTACTAAATGCTTGGAGGCACACGGCATACATATTGTGAATGCCTGGTGGAAATTTTGAAAAATTAGATGAAAATTTGAAAAAGTTAGCAATGGTTAAAAACATTGTCTCACAAAAACTTACTGTGACATTTTCCTATAAATTACGTCATAAATTACAATTCGCTATTATACATTGTTATATATTTTCCTATAAGCCTAGGATATCATTCTTGTATATGTTATAATATTCATACCATTGTAAAGCCCATTCCAAACTGCTCACAACTGACAGGTTTGAAATAAACATTGACACACTGACAGAAAATTATGGAAGTGCCAAAACCTGTCTGTAACATGATTTTTAGACAATTTTACGACTTAAATATCAGTGAAATTAGGGATAGGGTGTAACCATTTTGCTCAATAAACACATTTTTACATCACATCTGACATAAATTTTGGTATGCATAAGCTATGTATAACATATTTACGGGTCATTAAGAAAGATTAAAGGTTACAATTATCTTACAATTTCGTTCCGACATTTTGTTTCCAAAACGAAACGTTTTGGTAACCAGCGTAATCGAGCGGATCACCAGTGCTCTAGTTCCACCTCTTTCACCATATATGAAGGATGAAGGAATAGTATATCAAAAAGATTCATGAGGTTAACACTCTAATTCCCATGGATAACTGAACTATGTAATAGCTCCATCTCTTTCACAATATATATGGAGGATGAGGGAACAGCATATCAAATAGATTCTTGAGGTTAACCCTCTAATTCCCATGGATAACTTAACTATGTAATTACTCCACCTCTTTCACAATATATATGGAGGATGAGGGAACAGCATATCAAACAGATTCTTGAGGTTAACACTCTAGTTCCCATGGATAACTGAACTATGTAATAGCTCCACTTCTTCTCCATATATATGGAGGATGAGGGAACAGCATATCAAACAGATTCTTAAGGTTAACACTCTTATTCCCATGGATAACTGAACTATGTAATAGCTCCACCTCTTTCACCATATATATGGAGGATGAGGGAACAGCATAATATCAAATAGATTCTTGAGGTTAACCCTCTAAGTCCCATGGATAACTGAACTATGTAATGATAAGTGCATGATTATTGTTCATTTGTTTTTCAGACTCTTCAACATCATCAACTGAAAACGGTATAATAACCCAAATGAGCCTGGCCAAAGGAAAACCGGTCTTATCACAAATTAAAATTGTGCTTAATTATAAATGTGCTTAATTCAAATTCGACTTTTTGGTCTATATATGCAAGGAAAAATTGTTAAGACATTAGCCATGGCTCATTTGAAAGGTCTCTTTGTGCTTTATGAGATAAAAAAAATCAGAATATTAAAAAAATCTGTGATAAGACCCTTTTCCCGTAGCCTGGTTTTAAACCATTGCCTTTTGATTTATAATTGCTATTAAATATAGTTCTTAAGATATCATATTTTTATGTATGTACTACGTTCAAGTCTTGAGATATAAAAGTACTTCTTGCTCTACATGGTGTCCAATAAATAAAATGAAAGATATAAAGACATTCTTAATGTTGCACCAATCTTAATGAAAGGGCAGGTTGTAACCAAAACGTTTTACCTTTGTTTTGTCAATATCCAGCTTTTCCAATTTAATTGGTCAGACTTATGGTTCCTATATTAGCCAAACCAACAAAAAGGCGGGGCATGTTTGTTTACGTCACAAACTTTCAAAACATATTTAATCTCTCTTGTAGCAATAAAATACTCAGGAATGTATCGGTTGGTATTTTAAGTGTGCAATGCGTAGTAATTTCTCCAACGTTGAGGAAACACTGCCTGGACAAGTGTTGGGTCGTACGACCACGACGTAAGTGGGATCGTAGTATATAACAAATAATGCATTAAATTATGTGCATACATAAGATTTACATTTTCATCTTTTATTTATTTTTCAGACGCTTCAACACCTTCAACTGAAAATGGTATAGTTATGGCAAATGGTGCTTCAGATTTTAATTTATATTATTCGTGCTGAATATGAAGATTTTTTATTTTTATATAATATATATTTGAGTTTTTAGATGTAAAAGCACTGTTATTTCAGTCTTGGAGTTAATTGATTTCTTGCACAAGAGCACGGAGCGACATCTATTAGTACTGTTCTGAGTCTAGGTCTCTAATATAGAAAAGCAAAAAGGATTTGATAACGAGCACCAAATCACGAACTATATTTTATTGGTCAGAAATTGCTTATTATCTTCTAATTTTGTAGATAAATCGTTTGTTTGTAACCCTGCTATCACACCAAACTAGTTCTCACTACGTTCTCGAAAACGGGCTCCAACTATGTACGAACGGACTGGACCTACTAAGAACCGTTTGGGATCTATTTACAAACTTCATCGAACGTACTCGAACGGGTAGGTCCTCTAGAACTCAGACAATGCTCAAAATGTTCTCGTGGTCGTCACGTTCTACAATTAGAACGAGTGAAAACGTACTAACGACGAGCTGGACGTACTACGAACGGAACCGTCGTACATCAATCCTACTAGGGACGTTTTAACAACGAGTTGAACTGTCTGAGGACGTGTTTAGAACGAGGTAGAACTAATTGCAAACGGGTTTAAACTGATTAAGAACGTATTTAACACTGCTTATGAACGAGTTAGCAAAAATATAGCTATCACACCAAACAAGTTGCCACTGCGTTCTCCAAAACTGGTTTTAAACTGTGTGCGAACGGAATGAACATAGCTGCAACTTTCTAAGGTCTATTTACGAACTTTATGAACGTTCTCAGACGGGAATGTGATTTTAGAATTTTGAATCGATTCAAAATTCGATGGCGACCATGCCGTTCTGTTATCAGGTCATGTTGACCTTCTAGACTAAGGGACGCGTTCTACTACGTTGCACACCGACGTGGTGCGACCTGAACGAACTGCGAACGAGATGGACGTATTGAAGACTGTTTAAGAACGAAGAAGCTAATTATTTCAGACATATTTCCCGACCACAACCAGATTGAGCCCGTTTTACGACGTTTTCGTAGGGCTGGCAAGAACGGGTAAGAACTAGTTTGGTGTCATAGGGGGGTAACATGCATGACAAAGCATTACACTCTGACGCCCTTAAACCCCGTTTTTATTTTTCTTGACCTTTTTGTCCGTACCGTCCGTTTCTCATTGACTTTCAAATTATCAAACCCGACTTTTGATTTCTCCCTCATTCTTTGTCAGTCAACTACTGGTTTGCTCTTGATATCAGTGAAGTACTCCAAATTGTATATATGCTATTTTGATCCTCTTTCACTTGAAAATGTTATTTTGCTTTTTATGAAAACACCAGACTTTTATTTTTTCCAAATTTAATTCTTTTTTCAGTGTAGGAAATTTCAGTGTTTCCATCAATATGCCAGTTAAGTCTAAAGTAAAACGCAAATGTATGAATGTTATACAGTGATGAAGGTTCACAGTCCCAAGAACATTAATTTTGCAATTGCTGGAGCTCTGAAAGACACCTCCGGAACAGTATATTTATAAGATGTTCTGAATGATTGGACCCTGGAGAATTAACACATATTGAACAGTATATTCATAAACAGTTCTTGTTTTACAATTACCAAAGTTATAATATTACAATTTCATTATATTAAACTAAAGGAATATTACGAAAATGTTAAACATACATTGCGGAAAGGTTTTATCTACCCCGAACCCACTCAAGTATGAGAAACACCAGTTATGTACTGTCGGCTTTGGATATAGGGTATATTCAGTCCCTCGGGGAGATATAAATATTTATCCTATTACAAGTGAGGTTCCAGGTACATAACAGCGGGATATAAAATCGATATCTTGGAGGAGCGGGACATATTAATACATGAAATTGCCTAATTGATAACAAATATGACATCACAAATCAATCTGGATATTGGAATGTGAATATGATTCCAACGAAAACAGTGTGCTCAAGTTGCCCGTTGTCTTCCAAACTCATGCAGTTTCACCATTCTGAGCACTTTTTAAATGATTTGGGCCATTTTGGAACACAATTGTCATAAGCGAATCCCCCCCTGGAATTTTTCAACCCCCCCCCCCCCCCTTGGCAAATTCTGGCTACGGGCCTGGATATTGTTCAAAGTAATCTTAAAGCAAATCATAGTTGGCTAACAATGAAGTTGTTACACGTAGATTGACTGAGAAGTTTGACGATTCTCACAACTTTTTAAATAAAGACTAATTTAAAACATGCACTTAGTCAAAAATGTGCATGCACTACTACTAATGATTTCTGAACTTCAAACGCTATTTTCTACGTGAGTTCTACGCATGTTATCCTTGGTTTTATATTACTGCAAACCAAACTTTTTATCATATTTAATTGAGTGTGTGAGTAACATGTTTCAATGATTATTTTTCCCTCTTTTCTTCTAAATTAAGCATATCGGGGCTTACATTGCATCAAACAAAATGAACCAGAAATGAATCACAGATGGCCAAATAATAAGCCGCGAACCTGAACCACAAAGTTCGAGCTTTCTCGATGGGCCCTTTGTCTGAAAATGGCCAGAAAACATCCCAAATTCTGAGACTTTAACCTCAATTGTCTACCCAAAATAAAGCTCAACTCACTACTGGATGTATCTCAAACATCATCTTTATTCCGTTTTTGACTGAAATAAACCTAAATTATCCTACACTTAGTCTACTAAATGTATAATAACATTGAAAAATAAATTTGATATTTATTGGCAAAATGAATATCCGGAGGATATCGTAACGATATACTCCGGGCGGAGGATATCGTGACGATATACTCCGGAAAACCCAATATGCGGAGGATATTGTGACGATATACTCCGCTTGTTGATTTCCCGCCAAATTGACTCTATTTGGCATGGAATTCATTTTGCAATGATAGTATACATTTAGTACACTCCTTGTAAGTGTAGGATAATAAGAACATCCTATGATTTTTTTCAGAATATCATTTTAATCTACTCGGTGATATTGATACATGCACTCGTTCGCTTCGCTCTCTCGTGCAGATATCAATATCACCTCGTAGATGATATTCGATGATAAATGATATTCCTCAAAATCATAGGATATCCTATAAATATCCAACACCTAGCCTAGATCACTCTGCAACTCCGTGTTCCAAGAAATCAGCCTTCTGATTGTTTGACTCATGGATGTTAATTGCTACAACAACACACGCCATCTATTGACAGAAATATTATTAGTTCCTAGTTTAAAACTCGCCTGAAAAGTACGTTGAAACCATATAAAACTAAAATACCTTATTGCTACGATGATGTAGATCGTAAATTGAAATCTAATGACACCATCTAGTGAAGTCAAGGACAACTCTTAGAAAAGTTTTAAAATGGGGATTGAACTTGGTGGTCGTCACATCATATATTTATGTCGTATTTTTGTTCCAGTGGTATGTCCATCGCCATTTGCCAATGTGCCCCATCCTACAGATTGTAGCAGCTTCTACCAATGCTCTAATAGCATTCCTTCTCTTAAGCAGTGTATATCGGGTCTCCACTTCAGTCCAACTCTCAATACATGTGACTGGCCAGCTAGCGCGGGATGCTCCGCTGGAGTGGGTACGTACTATTGTACTGAAATTTTATTTTTAATATCAAGTCGTATTACCCTGTAATTTATACAGGAATGTTTTATTTAAGCAATTCTTTTTTTTGGGGGGGGGGTAGCCCAGGGGTTAACTTTTGCTATTTTGAGTTGACATAAATGTTTTACCCGATGATATTTTGAACAGGTGTTTTATGTATGCAGATGTCATTTCTCTTTATCAGCACTAAATTCTATAAACAGTTTTTCTGAAAATGGCAATTAAAATTCAATCACTCTAAAAGTTATGATTTGACATTTAGTAGTCCTAAAAAGAATGAACTGAATCTATACCTAGGTGTGTCTCACATAAACACCTTGGCTTTATCTTATCTCTAACTTTTCTTTCAACTTCCACACTAGCCAATTTGAAATCCCTTTGAAGCGTTAAGTAAAAACTTAGTGGAAACCATCTAAATCTTATGTTCAAATATTTTATCTTATTTACCACATTTTGATTTCTGCGACATCCTCTATGGCGATGCAGATATTTCCAAATTAAAATGCATAGATCAACTTTACTACAAGGCAACTCTGATCTGTAGTTGAAATACCCATACCATGGGTCATCTTCTGAAAAAGTGATCAATATTCTAAATTGGCCAAAACCAGAGACGAGGAGGAAGTTTCACCGACTAACCCTCATGTTCAAAATTCAAAATCAGAAAGTTCCTTCATATGTTCAAAATTATTTGATGAATATAAGAGACAACAACCCCCCCCCCCCCCTCTATTTGAGAAATCCAACTGAATTTGTCTTGCCCGCTGAAAGATCTGTAATATTAAAGAAAACATGTTTTTACAGCAATCTCAGAATGGAATAAACTACCCCAACAACACCTAATTTAAATTGACACTTCTCATTTATCCAGAACCTATCATATCATCTACCTCATTGTATTTACCTAGATCAGAGGAAATCAGTCTTAATTGGATCAGAGTTAACATATTTTTTCAATCTTATTTTCATGCCCACAACTTTACTATGGCTAATACACCAAAATGCAAATGTGGATTCAAAAATGAAACATCCAAGCATGTCATCTTTAATTGCAGACTCCGTAGGATCCTCCTAACTGACCTCGAAACAAAACTAAATAACCTTGAAATCCAATGTAAATTGAATTTTAAAACTCAACAAGAGAAAATGAATTTATTTCGTTTTGGCAGCCCAAGATTTATCCGCGCTACAAGCATAACTGTTAATGAAACTAGTGCCTCTTTTCTCAAGAAGTGTGTAAGTGTCTGAGTGTTGGCAGCAATTCTCCTTTTCGCGGTTCGCTCTGTGAATCAGAACGTTTGCAAATATGCACTGAAAAAGCACTCAAAAAGGACAAAATTTGATTGGTCAATATTTTCCCACTATGCATTTCGCGTAGCTATTTGCGTGACACGAAAGTTCTAAATCAAACTAATTACTCAATTTTGTTTTTACACCCGCACGCTAAATAAAACAATGACACCATCGTAAGTATTCTTCTTTGTCATTGCTTAATAAAAGATTGTACAATGAACAACAAAATTCGGAAACGAGTACTATAGATTTGCTTTCGGACCACTGAACAGATTGACCTAGATAATAGCGACGCGTCTTCTTTGGTCTACTGCTCAGTTGTTTGTGGGTTTTCAACGTAACTCTATAATGTAATTTGAAGATGAATACTTTTATTCAGTTGTTGCAGCGATGTCGCAGTTTGTAGTGCGGTAAGATTGGCATGAAAGTATTGAAAGTCGAATGGAATTGTTTTTTCCAATATGGCGACACGTCTACTTGATCACGTGACCTTCTCTGCCGGAATATTTTCTCACTTTTCAATCATCGTTTTCACCACGCTATGAATTAATACAATGAAAAAAATAGCTGTTATATTAAGATTAATGAGAGATCAATCGTTTCTAATAATTTTTTCTGTACTCTCGTACGGGAATATGAACGAATATATCGTTTGAAAAATAGGTGTGAAAATCCCCATGTTAAACCTATGAGGGAAAATAAGGAAGTATAAATTTGTTCCTCCGCGAACTGCATCATGGGAAATATTTTGCCCTTATAAGGAAAGATTTTCGCGTCTTCTCTTTTGAAGAGGGAACAACGATTTCGAGAATTATCAAACCATCTATGTTTAATTTATTCACCACTTTGCTTCACCAAATTGATTGTTAATTTTGAATAAATATTTGTTAATTCACCTTGATGCTTATAATGTTAAACAAAGTCGCCTTTTGGAAAATTTATTTTAATATATATTATTGTAATAAATAAAATATTATAAATAAAAAAAAAATGTGCATTTTAATGTGTCGTATTTGTGTTCCAGTGGTATGTCCATCGCCATCTGCCTATGTGCCACATCCTACAGATTGTAGTAGCTTCTACCAATGTTCTGATAGCATTCCATCTCTTGAGCAGTGCATATCGGGCCTCCACTTCAGTCCAACTCTCAATACATGTGACTGGCCGGAGAGTGCAGGATGCACCGCAGGAGTGGGTACGTATCAGCCATGTATACTATTTATATTCCTTAGATATTTAATCGTATATAAGGAAAACATGGTACCTAACCATTAGTCCATGGTATGACTTCCGAATATGAAGGATCCGTAGAACACTATAGCGCAGCAACATCTGAAGCAATATTTATCAAGGTGTACATGTCTTGATTCTTTTAAAATACCATTTGCTGAAAAAACTTCCGGCTTTCGGGTCGAAAAACGTCTTTCATCACAAGGGGTCAAAAAACGTAAATATTTTGATTCGAACTTTTATACATTTTATAAGACACAGACCGTTATTCTAAGCATACGAACAAAAATAAATTATCATAATTTAAAAATATACTATTTAATTTTACCGTAGATGTCGGTGTTTAATAAGTGTAATTATGCAAGTGTGTTTTTCAGATTTTGTTTGATTTTTCAAATATAAGCCAAGCATATAATCGCAAGGGGTCTAATAGCAAATTATTGTTCATGTTTTACAAAACATAATACAATAACAAATAGGTAAGATTTATATCTAATTAAATGTTATAGAGGTATTGGAATGTTCATATATTCCAAGGGCATGTCTAATAATCTATTAGAGTCATATGCAATCGAACGCCTTGAAATTCTTCCTCGACGTTACTTGTGGCTATCATCAAGTTTTCTGATGGCTGGTTTGTTCTTTGACCTTACCGCTGGATACAATCAAATTTTAGGAAGATAATGATAACGATTTTTCTCAATTATTTATTCATTTTTATAAGCAACTAAGCTATATCTAACTACGGGAAATAGAATTTTAGCTGTAGTCCCAATTAGTCAAGGAAGAGCAATAGGCCCGCATTTACTGATAATTTTCACCGCTGAATAAAAGTCCATATCTCAAAACTTATTGAGACCCCTTTTGTGAAAAGCTAGCATAATTTAAACATTTGTCATTCCAATATAAAAGTGATTCATTTGTAACATTTATCTTATTAATACCTGAGACACAATACAAAACGTCGATACACTGATTACATATTTTTGGGTATTGATAAGAAAAATAACCTCAAACTTATAGCTTAGAAACCTAAATCATATATTTAAAATCATTTTGTATTATTTTCTGTTACATTGTGTACTCCAAATTGTGAAAATTGGGATTTAATTTTTTGGTGCTTTTTTGACCTCTGTTAATGGCAGGCATAATTCAGCCTAGAAGCCGGAAGTATATTGAACAGTTATAATTAAAATTATTGGAGGACATATATAGGTATGTTAATGTAAGGTCAAATATCGCTGCACTATAGTGTGCTACCAACTCCTTTATTAGACGTCCTAGAGATTTCATACCATGGACTACATGGCGCTATATTGTTAAGAGGTACCTTAATGTAAACACATCATCTTTGTCATCCACTGCAACTGCTAATTCAGCTCAGCTTTTGCCATTTCTGTTATTTGAAATTTGGTACAAACAGTGTATATGTGTATGGTTAATATTTTGTCAGACTCGTCAACATTCTCAACTGAAAATTGTAATATTAAATAATGCGTTGCAATTACCCGTTGTGCTTAACATAGTTTTTGATGCCTATATTCTTACTGGAGTCTATTTCAGTTTCAGTTAATCTTTTTTATTTCGGCCCTATACGTGTGAGTATACATGTAAATAAACAGCTACATGTTATACTTATAATTGGTACATAATGAAATACAAATATGCATGGTTTTGCATTAGAGCATACATTTTTGATACAATTCAATATTTTACCAGTTATGCTATAATTTAGTAATTTGCGCCATACAGCTCTATCTATTTTATGGAAACATTGTTTAAAATCTACAAACACAGTGAAAGTTTCTTCTTTTGCATATTGAGCATAAGATCAATGATGTTACTCAAATTAAATATTTTGTCATAACATTGCTATTGTTGTTATTGCCTCTTATAATTATTAGACTCCAGATTGAAAACTGTATTCTTATTATTAGACTCCAGATTGAAAACTGTATTCTTATTATTAGACTCCAGATTGAAAATCTGTAGTCTATTGCTTTTGCCAGAATTCTTTACTTTACACTTTTCCTCGCCATCAAGAAGTCGCTTGATTTATGAGTGATATGATTTTTATCCACGAATGGATATGATATCTGCACGAGCGAGCGTAGCATAATTTACCACTGATTACAAAAATACCGTTTTTATTTTGACATGTTATCCTAACATGTCATGCTAACTATGGAATAAGTTAAGGTATGTGATCTACTTTCTGGGAAACTAGTATTAAATAAGCCAAATTAAACACAAAGGTCACTTGCGCAGAATTAATTTTACGCTAAACTTTAAACTAAACCGTCTCTCCCAATCTTATGTAACGATATAAAAATATTTAATAGAGCCAATTATGAGCTAGATCTATTTGCTGGCAAACATCTACTTTTCACAACGGTCTGATGATTGTTGCCCTCGTTACCCTGACAACGAAAGCTTTAATCGCCATTGACAACAATCCCATCATGCGTCCAACAACAAGGAATACTTTACAGCACCGTGCAGTGGGAAACGCTAATGAGATATTAAAAAGCGAATATCTTACAGTACAACAATCCAAATAGGCATCTTCAAGGAAATATACAGTGTCACGTAGATCGTACACATGAATGATGGAGATTTTTAATAGTTTCATAACCCAGGGATGTCTACGATCATCTCTTACAGGATTCTTTGCGTTATGTTGCCTCTGGCAAGCTGCAGGAACAGGTGCATGTACGTATATCTTATAATTAGTGTAATATTATTATATTATTATATATTTTTATACTTTTAATCTGATACTATACAGTATTTATATTTACTCAAATTTAAGAACAATTCAATAAAATTCAATAAAATGAATAAAAATGAAACAGCATCCCTTTATTACTTTTTCATCAATATCATATTAAGATGTATTTATATAAAAGTGTGAAAGACACAACAAGGAATGTTTGGCGTATCAATTACTAGAATACTTTGAAAATATATAAAACATTAGATTATGAATATTCTTGAAAATTAGCAGCTGGTTTGTATGCATATGTAATTACAACAAATTAGATTGTCAATGTCTAACATTTCCAAATGATTTGAAAGCTAATTAATGAAGTTGTAAATATTGAGAAGCTTTTTCTTATTTCTTAACTTTCAGTTGGAATAGATACCGCGCATGATATGACATGTTATAAAAGAAAGTCAACTTTTACCATGACTATATTCTGACTATTTTGACTCTTGTTTTCTTATTTTTAGCAAATCAACGTTTCTAAAGCACTTGACAATACCTTGTCTAAATGGGTCGGCGTTGAAATGCAAAACTATGAAAACTTGCTATCCAGGGGATAGCGGAAGACCTCTTATTTTGATAAAAAAAATGATGAGAAAGTACTTTAACTTAAATATGACACTAAAGCTTAGAATATATTTGAAACAAAACCAAATATATTACTTCTATAATGAGAAAATCCGTATACTAAAGCCCATTTTGAATATGATGACAAAAGATTTCTTATCATATAATCGATTGTCATTTTTGTCATCTGTACATTTTGTCACATCTTTATCAACACGAACGTTACGTGCAATTTTTCTGACTGAATTGAAATGAGATATATTTTTATAATTATTATCAGTTTAATCAACAATATACCGGATTGTGAAATAAGATACGTAATCTAGATCAACAACAAGAACAATGGATATAACAAGAAAGTTAATCTATAATTCAGATCTCAATCTATCCTTCCTGCCATTTGCATTCAAAATTGATCGATTTCACATTGTATCATCGGATCAGATAATGAGCCTTTTAATCAATGTTAATCCCGTTTAATCGCCTCAGTTGCCGATACTCTCACCTCAGTAAGTAGTTCTATCCGGCACTTCTAGCTCGAGAATTATAGCGCCTGTACCTGAAACACCAACCCTACTTCAGATTTTGATTTTCTGTCAATATCTCAAATATCTCTGATTGGTTAATGACTTTTTGTACACTTAACGCATAGATGAAATGTTCTTTGATTGGTGTATTGTTTTGCATGTTACTCTGTGTTATAAACATGAACCTTTTATTCTTCCGTCCTGAGCGGATCTTATCTGCGAGAGCTCAAGTTATCACGAGGCTTATTGTGTTTGAGATGATTTTATTGTACATGAAAGATTTATTTTAAATGAACAAGAGAAGTCGTTTTACTAGACAAAACGGATTTCAAAATAGATAAAAAGTTGCAGTATGCAATGTACTTTGACATGTGAAATATGAAAAGAAGAATTGTAGCTTAAAAACGGTTTCATTTCAAATCATTTCACTTATATTGCAAAACATAAACATGAAACTTGTGTTTGTGTTATTTTCACAAGTATTTATAATAAAATCATGTGACAATCAATTCGTAACGTAATTGAAGTCCTGTGATTTACCAACATATTTTCATAATAACTGAATAGCGCATAGTCACGCCTTACCATCGACAACTTACTGTGACAAAATATACAGGTGTACACTTTAGCTGTTTGGAGCAAAACTTGTGATGTAGGTGTTAAACGATTTATCTAAGAAATATGATAAAGTATTTCATGTTTAATTTAATGTGCATGCTCTTGGCAAGACTTTTTAGTTTCAAATTACTTAACAGATTCTCAAGCAGGGCACGAGTTTTTTTCTAGGTAACTCCACTCACATCCATGTGAATTTAACCAACATTTTCCAAGCTGTAAATTATGTGGGTGGAATTAGAAAAAACGACAATATCCAATATAGCCAGAAAACAAACAACTAACAGACCAGTTGATGTCACTCGGTTCTGCGAAACGCTTGCACATTTCGAAAGAGAATTTATCATTCCAGGAAAATCTCCGATAATTAAGCTTATTGTAGATAGTGACTGCTAATACCGTAATCAATTGTACTTTAATGACCTAACAACCTCGTGGACTTAATAATGATAAAGCTGAAATCTATGCTACTATGGACTATTATTGTCTATTATGCTTAATAATTTAAAGAATACATTACAAGTTATTAGCATCAATGTGTTCCTAATTGAAAACAATAATAAACTATTGTTCGTCGATCCGACAAATATAAACCTCTAGGAAATGTACATCGGTTCAAATCTCCCCAGATTAAACGGATGCGTTGTATTTTCCATTTCTTTTGATTTGACATATCAATGCAAAAACTCAACAATAAAACTCAATAAAACAACAACCACAATACAACACATACTCTTTAATTGAGTATGTATGTGTTGTATTCTAGTCGTAGTTGATTTAGTGTATAAAAAGTTTGTACGTATATGTTTATTTCTAGTTCAACAGTATCAAGTGATGCCAAATTCTTGTGACAACAGTACTACTCCTTCAAAAGATTTAATAGAGACACAAGACAATTGCATTAGAACGTGTAATAATGCAGACAACTGCACAGCAATAGAGATCTACAAAGATCGATGTAGAGTTTTTACGATCTCCGAAGAGGATTCACTGGTATTTGGAACGGTTGATGGCACTACTCATCTTAGGAAGACAAAGACATGTATGTATATTTTCTTTAAAAATATGAACTATTATGTGGATTTCAAGCTGATTGTCAATAAAGGCTCTGTTATTTATATTTGAAATCTCGTTGAAGGCTCGTTCTGGAGATTTATTTAAACATCAATGACTTAAATCGTGTTCAATTTGATGATTCTAATAGTCAAAGATACAAATAGCTGATAATTCTTTTAAGTAGATGTCTATTTGAACAAAAAAACTATATTGTTTCAGCCTCTGGTATATGTGAGGGCAAGTACATCAGATGGAATGTCACGAGAAACGCTAAGATAAAAGAGGGCATACATTCACAAATATTGCGAACAACAAAAAAAGTGCTATACGCGTGCTTCGAGGACTGTTTGGCCAGAAAGGATTGCGTATCCGTCAGTTATAACCAAAACAAAGGAAGATGCTTCCTATTTAATGAGACATTGGCTCAGACAGACGAGACAGAGAAGTCTTATCCTGACGGCAAAGACCAATATGAGTACACTTGTGTTGACCACCCGTTTGGTCAGTCTAAACTAAAGTTATATGCATGTATATATGCAAATACAGGAGATATGGAATGCATGCAGGAAATGGAAATTTTTAAATAAAGCACATTTATTCCACGTTCGGTTTTCTAGTGCATGCAGTTTAGTAGCCCAAATGTTTCCTTCTGTTTATTGAATTGGTAATTGCTATGTCATCATCGATCGGTGGTTAGTTATTGGCGGGAGGTGGTTGGTGGTTGGCGATCAAAGGGTGGTGGTTGGCGGTTGTCGTCTGTAACAAATTCTTACAATTTCCAATAACTTCACAAATACTGTTTTTTCAAAATCATCTACAAGTTTTCTGAATTTCAAATCTGACTTTATATTTAAACTTTGACCTTCAATCACCTTTCAAGGTATAAAAAAGGTCAAAAGGGTATTTTTCAACTTGCTTTAAATTGACCATTTTTCAAAATCATCTACAAATTATCAGAAGTTCAAATCTGACTTTAGATTTGAGATTTGACCTTCAATGACCTTTTCAAGGTGAAAAAGTCAAAAGGGTCTTTTTCAACTTGCTTCAAATTGACCATTTTTTCAAAATCATCTACAAGTTTTCAAAAGTTTAAATATGACCTTAGATTTAACCTTCAATGACATTCTCCAGGTCGAAAAGTTTTGACCTTCAATCACCTTCTCAATGTTAAAAAGGTCTTTTTTCAACTTCCTTCAAATTGACCATTTTTTCAAAATCATCTAAAAGTTATGAGAAATTCAAATCTGACTTAAGATTGAACTAATAATATTAGATTTGAGATTTCACCTTCAATTACCTTCTCGGGATCAAAAAAGGTATTTTTCAACTTGCTTCAAATTGAACAGTATTTTTTAAAATCATCTACAAATATGTGAAATTCAAATCTGACTTAGGATTGAACTAATAATATTGTGAGCAACAAGGGGGTGACATTTTGTCATGTTAATGCCTTGTTTCGTTCTTGTCCTTGCTCATTTTGAATTGTGCTTACATATTTACTTTCACGTATTCAAACAGGGTAAAAATATGATTTTTAAACGTTATATTTACATTACCCTATTTGCAACTTCTGGGTCTGAAACTTGTATTTCATTAGTTACAGTTGCAGTACAGAGAGGTGTAAAACTACCAGTTTATTAGCTAATTTTGTCCTCATTCGATAATATAATTTTGTACCTACTAACGGGTCTCTAAGCTTCTTGAAGAGCTTATAATAATGTAAAATATGTTTCAGGATCAACACTACCGACGACAGCACAAACACAACCCAAAACAACTGAACCTACAACAACCACAACATCTACAACCATAACAATTGAATCTGCAACCAGTACAACTGAACCTACCACTCCAACTGATCCTACAACCATAGTCACTGAAGATACATCCACAACTACTGAACATGCAACCACAAAAGCTGAATCTACAACCATTCCAACTGAACCTACAACCACTCCAACTGAATCTACAATAGTCACTGAACATACATTCACAACTACTGAATATGCAACCACAACACGTGAACCTACAACCACACCAACTGAACTTTCAACCACAACAACTGATTCTGCAACCACCTTATCTGAACAAACAACCGCAACAACTGAACTTACAACCACAACAATGGAACCTGCAACCACAATGATGGAACCTGCAACCACAACAATTGAACATGCAACCACAACAGCTGAACCTACAACCGCAACACGTGAACCTACAACTAAAACAACTGAACTTACAGCCACAATTACTGAACCTGCAACCACAACTGGAACTACAACCACAACAACTTCTAGAACAACACCTATTTCATCAACAACACCCAGAACCACAATATCTATAACATCCACAACACCTACAACCAACAATACAACACCTATTCTAACAACCATCACAACTACTGATTCTGTAAAGAGTGCAACGAAATCTACAGTAACAAATACAACCCCCATGATAATTCCTACAACAACAACGGTGGATTCAAACCAAACACCCATAAATCCTCATGAAACATCTCCAATTATGGACAAAAAGATCTTGGAGGCTGACACGGGATTTTCAGTTGACATTTCAAACAGAAAGATTGTTACTACCAAGAAGGATATAGGAACAACTGTAAACCTGGAGAATTCCGTTGGTTTTGTAAAGATTCCACCACTAAGAGGTCAATGGGGTATTGGCCAAACTCCAGTTGTAAGTACTTCATCAAACAGATTGTGATTGATTTTTCAATAGCTAAAGAATCGTTAGTATAAGATCGAAGTTGGGATATTAGTTGCGTTTTTTCGTTTGGTTGAGCTCGAAGATGTTTCATTTTTCTCTGTTTAGTAAAACGCTTTGTTGTACATTTATTGTGTATCAAGGTTATATACCAAAGTATCTGTAGGCTAATTCACATGGCCTTTTCATATTCCATTCAGATCGCCACTGCTGCCACCAATTGTTCAACAGGGTCGTGCAATGGAGCAGATCTTCCAGTCATAGCATTGGCTATTTTTAATCCGAATGGTGATCAAATGGTGGAACTTGAAGACGACTTTACTAACGAAGATGAAGGCTTTGAAATATCTTTAAATATACTAAAGCATAAAGTCTTTTCCGAAATGCAAAGGGGGACTGTATTGGAACCAAACTCAAGGGCTGTATACAGTTTTCCTATAACAACCCGGACGAACGCTTGGTTTATAGGTTTCAATATAAATCAAGAATTGTCATTTCATATTAGGATGAAAACCGGAGCACAACCTACGTCAGACAATTTTGAGAAAGAAGTTGTTCTTGGAGCATCTTCAAGAGTGAAACGAGAAGTACTTGATAAGGCTGATGTTACTAATAATACGTTAGTAGTAACAAGTAATGGGGAACAAAGTGGAGGTAGCATGTATGTTACCATAGAGGCAAATGGTAAGATGTTACATTATTATACTATAATATCAATTTGCATATGTAAAATCAAAAAAACATAATTTCTCAAAACGGTCACATTAATGATGTGATTATCTGAATAATCTCTTCAATGATGTTGACACATTAATGATGCGATAATTTGAATAATCTCTTCAATGATGTTTACACATTAATGATGTGATTATTTGTATAATCTCTTCAATGATGTTGACACATTAATCATGTGATTATTTGGACGATCTCATCAATGATGTTTACACATTAATGATGTGATTATTTGTATAATCTCTTCAATGATGTTGACACATTAATCATGTGATTATTTGGACGATCTCATCAATGATGTTTACACATTAATGATGTGATTATTTGTATAATCTCTTCAATGATGTTTACACATTAATGATGTGATTATCTGAATAATCTCTTCAATGATGTTTACACATTAATGATGTGATTATTTGTATAATCTCTTCAATGATGTTGACACATTAATCATGTGATTATTTGTATAATCTCTTCAATGATGTTGACACATTAATCATGTGATTATTTGGACGATCTCTTCAATGATGTTTACACATTAATGATGTGATTATTTGTATAATCTCTTCAATGATGTTGACACATTAATCATGTGATTATTTGGACGATCTCTTCAATGATGATAATGACACATTAATCATGTGATTATTTGGACGATCTCTTCAATGATGATAATGACACATTAATCATGTGATTATTTGGACGATCTCTTCAATGATGATAATGACACATTTATCATGTGATTACTTGGATGATCTTCACAATAATTATAATAATACTTACCGGATTTTCTCGCATATACGCCCCCCTAAATTTAGGCCCATGGGCCAGAAATCGAATGTAGTACGCTTATACGCCCATGGGCCTATAAAAAATGACTATTTATTGATTTTTTCAATAAATTCAAGAGTATTTTATCACTGGCAGATCGTTCTGTCGTTATTTTGTTTCAACATTAAGTTCAAAGCTGTGCCGTAAGTGGCAGTGGTGGATCGTTCTGTTGTTACTTTGTTTCAACATTAAGTCCAAGGTTGTAGGTGACATTTCCTTTATAAATCTTACAAAACATGCAGTAGGACTACAACAGTAGGTACGGTAGTCCATCGTATTCATCAGCTCTTCTCACCTTTACGCCCACTGGGCGAAAAATCGAAAGTAGAACACTTATACGCCCATGGGCGAAAAATAAGAGGTAAAATAACAGACGAAATTACCCCTTCTTTCAGTTATACGCCCAGGGTTTATATGCGAGAAAATCCGGTATGGTCAAAAATCTGCATGCATGAGTCCTAAGTTGATGTACATGTATATCCATGTCGCCCTGTATATGATTTGATTAAGGTTGGAATAAGACGAATCTAAACTCAACTATGTATGACTTTGGCATATTGGCTATAGAGCCTATACAATGGGACGCCAGAGAGAACACTTGGGTAGCCGCCACATCTAAGGTAAGGTTTTTACAATTAATAGAGATAAATTCATATTGAAACATACATATTGATGATTAAAATCCAATTCAAACATGACCGTGCTCTATTCGAATTTCTCAACCAATCAGAATGCAGCATAGCCAATATAGAACGTTCTCTAATTCTCCATAGATGCACGACCATGCTCTATTCAATCTGCAATTTGCATTGTTTTGAGTGACGTCACATCTCAGCTGCACATCTGGGGCTCTGTCCGGGGATAGCTGTTCTTTTTTACTCCCTCCTTAACTATTTTATTTTACCAACACCCCATGTTTGCATACATCGTATAAAATCTAAAACGGGGAGTAAAATAGAACAGCCCAAACAAATTCTAAAATTTTTCCGGCCGACTTCAGAATCTTGACAGCATGCGTATTCTTCCTTCATGCCCGTTCAACAGACACGGCTTTTACTAATTTTTATGTTTGAATCGGAATAAATAATGATAGGCCATTCAATATGGTGAAATTCAGCACTCGTTGGACAGAATGTTAGTACAAATGCACTCACCTTCGGTTCGTGCTTTGTACAACATTCTGTCCAACTCGTGCTGAATTTCACCATATTGAATGGCCTATCATTATTTATTCCTTAAATAAAAGCTGAAGACTAGATGAATGAACGAATTGGGTTGTTCGACATCGTTTCTATATAAACTACACAGTGAGATATGCCGAGTACTAAAATAGTACTCATGGCATTCTGGCACTAACTGAGTACTCATTTCAGTAATTATTAGTACTAAATTAGCACTTATGACATGAGTACTGATTTATTGCATGTTTTAGTATAAAAAGAGTACTCATGTGATGAGTGGTAAATTAGCGCTAATTTCATCGATTTTTCATTACTCAATGAGCATTCATAAACATGCCGAGTACTCAGTTAGTACAAAATTAGTACTAAATTAGCACTCGTGGCATGAATGCTAATTTAGTATTGATTGTGTACTAATTGAGTAATCGACATACCTCCTTGTGTATCTATAATTGCATTCATTGTTTGGGTGGACTGACTTTTTCACATTAGCCCTTGAATGGATTTTAATTCTATGTTTCCATTAACCAATCAGTTTGACAAGCTTATTCACTCAGCAATATACAAATATATGAATTGTTAAAGGCAAAATCAGATCTTTATGGATTGAAAAAAGTGCCAGTTAGTCAGATGTGCAGTTGATTTACCAATGTATTCCTTACACTCTAAAATGTTAAAAATATATTATAAAAATATGAAATGCATTATTGTAATTATTATTGTGTAGTTGTCCTCCAATAAAGTATACACATGGATTTTTAGAAAAGATTACATGACAAGACATGATATGAGCCCAAAATGTTCTAAAATTGAAAAGAATCTTAATAGCCGGAATACTACTTCCCAGCTTACTAGATCTGATACTACCTTCAATTGAATCAATCATAATGCTAATTTTATTGTTAGCAAATGTTAGATGATGTATGTAAAGTATGCCTTATACAATAATTTGATTTTCTAGGTTTCAAATACATCAACCAAGAAGAACATATTATTCAGGAGTAAGTTCTTTGGTTCGTTCAGTGCAAAACTATTCGTACCTCCGAATACAATAGATTTTATCTCAGTGTTCAGTGATTTTGACACTAGATTGGCCGATAGTTATACTGTTTTAGTGACTATCATCATTCTTATTGTCTTCTACATTATCCTGATGATTCTCGCAAGACGGTTGGACAAAAGGGAGAATGATTCAGTAAGTCTTTGCCATATTCTGCAATCATGAGCTTGATCTAAGTGTTAAATAATATTACAAATGCTTTATACATTTATACACAATCGGGCAAGTAAACAATACGCTAGACACATCCAAATACTAGATAGTTCTTTGAATTGAGTACCTTAACTGCTTTATAAACTCCTGTAATCTGCACTCGTTTTCTTGAAATCCTAATTTTTAGAGGCAATATAGACAGTTGGCAGACAACGACTCGAACGATCAATTCAAATACACCATACACGTATTTACTGGGTCAAAATACAAGGCTGGTACTGACGCCAATTGTTTCTTTCAACTCTACGGTGATATGGCCGATTCAGGGCCTAGAAAACTCACTGACGGAAAAGTGGCGGTGAGTACCAAATTTGTTTTTATGCAGACACTTGGTGTAACTTGTATATAATCAATTCACTTTATTATGGTTGGTGGACATGCCAAGTATACACCCATTGTTTGCGCATTTTTGCAGATGTTAGATTCCGACCGTACAGATATAAAATGTCAAATACGTGGACATAACTTACGCCTGCGAAGCTGTTAATTCTAGAGGCGTCCAGTTGACACATAAAGGCGTTGAAACTGATCTCGCATTAATTAACGCCCTCTGTCCTATTGATCAGAAAACCGTCTTGACATCTGTCACTTTCTGTTTGCATCGATGTAATTTTAAGTCTTCACGGGCATAAAAACGTTTACACCTTTGCAAACAACACCTGCATTCATTTGGTATTTTTGCTAACCCTATTTTCTGGTGAAGAACACGTGTTGATTTTTTAGAGATAAAATATATACGACTCTTAATATTTAAGTGTGTAGCTAGCACCGAGAGATTCTATATACACTACAATGTAACACAACCTTAACTTTGACTTTATAATAAATAAATAATGATTATCAGCCTTCCAGGTCTCCTTCACATTATACATTTAACAAACCATTCCTATTACACCATCGTACACAGTCTTTTGTTGTCAAGCGCAACAACTTCTGTTTTAGGCTCTTCGTTCGGGTTGCCTTGACAATTTTGTGTTTACAACTGACAGGCAGCTAGGAGACATTCTCTACATCAGAGTTTGGCATGACAACAGTGGTAGAGATAATCATTGGTATCTTGAACGTATTGTCATCCAGTCGATTTTTACTGAACAGTGGTAAGATATTTTTCTCATTTTAACTTATTCATTGACATTAACTAATTTCTGTTATTTTTATCCAATTAAATTCTCCAAACATCATTTATCTTATTTAATTGCAACACTTAAGTTACATTCCGAGTTAGTTTTTGACGAGACTAACAGTCTGTAAATAGTGACTCGAAGTTCTGAAAATATGAAAATACATAGTTGAAAAAATATACTCCTTTAATTTTAGCCAAGTCTTTGAATGCAACAAATGGCTGTCATTGAAGAAAGGTGATGGACAAATTGATCGTCTGCTAGCGGAAACCGGAAATGATAATAGTTATAGTGAAAAGCTGAACAAACAGGCACGAAATGCAGTCATGGAACGGCATCTTGTGATGTCACTACTGAGGAAACCAGGAAGTAGCCGCTTTACGAGGACACAAAGGTTATCTGTCTGCATGTGTATGTTATGCCTAATGATGATATCAAGCGCGATGTGGTACAACACCGAAGAACAGAGTGGAACCCATATTCACTTGTTCAGTATGGGACCGATAGATGTCAGCTGGCATGAATTCTACACTAGTTTCCTAACAATCGCAACAGTTTACCCAATCACTTTATGCATATCAGAATTGTTCAGAAGAACTAAACAATCACACCGATGCACAATGTCTGAGCTGCTGTCGACACAACGCGAAGATATGAAACATAAACCAAAGGCTCAGTTACCAAGATGGGTTTTACTCCCTGCATGGTGTTTAGTTGCCTGTTGCATCGTTGCGCCGTGCTTTTTTACCTTTCTATACAGTTTGGAATGGGGTTCTGAGAAATCCGGAAAATGGTTAGGTTCATTCGCCATTTCCTTTCTGGAAGCAATTGTTATACTGGACCCTATCGTGGTACGTTTATGCCATTTACAAAGTTTTATATATATATATATGTGGTGCATTGTAGTATCCAAAGTCTATATTATCCCTTGGAATAGACAAACTTTAGATAAAGAGAGACTCTGGTGAATCAGAATGAAAGTGACGCGGTTTTATTCAAGCAGGGGCAGCTGGATACCAATCTCCCAACTGATTAACTTAAAAATCCCCGATGCTCCATTTTAAAAAATCGTTGTCAGATTATGTTTTCTTTTCTCTTCGCAATTTCAATATCACATGTAGAATAAATTATCACAACACTTGAAATAACAACGAATCGTTGAGCTTATTGGGGAACTTGATCTACTCTCAATCGTCTCTACCAATTTTCAAACAATCTCGTTCGACTGTTGATGAATGATGTTTTTGACGATTCCTTACTATCAGCGGTCAGTGTTAAAACGGCAACGCAAAACTTGAATCAACAATGAATCAATTTATCAATTCATCATTATAATTGATCGTAGAATGTTTTCGTCCAAATTTTCATGTTCAAACTTTCTTTAATTATGGAAAATAGATATTGCAAAATACAGAAACAAAAACCTTTCTTTTCAGTTGTTGCTCATAGCAATCTTCATGTCATGCTTATTCAAATTTCCTAACGACATGCACGACATTGAGGCACCGACATCAGAAGAACAAATCACTCCTTCTGACCAACATCGACAAAATATAGGATTGAGGGGTAAATATATTGAATTGTATACTAGTAGTAAAGGTTTTTTATTCAACAAACTTTTAAATAATGGAATAAAACTTTGTCAGAACTAAAAATATAGGAGTTGAGTTTCACTGGGGTGGAGTTTCACAGGGGTTGAGTTGACTTGGAGTTGACAGATATAGGGGTTGGGTTGACTTGGGGTTGAAATGACAGAAAGCTGTTATCAATTGGTGAAGTTATTACAGATTAACTTATGCATGACAAGGAATAATATAACCCAAAATAATGAGATTATTTCTTTTATTATATCACCACAAAAATGTTGTTGCATTATTTTAACGACATATAGCTCCTGACCCACCAACTGAAAATGATCTTAAAGAGAGACGGAGTGAATACAAGAAAGATGACAGATTGGCTAAGGCTGTAAAAGAGATCGCCACGTATATATTTTACATTATGTTACTTTTGGTGATCTGTGATGATAATAGGACGAATAATGAATTCTATCAGAGTGAATCAATACGAGAACTAATTAAGCTGTCGAGCAAAACAAAGGTAGGAGCCAAAAAATATATATTTCTAGAACCATTGTATCACAAAGCTTCAGACTTATTCTTGCCATGCTCATTTGATTTGTTAGGTTTTGAAATAAAATGAAAGGGTGCAAATGTTTGTATCATTTAGTAAAGATAGTTATTGTGGTCAAATATTTCGGAAGTAACAAAAACTTCAATTATGTTCGAGAACACGTAGGTAGGTTATGTTCGTGTACTGTAAAATGAGTTGTTTTTAGTGATATACATATACAAATGTTCGAAAATGGCTATTAGAATATCAGTGCAGCGTCATGCCATTGTTATACAATTTCCAGTCATTGGAGATTAGAGCAAACTACTGTAACTGTTTTGTTACTGTTTATTAAATATCTACATTTCAGATTCAGAAACTAAGAAGATTTGATGATATCTGGCAATGGTTGGAGAATGATGCTTTGTTAAATCTGTATCCACTGACGACTTACAATGGGGACTACCTGACTGGCATGAGTCTTGATTCCCTTGGATCAATCATCCACATGGATGGGGTGAGGCTCGGCCCTTCAAGACTAAGACAGATCCGAACAAAACAAGGTACTTTACATCCTTTGCCTACGTACTGTTATTTTGCTTAAATCTGTTTTATACATTTTTTGTATTCAATCATTTATTAAACGTCACATAATTTTACTTGATTTTTGAATATTTTGCGTAAAGGGGAATGTCAGATTCCATTTGAATCCAACAAAATTGGTGTTGACCACTGCAAACCTGATTATACCCAATATACAGAGGACGTGCAAGATTATTCAACATCCTGGCGAAAAAAGCACGAAGAGAACGATGGTTTTGTCTCAACAAAGCGGCAGCGTCCTTTCTTATACCAAACAAGTTCGGAAACGGAGAATATGATCCACTTTGGTGAATTAACTAACTATGGGGGTGGAGGCTATATTGCAAACCTTGGAATTTCACGACAGGAAGTGACGTCATACTTGAGAAAATTGAAATATGATAACTGGTTGGACTCTAAAACAAGGGCATTGTTCTTTGAGCTGACATTATACAATGCTAATACTAATCTATTTACTAATGTGAAAGTGGTATTCGAAATACCTGCTACTGGAGGCTTCATTCTCAGTGACGAAATCATATCATATCGCCTTTACAACTATGTCGGTCCAAAATCGTTAATAATAGTAACCGCCCAAATCATATGGTTGATAGTGCTGATCACATTAACAATAAAAACAGGAAAAGAAATATGGCGACAGAATAAGAAATATTTCATGGAATTTTGGAACATTATAGAACTGCTGAATATATCGTCTGCATTTGCAGCTTGGGTTTCTTTCGGATTTAAGTCATTCTATGCAGTCAAGGCAGTTGAAAAGTTGCGAAATAACAAAGGTTGGTAAAATGTTTTTAGATTACTTATACTGTTAATATTTAGTTTTCAACATCAAACGAATGGAATAGGTGCCTGGCTTTGACTTAAATTGTTAAATGCATAATCAGTCATCCGTCATGTGGAGTACATGTAGAGTACATGTGAGGATTGTGTCATAAGCTTTCTGCCCGAGAACTTCAGTCGGAGGAAATGTTAGTTGTCACTCGTTAGTTTTTGTGACTGAAATTCCCTACAAAATTTCCCCGCTCATCACCCTAATTTCCTGATTTTGAGAGAACATGTTTGAGCAACAATAAAAAGTCAGTGAGGCAAATCAGAAGGTGGTGTCAAATTACAATAGAAGTTTATTTTGAACTGTGAAGTGCAGACATATCTTCAAAATCACCAAAAAGTCGAGTGACATTCTACATTTCCTCCAAGCCTTGGATTAACACTATTCTAGTAGCCTACCCTGCAGAGTAGTATAATAACAAAACCGATGTGGTTTGGTCGGAAAGTATATGTGCACCTAGTACTTAGAATTTTGCAATTTTACAAGCTCCTTATTGATTTCAGGTGAATTTGTGATGTTTGAAGAGGCGAAGATTTGGAATGAAACATTTGTGTCCATATTAGCTATCAATGTTTTCATCGGCATTGTTAAATTCGCAAAACTCCTGAAGTTCAACAGGCACATCTCGATAGTGTTTGCTACCCTTAGGATAGCTAGATCCAACATAACGTCATTTGTTATCACAATTCTGTTGATATACATGGCATTTGCCTCAGCGGCAACTGGCGTATTTACCACTGAAAAATCATTTGCAAGTATAATCACGACATTTGAGTCGTTGTTCACAATGGGACTAGGCCACAGTAAATTTAATAGTCTCTTCACAGAGAGCACGCTCCTCAACAGACTGTTCTTCGCTGTTTTTACGACCTTCACGCTGTATGTTGTATTCAATATGCTTATGGCTATCATCATCGACGCCTTTAATGAGGTTAGAGAAGATGAATCTTCGTATAGCTATGACAAAGAGCTTGTTGAACATATCATGAAAAAGTTTGCAGTTTTCGTTAGATCATTTATGACTTCGTACAATCTTCAAAGGACTGAGCCTGAATCCAAAGAGGAACCGACTATACACAGTAAGTGAATGCAATCTTACAATGTAGCTACAATTTCACATGTAAATAATATCTAACACCTTATTCACTTGAGATGATGATGAAATCAAAAATAAATATTATTATCGTATATTATCTTAACAAAGAAAAGTTAATGTGTTACCTTTTTTCAGGTAAAGTGACAAAAGGTGATAAATCGTTGATGGCAGCGGAAAAATTCGATGATAACAAGGTCATTGAAAAGGTTGATGATCTTATGAACAGGTTATATTTAGTTATGAAAACAGAGTACCAGTAACTGAATGGATTTTAAAATATTTGAATGACGAATGCATCAGTAACTATAGGGATTTTAGTATTTGAAGAAAACATCAATAACAAAATGGATTTTATATATTTGATAATGAAGAGAGTACGAGTAACTGAATGTAATAGATAATCGGGTTGAGTAGAAGTTACAAGTATGGAGAGATGGTATGACTTCTATTTATATATACGACAAGGTTAAGTTATAGCCAATATGAAAGTCTTCTTGATTTAGATCACTTTATTAGACTATAGATGTATTGTAAATGTTATAATTTATTCATTGCATATTTTACAAATAATCTTGTATTGAGTGGTCCATTGTGATGTAAAGCAGAATGCTACCTTCTCCGTCTACAAAGTTAACCATGCATTTCACCATCAACAGGTCTGTATCCAGGATTTTCTGGGGGAATACCAATTAAAGGGGGTGTTGTATGAATAGAAAATAGTAATTCAAGCTCTTTTTAAAATTTGAAATAGATTTTCCAAAACAAAGCGAATTTGCTATTGGAAAATTGGGCTCATTTCGGTCAATTTCGACAGAAAGACCCCTTGAACCCCCATCATCCTCTTCCCCGGCTAAGGGCCTGTTCAAAGTAGAATGTTAAAGTTGAGTCCAAGTTATATCAAAGTTGGAATCTAATGGTAGATTGAGTAAAGTAATGGTGACCTCCTGGAAGTACAAAGTAAAATATAAAATTAGTAATCATTTTTTAACAAATAACTCTCCTTTGTTATCTTAACATTTATTCAAGAATATTCATGTATATGCCATTTGTGTAGCCTATACACCTTGATGGAAACCATTATCTAGTTGTACATTTTTTCAAGTGAACATAACCAAATGCATTAATTCTGATCAGTCTTTCTTAATATAATGTAATTTAACATGTAATGATAATGTACATACTACTAACATAACAATGATAATGTGTGCAATAAAATTGATATTAAATAGAAAATAAAAAGTTTGAGTTGCACTTACGCCATTGCCAGATTGTGTCCAGGAATCGTGTTTAAAGTTGTTAACTCTGATTTCCGAAACTGTGGAAAGTCCAAGACCCATTATCCTTATAGAATCCAGTGTCAGTCCCGTAATATACCCTTGGTTATTAACCGTACCCACTAAAAGACCATCATACTGTCCGATCTTGAAAAATGAAATGGAATGAATGAGACAACAATATTTCGATATCTTTTATCATCTATTTTATTTACTGAGAAATAGCAGCGCAAAAGATATATGAAGGAATCTCCTTTGACTGTGAAAGGAAATTATAGTAAATGTAATTAAAACCTGTTGTTCATGGTGAACATTGGCGAAAATTGAAATTGTGGAAAATTAAAAGAAACAAAATTTCATGCCATCTATGAAAGCTTTGAAAATATGATTATATGAATAAATCCAATTATCTTTATCAACAGCTAGGGTATGGTTGTACTGTATTGTATGGGTTGGATGTCTAATCTCTGTTGGAGGACGATATCTCATTACTTATATTGATATGGATGTCTTACCATGGATGCTTCATACGTAGCCATGAAATAGTCGCCACTGACATGTGTATCTATAATTCAATTAATTGATTATATCAAATATGTGTTTTATTGCCAAATTACACGTATCTTTGTACAAAGAGAATATGTTATCATTAATGGATAATCATTTGTTTTAATATAATCACTGACATCTTACTATTTCCTATTCCTTATTGACCCATCTCAGCGATAGAAATGACTAATTGGACTGACGTATTGCCATATATATGACAACATCCAAACTATTTACATGCATAGCAAGTAAACCTCTAAAGTATTTATTATTCAAAGTAACAAATCGTGTAAAACTTACCAAGCGTCTCTCCGTCATCCCAGAATAATTCACCAGACGCTGCCATTGCATCATCCAAGGCGACAATCAACCCCATAGCATTAGTTCGACTGAAATCAAAAATGAAATATCCTTAGTAAATATCTAAGCACATGTGCCAAAGGGAAAGGACCAAAAGTTGTAATGGAACTTAGCAAGAAAAAGCAAACTCTAAGTGCATACCAGTCAAGAAAAACAAACCCCATATATCCCAAAACCATAATCTAACGTGAAAAGAAACAATGTCTAATACCCCCTGTCCCTCACCATTCAAGAGCCGATATCACAATCCAAGACCAGAAGACCAAGAGACATTTCATTCATACTGAATTCATTACAATACATGTTGAAGAAAAAATTAGAAATTGATAGCCAATACTCATAACATTAAATAGTTGTAGATACAAGTACTCATACAAATATATGAGCACTAGTGCCAAAGGGAAAGGACCAAAAGTTGTAATGGAACTTAGCAAGAAAAAGCAAACTCTAAGTGCATACCAGTAAAAAAACATAGTCCAAAACCATGATCTAACGTGAAAAGAAACAATGTCTCATACCCCCTTTCCCCCACCATTCAAGAACCAATATCACAATCCAAGACCAGAAGACCAAGGGACAATACTCATAACCTCAAAAATAGTTGTAGATACAAGTACATGTACTCATACAAGATAGAGCATTCAGCCTCAAATGATGCGGGATAGATAAAATCCAGTCTCCAAGTCCATAGGATAGAGCATAGAGATATTGATAGATTTAGCAACGGTTTACTCGACAGAGAATACTTTTTTATTACAATATCCTGTACACAAAGAGTCACAAAAACAAATGGCAAGACTTAAAGAAACAGATACACCCAAAAACACAAAGGAATTGACTAGCACGGGTGGCACCTTAGGCCGACTGGACAAATATAATTCCTGATATGATTTTGAACATATACCTTGCCATAGTAGTAGTGGCTGGGTCTTGTGTAGGTAGGATGTACCCTCCACGTATGTGCAGGGGAATGACATCCATAGGGGCATTCAGGAGAACATTGTTCTTTCTATCCGACTGTGCTATCTCACCGCCATCGTAATAACTGTACCATCTGGCATCTGGGAAGTAGGCATTCACAGTAACAGCGTCCTGGAAGTGTGGTCAAATGTCGTTAAATTACGTTAAATCATGGGCTTTCAACTACTTCAAAGCCCATGGTTAAATTAATAGAACAATTAAATTTAAAGTATAAGAGTTGTCAAATGTTCTTGTCTCACAGACATTTTAAATATGAATCCCACTGGAAAAATGTCGGTGATAGATGAGCTTTTAATAGAATATAAGTACTGCCAGACAGATGAGCATTCACTCTTATATACGATTTATGTTCAATGAGTTAAAACAAAAATAACGATAACGCGCATGTCGCATAACCACATAAAGAAGAGAAACAAAAAAGTGTTTACGAATGAAATATTTTCTCTTCTGTTGACATATCTTTGAGATAGAAAGTATTGTCCATATACTTCAAGAAACAATGCTTCAAACCAAAATTTGTTTATTCAATTATCACAATATACCCACATGTGTGTTTTATATACCTGGTCTAAGACCGGTGTAATGAGGAAAGCTGGTCCCCATAGGAATTGCCTGTCTATATTGTGAGTGTTGTTATCTTGGACGAATCTATATGCAACATCATGAAACAAAAGAATTCAATATTAACAAAGTTGTATTCAATTTAATTAGACTACACTTAATACTCTCATTATGATATTAAAAAAGTCATGCAAGATCATAAATATAAAAGCATTTTAATATCAGTACATGTACCTGTAATTATACCCAAAATTCCTTTATTGTGTTATAAGTAAGCCAAAATAATCAAATAAATCTTAAAGTATTATCAGACAGTCGATCAACTTTGACAAAAAAATTCTGGCAGCATCTATATCTTCAGTTTGTGCTTTTTATAACATTTTGCTTGTCAAATGATAGCCTGGAAGGCACTCTCGCGAAATAGTGGTGCAGTAATTTCACGGGAGCATATTTAAAGTGTTATACAGTATATATGTATGCTTACTCGTGCATGACTGGCCTAATAATGGTTCCACCCTGTGTATGAACTCTATAGAACAAGGTATACAGATAGGGAAGGATGGTGTATCGTATTGCAAGGGCCTCTCGACTCACTCTAGCGACTTCGTCACCCCAGGCTCCTGGATCCTGCTCCTGAATAATTAAATACAGGAGAGCATGGTGACACACAAGTAGTGACACACGGATATATTAAAGTTTAAATATTGCATGCCTCTCATTATCCATTGAGGTTATTTAAAAGCATCCGAAACACTTATCTCCTTAACCGTTGTTATTTAGCGCATTGGATGAATGCTACATCTGTAAACAATTTATGTCATGTATTATATATTGTTATACCTATACAATGAACCTAATTTGACACAAGTTCAATATATTGACACGTACTCTGTAACCTTTACCATTGTAATTCCTATAGAATGTATAGAAAAAAATTAGATATAGGGACTGTCATGAATAATCTTTTAATAAAAGAACGCTTTAAGTCCAGTATTGACACTTACCCTGTAACCTTTACCATTGTGATTCCTTGAGAATGTATAGAAGGCGCCAAGTTGCATCCAACGTTGACACTGACTTGCTGTACTATCACCATTGAACCCACATATATCAGCTCCGATCTGAAATTGTAACCTTCTTTTTAAAGTTAAATATTGCATTGAATTTTAGTCAGTTTTAGTTAATTAAGGATTTTAAATAAAGATGGCGGTACAATCAATTTGTTTTGTTAATCTTATGAAATATAATTCAGTGCTGCCATCTTTAATCAGTCTAAAACCTGTTTCAAATGTTAGTTTTAGTCATACTTACATAAGGAATGCCAAAGAGATTGAACTCCAACATGCCTAAAGACAAAAAGTGCTGATTTAATGGTATTTGATGGAGGGTGTTGTGACAGTAACAGTTGTTTGAGGGTTGGATTTAATTTTATTTTATAGTATTTCCAAATAGGTGTGAATTGCACTCCCATACATAAGTATGGCGAACAGAAGTCCTCTTTTGAATAATTTATTTATGTTTGTCAATTTAGAAAGATCATCAAACATGTCAAATTTGCATTTCCAAACCATTGTAATTTAGGAACAAAATTAAGATTCAAAAACTGATCGAGGCTTTGATAAACTATCCAAGAAAACGTATGGTTGCAAAACTTATGGAGGACAGTGTATATTTATAGTATTTAACTTGATGTAAACTTACCTATGATTGAGTAGTGTAAGTTGGTCCACTGACTGTAGTTATCTCCTAACCAATGAGCCGCCCATTTACCACTACCGGGGAAGGTAGACCTGGACACTACAAAACCTCTGTTGTTAGCACTGGTGCGAGCGGCCCTTCGGAAAAAGCATTTGATTTAAGGTGGATATGGACACTACAAATCCTCTATTGTTACCAATGTTACGAGCGGCATTTTGGAAAAAGCAATTGATTTAAAGTGAATATGGACACTACAAACCCTTTGTTGATAGCAATGGTACAAGCGGCCTTTTGGAAAAAGCATTTGATTTAAGGTGAATATGGACACTACAAACCCTCTGTTAGCAATGGTGCGAGTGGCATTTTGGAAAAAGCATTTGAATTAAAGTGGATATGGACACTACAAACCCTTTGTTGAGAGCAATGGTACAAGCGGCCTTTTGGAAAAAGTATTTGATTTAAGGTGAATATGGACACTACAAACCTTCTGTATTCGGACTCTTGCCCTCATTGAAAGTCTCATACAAGACTCTCATACTTTTCTAGTACTAGTATATGACGAAAACATCGGATGTTAATCATTTTTGTAGTGTTTGCATTGGGAGTAAATGTCCTACCTCATCGTAGGAGGGGACTGACTCCATCCATACAAACTGTGTACGTCATAATGGGAACCACCGTATTGACGGAAATCTGGACACAATGATTTGTCAGCTAGGACATTTCCCCAAATGGCTGAAATAAATTACCTTACAATATATAATCAATACCAGTTTTCGATCCTGTGACAAAGACGAAACAAACATTACAATACTATCAGCTAAGAGGGGTATAGTAATAATTTTAAATTGTGGTGCGGCCAGTGCATCCGGCTTTATCTCGTTCCAAGACTATCTCTACGTTCTAGAAACGAAGAGGATTGTGTTGGAACAAGATAACATCCGGCCAATCTGGTTTACATATCTGAAGAGATCGCGATCGTCTGTAAAAATCTATCACTGCTACCCTGATTCTATCGCCTTAAAACCTTAGATAATGCAATAATGAATTATGTCTTCAAAAAGTGGTAATTGGAGAAATTTTTAGGTTACAAATTACCAAAAACATGATTGTGGCATACAATGAATAGAAATACTACGTTATCATATTAGCTTACCGGGAAAGTAGGGAGGGTTATTCACTGTGCTTGTAACACATCCTTCAATCCCACCTGTCATGAAGTTTGCCGGTTCATTCATGTCCTGAAGATATTAAGATGACAGCGTGAAAATAAATGTATTATAGCCATACCAAGAACGCGAATAATGACAATGTCTTTGTAAAAAATCCAAAATTAAACCAGGGGGTTATTTTCTTTTAAAAGTGGTGCGAGTTACAGTATAAAATATGCTGTGGGAACATGTAAAAGTAATTTATATGTTAGGCTATATATAACATAGATATGATTAAATAATATGTTGACAGTTGATACATTGTGTTTCAACAGAATTACTTGAAAAGTTGTTGATAAGAAACAAAACAAAAATCAAAAATAAGAATGGTGAAATGCTCAGACAATGCATAAAAGAAATTGATTTTTAAATAAAATGTAGAACTTACAATCCATATACCGTCAAACTCAATTGTTTGATGAAAATCGACACATTCCTGGGTCCACCATGGCTCAGTCGCTGGGTTAGTGTAATCAGGGAAATATACGTTATCTGGGGGCCAGACCTACATGAGAAATGTTAACATTGTTGACTAACATGGGTCTAAATTAACATGGGGATTATATTTTATATGTAATACACAAGCGCATAAACAAGCGCATCTATTTTTTACTCATATTCATAGATGGAATGATTTAAATGCAAATAGTATAATACAATCAAAGAACATGGTAGTTATGCTTCAATGTCGACTTAATTGTGATTATCTATGCAGTTGTCATACCCTTCCTTCTGCCGGTGTCACACCATCCGAATTGTTCACCCATACACCTTGCACCTGCCCCCTATCAAATGGAGGATATGTCCCCGCAGGTTCGCCTATGCTTATACATGGGTCCTAGAATATAGGTGTAAAGAGTTGGATTCATCGCTTGTCAAGAGATATAAATAATTAGCACACCTAGAAACCCGGCGTGCAAAGACCAGTTTCTAGACGTGTCAAGAGTTGGAATCCCATATTTCACGCAGTGCAAAGATCTAAAATCCCAAATTCAAAATGGTAAAAGCGCGATGATGAACAAAAACGAATAGGGGTACTTATAAAAGGAATTGTCGCAATGCATTTTTTGTTTAAACTAAAATGATTCGTGGTTGCCCTAACGATTCTAATTTCTTGATTCTTTGTTGTCACCTTAAAGTGAAAACAGCAATTCAAAATATACAGGGTATCCATAAGTCATATAATTACAATACAAATGTGTATTGTAAGATATTTTATGGAAACTCTGTACTTTACTAACAAAACTACAAGGCAGATTTTTAGTTTAGTGTTGTTAGAGGAATATGTATTGATGTTATAGTTGATTCAAATTGAATCTCATCAGGAAATAACTGAAACATAAAGCACTAACTTAATATATAAGGTAAAGAAGGAGGTGCTTAATTTCTACTGACCAAAATAGTGACGAATTTAGTGCCCTCTGCCTTCAGTTGTCTGACATAGTCCGGCATCCCAGCGTAGTTCACTGTATCATAAGTGAAGTCAAGACGGCGGTCAAAGTAATCAATGTCACCATATTGGACATCCTAAAAATGAAAAAGAAGTATGGCGTTTCCTATGTCTCTGATCTACAGCATGATGGGCACTTGTCAATTTAACATAAATGGTCAAGAAGGCAGTGCTAATGCCATATTTGATAAGTTGATAGGGTCAAGGTCAAGGACTCATTTTCTAATATTTTACTTTTGACATTTCCGGTTTGAATGATAAAAACTGGTTTTAGAGCATTTAGTTCAGGACTTCTTGAACGACGCTAGTATAAGATTGAGGACAAATTTTCTTATTTTTGAATGTAAATTTTAGGACCTACTAGTGGTATATTGTAAGCCTTAATTCTATCCACAGTTGCTCTCATTGTAGTGATGCTGTCATAACCATAGCGTGATAATTGGAAACCAAGTGACCAATAGGGTGGCATGAATGGTAGCCCAATAGCCTGAAATATAGAACAGTTGCCACATTGTAAAAATAATGTCATAAAATGACAATTGGAAACCAAGTGACCAATAGGGTGGCATGAATGGTAGCCCAATAGCCTGAAATATAGAACAGTTGCCACATTGTAAAAATAATGTCATAAAATGACAATTGGAAACCAAGTGACCAATAGGGTGGCATGAATGGTAGCCCAATAGCCTGAAATATAGAACAGTAGCCACATTGTATCAATGATTTCATAAAATGACAATTGGAAGCAAAGTGACCAATAGGGTGGCATGAATGATAGCCCAATAGCCTGGAACATAGAACAGTAGCCACATTGTAGCAATGATTTCATAAAATGACAATTGGAAGCAAAGTGACCAATAGAGTGGCATGCAAGGTAGCTCAATAGCCTGAAATATAGAACAGTTGCCACATTGTAGCAATGATTTCATAAAATGACAATTGGAAGCAAAGTGACCAATAGGGTGACATGAATGGTAGCCCAATAGCCTGAAATATAGAATAGTAGCCACATTGTAGCCATGATTTCATAAAATGACAATTGGAAGCAAAGTGACCAATAGGGTGGCATGAATGGTAGCCCAATAGCCTGGAATATAGAACAGTAGCCACATTGTAGCAATGGTTTCATAAAATGACAATTGGAAGCAAAGTGACCAATTGGGTGACATGAATGGTAGGCCAATAGCCTGAAATATAGTAGCCGGGGAAAACAGAAGCTTCGTGAAGTTAAGAAATTCTAAAGTCAATCGCCATTACGATGACGCCATTATGAAACTAAGACCTGACCAGAAAAAAAGCAACAAAAACATTATGCATATACTTACAGTTGTGTACTGCTGGATAACGTTTTCAGGTGATGGCCCAAGGAAGATATACAAATCAAGAACTCCACCAATGGTCCGGAAAATGAGCGATTTTGGCGTGACAGTAACATCTGGGAATTAAAAAGAGAATGATTGTGTGTACCATACAGTAATTATAGTTTTGCTTGTTTTAAATGAATTTATTTTATTATGAAGAGAAAGTTGAATATCACGATTGAGCATTTTCGTGGAATCTCTTTTCATAATTGATTTGAATTGTCTTGGATCTCAACAATTCATCTTAATTACCTTGTGCGTTTGAGTTCAGTATCAAAACTCCGTGTGTCTGGAAGTCATTTTCAACTACCTCATAAAACGGATGGACTCCATACAAGTTGCCTTTGTACTAAAATTGAAAAACACAATCATAAACAATTAAGGCAAATAAACATGATATATAAACAAGGCATTAAAATACAAAATTCCACGACCTGCCATTTGTTACAGACGCCGAACACCAACCGTCGAACAACGTCCCCAAAAAAGTTTAAGACAATAACTATAACTTCTAGTGGCGACATAGAAATTAGAACTGAAAACCTAAGATGATGTAAATAAAAAAGTTATTCGTAATATCTTATTCCATATATTTCAGACAAGTTGTATGAGCCATTAACGGAAAATAAATCCTGAATGTACATTATGACAAGAACGCTATAATTCTGTTTTGAATGTAAAAAAACAATCACACCTGACCTACACTGCTCAACAAAGAACATACAATTTGTGCAACTTAATGATCTTCATGTTTATATATAAAATATGAGCTTGTCACTTACAGCAGGGGGTTGATCTCTTGAATAATATCCTTGGATGTTCCAATCATTTTCGTGCAAGAAACTATGATGTTCAGTCTCTCCGAAGCCATACAGAGTCTTGCTAGGGAGCCATGTGGCTATTTGTAAGAATTGGTCTTCAAATGTGAAACCTCCAACAGACGTATCGAATCTGTGTAAAATTGGAATAAATAAGGTTGGGGTTAATATCATTGGCCACAAAATGAAAAGGAATGATGACCCAATTCATGTTTAATCCATCTTATATTCTTTTAATAATCTTTTTCCATTGGTTCCTTGGGGTAGGATGAATATTCGGGAGTTTATAAAAAAGGTAATCAAACACTTCAGGGGTCTGTATTCAATACTTCTATACCATTTTCAGGATAACATTTGAATGTTTGAAGCGACAATTTTACACTGATATTTTTAGTTATTCAGAAATATGAACGTTTTTGGCCCACCCTGTAGAAAAACTAATTCTGTAATGTAACGGTCCTATGCATGATATTATAAATATTTGCCAAGAGTGTCATAGGTATAATTGTACAAAGCAAACACGTCGCTTTTTGTGGTTTTACAAGTTATGCTCCCTTAATAAAAAAAATGGAAACTAGAACGGATCCATATACAGAGTGACACAAAATTGCAACCTTCTGATTTTGGGAAAATACATAATACCTCATTACAACTGAGGTTATTCGAAATTTGAGGCCTGCAGTTTTGTGTCGGCCTGTATTTTAACTTACATCATTTCACCGGAGTTCTTTCTTATAACTTTAAATGAGAACACTGGGGTATCACTGAATTGGACATCGTACAATGTATTCGTTGCGGCAGTAGAGGGTGAATCGATGTCCAATGGCACCTCAAATCTGGCATTGTTAGCATCATAAAACTGGAAATATACATGAAAGTTTATGTGTGCTGCAACAGTGGAAACTTGGAACCAACACTTCCACATTGTTCAAATCTTGAATTCGTGAAAGATTTTCAGCTTTTCTGTTCGTTTTTGATTATTCGGAAGAGATTATTTGAATTACAAGAACAAAAACATCATATACATGTTAAACCTTACATTCGTGTTTTAAACTTTACAAAATAGTACTTATAATTATCCTCTTTAATTTAAACAAGTCTCTAACTTTTTCTTGGTCCCAATTTTGCCGTCATCCCATTGATTCACATGTGAAATGTGAACGCCATTTTATCTGAACTAATTGACCGATACAAGAGGCAAACTGATCATTCAGATTTTACTACATGAGAAAATGAACTGCCATCTTACATGTAGACCAATTGCTTACCTTAACTCTCAGTCTGGAGGTTGTATGAAATTCAACATCTACAATGACATTTGTAATAGTTTGTCCATACATTGTACCATTGTCACTCTTTTCCAAATTCACTCTACAAAATTCAATAATTTGTTCCTAATTAGCATCAGTATGTGATGAGCATATCAATTTATTAGGTGATGTCATTTCTAGTGTTTACTGTATATCGTGCTTGTTACAGCATAGTATTAAGGATATTTAGAACGCGATCAGGTCAAGTAATCAAGAACAAAGTTCCGTCTACATGTAGAATTAAATTGGGGAGGTGCATCATGATATGATTGAAAAGTGTTGAGTGTAAAAATGTGAAACATAAAACATGATAAAACCCAAACTATTTATTTATGGATTCCCATTTACGTGGTCAAAATGCCAAGAGCTGGGGTTTTACCAATCTGATATAAAGTTTTGTACCTATAACCTTTCGTTGTAGATTCAACTGCCCCGACAATTCTGTATCCCCATGTAGAGTCGTAGTAACACACTGGTGCGTTCGGATTCACACGCTGTCCCAAGAGACATCCTCTAAAAGGGGTGCACATAATGACATCAATAGTGTTGTTATTTTGGAAGAAAAGCTTCACGTGTTTAAGAGCTTGTACGTGAACGTGTTATAGTATGAACCCAGGAATTGATGTCCTTCTCAATTGTGTTTTTCAGGGACAATTCTAATTTCAGCTATTTCCTTATATCTGTTTCTTTTGTATTTAATCGGACAAGTAACTATTACAAATGGGGAAACTTATCACTCGAAGACCAAATTTTCGTTCACGCACAATTTACAAAAAGAATGGCTGACGGACCAGTTTCAACGATATCAGATTTTGTTGAAAAAATCAGTGAACTACTAGCACCATTTGTAACTCCGCGTTAAAGGGCCGTTGTAATTTGAATGAAACACCATAGCATACGATGACGTATTGTGTGACACATGACCAGGCCCGTAGCCAGGAGGGGTTCGTGGGGTTCGCCCCCCCCCCCCCCCCCGGCCAAAAATTCTTTCAAAATCATGCAGTTTTTCGCCATTTTGACCACTTTTCGTATGAATTTTGGAAAATTCTGGCTACGGGCCTGCATGACGATGACGTTTCAAATGTAGTATCGAGCTAGTATGATACAAGAAGATAATGTTCAGCTTTACCTTGCTATACATGCGTCAGTATCCAATACTCCAGGCGAACAGTCCACTCTGTCATCTTCATCAATAGCAGGCGGCCATGACGAGGAATCAAAATAGCACCAAGGGACATCTATATTTGGGTCACTGTACTCGCACCAATAGCAGCCCTGCAAGAATTTAGTTTATATGGAGGTTAAGCCACACGTTTTAAGACAGCCTGTACGTGAACGTGTAGAAGTACGATCCTCTGGGGATTATTAGTTCTCCCCTTACACGTTCTCGTAAAAGTGCTCCAATAACGCGTACCTCAAATTCCCATTTATCAAAATAAAGAATACATAATTATAGTTCAAATGGCTTGGACTGTTTAAAACTTTTTCAAATATGTTCCATTAGTTTTCATGTTATTCCATTGGTTAAAGATATTATGTTACTTTATCTATGCATCCTTGTTGGTCCGCTGGGGCAGGCATGCAGTCAATTCTCTGAGCTGGGTCTCCTACTACAGTGCAGTTCTGACCTGGTGGGGCAATGGTAGTAGTTGTAGGTGGTGGCGTGCCTGATGTATCATTGAAGTGACACCATGGAGTTGTACCTATATTGTATGGATATAAATGTAGCAAACTGCTCCAAATCATTTAAGCACAAAGGGTGTCGCATCTTGTCCAGATTCTTATCATCTATACGTGTCAGGACCCATGTTAGTACCTTAAACAAAGCCCCCTTCGTCTCACAAACTTAAAAAACGATATGACACTACTTTGTTCACAAGTACAAAATATTGCCTCCTTCGCAATTTTTAATACTGAGCTAAAACTACTTTTTCCCGCACTACTTACTTCCTTCTCCTGTTGGGCACCAAAGACAACCCCTCGAATAACAGCCAGATTCGGACGCTCCAGCTTCTGGGTAACAATCTTGTCTGTTTGCCTCTGGGATGAAACATTGGTCCCCGGGGGCAGGGGTGGTACTGGCCGCGGTGGTGGTTGTTCCTGAGCCAGCAGTTGTAGTGGTAGCGACTGTAGTGGTTGTGTTTGCCGTGTCATAGAAACAATATGGTACACCTTGAAAACATATGAGAATAAATAAATATATAAGTCAGCATATGCAATACACACGGAAATGCACTCCCAATAAAAATAAAGGAAACGCGTGCATGTACGCCGCGTACAGTTTCTGGAGAATAATAAAATCTTGGAGCTGTATACAGGCGTACATGGATAATATGACCTAGATACACCATTTATGGAGATGTCAATTATGTAGAAGTACGTATACTCTCAAGTTTAACGTTTTTAAGTATTCGTTCAGTACCATTTATTTGAGATGCACACCAGAGACATCCTCTCCCCAAGCATAACCCCTCAGACGACCCTGGCTCAGGGTAGCAATCAACTCTGTCTAGCTCGTTGATGGGAGAGTTACACCCCGCCCTGGGGTCAATGTCGGGGTCGAAGAAACACCATGGAGGACCCTTAGAATTACAAAAATTACTATGTTTGTAGTTGTACTTTATTTCATTTATATTCGGTAAACACATGGACTAAAATAAATGAATTTGAACTACTCATCGTAAGATTTGGCGTTAATACATGTACCTGTATCAGTTGAATTTGTGAATGCTACCTTAGTTGATAAGAATGGGCTACTTAGGGATAGGAAACGTGCATGTCTTTATTTCCTAATTTCTATCCATAATTCCATTATACCTGGTAGGTGGTTTCGCACCACAGACAGCCGCGAGAGTTGCACGTTTCCTTGGAAGCCCCACCTTCAGGATAGCAGTCTTCTCTGCTGGCTTCTGGGATGGTCGATGGGCACTCCTCGGCAGGTATAGCAACTGTAATTACAACGTTGGTAACATGCATGAAATGTTTGAACAGCTTATATTAGCAGATGATTGGGAGGTTAAGCTACACGTTTTCAATAGAACTTTGATGTGAACGTATTAGAATAGTAGTGCTCTGTTTTCCCTTCCCATATTTGCCCGACTGAGCAAACCGGAATTATAAAAACAGTTGTAAGAAGGTTTTTGAAAAACCGTAAGGGGAACAATCATCAATCAATTAAGTTCTTTTAAAAACGTGAAGCTCAACTTCGTGGAATGGGTGGCTATATTTTATTCGATATCCCATGATTTTGCCCCATTTCGGCATTTAGGCCATAATATTTCTTTATTTTAACGACCACCTATTCTGTAGCCCTAATTTCTTATTTTCATAAATGGCTCTCATATCACTCACTAACCACCCCCTCCACGTCACCCTCTCCACCCCCCCCCCCCCCCCCCCACACCCATTAATTCATCTCTTTTATATCTTAATGTATCCGAGGAAAGAATTCATGATTAATTACACATGATATCCTCAATGATCACCGATCACTATATTGTATTATTCAACGTTCTATTTGCGTCTTTTTCAAGACTATTAAGACGGTTTTCATTTGATCAGGTCGTTCCCCAGGGTCGATCCAAAGTGATCACTCCCTCAATCTAGATAAGGTACCACTTGTTGGATATTTCGGCAGAATAAAAATCGTTTTGTTTTAGTTCTTGAAATATGACAGAAAATGTTCTAAAGTTTGCAAATACTGTACCTGCTACGCCCACTGTCATGTAAAAAAGTATAAATCTAATGGTGCCCATTGTGGATTCTTGTATAGTTATCAAAATATTGAAATAGTTTATGTTTATATAAAGGGTTGTTTTCGTGGGGTAATATATCTCATTTGACAGTGCCTCTAGATACAGATGCTATTTCTCATGGTTGTGGGGCAAGTTCGTGTTAATTGTAGCCAATCAGGCAGCCAATCAACGTACTTTGATCTGGTTGTCCCACAATCTCCCCTTGTGAAGATCTAGGTATAAAGTTTACGCTAGGGGGCGAGTTCACTTCAATAAAGCAAGCCACATTTGGTTCAAGTTAATAAAGCAATCCTCAAAATGGTAACGTCAGTAGAGCAAGCCACCCATTAAGTCAGTAGAACAAACCACACATAATTTTACCTCAGTTATTCATTAGAGCAAACCACATTGAGTTCAAGTTAATAAAAAAAAGAAAAAAAGTTAATAAAGCAATTCCCGTAATGGTAACGTCAGTAGAGCAAGCCACTCAGTAGTCAGTAAAACAAACCACACATTATTCACCTTATTCAATAGAGCAAGCCACACTGAGTTCAAGTAATACAGCAATCCCCGTAATGGTAACGTCAGTAGAGCAAGCCACTCAGTAGTCAGTAAAACAAACCACACATAGTTCACCTTATTCAATAGAGCAAGCCACACTGAGTTCAAGTTAATAAAACAATCCCCATAATGGTAATGTCAGTAGAGCAAGCCACCCATTAAGTCAGTAGAACAAACCACACATTATTCACCTTATTCAATAGAGCAAGCCACACTGAGTTCAAGTAATACAGCAATCCCCGTAATGGTAACGTCAGTAGAGCAAGCCACCCATTAAGTCAGTAAAACAAACCACACATAGTTCACCTTATTCAATAGAGCAAGCCACACTGAGTTCAAGTTAATAAAACAATCCCCATAATGGTAACGTCAGTAGAGCAAGCCACCCATTAAGTCAGTAGAACAAACCACACATAATTCACCTTATTCCATAAAGCAAGCCACACTAAGTTCAAGTAAATAAAGCAATCCCCGTAATGGTAACGTCAGTAGAGCAAGCCACCCATTAAGTCAGTAGAACAAACCACACATAATTCACCTTATTCAATAGAGCAAGCCACATTGAGTTCAAGTTAATAAAACAATCCCCATAATGGTAACGTCAGCAGAGAAAGCCACCCATTAAGTCAGTAGAACAAACCACACATAATTCACCTTATTCAATAGAGCAAGCCACACAGAGTTCAAGTTAATAAAGCAATCCCCATAATGGTAACGTCAGTAGAGCAAGCCACCCATTAAGTCAGTAGAACAAACCACACATAATTCACCGTATCAACAGAGCAAGCCACACTGAGTTCAAGTTAATAAAGCAATCCCCATAATGGTAACGTCAGTAGCGCAAGCCACCCATTAAAAGTCAGTAGAACAAACCACACATAGTTTACCTTATTCATTAGAGCAAGCCTCACAGAGTTCAAGTTAATAAAACAATCCCCATAATGGTAACGTCAGTAGAGCAAGCCACCCATTAAGTCAGTAGAATAAACCACACATAATTCACCTCAGTTATTCATTAGAGCAAGCCACACATAGTTCACCTCACAAAGAGTTTTGAAAGCACATAAATAGGCCACACAAGGCACACATCATATATAGTAATTCAAGTCAATGTATTAAGGTTCTATAAGGTGTGGTGTAGCACCAATCAGAATAGAAACTGGTCGTTATGAAAGGCTGCCAGTTGATGAAAGGGTGTGTCCTTTATGTTATAATGCAATTGAAAATGAAAGACATGTAATTTTGAACTGTTCTCGTTATGAAGACATCCGTTTAGACGTTGTATGCAAACGTAACTGGTTTCATGAATTTAGATGAAGATTGGGCCCAAAAAAATGTTTGGGCCAAACAAGGCCTTCAGGCCCCAAAAAGTGGGACTTTTTTATTATTACTGGGCCTTTTAAGGCCTTATTTTTTAATTTCAGGCCAAATTTTGAAGAAAATTGGCCTCAAAATTTCAAAATTTGGACGGACATTTTTTCCTCTGACCTGAAATAAATATAATAAATAAATAAATAAAATAAATATTTTACAAAGAGATAGAAATCGATAGGAGATCTATGAAGACTCGTGTTAATAAATAAAAAAGTTCTCGATTATTTCATTTTCTTTGTTTTGAATCAGTTAGCTACTGATAATTAGAGAATTTTATATCGTTTCAGTTGTGTTGACATTTCTTCCTTGGCCATGACACATATCCATAGGGAACAGGATATAAACATTGATACTGTTATTGACATGTTCGCAAATGCAAAAAACAGAAAGATAGAATTTATTCTATAGAATCACGTACATGTACAGATTGTTAAGATCCGAAATGGAGTTGAGACGGTCGTGTAACTGTTCTTTTATTGTTAATCATCTTGTGAGCTAGATAAAAACAAACACAGAAAAAATAATAATATTTCATGGAGAATGACCACAAAAGCTTAAAACAATGAGCCTCATACATACAGTTTTAGGTAGCCTAAAAAATAAAATCGCCTTGATCACTCTACTATACCTTGCATTTGGCTTTCATGAGCAACCCATTTGGCTTATTACCCTTTGCATTCGTTTGACTTCACTTCTTAAAAGAGAGCTTCGTCTTCACTCTTTCAAACTAAAATAAACCTGTGAACTCACCGCGCCAATCAGTGTTTGTCGGCAAAATTTGACCGACGTTCTATATATGGTAATTCCTTCTGACATCATCGTTGAGCCCAATGACATGCGCCTATTTAATTAGAACGCTTTTGGCGTATGTTTCTTCAAGCTCGCTGATTGGTGGAAGAAAGGTCAGCGCGTAGGTCAAAAGTGATTTATTACCCAAACTGTCACCGGTACCCGTCGTGGGGGCGGTGCTACTAAACTGTAATATGGTCTCTACTAGGCAGAGTGTAGTTTAACTAGACTCTGCACGCAGGGTATTGGCTTATTAGTAATGATAATATATTTGTTTTTATTTGTCTGTTCCTTATTAATGGTTTATCGGTTGAAAGTTAGATGTTGATAATGCATATTTCCTTCATTGAATTAAGAGTGTTTAGTGTGTCCCCTACACTGGCGGATTAGGGGGGGGGCCTGGGGGCCCGGGCCTTTTTGGTCATTACTGGGCCTTTTAAGGCCGTATTTTTAAATTTCAGTCCAAATTTTGAAGAAAATGGGCCTCAAAATTTGGGCCCACTTTTGGGTTTTAGGGGCCCAAAATTTTTTTTTGCTTTTTTTCTCGGACTTGAAATTTGGGCCCCCCCCCCCCCTTGTTGATTCCCAGATCCGCCCCTGCCCTATCTTCTGAACACCCGGGATCTTCCTATTTTATGGAACCGTCGTTTTGTTAATTTTGATAAAACCGGGAAATCATACGGGCGTACACTCGCAAAATGGGCTAGCTACGCCTCTGTGTGGGCGGTATATATGGCTCCTGTGGATCAATGGAGCAAGCCATATAGAGCTCAAGTCAAGAATAACCATATCACCATATACTACTCTAGTCAGACTATTTCTTCATCTAAATAATTAATCTGCACATAACCCTTTCACTGTAAGTTTTGTCTTATCCAACACTTTAAAACGATTTAATATATACTCGCGTTCGGGTTTATAATGCAAACATTTTAATTTGGAATGTGTCTTTGATAAATTGGACTGTGTTAGTGTTTAAATATGGCGGCTGTTTTCGCAAGAACTGCGAGTAAAATTTGCAGACTATCTGCCAAAATACAAGGTATTTATGTATATCTAGTGAACAAACTTGTCGTTACATATTCAACGTAACACATTTATTTGTTTCCTAAACGATTTGACCTTCCGAATAGCAAAGTTTCATTCAAATTTGCATTTCAACTCGGGGTCTAAGGTCAAGTTTAGTTTGCAGTGAAAACAACATTTGAAAAATAAAATTATGAAACCACGAATTTTGACTGATTTTCTGGTGAACAACTTTGGTATAATAAGTGCATATAACGAAGTATTTATTAGTTTTGCTTTTTGCGGTGAAGGGATACTTTTCATTTCATTGTCAGTTGATATAATGTATAGTTATTAGACATGATAATTTCAAATAACCTTCCACTCTGTATGTGTGTGAGCTTGTAATGCTCCTTTAATTGTATTATAGGCATAATGTGAGGTATTGGTATTCAGAAGCCTGTCTACTTTTCAAGTGCCCTTCAATCTGAAGATTAATCAAATGATTGGACCCAAAATGTCCTTTGATTTGCATAACATAGAATAAACAACTGTTTATTATCATATGCCACGCCCACTTTTTACATGTAGGTCAACTTCAGAAGTAAATAGCCTCTAATTTATTTTGTGGATGGTGTTCAGTGGTTATCAGTTCATGTTCGGCAATTTGTGTTAGGTGGTCGGTGTCTGTAACAAATGACAGGTGGTGACATTTTGAATGTTAATGCCTTGATCTGGATAGTTGTGGAACTTGATTACATTATTGGATATTGATACATTGGATACTGTGTTTTCCAACTGAAACAATCCACAATAGTTTATTCGGGTATTCTCTGGAATTAACATATTACATAACATAGTGAAAACATTTCATTTTCTTACACAAATTGGATTTAGAGCTACTTTTATATTGATACATAGCACTTCAATATTCTTACATAGCTTGTTACATATAGTACCTATACTGTATAATAAAACAAATATTTCATTCTTTTGTACTCTCTATGGTTTTTGCTAGGATGTATTGTCCTTCCCCTCTGGCTTTGACCAATCCACTACAAAATTACAAAAACCAATTGTAAGATTTTTTTAAGAAAATAGAACAGTAAATGAAAAATAGAATTATAAAAAAATTATTCTGAACTTTTCCCTTTACTGCTCCTTTGACTAAAACACACCTTTGCATAAATTATAAAACAGCAAACTTAGTTTTGTGTCATGTTTCATTTCATTGATTTACATGTACCATCAATGTTTTGAGCCATTTTTACATTTCAGATTTCTTCTGACCGATAATCTTTTCAGTCCATCCCAGCAAGTAACCTGTATTATCTCAGTGTCCTCCACAGATTTTTTTCTCAAACGGGTGCAAAATTCTCATTTTCACAATTCAGACCAAAATTGGTCAAAACATGCCAATTTTTCTGATTTTTTTCATTTTCAAATGGATGTAAATGAATTTTCAGATGGGTGCAAGCCTGTTTTCAATATCTCAGGTCGGCGCTGCACCAACTTGCTTTAATGCTGGGAAATTATGCACCAATCATATATTTCATTTACAACAATATTCACAAGACAGTACATAGTATGTTATACTCAATATTTCATTTACTGATAAGATATCCCCTGTTTCAACAAGTCCAGAGTCCTGATATTTGAATAATGTATAATATCCTTAGATATAGTCTTGAATTGTGTAATTGTTGTCTTACTAAATCCATGATCTTTCTTATACATACTTTAAAATACAATTTTGGAATTTCCTTATTTTTACATCATGATGATTTCGTGATTTCAAAATTTCAGATTTTTGGGGAAGGAATAATTTGCAATATCTGATATTAAATCATTCCATCAAAGATCATTTTAAGCATTTAGCAAATTTATATGCTTTACAACTTATGAATTTGCATTTTAAAATACTTTTTCATTAATGTTTTTATAAATATATGCCTTGTATTGATAAGACAATAATGTTTATAGTAATATAGGATTTATATACAGGGTGTTCCAAAAGTAACAGGACTGGTGCTGGCATTTTGTCAATTTTGCCCCGAGTGTCTTCAAATTTTCACAAATTGTACTTTGAAGTATGACAACTAAAATTTTAAAGTTTCAGAAAAAATGATTAAATGTGGGTAGAGTTATGGTTACTATTTTTTTTTTTTTAATATTCCAGTTTATTTCGATCAATCATCAAATGTGTACATAAGAAAAATTGCCAAGGTTATTAGATAACATTAGCGGCAATTGTAACTATTTTTGTAACTATTTTATGGTTACTATAGTAACATGACATCACAATACCCGGGGCAACTCTTTGCTGAAGATGTGATATATAACACTTTTGTATTACTGAAGAAAGTATCTAATTCACCTATTATAATACAACATTTCTTGGTTTATTTTATTAGTTGCTTTGTTTTAAAACTGTTGCTATACAACTCAGATTCAAGTATAATTTCATAATAATAATAATATTTATTCAATTTCCTTGAATATCCATATGTATAACAGTCTGAACAATTCACGGTTGAGTTTTTGAAAAGACCCAATTTGAAGCCAGTCATCCACTTTGATGACGCGCCTGCCCGCAGATCAGCCTTAAAGACCATGCAGCTATAGAGGAGCTAGGGCTTGAGGTCTAAAAACCATGCACCATACTCTTCTGATCATGCAATATCTAATTTTTACTTACATGAAGAATGGAATGCTAATCAGCGCTATAAGACCTTTATAAGGAGAATGACCTTCTCCAAGTTGTTCAATCTACCCTGCGTGACATGTCCTCAAATGGGTTCACTCATGTGTTTGAGTCATGGATACAGAGTGCTTCTCTTCTACTGACCAAAGAGGAGGATACATAGGAATATCAAATGATGTAAAGGAAATGTAATTCCCACCAGTTGTTGCATTTCAACTTTGATATGGGATGTACAAAATGCTTAATGTCTCTGTAACTTTCAGCATAAATTGTTGCCCCGGGTATTGTGATGTCATGTTACCATAGCAACCATAACTCTTCCAGAGTTTCATATTTTTTGTCGAAACCTTGCTGTTTTAGAAACGATACATGGAAGTACATTCTGTAAAATTTTGAAGACGATTGGTGAATATTTAACAAAATGCCAGCACCAGTCCTGTTACTTTTGGAGCACCCTGTATATAGGTTGTACATGTATATGTGTTTTATTATTTTCTCTGTGCTGAGTATATTGACAAAATATCATCACGGTCTAATGCTTCAAGCTTAATATTTTCACTAATTGTTAATATCTTCGGAATGATTTTTTCAAGTCTCTTGTCATCCCTTTGACATTTTTGTTTCAGCATGTCGGGGTTATGCAAATATAGTAGACCTTCCAGAAACACATCAACTTTTACAGAAAACTTTACGAGATTTTGCCAACAGTGAACTTGCACCCATTGCTGGCCAACTTGACAAAGACAAACAATTCCCAAAGGAACAGGTGGGCACATTTTACATAGGAATTTCTTTGAGAATTCAATAAAAAAAATTCCAAATCTTCTTTAGTAATGGATACAGTAAAACTAGTTTGAATTGAATGATGTTTGTATGAAATCGTTACTATCATTTTCTGACAGCATGGGAGTCCACGGGATGTCCAAAAAGGAAATAAAAAGATTTCACATTTTGAACAAAAAGATTTCACATTTTGAACAAAAAGATTTCACATTTTGAACATTTTGTTGAACAGATATGTGTTCAAATTGACAGGTCTTTGTACATTTGTTTTGATTGATTTTATTTGTTTCAGATTAAAAAACTTGGTGAACTTGGAGCAATGAGTGTAAATATCTCAGAAGAAGATGGGGGTACGGGTTTAGATTACTTAGCATATGCTATTGCAATTGAAGAGATAAGTCGGGGGTGTGGTGGCACAGGGTGCATAGTCAGTGTAAATAATGTAAGTGAAATAGTCAGTGATGTGGGGTTGCATAGTCAGAGTTGATAATGTAAGTTAAATAGTCAATAATGCAATTATACAATAATAATAACATGTAGGTCAGTGCTACTCCTTTGATAATTTACTTGACATTATCAAGTCAGAAAATAATACATCATTTATTTAACTTTTCTCATGATTAGCCTCCCAGAGAGCTAGTTTAATATAAAGCGCTACAATGTTACTGGTCTCGATTGAGAAAATGTATCTAAAAATTATGATGAATTTAGTCAGATTCTTAAATAAGATTTCATGTTTCAGTCTCTATATTTGGGGCCTGTTAATGGTTGGGCCAGAGAGGATCAGAAAGCACAGTTTATGACGCCATTCCTGCATGGAGACTCAGTGGGGTGTTTCGCATTAAGTGAACCAGGTTTGTTATGTTCGGAAATGTATACAACATCATGTAATTGTAGCATTAAAACGAAAAATAGCCATTGTAAATACACATTTCTGTAATAATGTAATAAATATATGTATAGCCCTGTCTAGTCCAAGTACCACTGTCCAAGTACCACTGGAGCTGGCCAAAGTGTTTGGATTTAAAGGTGTTCACATTTCAACACTTTAACTTTCTAATCTATGGTAATATGGAAAAATGGGACTATAAGATGGAAAAATAGGACCATAAAGGTTTTCAGATTGAGAAGTGTTGAGATATAATAGGTGTTCAGGTAAACAAGTTTTACCCTACTAATATTCAGAAGTGTGGTAAAGGGGTTCTTATATGTGTTTCTATGGTTTATAGGGAATGGAAGTGACGCAGGGGCAGCTTCTACCACTGCTGTTGATATGGGTGACCACTACCTTCTCAATGGAACTAAAGCCTGGTGTACTAATGGATTTCAAGCAGATGCAGCAGTTGTAAGTTTGAAGAGAACTTGTAGTTGAACTATTTTGACTCCCAGGGATTACGGACCTCCTCTCAATTAGTTTTCACAGGGACCTAACTACAACAATTTACCTTGTATCTTTATACTTAATCCCCTAACTACAACAATTTACCTTGTACCTTTACACTTAATCACCTAACTAAAACAATTTACCTTGTACCTTTATACTTAATCACCTAACTACAACAATTTACCTTGTACCTTGATACTTCATCCCCTAACTACAACAATTTACCTTGAACCTTTATACTTAATCCCCTAACTACAACAATTTACCTTGTACCTTTATACTTAATCCCCTAACTACAACAATTTACCTTGTACCTTTATACTTAATCACCTAACTACAACACTTTACCTTGTACCTTTATACTTAATCAGTCAACCAAATACTAATGAAGTAGCAGTGATCTCCCCAGCATTAAGGCAAGTTGATCCAGCATCCAACTTAAAAACAGGCTTGCACCCACCTGAAAATCCATTTGCACCCACTAGAAAATGAAAAAATCATGGAAAGGGATATTTTGACCAATTTTGGTGTGTATTGTGAAAATGAGAATTTTGCATGAGAAAAATCCTTTTGAGAACACTGCATTAGTTGAGATGACAGTGATGTTTGAGTTTTGAAATAACCTAGAAATTATTTTCATGTTTACCTTTATGGAAATGTTCACTCAGGTGTAATATCAAGTGGATACATTGGCCTGTCATTATGTGTGTCAATTATACAGACACATATTTTGAGGTGTTAATCATTCATGTTTTATAGGTGTTTGCAACAACAGACAAAAGCAAAAAGCATAAAGGTATCAGCGCCCTACTTGTCCCTAAACCCACTGAAGGATTAACCCTCGGCAAGAAAGAAGACAAACTAGGAATCCGATGTACCTCGACTGTTAACCTTATATTTGAAGACTGTAAAATACCAAAAGAGAACCTCCTCGGGAAAGAAGGAGAAGGATTTAAAATTGCCATGGTGAGTGATTAAATAGAAAACCTCCTTTGGATAAAAATCAGCATCATCAAGTAGAAAAAACACAAGGGGCAACACTAGTAAAGCTAACATAAACTAATCCAGCCATATAAGGGAATAGATCTACATAACAACTAGGAATTTTTTTATTATTTTTAGATGACTTTAGATGCTGGTAGGATTGGTATAGCAGCCCAGGCTCTTGGAATAGCACAGGTATGATGGAGTATTTAAAATAATTAACTTACACAGGAAAGAAGCCTTATCTTTTTAATTTGCTCTAATTAGCCAAGTATATGCATGTATATGAAATTACTGGCAAGCGTAAAAGTAATTTCAGACTGCAAAAACAAGGGATTCAACAACACGAAGATGTGCGAGAATAAAATTTAACAATACATCCCTCAAGTCTTATTAATGAAACAAAATTATGCTAAACTTATTATGACTCCAACCTGATTAGGTATATTTATATTCCAGGCTGCCCTTGAATGTGCAGTTGACTATGCAGGGAAACGTGAAGCATTTGGCAGACCTATTGCAAAGTTCCAAGCCATACAGGTAAGAAAATATGCACCAAGAAAATAAGGAATAAGTAATTACTTCAGGGGTATAAATACATGTATATCCATTATGGGTGACCAAAATTAGCTGAAAGCAATGGATTGCAGGAGTTTTCCCTTTGGGAAAATAACATGGGAAATAATGTTTTCCACTTTATCGAAGAGGAATTACTCATTCCTTTAAAAGGGATAGATTTTCAGTTGTCATTTGGATTCATTACAAAACATTAACAAATTATATTTTGAAATGCTTAGAATGCTTGAATGCACCATATACAATGGTTAAGTTTAAAAACATGTTGGGGGTGAACCCCCTTACCCCCCTTTTGGGTTTCCTTTGCTCGCAGTGATGCACCCCTTTGACATTTGCTGACTATGCCCCCGTTCATGTATGCTTACCTTTGGCCTTATGCAATGTAAAATTAAAAATATAATGTATCAGGAATAAGACGACCTGCAGAAGTAATGATAAGTCATTAGGAGAAACCCAAAATGTTTTATAATAAGTCTTGTCTTTTAAATAACACAGTTGTTTGAGGCCGTGTAAGCAAAACAAGATCTGGAAATTTCTTTTTTGCCTGGAAATGTCAGGGAATTTCATTTTGAAAAAGGTGTACAAACCCTGTATAACCATAAGGTAGAGACAGCTAGATTGCTTGTCTATCTTCAATATTGAATGAATATCCTATTTTTAGTTCAAGCTTGCCGATATGACAATGAGGTTAGAAGCAGCTAGGTTATTAGTCTGGAAGTCTGCTTTACTCAAAGATGCTGGCAAAGAATATTCAAAGGTAAGTTCTCTTTAAAACTCCTGAGGAGACTAATAATTGTTCAATTTAGAGTTCTTCCTCTGGGTGACTTAAAACCAACTATAGTCACGTCACAATTTAGGACAATATTTGTACGAATATGTTTTTGAAAACTAAGTCTGTTAATGATCTACACTCCCCTCCATAAGCTTAGCAACTGGAAGCCTCATTTTGCTAGCTTGATACTGCCTGTTAATTATCTTTGTTTTGTTCCTTTATTACAATACTACAAAAAATGTATGACTTTGATGATTTTTATGTCACCTCCAGAAGTGGTAAAATACTTGACAACTTTTTTGTGAACGTTGTTTGCAGTTGGCATTCGGCATCTGTAACATGTGGCAGGTACATAATGTCAATAAATTTGGAAATATAAAAGATATGTGCCTGAAATTCATGTCAGTTATTTCTCAAAGTGTGTTTAATAAGTGTACCAAATCTGAAGAAAAATCACCCATGCCTTATATCTCCCTCAAAAAATTCTCATTAGTTCTGGGACACCCTGTAGTGACATTTTCATGTTAAAGCATTGTTATTAGATACCAAACAGTCCTTAACACGCAATTCAGAATGGGACTCCTGATTGCTCAACTTATGGAGGGGGTGTACAATATACATAAATCTACATGATTTCATCTTGACTTTCCAGGAAGCTGCCATGGGCAAATTAGCAGCCTCTGAAGCAGCCACCTATGTTGCCCATCAGTCTATGCAAGTCCTTGGAGGAATGGGATACGTCACAGATATGCCTGCAGAACGACATTATCGAGACGCAAGGATCACTGAAATATATGAGGGCACCAGTGAAGTGCATAGACTGGTTATTGCTCAAGGGATTTTAAAAGAATATGGCATAACTGCGAGATGAAAATAGATTTTATAATTAAGATTTATGCCTATTTAAATTAAAGACATGTGATTCGGATGAAGTAAATGAGATATAGAGGATGGACACAATAATACAATTCCAAACTTTTTGATTGTGCCTTAAATTCATGCTTCCTATTCTGATCAAATAAAGCAAAAGTACTTGAAATTTGGTGGTGTCCAACTGCCAAATTGTGTAAGTAAACATAGTTAATTTCAGTGGGTTTTTTGGGTATATTACAATTTTATCAGTGTACAAATTAAGTTATATGGGGGAGGGTAAAACCATAATAAAAGTAATGTCATTTTACCAATATCTGGTCATGATCCCTTACTGTGACTATTGACCCTACAATTAATTCAGGGAATCTTGTAGAATACTAGTAGTCTTGATAATATGCAATTTAAAAATATAAGAGGGAAAATTATTATAAAATTAAAATTATTTTAAAATATTCAAAATTATTTTAAAATTATTCACTAATAAGAAGTGCATGATTATAGAATGAACAGTATTATGCAATACCATAGAAAGCTACTATTATTTGTGTTAATATGAAGATATGTATAAGAAGTGCATGATTATAGAATGAACAATATTATGCAATACCATAGAAAGCTACTATTATTTGTGTTAATATGAAGATATGTTTAAGAAGTGCATGATTATAGAATGAACAGTATTATGCAATACCATAGAAAGCTACTATTATTTGTGTTAATATGAAGATATGTATAAGAAGTGCATGATTATAGAATGAACAGTATTATGCAATACCATAGAAAGCTACTATTATTTGTGTTAATATGAAGATATGTATAAGAAGTGCATGATTATAGAATGAACAGTATTATGCAATACGATAGAAAGCTACTATTATTTGTGTTAATATGAAGATATGTAAAGGGGTTGTAGTAAAATTAATTGATTTATATAAATGTATGTACATTGTATATATTATACATATCCACCAATTCACATTGTGTAAAGTTGAATAAAAGTTAATTATGTAATTAAATGTTTTGACTCATGTAATATTGGTACACGGTGTGTCAAATAGAGTTGAGCCCCCCCCCCATCCACAGCATAAGTACACACGCATATTATATACCATTGGAATATGCATTTAATTGTTGTTAAAGTGTGAAAAAATGAAGATGCATTATAGGAAATAAGACATATTTTATAAAAACTTAGAGGTGAGATGACCACCTTGGGCAGCCTTAACGGTTGCCAGTTTAGCAGGTTATGAAGTTAATAGGGCATGGTAAAAGCGCAGTGTCTTTCTCAAGAGATCTCAATACTTTTTTACAAAAAATATTTTTTTCTTTTCACAACCTTTATTTTACTAAACAGGACGTTTCGGATCCTGTCTGGATCCTTTTTCAACTGTATAAAAACTGAACTGAAGCGCTACCATAAATGTTCTTATACAGTTGAAAAGGATCCAGACAGGATCCGAAACGTCCTGTTTGGTAAAATAATGGTTGTAAAAAGAAAAAAATATTTTTGTGATTTTATAATCCAACCTTAAAAACATGTTTACTTTTTTATTTGAGCAACGTCTCCTGTTTGGTTCATTATTTGACCGATAAAGCCAGTTTGAGATAAGAAAAAAGTCACATTTTTCTTTCAACTGTTTCATGTTTTAGGCTTGCCAGGAGAATCATGTAAACAAAACTAGTCAAAAATAATTTTTTAATTTACCCTATTTTTCTTTTTTCAAACTTCTCTCCGCACTTATAGCGTAGCCTGTAGATAACATAAGGGGATGGGCTTCTGTTCACTAATTGGTTTTACCCCATGTGCTCAAGTCAGGGCAGTGCTCGGGTATTTATCATCAAAAGTCTATGAAGGTGGTAATACAACCCTACATGTATATGTTGCAATCAATTTCAATATCAATCTGTAGTAATTTGCTATGACATACATATTAAGGATCCACACACGTTTGCGTAATAAAATAACAAATCGTAATATTTTTTTAATTTAAAATATTTATTATGAATAAATAGAAACAGTACAAAATGAGAAGTACTTCACCTCTATACATACATGTAATACAGCTATACAGTTTTCCCTTGTATACTACAATACTACACTTTGATTCAATTCATCAAAAAATTAGCAGTAAATCTGTTTACATTTTAATATTATTTTCATCACATGATTTCTATTGCAGTATTGAGGGTGCTCGTATTGGGGGTTCCATTCAGTTTTCTACTCAACTTGAGTAAAGTTAAGTTTAAATTAAATAAATCTTTGAAGAGATTAAAAGATTTAATGTAGATAATATCAAAGTATCCATAATTTCCAAACCTTAATACATTGTTTATTCATTTATTGATTCTTTATGTCATGGTAAGCTAATCTTTCCTAATTGTTGAGGTATTTCTGATGTCCATAACATAACATAGTAGTCCGGACAGGATTGACAATTCCCTACAGAAAATATGAACTCACTCAATGAAATCCAGCGCTTTCTATTAATTCCAAAACTTTGGACATTTAGTCATTACCATATGTATTAAACTAAAATAAATAAATATAATACAGCAAAACCTGTGTAAGTGGAACACCTTTGGTACCACTAAAAAGTGTTCCACTTGTGAGGTGTTCCACTTACAGAGGTGTTCCACTTTACAGGTTTCACTGTACATGTAACTGTAAAAAATGAACAAAACAACCATTTTTGCTGTAAGTCTGTGATTACTGGATTTTCTCATTATGAGGCCCTGGGCATTTAAATGAAATGACTTATTTCTAGTGAGTACTATATATCTAGTATTTCCTCATGATTCATAAAATGGCCAACTGGGCATTTCTTTGAGAATTAACTACAATACTGTACATATCTCTTAATATATCATTAGCTTTGAGGACATTAGACTAATATTACTCAATAATGAACATTTATATGCTGACTTGATATAAATATATGAAAAAAAAAACATCATCTACTCGCATGTATATAACTATTGATTCTAAAGTGTACTTTCTAAATTCCATTCTCTAAAGATAATATATACGTAACAATGTATTTGAAAAAACACAAGATTTCATTGTCAAATTGTTGAATCTTCAATATGCAAAACATAAGGCTAGACATTAGACAAACTATCAACAAGACTTCAACTTCATAAACATTCATTTAATGAAAAATTAATGACACATTATCTACTTGGATATATGATGTAATAATATCTAAATTCCACTGTCTAAAGATTCACTTCTATGTCTTAGTTTCTACATATTTTGAGGAAACTGATACTAGTATTATGCTATTACATCTCCAACATGCAAACAATTACATACAAGTAGTGTGGGTTTAAGGTTATGCAATGCAAATATGTACAAATCATTCGCAAGCCTTGATTTCATGTCGTAAAACCTGTATAAGGAACACCTATGTACCTTAAAATACTGCTCCCTCAGGGAGGTACTTACGGTGGTTCATTTTACATTAATTACTCATGGAGGTACTTAAGGAGGTTCATTTTACATTAATCACTCAAGGAGGTACTTAGCGAGGTTCATTTTACATTAATTAATGGTTACCAGGTAACAGGACTTTGTTCCACTTTACAGGTTTTACGTGACTCTTTTCTAAATTTGAGATAATTCCTTGACCCATTGGTAATATCAACATGCAGTTTTGAGCTTGCATTTTGAAAATGTTACAATTATAGCATTAATAGTCCTCTTTAGGTAAAGTTAATGATGTAAACCTCATATGAGCTGGCCAAAAGCAGGTATTATATCTGCTGTTAATACTGATATATAGTATAAGATGGACTTTTTCATTATTCAATTTGATCTATTTTAATAGAAGAGCCATGGAGACCAAAAAGTTGATCCTATGACCCAGCTAATAAAAACTCACAAATCATATACCAAATTAAAGCCAGTATGTCGGGTTTTTCATTCCAACCTTCATAAGTCTTTAACTAGAGGACTAAGAACTTTTGAGACCCCTGGCTCCCCTACTATGGAGGACATAAATTTCATGCTTGCTACAAATCGTATTATGTATGTCCTCTGTAACTACCCTGTATGCATTGCTATGCATCGTACACTACAGTATAAAAAACTGCAAACTTTAAGTGGAAATTTTTCATACTTAACAGTTTCACTATAATACAGCATACAGAGCCACCTATCTTCAATGTTACACCTCAGTTTATGCTTGAACATGGTCATATACATTGAATTGATTCAGAGAGAACAACACCAGAGGGGCACCATTCTGAGGTTGTGATATATAGATAGATGGTCCGGGATGCAAATTGTCAATAATACAATAACAGAAAATGTCACATTTCATCAATGTGCAATATGGTATTGGTATTCAGATTTCAACAAGTGGTTTGATGGATAACATGATTTGGTAATAATCTGATACAATCTCTTGAGTGTTCTAGGCACCTACATGTTGATTGTATGTTTTGTATAAACAATTTTAAAGCAAAAACCAGTACTTAATCCTAAAATACTCTCAATATGTGGAATACTTAAATTAAATGATCAATTAGTCCTCAAAAAGAAAGAAACACTGGTCTGACCAGAAAGGTTTCGGATTGCAAGGTACACAAAAAACCTGCATAACAGACAATTAGTTTCTATGGGCCATTTTTCCAAAATTATTCCTGTTTTCTCTCTGAACAAAAGCATCGTTTGTCATATAACATGTGTAATTCTATGTACAATATATGATGTGTGTTTCATTTCAATTGATTTCATTCATCATGGCCGTGTTTCAGACTATATTCCATTTTGCATTCTTACAAACAAGACCATGTGAAATATTAACATGATTTTTCATATGGAGTACATGTTGGATGATATTATACAAATGATAACATTGTATTGAATATGATATAAATGATGTCATTGTTGACCTTAAATGAAATAAGGTCATTGTTGACCTTGAATGAAATAAGGTCATCATTCATTGACCTTGAATGAAATAAGGTCATTGTTGACCTTAAATAAAATAAGGTCATTGTTGACCTTGAATGAAATAAGGTCATTGTTGACCTTGAATGAAATAAGGTCATTGTTGACCTTGAATGAAATAAGGTCATTGTTGACCTTGAATGAAATAAGGTCATTGTTGACCTTGAATGAACTTATGTATGATGTATTGAATAATTGCACTCATTCTTCCGGAACTATTTCTTCTTGTCATCTTTGCACCAAATGACATATCGTTGAGCAACGTTAAGCGGAGGACTATATCCTTCAGGGTATGTTGTGTCTTCAAACAACACTGAATAGTCATCTTGGGGCTGGAAATATAAATACATACAAGATTAAATACTTCTCATTTAACATGATTTACATACACCATGAGATATTTGAAAAACATATTTATATTGTAAGAAACTGCAATAAACATCAGAGAGCAATCTGGGTAAAAATTAAATATTGTGGGTTTGATTTTTTATTGGAGAATCCTTGTTTGACTACTGAGACTGCTGATCAATCTGGGTATTCAAAACTACTGATTGCTTTCTGGCCAATCAAAATCAAGTTATTATTCAGTTTAAAGCTACTCACTCTTTTGGGTATCTCATGTATAAGAGCACGATAGAAGCATGTGGTCTGTGGGTATAGTGCCAAAACAAGCTGAAACAAATAGAACCAGCTGTATAAAGTGAACGACTATTGTAGAAATCAAACAATTTTTTGAAGATCATTGAGAGGAAATATGAGGTCAAAAAATTAAACGATTGAATCAGAGCAAATAATTACTTTAATATTTATGAGACTTTTTGGACAACCATCATATAAAATTTGATGAAATCAGAGGAAATAATTAATGTAATATTCATAAGACTTTTGGATAACCCTCCTTTAACATAAAATTTGATGCAATCAGAATCAATAAGACTTTTTGAACACCCCTCAACTTAAAACTTGACTTACAGCTCCTTTCTGAAACAAGGCATCCGGGTCTGTTTCTGGGTTGGCTTTCCATACTGGTAAAGGAACTATCCGCCTCTTACTCAATGTGTGTCTCCTGAAACAACAATTACTATATGTTACAGTTAAATACTAGCTTTCCATACTGGTAAATGAACTATCCGCCTTTTACTCAATGTGTGTCTCCTGAAACAACAATTACTATATGTTACAGTTATATTCTAGCTTTCCATACTGGTAAAGGGACTATCCGCCTCTTACTCAATGTGTGTCTCCTGAAACAACAATTACTATATGTTACAGTTATATTCTAGCTTTCCATACTGGTAAAGGGACTATCCGCCTCTTACTCAATGTGTGTCTCCTGAAACAACAATTACTATATGTTACAGTTATATTCTAGCTTTCCATACTGGTAAAGGAACTATCCGCCTCTTACTCAATGTGTGTCTCCTGAAACAACAATTACTATATGTTACAGTTATATTCTAGCTTTCCATACTGGTAAGGGGACTATCCTCCTCTTACTCAATGTGTGTCTCCTGAAACAACAATTACTATATGTTACAGTTAAATACTAGCTTTCCATACTGGTAAAGGAACTATCCGCCTCTTACTCAATGTGTGTCTCCTGAAACAACAATTACTATATGTTACAATTATATTCTAGCTTTCCATACTGGTAAGGGGACTATCCGCCTCTTACTCAATGTGTGTCTCCTGAAACAACAATTACTATATGTTACAGTTATATTCTAGCTTTCCATACTGGTAAAGGGGACTATCCGCCTCTTACTCAATGTGTGTCTCCTGAAACAACAATTACTATATGTTACAGTTATATTCTAGCTTTCCATACTGGTAAGGGGACTATCCGCCTCTTACTCAATGTGTGTCTCCTGAAACAACAATTACTATATGTTACAATTATATTCTAGCTTTCCATACTGGTAAGGGGACTATCCGCCTCTTACTCAATGTGTGTCTCCTGAAACAACAATTACTATATGTTACAGTTATATTCTAGCTTTCCATACTGGTAAAGGGGACTATCCGCCTCTTACTCAATGTGTGTCTCGTGAAATAGCAATAACTTTGAGTAAGTATTTTACAATCATAATTTTAATTTAAACTGTTATCATCAGTAAATTTATATGAGCAGGGTTATCATTCAAAAGAAATCACAAAGCATACTACATATAATATCATCAGTACTTTGCATCATGGGATATACTGTTGCATTATGGGCCGTATATACTCACTCTTTGCCCTCTTCTGCATCTATATCATCTACATCATATTTATTAGCTACACCATTAAACTGTACAATCTCTGCAAGTATCCAGTTTTCTTCCCCATCACTCCCTTTTACCCTGCAAATAGAATAAATCATTTACAAATAGATGAACATCCAAAAATAGCTAAGGAACTTTCAAATAAATAAACAAGAGAAACCTTTAAAGAAGATTCTACACTTTTATATGGGACAAAATTTCCTTGATTTTAAGTCAAAATATTTTTCTGTAAAATTTTGGATGAACAAATATAACACGAACCTGGCTGCCACTTTGTCACCCTGTTTCCCAATATAAGTAGAATCTGCAGGAGTTGCCCCACATAATGGCGGGGGATCCTCACCAGGCTTGCCAATCCACAGAGGTAACGTTAGAGCATTCTGTTGTAACATCGACATGAGCACACCTCGGCGCATTATTTGTTTAGGACGGTCTCCACTAGCTGTAATGATATAAGAAGATTTATTTATGTGCCTGTTTTCCAGGTTTGACAGTGTTCCATCTACACTCTTCAAAAAAGGAGATTATTATATACTTTGCTCTAGTCGTATCCAATCAAAATAGGTCAATCAAAATCCAGCTAGCCAATTAAAATTGCAGTCAATGAATGAATGAGTCAGAATAGGTTGATCAAAAGCAAGCTACTGAGTAAGATTTGCAGTCACATTAATTCTATGCCTTCATTATAAAGTAGCTGGCATTTGTTTCAAATTCAAACTCACACAAAAAGCCATGTCAGCTTCTTCTGGGGTCATGAAGACTATATACAAACAAAAAAACATCCAGCAGTACAGTATACATTTGTCCTATTCAGAATGCAGTTTTAGCTACTAGCAAGTTGTAAGGTTTGCTGTTATTTTTGTACTAATATTAGTGACCAGTTATGAATGATTATGTAACTTTTGTGGGGAAATAGAAAATGAGTTTATTTCATGATTAAATGCCAAATACATAGAGAAAATAGAAAAATATTGTTTGACAACATCACTAGCAAAATTAATGTTGATCAACATGATCCTGAAAATACGTTCATTATGTTAATTTCTCTAAAAGATAAATCTGGAGATTAACATTTTGGGTGCATCACACTTAAAGTATATTATAACATATGTAAATAACAAGTTTTTTGTATAAATTGTATATATTAATGTAGTGTAGTGTAGTTTTGTACAATTTTATTTTGTAATGACTAATATGTCAGGTCATGACATCTAAAGAGTCAATAAAAGATATATATATATATATACACGTTACAGGCTGCATTTCAGTTTAAGTATAATAAAATAGGCAACTTTATAAGTTCCCATGAATGATCACAACACATTGATCTATTTTATCACTTATTCCAATCAGTGACTCTCAAAAATCATTGATTTTACAATTCCACTTGTTTCTAAATCTCTAAAGTTATCAGGGGGCCATTAACAGAAACTTAGTAAAGTTATGAATTCGTAAATGAATTGTTGTAACTATGGATATAATGACATCACAGTTAGAGAACAATGGATTTTATGAATTCTTAACTTTACAAAGTTTCTGTTAATGACCCCCAGATTAGTTTGATTTATATATTTATTTTAGAAATCTGCATTTTGTACTCACAAGCTCCGCTCCTCACTGCTTTTATTTCAGCAATCTTATCTAAAGCTCTTCTTAAAAGTTCTGCCTCTGCCTCAGCATCCTGCATTGCTGTGTTATAAAGACCCCTTAGCTTAGACTTGAAGTAGGGTGAAACTGGAAAATAAAGACCCCTTATGCTTAAACAATGGAGACTCATCTTCATACACAGCTCCCAGTAGTTGTGGTGAAGATACGTGTAAAGAATTTGAATCTGAATCAAAAAGAATCTACATTCATTTTGCATTGATGGGAATGGAACTATAGCTATAATGAACACAAATCACAAAAACAATGACATTATAATAGAAAGCCTAACACAGAAAATATTAAGTTCAATAAGGATAATTATTGACGCTGAGTCTAGAATTAAAAGATTCCAATAATAGGTGCTTGTATAAAGTAATATATTTGGACTTAAACAATAACTGAATAATAGGCATTAGTACCAACTTGAACCTTTTGATTTAACTATCAATGATACCGATACCTTTTGCGTTCGCTTTAGACTTGGCTTCTTGTTGCATTCTTTCATGAGTTTTTGTAATATTGTTTAAATTATGTTCTCCCCGCTCTCTTTCTTGCTATAAAACAGAATATAGTTTCACGATAAATAGTTGATATTTTACACGTTCACTGAAAAAAGTATTTCCAAAATAATCCATTTAAATAAAATCCCCCAAAGGAAAGATAAAGCTCATTTCATCAGCTGACATTTCTCATGTTCTGGCTTTACTAGTTACAAAGTTGAAAAATTATCAGGGTAAATAGCATCATTCTTTTGCCCAGTTTTCTCTACTATGTGTAACTATGTGACATTTAATGTTGACGATTAATATAGATATGTACCTGAACTTGAAATACTAGCTGATGGAGTTCTTTAAGCATAGCTTTGATTTTCAGATCTGTAGCATTGTTACTAACAACAGTAGGGGTGGATGTTCCACTGGAACTTGGCACATCTCTGGTGGCCGGACTCCCAACTGAATAAGGTTTCGGACTTGACTTTGATTCTTTGTCCATGTGAGAAGGCTTACCTGTAATGTAATTATCTTGAAATAAATACGAGGAATTATTGTGCAAACGTCAAACATGTTCTTATAAGCTTAAGTTGTGCCTAATACCCAATGATTTGGTATTGGTTTTAAAAACTTTAAATTGAATTTTAAACGAAACGAACACAAAAATCTGTGTGTAAATTTTCGGAAACTTTCCTTATCAATTAAATGATCTAAAAAATACACCAGAACCTGAACCTCAGTAATCCCAACACCTCTCAATATGAACACCAGTCAGTCTGAATTTGGCAATATCCCATTGACTGACCCTTGCATAATCTATGTATGAGACAGTGTAAAGAGTAATTCTATTATAACTTACCAAAACTTCTGCTACTAGTGCTAGAAGCAGTGATTTGTGATGCAGCCCATGATTTTGCTTTTCTCATCTTGCTGGTTATATAATGCCCTTATGTGTTCATGAGTAAATCAGTGTAACATCACAGAAAATCCTAAAATTCTTGGGAATATGTTGTAATACTGATGCTATTGTTTTGAGCGTGACATGTGGATACTATTTTGTCTATAGCATGGTCATATAGTCGTGAAATGGTCAGGATCAATCTGGAACACACAAAACCATAAGTCTTAATTTCAATATCACTGGTCAGTATCAAGCGAAGGTACAGCCATCACCTTCACATTTAAGATGGCGGACATGGAGTGTCAATTTCGATATTTTAGTTTTCATGGAACTAAACAACTCTAAGTTGACATAATGCTTGATATTTGAGCTAGGCTAAATCAGACTTGTATCACATGGAAACTTTTGAATATGATCATTTCTTCATATAACAATATCTTCCATCGCTTTAACATGAAACCAAAATCCCAGTCACTTTCACTTAGGCGGTGGAAGATATCGTTGAATTGTGGTGCTTACGCAGCATGGACACTTGATCATACAAAAGATCTCAGTATAATGTCTGAGTTTCGATAGAATGTCACCCCCGTCAGTGGATTGAAGTCCCTGTGCCCTGTTGAGAAAAATTCTTGAGAAATCACTCTCTCAGATGTATTATAGTACATGTACAGTATTTGCAGAAGCTAATCTACAGAAACATTTAGTTAATCATATAAAGTGAGATAACAAATTGACATGATTGACCCACAGTGAACACCATCTATTGATCTCTCTTATTAGAAGTAATCTTCTTCTATTAATAATAGAGATCAATCGATGGTGTTCACTTTGGATTGACCGAGGAGAATATTATTTTTTACAAAAATTTGAAAAAAAATAATATTTTTCACAATTTTGAAGATGACAATTTTAGGTCAAAAACTCCACAGATCGTCACATTACTCGATAACGAGACAGAGTAGATACTTGTCTAAATTACAGATAAGTATAAAATACACCTTACTCACCCTAAAGACCTATAATATTGACATTTCACAAATTTCAGGGAAAATAAAAATCACTGAGAGACGAACAGACCACAAACTAGAAGGATGTAACGAGGAATTTGATTGGTCCACGATTTGTTGCTATAAAATGTCAAATGTTTAAAATGTTGCCAGATTACTTGACTCTCCCACTCTGTGGGTTTGTGTTCTTTCCAAGTTTATTTATTTTTGTACGCAAAATAGCACATACCTTCCTTGGGAGCTATTTTAATGAGTCGGATCAAGTCAATATCAGTGTGAAGTAAGTAAAACCTAATTTTCTCCCTATTATCGCCCACCTGAATGAAAGTGAAAACTGAAGTCGGTGATAAGACAGTACGTGTATATATATGATTTTTCGTAAGGTTCGGCACATTCGTATTACCTTCATTTGATGAATATTACTATCATTTTATCATCCATTCTGGTACCCAGCATCTTAGTTCTAAGAGTCTTCATTGTATAGACATGAGCCACACCCACTCAAGGAACCCGATAACCTTCATTAGTCTGTGTTACTTAGTGTAGTTGTCTTTCTAGTTCTAAATTCTCTAGTGGTAAATTCAATGCCCCGTGTGGGAATCGAACCTAGGATCCAAAGACTGATGCTCTACCGACTGAACTAGTTCGATTCCCACACGTCGGGGCATTGAATTTAGCACACTTCTTTCAATTTCTTTATCTGGCTCGTTACACTATACTCATTAGTTAGTCATTCCCCTTGGGTGCCAACGGGTCATTACATATCATATAAGCACCTCACCTTTCATGATTCTAGGGTAGTATCGTCCACCCATGCAGTATTAGCCGTGATAGCTGGTGTTATTGTAATGTCTAACACTCATGGCGACATCATCAAAGATCAGTAAGTAGTCTATGAAGGATCCGTACACAATAATGCTTACACAAGAATTTGTACATACATGTATATTTTTCCTATAATTAATTGAAAGTTAGTGTCTGTATTTTTAGATTTGTTAATAAATCCAACTGGAAATTTTTGAGATTTTGTCTGTGATGTTATTCCAGTGAAATCTGTCTTGTTCGAATACCATTATTAATGTCTTTGGGATTTTTAACATAGAAGTCTATGACAGGATAAAAATGACACTGAAAAAGGCGTTCACATTGGCAGGTAGATTAGAATGGTGTTCAATTATACAGGTTCTACTTTGCTTCTCAAACTTTTAACTTATTCTTATTTTAGGCACTGGCTCTTAAACCCATTCTTCATGTTCGCCACTCCATATATGGCATACGATGTTGTAGCAATGTATATTCACCACACAGTTCGATTCAGGACGGAGTTACAGGGTCAAACTATGATTCAGTGCATCGTCCATTACTTTAGTAAAAACAAAGTAATGATGTTTCACCATATATGTTTACCAATGGTATATCTGCCAGCAGTTTTGGTAAGTTAACAATAACACAGATGCGAGTAAGTAGTTACCATTTTCACCTCCAGGTGGCTAATTTGGGTTAGATAACATGGCACAGTATTAGAAAGTTCCCTCAAACTTGAATATTCATCAGCTTTAGTGGTTCAGTTTTCATATTACCCTTACATGTATGTATCTGATAAATTGACAAATTGAAATATATCCAGTAAAAGAAAATATTATCTGCCCAATATAAGAAAAGATATTGTAACGGAATTTTGAAAATGCAAAATTTTTGATTTTTGATAAAGTGTTGTATTTTTGTACATTAGGCAATTATTACACTTGGAAAGTAATTTCCTATTGAGATTATTAAGATTTATAAATGTAGTATCATTTGCAGCACTTAGGTTGTACTTACAGAGGTGAAATAGTTCACATGTTTTATTTATTTGATCACGATTTTGTTTATGTTGATCGGGCAGTCTTATCTGGCAGTCTAATTTGTAGTTGATCGGTAGTCTAACATGACAACTTTATTATTTTACTTCCTGCTTTTGATTCGATTGAATCGAAGGAAAATTAGACTAGATAGTGGTTAATTACTGTTATATTTCTTGAGTCAATATTATAATCTTGTTGTATGATCAATATTGAAGCGAAATATGGCGTAAATAAGCTGTAATTCACAGTTGAAATCTTGTACGAAAATCGATGACGTCATCGGGCCTATATAAGTATCTCGCTGTTGAAGGATCGTCAGTGCGATGCCAGATGTTGTCGAGGAAGGACCTCCAGAGCGGAATTTCGGGAAACAGCTAAAATCTTCTAAGTTTTATAGAACTTAGTTGATTTTGTGGTCTTGAAGCTATACGTTTGCAGTATACACATGAAGATAGAAGCTGTACCTTAGTAGTATACATCTGATGAGCCAAGCTATACGTTTGCAGTATACAAGGGCAGATTGAGGAAACTAAGTGTGAGGAACTTAGTTTATTTTTGGAACTTGGAATTTTGGGAAAACTTTGATGTAGCTAAGTGTGTGAAACTTAGTTTATTTATCGCACTGGAAGTAAAGGAGATCTACAAGACTGGACAAAACTTCAACAGGGTGAAGCTATCCCCAGCGCAAAGCATTAGACGTATTGTCCAGCCTTCATGGACTGAGAGGAAATGCTGACATAACTTGTGTTTGAGAAACAAGCTATTTTGATCATCAAGGAACTTAGACGATTTACAACATTATTGGACTTAGTCAGTATTTGGTGAAACATTATTTTGGACTTTGTTATTTCTGGAGATAGAAATATTTAACTTAGAATATTTTAACATCAGTATAACTTAGTATGAAATTAACTTAGTCAATATTTGGTAAAACATTATTTTGGACTTTGTTGTTTTTGGAAAGAGAAATATTGAACTTAGAATATTTTAATATCAGTATCACTTAACATTAAATGAACTTAGTCATTTTAGAGGTCAAATATTTTCACATGTTATATTTTTGCATATGTCGTTGTGTGCATGCTATATTTGTAGGTAGCCTTATTATTTAGTTGTGAAGAAAGCAGGCTACATGGACTTAGCAGTTGATGCCGTATATTAGACGTTCTTGGACTTGGTAGTTTGAAGATTGTGATAGTTTGACTTATACATCTACAGAGAAGAGGTTCTGGGACTTAGCAGTTTATTCAATGAGATATTTTGACTTTGATGATTTTGGGTCATTGAAGTTAGAATATACATCTACATAGAAGAGGTTCCAGGACTTAGCAGTTTATTCAACGAGATATTTTGACTTTGATGATTTTGGGTCATTGAAGTTAGAATATACATCTACAGAGAGGACGTTCCAGGACTTAGCAGATTATCCAGCGAGATATTTTGACTTTGATGATTTTGTGTCATTGAAGTTAGAATATACATCTACATTGAGGAGGATCCAAGTGATAGCCGTTCACAGAGCTGATAGTTTGACTTAGATTATTTCACATAATCAAAGTTGAATTATACTACAACACATTGAGGAGGATCCAGGACTTAGGAGTTTACACAACTTGATAGTTTGACTTAGATTATTTCACATAATCAAAGTTGAATTATACTACAACACATTGAGGAGGATCCAGGACTTAGGAGTTTACACAACTGATAGTTTGACTTAGATTATTTTACATAATCAAAGTTGAATTATACTACAATACAGAGAAGAGGATCCAGGAGATTTACGTTTACGGAGTAATAGTTTGACTTAGATTATTTCACATAATCAAAGTTGAATTATAATACAACACAGTGAAGAGGATCCAGGAGATAGCCATTTACCGAGCTGATAGTTGACTTAGATGATTTCACATCATCAAACTTGAATCATACTACACTACATAGAAGAGGATCCAGGAGATTACTATTTCAGGTTCAAGTTACAAGTACAATACAAGACGTACAAGTATTACAACATATATGAACTTTTAATATTGGAGATACAACAGTGATATATTGATCATCAGCTTCAATTTATATGGACTCTGGATATTGTGTTATTAGTGATTATTATTAGTTTATATGGACTCTGGATATTGTTTCATTAGTGATAAATATTAGCTTATATGGACTTTTGAGTTGTGAGTTTTGAGAGAGATATTAAAATCGTAACACTCTTACAATTAGACTTGAAATTTTATGTACATCTTTATTTGGGCTTATAAACGCCACAATATACTGTTTTATATTTTATATTTAATTGTATGTCTGTTTAATTCTTTAGGGACAATCGCACATTTAACGTGTGCCGTGTAACTCACCAAGTAAACACCGTTTACTAAACAGTGGGCCTATTATTAGCCACGCTACCACGTATATCCACAAAAATAGGCCAAACTGTTACATTGGTGGCAGCGGTGTTGGGATTGACTGTTTCTGAGGAATTGAACAAGAGGCACATTATAGCACTTTAAAGATGGATACAGAGGATCCAAAGTCGATAGAGAGTGGTGATCTCTCTGATACAAATACAGACAAGTCTAAAGATGTAGAGAAGACTGTCTTTGTAAAGTTAGCTACAGACGGTGAGATAGATAATCCCATAGCCAAGGATGACACTCTTCAATATACAGGAAGAAAGGCTACGGAACATATGGCTACAGAACTCCCAGCGATGGAGAAATGGAGGTTGCCAAGTGAGGCAGATCTAGATGAGAGACACCCTACAGTTGGGGGTGCAGAAGCAATCTACCCTAGTGATAAGACTGGGATAGAAACTGAGTTTAAGAAAGCCTGGAGTGGACAGACTACTGGCTATTGGTCAGGCGCAATACATAATGGTGTTTATAGTCCACAGAGTCAAGCATGGGGAGCCAGACCCAAAGGAGATAGATATATGCCTCGCACCTCAACCATGATAACTACACCTGCAGAACTTAGAGTGGACATGCAGGAAAAACCAGCTGACAGAGAAATAAAAACTCATATCCATGTTATGGAAGATACCATAAACCAAAATGTGACTACCATAAACATGATGGAGGGACACATGTCTCATATTGAAGGACAGGTGGCTAACATGGAAGGACACATGTCTAACATGGGAAGCCAGGTCAATAACATTGGTGGAGAAGTCACACAGATCAAAGATCATATTGGAACTTTGTCACAAACTTTGAAGGCGGAATTTAAGGAAGAGATGAATAACTTATGCCAGACCTTACATATGGCATTACAAAGTTCAACTTCTCGTCCTGAACCAGTTTTACAGGGTGACGTCAGACCTTCAAGTCCTGTAGTGAAATTAGGAACAAGTGTAGACACCAGAACAATGTTACAGGCTAAGTCCAGTGCGACTTCTCAGAGATTACAGTCTCGAGAAGTTCTTTCTACATTTAATCCGCAGCAAGGAGTGGTAGGGGGGCCCACATTAGTTAATCCAGAATTAACTGCTGATCAACCCAGAATAGTAACTCCCCCAAAGTGGCCACTCATACGCCAGAAGAGAATTGCTTCTGATGAAGATTTTACAGGATTGCCAAAGAGACCTGCATTTAAGAGTCCTCCGACAAAAAGGAGAGTTGCAGCTGTAAAGTCAGAAGATGACTATGGATTCGGAGAGACAAAGTTTGTGGGAACACCGAGTAAAAGAATGTTTGTGCCTCAACAGACTCAAAGTCAGCCTTCCAAGGATAGATACCGATCTACATATGATGAATTACCGAATGAGGCTGAAACCAGATATGAAGAAGCTCTGCAGACTAATGCAAATATGACACATTTTACTCCTCAAGAAGAGGAAACGGCCGTACCAATGAATGATACAATGCCTTCAGTGATAGCTCAGTTTGCAAAGATGCATGAAGAGACGACTAAATTAGTTGGGAAGGTATTGGAAGAGACAATACCTAAGAGAGCTGCCTCTCAGAGCAAGACAAAGATAAAACCTGACACATACAATGGAACTACACCATGGATTGACTACAAAGCCTATTTTGCCATGTGTGTAAGTGCAAATTCATGGAGCGATGAAGAGAAGAAACAGTTTCTTGCAACTAGCCTTAGGGGTCAAGCGCAACAACTCATCTATGAGATGGACCCTGGCTATACGTATGATGAATTGGTGTCTGCCTTAGATAAAAGGTTTGGCCCAGGAGGTAAAGCAGATGTGTACCAAGCAGAGTGGGTGGGCCGAACACGTAAACCCAAGGAAACACTACAGACTCTTGGTCAAGATGTCAGACGGCTGACATCATTAGCATATCCTGAGTTACCTCGGGCTGCTCAAGATCGTTTGGCTAGGGAACGTTTTGCGCAGGCTATCCCTGATGATGAGATTAGGCGATCCATTCATAATCATAGCGGAGATTGCAGCACTTTAGACAAGGCCATTGAAATTGCCATACGAGAGGAGTCTTATCTTGAGTCTGAAAGGATGCGCAAAGGTTTAAAACCAAGACATAGAGATGAAAGAGTAAATGCTGTAGAAGAGAAACAGGCTCAAAATGAAATGATGCAATTGGTAAAGGCGTTTCAGGAGATGCATAGGGACTCTACAGTAATGCAAAATAAATTGATGCAGGAGAATCTTATGAAGGTGGTGCAAGAGATGCACAAAGAATCTACAGCTAATCTTAAGACAATAATACAAGAGTTGAAGGACAAAGAAAAATCCAATGAGTCTGGAGAGAAAAGGCCTGTGTCCAGAGGTGTCAAATGTTATTATTGCGACAAGTTAGGACATTATCAGTCTGATTGTTACAAAAAGCAGAATGACATCAAGAAAGGCATCATCAAAGATTCGAAAGGAGAATCCACAAATCCTGTCAAGTTTCTAACACATGGAGACTTGGAGATATCCAAAAGTGATAGTAGCGACACTACGATACGCAAGATAATAGCCACTGGTACTGTGTGTGGAACGAAGGTAGAGTTCTTAGTGGATTCTGGAGCCGTTCGAACTATGATTGGCCAGCGAAGTTATATGCAGATACCAGATAGACTGAAACCCAGATTGTATCCTGCAGATAGGGTATTCATTCAAGCAAGTGGCAGTCCTATAGCAGTCTGTGGAATAATTGATGGAATAATTGAATTAGATGGTCAGGAAACACAAACATCCATTGTAGTGGCAGATATTGATCATGATGGAATCTTAGGATCTGATTTCATGACAATCACTGGTGCTGTGATAAATTATGGAGCTAAAGAATTGACCTTTCCAGCAAGTCAACTTGCTGAGGCTATGGCAGCTAATGTGATTGAAGATAAGATGCTGCCTTCCACTACTTCTTCAGAGAAGACATCTGCAGATACAGATACCGAGATTATCCAGCTTGAGGAACCTGAGGAACCAGAGTTGCCTCCAGCACCTTGTCCAACAGATGAAAGTGACAACAGTGATGATGATTTAACTGAGCTCAAACTTGGAACTCCTGTGTCACAGTCGACACCTGTTGGAGTAAGATCAAGTCCAATTGGTTATTATCCAGTTAAATCCGGAGAAGAAGATGGATGGGAACCTGCACCTGATGTACCATTTTGTCCGGGTTTGATCTGTGTTACACCGACGAGTGTAGTGATACCAGAGACTCCCTCTGTGAGTCAGGGAAGTACGTCCCAGGGATCGTCGAGTGACGTGCAGGGTATTCAAGACACTCCAGATTCCCAAGATGTAGAACCTGATTTATCCCAATATCAACGAAGTTTGCAAAGTGAAGATTTGTTTTCAAACAAATCAAGTAGTCCAGAGTTAGAGTTGAACAGGGACTCAGCAGAATGTGACGAAGAAAGCTTCCAGACTTGCAGTTCTGCTTCAGAGTTGCAGGCTCAATGTTCAACAGGACTCACAGTTAATCAAGATGATACTGAGTTACCAAATATAGGAGAGGCTAGCGGAAGTCAATCAGTCACGGATTGCAGAGTGAAAGAGGATGTTACCATTGAACCTTACACAATGCGTTTAATAGAAGTGGAGATGCAGAAGAGCATCAATTCGTGTGAGTTGGGAATTATAGAGCCTCTTACTGATTTTGACGCAGCAAATGTAGAAGTTGTGTCCACATTGGTAGAATTAGGCCAGCAACAATTGTTTGTGGAAGTGTGGAATCATACTGAATTTGAAGAACATCTACCGGCTGGAATAACCATTGGAGAGTACAGTACCATTGAAACTGGAGTGTATCATTTAACAGATGCATCTGAGTTGCCTCAAGATGATGTATGCATCTTACAGGGAGCATCTGCTGGTACAGACATAAACATACAAACACTACCAGCACATTTACAGGAATTATTTGACAGAAGTTGTGAACATCTGACGGATAATCAAAAGGAAAAAGTTAAAGTTATGCTGTGTCGAAATGCTGACATATTCGCCACGGGAGATGCTGATTTAGGACGCACTCACCTAGTTAAACACCACATCGATACTGGTGATTCTGCCCCTATTAAACAGATGTATCGACCCTTGCCGAAAGTTAAACAAGAGGAGGTGAATAAACAGATTGAGGATATGTTGGAGAGAGGGATAATTGAGAAATCAAAAAGTCCATGGGCATCTCCAATTGTCTTGGTGAAAAAGAAAGATAATTCATGGAGGTTTTGTGTAGATTACAGGCGCCTCAACTCTGTCACCAAGAAAGATGCATTCCCTATACCACGAATAGAGGAGACCCTCAACATGATGAATGGATCAACTTACTTCTCTTGCTTGGATATGGCAAGCGGATACTGGCAATGTGAATTAGATGAGAATGCAAAAGAGAAGTCTGCATTTGTCGTAAGAGGTGGCTTATACCAATGGGTTGTCATGCCTTTTGGGTTGGCGAATGCCTCTTCTACATTTTCAAGATTAATGGAACAAGTGTTACATGGACTCAGCTCGCAGTCATCGCTCGTCTACTTGGATGACGTCATAACGTTTTCGCCAACGTTTGATGGCTGTATGGATCGATTACAAGAAGTATTCGACAGATTCAGAGCTGCAGGTCTTCGTCTCAAACCGAGGAAGTGTTCCTTGTTCCAGAGAGAAGTTGATTATTTGGGACATGTGGTGTCGGAGAATGGGATCGCTCCAAATCCAAAGAAAGTTCAGCAGATGGCTGAGTACCAAACACCAAAGAACGTCAAGGAAGTTAGGCAATTTTTGGGTGGTGCATCATACTACAGGCGCCATGTGCAAGACTTTGCAAAAATTGCTGGTCCCTTACATGCTTTGACGAAGAAAAACCAGAGATTTTATTGGGATGAAGATTGCCAAGTAGCATTTGACATGCTAAAACAGAAGCTTATCACAGCTCCTATACTGGCGTATCCCAGAGATGACTGCCCATATATTCTTGATACAGATGCCAGTAACGAGTCTATTGGTGCTGTACTATCTCAACTTCAAGATGGTGAAGAAAGAGTGATATATTATGCCAGTAAGCGACTCAATAAACAAGAGAAAAACTACTGTGTTACAAGGAGGGAGTTGCTGGCTGCAGTGAACTATGTGCGCTACTTTCGACAATACCTGTATGGAGTCCATTTTAAACTCCGAACGGATCATAGTTCACTGAGATGGTTGATCAACTTTAAGGATCCCGAGGGACAACTGGCTCGTTGGTTGCAGGTGATTCAAGAGTACAATTTTGAACTCGAGTTTCGACCAGGCAACAAACATCAGAACGCAGATGTGATGTCCAGGATTCCCTGCCGACAGTGTGACCACTGTGAAATACCAGAGGAGACTACCATGTTTTGTGTCGAGGATATAACAACAGTGGCTATCCATCCAGAGTGGACTTTAGAGAAGATAGCAGAGGCTCAAGCCGAAGATGCCGATATTGGGCCAATACTGAAAGCAAAACTTAAGTCTGAAGCGAGACCATCTTGGGATGAAATAAGCTATAACAGTGCAGCTATCAAGCACTATTGGAATCAGTGGGATCGCATTGTGCTGAATAAGGGAGTTTTATGCAGAAGTTGGGAAGATGATGAAGGACATACTGCATCACTTCAGATATTGGCACCAGCGGTTCTTAGGCCAATAGTGTTGGAGATGAGCCACAGTAACAAAGTTGCTGGACACTTTGGCATTAAGAAGACATTTATGAGGAGTCGACAGCACTTCTATTGGCATGAACAACGTAATGATGTACGAGCTGTTGTGCGAACTTGCAAGATTTGTGGTGCAAGGAAGAAACCCATGAAACCATATCGTGCCCCTATGAAGACACATGGAGTTGGTAATCCCATGGAAAGGATAGCCATAGATATCCTTGGGCCTTTCCCGGAAACTCCTCGGGGAAACAAAGTTATACTTGTATGTGGGGACTATTTTTCCAAGTGGATGGAGGCTTTCGCTTTACCCAATCAAGAGGCCCGTACTGTTGCTGACAAGATAGTGGCTGAAGTTGTATGTCGACTAGGAATGCCTGCAACCCTACATTCCGATCAGGGACGTAACTTTGAAGCGAAAGTCTTTCAAGAGATGTGCAACTTGCTGGGTATAGAAAAGACGAGGACAACACCATTCCATCCCCAGTCAGATGGGATGATAGAGCGCTACAACCGGACGTTGTTAGATTCGTTGGCTAAGCTCCTTCAGCCAGAACCCCACCAGACAGACTGGGATTTGCAAATTCCGTTTGCATTAATGGCCTACAGAACGGCAGTAAATGAATCCACAGGCGAGACACCAGCTATGTTGATGCTCGGTAGAGAGCTGAAACTTCCTCTGGAGACATTAATTGAAGTCCCACCAATGGATACTGAGGAAAGTGACTACGTCACTGATTTAAGAGAGAAACTTAGTGAAGCCCATGATCGTGCACGAGCGAAACTTAAACTCAGTGCAGAAAGACAGAAGGTGGCGTATGATCGGAAGTTGGCTGGACATTCTTACAGTGAAGGAGATGCTGTCTGGTATTTAGACAATACCAAAAGGAAAGGAGTGTCGCCAAAATTGGAAAGTAAATGGAAGGGTCCTTTCCAAATCATCAAGAAGATCTCTGATGTAACCTATCGAATACAGATCAAAGGCAAGAAACCAAGAGTTATTCACTTTAATATGCTCAAGCCATATGAAGCTGAGTTGCCAGATGATTGGCGTATACCAAAGTCACAGCCAGAGATAGTAATGGAACCTCTTACAGATGACCCCGTGCAGGAGTTAATTACTGACAAGGTTCCCTGTTCTACTAAGCATATCTCTAAGACTGTGAAATGGAAGGATCAGGAAGAAAAACCTGAAGTAGAGCCTGAAAGAGACTCTCAACCTATTCTCCAAGATGAAACTCCAGACTACAAGAAAACTGTCAAGACATCACCCAAGAAGGAAGTGGATGACAAACCTTCCAGGAGGGAGCGCAAACGTCCCAGACACTTGGATGATTTTGTGGCTGAGGTTTCAACAAGCAGAGATAGTCATCAGTCGAGGCCATATTCAAAGTCACCTGATTACAGACATGATTGGAGATCAGAATACCGACATGACAGAAAGCGATCAGCTCATTTTTCTGATAGACATTCCCGATTGAGACACAGAGCATCAAATGAGCTTAACAGGTCAAACCGTACTCGTGAAGCAGACCTTTTGGACAGTTTTCCACGTCACAGAAGGCTTAGCAGGGATCGTGATTGGAGATCCAGATCTCGTGACAGTAGATGGAAGTCCAGGTCTCAATCATCCAGGAAGCGCTACAAGAGAGAGTAAATTCACATAAGTATAATTTTAAATATGTGAAGTGAAACATAGTTAGGTGTTAACTTGTTAGATATCTAGATAACTTTGGATAGTTAGATATGCAAGTAGTTAGAAACTAGTTGATAGTTGATAGTTAAACTTGATAGTTAGTTAACCCCGGGGTTGAACATATTTGATAGGTTAAACATATTTGACATGTTATACATTTTTGGCAAGTTAGATATTTTGTAAGTTTGTAGTTAGTTAGAAAGTACATTTATGTCTTAGTTTGGTACGAGGGCGTACCAATATCTTGGTAGGGGGGAGTGTAACGGAATTTTGAAAATGCAAAATTTTTGATTTTTGATAAAGTGTTGTATTTTTGTACATTAGGCAATTATTACACTTGGAAAGTAATTTCCTATTGAGATTATTAAGATTTATAAATGTAGTATCATTTGCAGCACTTAGGTTGTACTTACAGAGGTGAAATAGTTCACATGTTTTATTTATTTGATCACGATTTTGTTTATGTTGATCGGGCAGTCTTATCTGGCAGTCTAATTTGTAGTTGATCGGTAGTCTAACATGACAACTTTATTATTTTACTTCCTGCTTTTGATTCGATTGAATCGAAGGAAAATTAGACTAGATAGTGGTTAATTACTGTTATATTTCTTGAGTCAATATTATAATCTTGTTGTATGATCAATATTGAAGCGAAATATGGCGTAAATAAGCTGTAATTCACAGTTGAAATCTTGTACGAAAATCGATGACGTCATCGGGCCTATATAAGTATCTCGCTGTTGAAGGATCGTCAGTGCGATGCCAGATGTTGTCGAGGAAGGACCTCCAGAGCGGAATTTCGGGAAACAGCTAAAATCTTCTAAGTTTTATAGAACTTAGTTGATTTTGTGGTCTTGAAGCTATACGTTTGCAGTATACACATGAAGATAGAAGCTGTACCTTAGTAGTATACATCTGATGAGCCAAGCTATACGTTTGCAGTATACAAGGGCAGATTGAGGAAACTAAGTGTGAGGAACTTAGTTTATTTTTGGAACTTGGAATTTTGGGAAAACTTTGATGTAGCTAAGTGTGTGAAACTTAGTTTATTTATCGCACTGGAAGTAAAGGAGATCTACAAGACTGGACAAAACTTCAACAGGGTGAAGCTATCCCCAGCGCAAAGCATTAGACGTATTGTCCAGCCTTCATGGACTGAGAGGAAATGCTGACATAACTTGTGTTTGAGAAACAAGCTATTTTGATCATCAAGGAACTTAGACGATTTACAACATTATTGGACTTAGTCAGTATTTGGTGAAACATTATTTTGGACTTTGTTATTTCTGGAGATAGAAATATTTAACTTAGAATATTTTAACATCAGTATAACTTAGTATGAAATTAACTTAGTCAATATTTGGTAAAACATTATTTTGGACTTTGTTGTTTTTGGAAAGAGAAATATTGAACTTAGAATATTTTAATATCAGTATCACTTAACATTAAATGAACTTAGTCATTTTAGAGGTCAAATATTTTCACATGTTATATTTTTGCATATGTCGTTGTGTGCATGCTATATTTGTAGGTAGCCTTATTATTTAGTTGTGAAGAAAGCAGGCTACATGGACTTAGCAGTTGATGCCGTATATTAGACGTTCTTGGACTTGGTAGTTTGAAGATTGTGATAGTTTGACTTATACATCTACAGAGAAGAGGTTCTGGGACTTAGCAGTTTATTCAATGAGATATTTTGACTTTGATGATTTTGGGTCATTGAAGTTAGAATATACATCTACATAGAAGAGGTTCCAGGACTTAGCAGTTTATTCAACGAGATATTTTGACTTTGATGATTTTGGGTCATTGAAGTTAGAATATACATCTACAGAGAGGACGTTCCAGGACTTAGCAGATTATCCAGCGAGATATTTTGACTTTGATGATTTTGTGTCATTGAAGTTAGAATATACATCTACATTGAGGAGGATCCAAGTGATAGCCGTTCACAGAGCTGATAGTTTGACTTAGATTATTTCACATAATCAAAGTTGAATTATACTACAACACATTGAGGAGGATCCAGGACTTAGGAGTTTACACAACTTGATAGTTTGACTTAGATTATTTCACATAATCAAAGTTGAATTATACTACAACACATTGAGGAGGATCCAGGACTTAGGAGTTTACACAACTGATAGTTTGACTTAGATTATTTTACATAATCAAAGTTGAATTATACTACAATACAGAGAAGAGGATCCAGGAGATTTACGTTTACGGAGTAATAGTTTGACTTAGATTATTTCACATAATCAAAGTTGAATTATAATACAACACAGTGAAGAGGATCCAGGAGATAGCCATTTACCGAGCTGATAGTTGACTTAGATGATTTCACATCATCAAACTTGAATCATACTACACTACATAGAAGAGGATCCAGGAGATTACTATTTCAGGTTCAAGTTACAAGTACAATACAAGACGTACAAGTATTACAACATATATGAACTTTTAATATTGGAGATACAACAGTGATATATTGATCATCAGCTTCAATTTATATGGACTCTGGATATTGTGTTATTAGTGATTATTATTAGTTTATATGGACTCTGGATATTGTTTCATTAGTGATAAATATTAGCTTATATGGACTTTTGAGTTGTGAGTTTTGAGAGAGATATTAAAATCGTAACACTCTTACAATTAGACTTGAAATTTTATGTACATCTTTATTTGGGCTTATAAACGCCACAATATACTGTTTTATATTTTATATTTAATTGTATGTCTGTTTAATTCTTTAGGGACAATCGCACATTTAACGTGTGCCGTGTAACTCACCAAGTAAACACCGTTTACTAAACAGTGGGCCTATTATTAGCCACGCTACCACGTATATCCACAAAAATAGGCCAAACTGTTACAATATTTTACTTTTTGTGAATTTATAACATGGGGTCTGTGGGGAATCTGCCTGACCTAGAAGTCACATTTTCAATGAATTGAAAATGTGAAAATTTTGATATGCAAATAATCCAATATTTTATCTTAAAAAAAATGTGAAAATAAGTGTGTAAAATTCTTGTTAAATACATTCTAATTAGAATAGTAATATGATGAAAAAGTTTGTCATACTGGGGACTTGAGAAATTACACCAACCCTTGAATACATGTATTAAATCTTTTTATTTGCAGCATTTTAGAGGACCTAAGGGTGATTTTATAGTGGGGCTGTTGAGAAATTACACCAACCCTTGAATACATGTATTAAATCTTTTTATTTGCAGCATTTTAGGGGACCTAAGGGGGATTTTATAGTGGGGCTGTTGAGAAATTACACCAACCCTTGAATACATGTATTAAATCTTTTTATTTGCAGCATTTTAGAGGACCTAAGGGGGATTTTATAGTGGGGCTGTTCTTAATGTTCGAAGTGACAGTGCCTTTCTTAAATCTTCGAAATATTCTCTATCAAGTAAGTGCGTTTATTATACAGTTCTGTGAAATGATATATTCGACAATTACTTATTTTCTTGGTTTTTTTGTTGAGGTATAATCAATAAAGTAAAATATAAGACACGATTCTGTGACTTTTTTATTATTAGATTTATTTCCCCTCCATTGATTGGAGATAATATAATAATTATATGTTACAGAAATATTAAAACTTGTATCAAAATTTAAGTTACAATAGAAAAGATAGAGCTCTTCTAACTCAAATAATAATTATATATAAGCTCTTAGAGCTGACATGTATGGTACACAGGGAAACTCGTAGCTTGGATCCGCAGACCATTTTGACAACACACTTGTATTCATATTTGACGTTTTTCAGTTTACTGACGTTCCATCGATCACACGGTGTTCAATCACACACTCAAGTAGGGGGACAATCAACGGGAAAGTTCATATATATCTATGAGTCTATACTAATCCCATGCTGTTCCTACATATTGACTTTAATCCTGGCGAGATACATGTTCTGTATAATCGTGCTTACACGTTTAAGTCCACTTTCATTAATACACTGATCTCCCCCAAAGAGAGCTCGCAGTTTCATAGCATTTGACATTGCACTTATGTTTGGTATTCCATCTAAAATCGAACTTAATGTAACCCTATTGTGGAGCCGACATTTTAAAACAAAGTGTTCGAGCGTTTCAATCTCTTCATTGCAGCTTTCGCAGAATCTATCTCTCATCGGTATTCCTTCCCATTCGCCTGTGTTTACCCTTAAACGGCCTTGTCCTACCATTAGTCGCATCATTAAGTTACATCTCTTTATGAATCTTGAATCTTTCCTGGCTATTATCCACCATATACATGGTTTCACATTGTGGATAACTTCCTTATAGAGAATTAGTTCCTTATAAGTATTAACCTCGCGTCTCCAACCATCCAAATCGCAATTCCGTACAATGTTCCGAACATAGCGTTTCCAGGTCAATTTCGATGGATTAGCACCATTGTCTAAGATTTGATACACCATGTCTGTTATTCCATAACGATTCACAAGCTCCATTATGTCTCGCAGCGGCGACAATCTGTTAAGTTTAGCACCATGCCTATACATGGTGATTCTCTTAATAGCAATACTGCGGTACACAGACCCGTTCATTAGAAACAGTAACTGCCACAAAAACATCAATTTGGCGATTATTATTGTTGAGGTAATCGTTTGCCATCCTAGCTGGGGTAGAACAGCTGCATCGGGTGTGTGAACTGGCAGACCTTGCAGCTTTTTACAGATGCTACGGTGGCCTTGATCTAAGGCTCGATAGTCAGTCTCACTAAGAGCCACCAATTCCATGCCATATGTCATAGAGGGAATGCTGACGGACCAATACAGTGTTGAGGCTGTGAGTGGATTTGTAGCATTTTTCATGTGCGTTGTAGTACCAGCATATGCGTTCATAGCGCGCCTTCCCTTAGATAAAGCTGTATCAATCAGTTCCTTGTTGCTGTTATAGTTAGAGAGTGGGAGGCCAACGTGCTGCGTGGAATTGACAGTTTGGAGTTTTGTGTCACCAAAGAAAAGGTCCACTTTAAGATCCTGTGCCCTCCTGTTGCTAAACACAATCACTTTGCACTTGTCAGGGTGGAAGTTGAATCGCCACTGCAGGCTATAATCGTACATTAAGTTTAACACATCCTGTACAGACTTCTTGTGATATCCAATTATAACTGTATCGTCAGCATAAGAGGGACACGTACATATAACATCTCCTATAGAGCAACCCTTCGAGGACTGTATGATGTTTAACAGCAATCTGTTCATGTATTGCCCATACAGCTCCATCGAGTATAGGCCCCCCTGGTGGACACCCTGGGAGATGGAAAAGGGGGCAAAGAGCTTCATATCATTGCATCTTACTGCGCATTTGTAATCGTTATAACACAATCTCAATAGTCTCCACAATTTTCCATTGATTCCGATATTGTACATTTTAAACAATAAGCCATTGTGCCACACGGTGTCGAACGCCTTTCTAATATCAATAGCCACAGTAATTACATCCTCCCCATTCTCGAGGCCATGACTTATTGCTTCCCTTGTTAGAAATGACGTGTGAAGGCATGACACCTGACTCTCATTTGCAGCTTGCATGTTACATCTAAGTTCGCTCCTTGGTGCACACCTACTCCTATTGATCATAAGCCTCTCTAGTAGCTTCATGAAGGTAGTCATGAGAGTGATCCCTCTATGATTGTCTTTATCCAAACTGTCCTTGTTTCCACCTTTAAAGACTGGTAGAAGTACTCCCAATCTGAAGCTGTTTGGTATATATTCCAGTCTTACAATGCCATTATATAAAATAACGAGTAATCTGACGACCGTCTGCCCCCCAAAGCGTATATGCTCAGAGCTTATACCATCCCACCCTGTGGCTTTATTTCTTGAAAGACAGTTAATCAGCGTCATCATTTCATCTTCGCTAATAGGTTCCTTAAAGGCTTCATCTTCATTTAACTTGCTATACTCTATCATTTCATTAACCAAAACCATCATATTAACATATTGCTGATGTTCACAATCGAAGTTATCATCGTCTTTACTAGACATTAATGTTTTAAAATACATCATCCACTCATTTCGAATCTCATCATCCTGCGTCAATAAGGTACCATCATCACTTCGGATCGAGTAACCACTATTCTTTCTTTTTCTGCGTTTCTTTACTATAAACCAAAACTGATTCATACTGATCTCATTTGCATTGTCAATCTCATTTTGGCATTTCATCTCATAAGCATATTCCGCTCTCCTTAATTCTTTCCGTAATTTCCGCTTTGTATCCTTGTACCTAATCCAGACTGCATTGCCTGCATCCCTTGGCCTGCCTTCTGATCTCCATAACCTATAAGCTGCCTTTTTATGTCCCCACCACATAGTGTGGGGCCATATTGTCGGCCTAGGCGCGTCCGTCTGTCCGTCCGTCTGTCTGTCCGTCTGTCTGTCCGTCCGTACGTCCGGCAGTTTTCTCCAAAACCGCTACAGATATCACCTTCAAATTTTCAGGGATAACTTATGAGTGCATACAGATGTGGATGAAAAAAAATTAACTCAATACCTACTTCCTGTCGGCCATTTTGAAGTCAAATGCTAAAATCCTTGTCTGCAAACTTTAAGAAAAATGGCTTCACAGTTGCTTTTAAAACTTTAACATCTTGTTCAGCTCACTTCATTCTAGATCTGATTAGGTTTTGGACCTGTTAGCTCAGTCATGTCAGCCATTTTGAATGTTTTAAGAAAAGTTAGCGCACGATAATACTTTGTATCATATTGAATGGTGTTTTTCAGTTTTCATACTTTAACTTTTTAGTAGCTTTATAAATAATTTCAGGTGTACTTTGTTGTAAAAGCTTATGTTATTGTTAACAGTAGTTATATGTGATAATTTTGTAAAAAGATTTCAGCAAAAACTCATAATCACTTTTTTATTGTCGGCCATTTTGGATTTTTCCGTCTTAAAATCTTGTCTGTAAAGTCTTGTCTACGCATTTTCAGGCGAACCGTTTGGTAGATCAATTTCAAATTTTCAGGGATGATTCTTAGTATGAGAATCTAGATCTGATTAGTTTTTGGGCATTCTGGGTAAATGTCAAGGCAGCCATTTTGGATTTTCCGTCCTAAAATCTTGTCTGTAAAGTCTTGTCTACGCATTTTCAGGTGAACTGTTTGGTAGATCAATTTGAAATTTTCAGGGATGATTCTCAGTATGAAAATCTAGATCTGATTATTTTTACGGCATTCTGGATAAATGTCAAGGCAGCCATTTTGGATTTTCCGTCTTAAAATCTTGCCCGTAAAGTCTTGTCTACGCGTTTTTAGGTGAACCGTTTGGTAGATCAATTTCAAATTTTCAGGGATGATTCTTAGTATGAAAATCTAGAACTGATTAGTTTTTGGGCATTCTGGGTAAATGTCAAGGCAGCCATTTTGGATTTTCTGTCCTAAAATCTCGTCTGTAAAGTCTTGTCTACACATTTCCAGGTGAACTGTTTGGTAGATCAATTTCAAATTTTCAGGGATGATTCTTAGTATGAAAATCTAGAACAGATTAGTTTTTGGCATTCTGGATAAATGTCAAGGCAGCCATTTTGGATTTTCTGTCCTCAAATCTTGTCTGTAAAGTCTTGTTTACATGTTTTCTGGTTAACTGTGTGACGGATCAATTTCAAATTTTCAGGGGTGGTTCTTAGTATGAAAATCTAGAACTGACTAATTTTTGGGCATTCTTGGTAAATTTTAAGGTGGCCATTTTGGATTCTCCGTCCTCAAATTGTGTCGGTAAAGTCTTGTCTACTCATTTTTAGGATAACCATTTGACAGGATCACCCATAGGTGGGGACATATTGTACACATTTGTGTTCTTGTTTTCAACTGATAGATTACTCAAGACATCTGACCAGTATGGCTTTAAGTGCCTTCAAAATCGCTTATTTGGGATAGCTTCAAATGATACAGCCTTCAGAATATCAGTCAGCTCATCAAAACCGCTGTCTAAATCCTCGTTTGATAGATTATATTTATGCTCAAAACGTTCAACAATTTCAAGTGCCTTAATTCCAAGGGGTACTGTGTACTTCTCTCTGATCGCATATGCATCAATTCTTTCCCAGGCCAGTTTGACAGCCGAGTTGTCAGTAGAGTGTGCGATTGGCACCATAGATGAAATCTCCAGAACAACCTGCAATGGCAAATGATCGGATGTATTTAAAAGTTCTTCATCAATAACCTTTACATGTTTTATTTTATTCAGACATTCCTCAGAAATTAGACAGTGATCAATATAGGATTTCCCAATATATTCTCTATAGAACATAAATTCGGGACCTGTACATTTGTTTGTTAGATCTACTACCTTTAAATTACACCTAATACACATGTTATGAAGTAATCTACCATGCCTATTCATCTCACCAGAGCCTCGAGTGCCATATAAGCACCCTAAATGTGCATTAAAATCACCTATCAGCAATACATATCCATCCTGCTTCATTGAGCTCAAAGACTCCTCTAGTTCATCAATTACCTCTGCAAAATTTGAAGTTTTACAATTACGTTGTGGTAAATAGACAGAGACAATATATAAACATTTACAACCTGGTTCCATTATCTTTATAATTACAACTCGGTCACTGTTTGTTAACCTTTTTTGAGGATGAATAATACTAGAAAATGAGCGTCTCCATAATATTGCAACACCCCCACTTCCAATCGAATACCCCTGATCAAGGGAATTCAACGTACTACAACTCACGGCCAGACAGTCGAAATCATCATCAAAATTCCGTAGCTTATCAAGTCCACTCTCATATAACCAATGTTCACTTAAACATACAATATCAGAAGTAGATAGCAGTGTTTTAAGATAAGGGCATGAAGTCCCCAAGCCATTAGCGTTCCATGCGCTGATTGTTAATTGATTAACTTTCATGCTCATCTTGGTTTAAAACATAGTTATTACCACGGGTGCCCCACCTAGACCTCATTTGGAATTCATTCGTTGATTCATATATGTCATCATAGTCTAAATGGTCCTGACTCGCGTTATCATAATTTACATCGTTCAGATTTTCGTTAGCCAAACTACGCTTGAAGTTCTGGTAAGTGGTTCTCTTGCGTCTCGAAGCAAATTCCCATTTTCTGCAATGAACCGGATCAGGCCAAGTATTTGGGTCAACGGATTTCGCTACCTCAGCCTGTGGGACAACTATCTTACAGCCCATGCGATTGGGGCTAAACCGATTATGAACCACGTGACACTGTCTGATAGATATGTCATTTGTAGTAGCACATTCCTTCACCTGGAGAATAATGTCTTCGTCTGATTCTACATCATCTTTTGCGATGTTTTCGAGATATAATGTCATTGTCCTTTCATTAAACGCACCTCGTAAGCTTCTAGCGGCCTTATGAATCCTTGTGCTCGGCGTTTTTACAGGTGCTTGCTTTGGCTTTGGCTTTTTAACTACCCCCGCAAACGTCAAAGCTGGGGTGATCTGGCCGGTGTTAGAAGACGGAGCGCTGTTGTTTCTTTTAGTTCGTCGCGACAAAATCACATTCCAATCAGACTCCTTGCTAGATACATGATCAGCTTTGTCTAGAGCCATAATATCATTAAGACTGCTGACAGTTTCGCCTTGAGCCGCATATCCCGTTTTCGCTATATCGCCATCTTGTTTTTTACACTGGACCATGTCCCCGTCAGTTGGAGCGCATGTAGAGCTTCCAGGTCGTACCTCGGGTAAATTGGCTTCATTCCGAGTTTTTTGAACGGCTGAGTCTAGCTGTTGATCGCGAGGTGCTAATTCCTCATCGGATGCAAGGGCGGCAAAACTGTTTGCTACTGGCAATTCAACTACGTCCATATTAATGCGATTGTTCACCAAGGCATTGGCTAAATTGGCATCATTTAGTAAAGCGGGCTTATCGTGTAAGTTTTTAACATTTCTCGGCCTCAGGTGAGTAGAGACAGACTGATTTATTACTTCCTCTTGAGCAATAGCAATATCATTGCTGGCAATCGATTGCCTTCGTGGGCTAATTGCCTTTATAGGTTCGAAAGTTCGCATAATTCTAGAGGTTTCATTAGCTTGATTGGCCCGATTTGATTCCTTAACTTCCGAGGCAAGGTGCAGAATTCGAACATGAACATATATGCTGACCTACATCCCGTTTAAGGCCCAATATCTCTTTCTCTAAATTGTCAATTTTTCCTTGATATGAACGCTTCAACATCTCAATATCTGCCACAACCTTGCGAAAGTCCATTGCGAGTTCAGTGTATTTGGCAGATAAGTCCAATAACGATGGCTGTATGACAGTATTCTGACGTGGTACTTGTTTCCCGCGATGTATTGCGAGGGTAACTAGTTCAGGGTTATCCCGTACCAGGACTTTTGCCTGTACGATTACAACTTGGGAGAATTATCTACGCCCCTTACACTTAAGATACCTACTTCAATGCATTATAGAACTCAAAATGTAACTTCTAATATATTGGAACCGCCGATTGTCTGGGTATATCGGCAGAACCGGAACATTTTTCTTTTTCATCGAGAGAGATTCCATCACTTTTCAACATGGCGGTTGGATTTAAAAGGGGAATCCCCCGTATGACTGTCCTGGATGTGGACCGGAAGTACCAATATGGAGGAATTTGACGGTTGAAATAAGTTAAATGTTACACGCAAATATTGCGATCAAAAACGAAAATGTCTTCGTTCTGCCGATAAACCCAGACAATTGTGGATTCAACTACACGAAAAGAATGCTAAAATACCAAGGAATCTATTGAAGTAGGTATCTGAAGTGTAAGAAGCGTAAAAAATTCTCCCATGTTGTAATCGCACAGGCAAAAGAGTGAGATGTTCACAGGACCATAGTCCGGGAACAGGATAAGTTCAGGGATTTTGCTAGTAGTCCCAAGAACACCTCTAGGAAAATCTTCAACAAGACCTCTAACATAGACGTAAAGTTCATAAATGTCATTAGAAAGACTAATAAGCTTTGTCTCACCCTGCCTTTTCTTCGGTTTAATATCCAAAGTTTGTTCCATTCCCCTAGCTGAGGCTGGGCCGTATATACTCGTACATTTCTTATCCAGTTTTATTGTCGCCAATCTAAATTAGGGTGGTCCAAAATATGGCGAAAAACCAACTTTCTTTCGGATCATCTTCCTCATTTGACTTACTGTTTTCCATGACCTAAAACACCTGCACACCAAATTTTGAGACCCAAATCCCATGGGAAATTTACCCACGCTTCGACTGAAAAATTCGGTTATTTCATGATTTTTTGCTATTTTCGATAAATTGCCATCTCCTTTTTCCTGGTATAAAATGTTTCTATTTTTTCATAATAAACATTTTTGTAGGACTCTTTATTACTTAATAATACTAGGAGCCTAAACACCAAATTTTGAGACCCAAATCCCATGTGAAATTTACCCATGCTTTGACTGAAAAATTGTGATTTTCACAGTTTTGTCCGATTTTCAATAGATTACTGTCTCCATTTTCCTGGTATAATATGTTTCTATTTTTTCATAATGAATATTTTTGGATGACTCTTTATTACTTCATAATACTAGGAACCCATACACCAAATTTTGAGACCCAAATCCCATGGGAAATTTACCCATGGTTTGACTGAAAAATTGTGATTTTCACATTTTTTCCGATTTTCAATAAATTGCTGTCTCCATTTTCCCGGTACGATATGTTTTTATAATAAACATTTTTGAGGACTCTTTATTACTTCATAATACTAAAAACCCATACACCAAATATCCACCAAATTTTGAGACCCAAATCCAATGAGAACGTTACCCATGCTTTGACTGAAAACTGGTGCTTATGATAGCTTATGATGTCTGTTTTAGGGGCATAGTATGTTAATAAACATTATGGTAATTCCTTCTTAATCCAAAGAAACACCTAAATATCAAGACTTTAAGTCTTATTGAAAGGCGACAAATTCAGTAGTTTGGGGAAAATTTAGGATCTTTTACTTGTACATTTATATACTGTGGTTAATATTAAGAAGTGATGACTCGACAGCAACTCAAATGCCTTGAAGATTTGGTTTGTTGCTTTCAGTAGGGATACATCACAGGACTTTGTTTTGATTTGTGTGAGATGTCATATTCTTTCTCACATCTTTGCAGGGTAAGGTCAAATATCAAATCTGATTTTCTTTGGAGAAATGATTTTTTGATTGATCAATGTATCAATGGCATGGTCTCTGTTGTAACCAGTAAGCCTGTACCAAATCTTCAAGGGATTCGAGCTTCCACTGAGCTTTGTCATTTCTCTGAAAATGTTCATGCCCTGAAAGTACACAATGTAGAAGATAGGAAGAGCAATGAGAAACACTTAAGGTAATTCTGTATGTTCAGAAATTTTAAGTGGAGTCCAATGTTATTTCTGGAACTCATTCCATACTTGGTCAGCTCTTTCAATTTTACACTGAGTTCAAATATGTATTTAGATTATTAGTTGATGGTTAGTAATTTTCTATAATGTACTATGTGCTATGTTTATACACTGTTTGTGCATCTGAATGGAATGAGTTATGTGTTCCTGAAAAAACATGGGGCTCCAATTAGGAAGCCATTAAAACTGAAAATAAGGAATTACCTTAAAGTACTATATAACCATCTTTCACGATGTAACGTATGTAAGGCCAAACAGGATAATTAAGACAACGTGTAATACAATTTATTACAAATTGCACATCACACAACAATGATATGGTGCTCTAAACAACAAAAATCAAAAGTATATGATCAAAGCAAACGTGAATTTCCCATTGGGTTCAGGTCTAAACATTTGGTACATATTTAATGTATGGGTTCCTAGTATTAAGAACGTATTAATGTCCTCCTAAAATGTTTAAAAACTAAATATAAGATTAATGTTGATCTATTGAAAATAGGAGAAAATTCGCAGAAAATCACAAATTTTTGGTTGAAGCATGAATTAATTTCTCATGGGGCCAGGGTCTCAAAATTTGGTGCATATTTGGGGTATGGGTTCCTCGTATTATGAAGTAATAAAGAGTCCTCCCAAAATATTTATTACAAAAAATAGAAACATATAATACCAGGAAAATAGAGATGTATTGTATTGTATATGAAATAACCCAATTTTTCAGTCGAAGCGTGGGTAAATTTCCCATGGGATTTGGGTCTCAAAATTTGATGTATGGGTTCCTAAGTATTATGAAGTAATAAAGAGTCATCCAAAAATATTTATTATGAAAAGACATCTACCATTTTATACCAGGAAAATGGAGATGGCAATTTATCGAAAATAGCAAAAAATCATGAAATAACCGAATTTTTCAGTCGAAGCGTGGGTAAATTTCCCATGGGATTTGGGTCTCAACATTTGGTGTATGGGTTCCTAGTATTATGAAGTAATAAAGAGTCCTACAAAAATGTTTATTATGAAAAAATAGAAACATTTTATACCAGGAAAAGGAGATGGCAATTTATCAAAAATAGCAAAAAATCATGAAATAACCGAATTTTTCAGTCGAAGCGTGGGTAAATTTCCCATGGGATTTGGGTCTCAAAATTTGATGTATGGGTTCCTAAGTATTATGAAGTAATAAAGAGTCATCCAAAAATATTTATTATGAAAAGATATCTACCATATTATACCAGGAAAAGGGAGATGACAATTTATCGAAAATAGCAAAAAATCATGAAATAACCGAATTTTCAGTCGAAGCGTGGGTAAATTTCCCATGTGATTTGGGTCTTAAAATTTGGTGTGCAGGTGTTTTAGGTCATGGACAACAGTAAGTGAAATGAGGAAGATGATCTGAAACAAAGTTGGTTTTTCGCCATATTTTGGACCACCCTAATCTAAATAGAATATCTCGTCCTTCCTGAAGCAAGGGCTCATCATAATCCATATAAAGGTTCTCCGTGATCTCATAGTGCGGTCTGGATTCACATTGATCTAACAGTCTTTCCATACACGGATCTAGGTCCGAAAAACCGGAGCGTGAAACGACATCGACTACATCCGACGCCATTTTGAAAACGTTCATTTTGTGATAAAAGCATACTTTGTTTTGACAAAATACATGTTCCATTCTATTTTACATATATGACTTAACTTTTGAGGATACATTGAACATTGAAATGAAAAGAAACTCATCCCCTAACTTTTCTAAAGAAACGAAATAATGCAAAGCATGAATTTAAATTGCCTTGGCCTAAAATTACTGTATCATAGAGGTACCTGTGTGTACAATGTACTTGTAAAAAATATATGGTAATAAAGGTAATTTCATCTTGAAAATGTAGTAAGTAGTAATCTGAGTTTTAATTCTTTTTTTTCTTTATTCCTGCTAATACATTCAAATATACAAAACATAAACTGCCAAGTCAAAAACATTGGTGGCAGTTTTGTATTTAAATTAAACAAGGTGCATGCAATTTTGAACTTATTGACAATAATTGTTGTTCCAGTAACATATTTTTGAGGCTTAGGCTTGCTTCAATACCCTGGACCCCCCCCCCACTTATCTACTTTAACGACAGATGTAAAGTAGATAGGGAGGGTTGTCCATGGTTTTGAAACAAGACTACACCCCCAATCTGCACCCTGAAATTACAGTATTGTACGGTACCATAAACTGTGCTGAATGTACATTGTTGATTAAATCTCAGAATTATTATCACTGCCAAGTGAACATTTTTTATTATTTTTTTATTTTCAGGCAAATCTAGCTCACACGATGCTTTACAAAGTCAATGGCATTCTTATGACAGTATCATTTTTCCTCTCGAGGATAGTCATTTTTATATACATGTACTACATGTATGGAGTTTACGCAGGCGGTGTAGGAATTTGGAAAGTCCCAGGGATCATTCCAATGAAGTGCACTGTGGGATGCACTGTCCTCCTCCTGCCACAGATTTACTGGTTTAAACAAATGATAAAAGGTGTTTATGCGACAGTGGTCAAGAAAAAGGTCGTATAAAAGGTTTAGAAAAAAATATGAATTTGGTTCTGGTTTCCAGTTTGGAACCCAAATTATTTCAGCTATATCCCAAAATTGGCAGTCAGATGCAACAAATATGTTTAGGGAACCAGAATATAAAACCGTCCTTTTCAGAACATGTTATTTTTAGAATTTTGCAAATCCTTGAATGGTGAGAATTTTTAATATGGTGACCAGAATCAAAAGAAATCATGAGAAATTAAAATCCAGTCAAAGAAAATATGATGGAGGTCAAGCTTTATGTGCAAAAAGTAAGTGCAATACGTAAATGGTATGTATTAGTAAATGTACAAGCACAAATTGTATATATACTTACTATATATTGTATTAGGTAAATGTAGAAACACAATTTGTATTCATACGTACTGTAGGTAAATGACTAAATGTAAAGGTAAACAGTTGAATGTTGTATTGAAATGCTGGAAATGTAGTCTTGATTCAAGCCCTTGTTAACCCCAACCCACCCTCCGTTATACAGGGTGGGCCAAAAAAACATCCATATTTTTGTTTTGCTTCAACATTTTTAATACTACAGAAAAATGTATAAATCATATATCATTGGGAAGACTTTCCAACAGACTGATATATAATTTATTTCACATAAATAAGTATTTGTTTTAAAATGACGTTTCGATTACCACAGGGGTCAAAATCTGCCCAGACAGATATAACCCCTATGTCATCTTTGGGGATATAAGTCTAATTATTGAAGGCCAAAATTGTTGATTCATATATCAAATGAAAGCAAATTAATTTACCAATATTGTTGAGTTATTTTACCATTTTGATAGGTATTGGTAATATTATTGTCTAAATAACGCGGAGAAATCTGCATCAAGTAGTTGAATATTTACTCATTTCAAGACATTTTGGAGATAATGCCTAAATTAAATAGGAGCATATTTCAGCAACATTCCTAGTGGCAAAAATTATACCTCCTAAAAGACATAATTTTTAAAGATTCAGCAAAAACCAAATACGAATTGAGATTAAAATGTCATGATTTTTATATTTTATTTATAACATTCCATGTCATGCTTATTTTCTAAATGTTTAAACAGTTAATTCCAACTTTTTTCATGATTTATCCTCGGATTTTAAAGTTTATATCATAACATTACAGTACACTTTTAAATGTAGTCATCTTCTTTTTTCGATAACTTTATATTTTATTTCATATCTTAGATTATTTTTCAGGTAGTAAAATTAGGATTTAAAGGAGTAAACGCTGGCATGCTTTTTGAAAAGATAACATTATCATTTTGTAACACTTTCAATACAGTACTTTGGTGCCACTGTAACTTTAAGAACCCTTCTAGTGTTTTGTAGACTGGATTTCTTATATTTTGTCTACCTCAATGGAATCTAATTTGTAGAAATGAGTCGCTCAGGATCAGAATTTTAAATCATGAACCTTAAGTACATGATCAATATTAAACGAATATTAATTGAATATTAAATGATACTCCTTTGCTAATGTCTGAAATACACTTTTTGCTAATAAATACTCACAAAGATACAGCGATGCTATTGATACCAGGCCCGTAGCCAGGGGGTTTGCAGGGTTCGGGGGAAACTGAACCCCCCCCCCCCCTTGGCAAACCCTGGCTACGGGCCTGGGTACAATGAAAAAGTTATTTTGTGAAGATACAGTGGTTTAAAGAATTTAATTGAGAATTTGTTAAGAAAAATTATCATATTTTACACAATTTGTACTTAATTACAATGATGAAATTTTGATATGGTCATGCAATATAAATGCATTTCTTGGTAATAGATTTTTGTAATGTAGTTTGATTTTCATCTGTTCCCTTCATATGTGTTAATTGAGCATTGAGCTAGATACTGGACTCAAAAGAGAGTGTGCTAAATTCAATGCCCCATACAGGAATCGAACCCTTCCGCTCTCGAGTCAGACGCTCTACCCCTGAGCCATAAAGGCTAGCCACTACAGCTAAGACTGTATTAGCTACTTGCTATTGAAGGTCATTACATATGTTTCCTGGATTTGTCTCTGAGGAAGTGATTGTCATCAAAATATATATTGCATTTCAAGGAGTCTGTCATTCTGTATCGTATCATTTAAAGTATTTCCTAGTGAGGTCATAATGTTGTAACTTATTTATATCTGAATGACTTTACTTTTCCAAGATATTTTAGTTCTCTTTCATTGGGCAATAAATTAAACTAATTTAAGCCAAAATTATGTCATGATAATCACAGAATACTTAAATTAACCAAAATGACAAAAAGAGAAATCAAAACATTTTCATACATGCTCAGTTCATACATACCAATTTCTTGGTAATTTGAATGAAGGAGTTAACATAAAAGGAATCAGCTGCAATGTGATGTTTTGTATCATATTTAAAAGTAGTGTCTGTAATAAAATTACTATGTAAATTCAATACAATATTGCAATGTGGTGTATTGTATCATACTATTTAAAGGTAGTGTCTGTAACTGTGATAGAATCTGCATTTATCAAACTGTATAAATGAAATGATTAAACCCAAGAATTCAAAGATGGTCTCCATGAAAAATGAACTTCTAAAGGTTCATATTTACATGGAGATGGTGATGGGTTCATCATTGAATTATGGGGTATGGGTAATACCCCAGTGTAAGAGAGAAACAGAAATTGGATAACATTAGAGGGAAACAAGGCTGCTGAATATCATCGTCGGTTCCCACGCTCAATCACTATGTTCTATCGGTCTGAAGCTTGATTAAGCAAGATGGCTGAATATATTGCTTTTCAATATTTTCCATTTGATTTGTAAAAAATAGCTAATACAATACCTTCTCCAACAAAATGTTAACCATTGGCAATTAATGCAAAATTACATTACAGTGAAACTTATATAGGGGGGTGGAACACCTCTAGAAGTGGAACACCTCTGTTAGTGAAACCAACTGACTTAATGTTAAATGGACCTCTATCGAATAGAACACCTTTTAGAGGTACCTAAGGTGTTCCACATAACATGTTTTACTGTATTTAAAAATGATATCTCTAGGCCTATTCCCCAAATAAGATCTTGGTCTATTTTTTTAATGTCACAGATCTTCAGCATACTGTTTTCTCCCCTAAAGTCATCATACTCAGGGTGACCGGAAAAAAAGGAGACCATTGAAGTAATCAATTTCTCCTAAACTAGACAAGTGCCATCAATGAAATTTTGCATACACTGGAACAGTTATATGGAAATTTGTTACTGAAGGTTTCAATACAAGCATTCAACTGGTTCAGGAGCTATGATCATTTACATAACATGCTCCAAATAGGCACAATTGAGACCAACGCAGAGTTGGATTCATATGGCAAACTACCCTTACATGTTCTGCCCTCTATGGCATTATTATGGCATTACATATAGCAGTGATTGCCTTCTTTAGGTCAACAATAGTCTGAGGATTGTTTTGGTATAGATTGTCTTTCAAATATCCATACAAAAAGAAATCAGCAGGATTCAAGTCTAGGCTGTAATGGCAATGAAGGGTTATCTGACATGTGGTTCATCATCCTGTTGCCAAAGTGCTGATTTACCCAATCTTAAGAGTCACTTTAGGTATTGGGCATAGTGCCATGTTACTAAAACCACTATATGGCACAATTAAATCCCATATGGAAACCAAGGGCTGCCCAAAACCTCCTTAGGATGATACTGTAACTGAGTGGGACCACTGAGTCAGAAGCCATAGGTCAGATAAGCTTCGTCTCCATACACCTCAAATTTGAATCCACTTGATTTCTTTTTGTGGGGCAATTTGAAAGACAATGTGTACCAAAACAATCCTGAGACAATTGCTGACCTAAAGGTGGCAATAAATGCTAAATGTAATGCCATAACAAGGTCGGAATATGTAAGGGTATTTGCCAAATGTATCCAGCTCTGCGTTGGTCTCAATTGCGCCTATTTGGAGCATGTTATGTAAATGATCATAGCTCCTGAACCAGTTGACTGCTTGTATTGACACTTTCAGGAACAAATTTCCATAGAACTGTCCTGATGTATGCAAAATTTCATTGATGTCACTAGTCTATTTTAGGAGATATTACCTATTTCAATGGTCTCCTTTTTTTCCGGTCACCCTGTATTTAAATGTTCATTCTCAAATGATGTTTTAAAGCATATAGTTGTGTGTAAGATTTATATAGAAAGAGGCCAGCTTATACATGTACATGTATTATTAAAAGTGTCCTTATATTTATACAAAACCCTACCCCCATACTCTAGCCTTTATTTCTTTAAAAAGGAGACAGACTACAGTGAAGTTGCAAATGGTGCGGGTATTCTCTATCTTTGTCTATAGGACTTTTCTGGTAAATAATACATTGCAAACTGCTCGATGAATCAATACAATGCAAAGTAGGACACTTGGAATATAGGCCTATGTAAAATCTGGTATACCTTGAGAAATATGGAATAATATAAAGAAACGTCCTCCATTTCCAACTTCAGTGGGCTAGCCTGTATCCATTTTCAGGAAATACAGGCTACAGTATGGGAGTAGGGTACTGTGATTTAGTCCACATGAGTTAATATGTGTTGCATATTTTGATGTTATGAAATCCTGGGGGCGCCCCTGGTGTACATTGTATTAAATCAAGTTGCCATGATGTAGGATCTTCAAAACCATGTATTTTTGTATAGTCGATTATGAAAATGGGCTTCTTGAGAAATATGTTATTTTTAATCGTATGATTGTGGTCAATTTATTCATACTAAGTACATTGTAACATGTGCATGATATATTGTAAACTAAATGATTGTATCTTCAAGTATTACCATAGACTTGAAATAGAAAGTCCATTAAAAGATGACAGCGCAGTGAAGCTGTCTATCACTCTAAAGACAAACTACACCATTTCAATCTTTATGTTGGTCTAAAACCTATGTATATTATCTTAATTTTTAGGATATCCTACATTGTATATTGTTTTAAATTATAGAACTATTTTTATTATCTTAATTTTAATACACTTAGTGGAGTCATAAAATATGACACTATAAATATGACACTAAATACCACTATGAACAAGCAAAATGCTTGGAGTCATTATACAATCATGTTTATTTATAATTTCTTTAAGTTGTAATTGCATATGCTATTAAATTGTACAATTATACACTCCCCTCCATAAGTTTAGCAAGTTTTCTTTTGAGAGTATATCAAAGCTGTCAATGACTGTATCATAATTTTGTTCATTTTAATTTTAATTACAATAGTTCGGAACTTTATAACAAATTTTATATTTTTTAAACGAGTCAAACAAACAAAAACAGGCCTTGAAAATGATCCAAAAGAGAATTCTCAATTAGAAGGGAGTGTACTTATCGTTGTATTTATAGATTTTGTAAGGTTGTTTAGTACAATAATATTGTAAAGTTTTGTAATCATGTAGAGTGATATATTCCAGTTACAGTTAGACTGTAAAAATAAACTGTAGATGGAAGTTATAAATGGAGTCATAAAATAATGTAAAATATTCTAATTCATTGAGTCATAAAATAATGTGAAATATTCTAATTCATTGATAAAATAGTGCCTCATAAACAGAGATTTACATGTGCAATTTGACTAGAGTTACAACAGTGTCTCAAATACAGGGTTAACTGTACTAAATAGAGATTTTCACATGTATTATGACTATGAGTTACAATAATGATACAACATAATTGTAGATTCACTGTACTAAATAGAGACTTACAGAAGCATGACAATTTACAATAGTGTCTCATAGGACTAAAAGTTACATGTAGACATAATCCTCAAATACACAGGTTTTACTGTACTGAATAATGTAATTGTAGTAGCTTATAAATTATTGCAATAAAACTAAGTCATTGGTAATTTGTAAATCAATATATACTGTGTGTTGTTCACTCTTAATTATACTTGTCATACCAGGTGATTTTTATTATATCATATATACAGGGTGTCAAAATATAATAGAAAAATGGTAAAAAAAACTTTTTCCAAGAATGTTAGTTATTTAGTGATTTTTAATCATACAAAGGCTAATATTTTCAAGGTAATACCAGAATTCAATTCCTCTAAAATGACATGACACAGTATGCATTATTTTAGTTAACCTGTTCTTGCTATGTGGAGTGGTGCTGTAGTTTCTTGACACCCTGTATATTTGCCACATATATATTCATCATATACAGTATTCACACCCTAATGCCTGGGTTTTGGGATTTTGGCACAATAGTTTCATATATACTTTATGTCTATAACTTGCAAACTAAATGCAGATATCACTGGGGTGTAGTCATAGGTGAATAAATAGGTGAGGCAAATTTAAATAGGCGAGCTAAAAATGAAGTAAATAGCAATATACATATTAGCATTAGGCTTCATTTTCAGGATTTCAATTGAAAAATGTCTGCAGTGATATTTTTCTCTGAAATTTTGTTGAGGCAATTGCCTCACCTCCTCATGCCTCGTTACATCCATGTCTCACCCCTGGAACCATTTGTTTATCAGTTCAATGCTGTCTTGCCTCATGTCCTGCCCCATGCCTAATTACACCCCTCTTTCACCCCTGGCACCATTTGTCTATCAGTTCAATGCTGTCTTGCCTCATGTCCTGCCCCATGCATAATTACATCCATGTATCACCCCTGGCACCATTTGTCTATCAGTTCAATGAGTTCCTTGCTGTCTTTAATCATCAAAATTGCCTCCAACTCCTATTGCAATGCTTTCTCCAGGCCCATTTGGAAGGTAGTCGAGATACCATAAGTTGTCAGTAAAGACCACTGAAATATATTGAAATACTGATTATATTAGTTCACGAGAATGCGAGATCCCATTTGGAAGGTAGTCGAGATACCATAAGTTGTCAGTAAAGACCACTGAAATATATTGAAATACTGATTATATTAGTTCACGAGAATGCGAGGATCCCATTGGGAAGGTAGTCGAGATACCATAAGTTGTCAGTAAAGACCACTGAAATATATATTGATACACTGCTATTATGGACATAATAAACATGCTTCTCAATTCTTCAGATTATTAGTGAAATTTAAATTAAGGTTGGTCAGTGACCTAAGAATACAATGTAATACATATTTCGAGGAATCTATCTTTTGAACTTACACAAGGTTATCTCTATTTTAATGATAAGATAAGTTCATTGTTTGGTAATGTGTCTGATATAGATAGTTTCTTCTAAAGGCAGTGTATACTTCCTCAAATAACTACGAAGACAAATGTCGTCAACAAGTCGTATAACAAAGGAAATATTACAAACATTTTGTTAACACAGAATTGATCAAATCATTGAGCTACATAAATTCAACATGTGAATAATAATCAAAATTTGAAAATAATGTGTAAAATTAGATAAATCACATTTTCTCATTTTTATTGTTATGTAATATTGGAACATATTGTTTTTCAACTAATGAACATTTGAACTGAGGTGCAGAGATAAAAGTATACTTACATATTTCACCTTCTGTGAGAGTTTCTGTCAGCTCCACGCACGTTTCATTGCAGGGTGGGCGAGGCAATAATTTGATGTCAAATTGACCTTTCACTACACTCATCACACCAACTGCTGACCCAATTGATAGCTACAAATGATGAAATATGTTATGATTGACAGGTCACATTGCCTTCTGGGCGGAGCAACAATCTGATGTCAAATTGACCTTTCACTACACTCATCACACCAACTGCTGACCCAATTGATAGCTACAAATGATGAAATATGTTATGATTGACAGGTCACATTGCCTTCTGGGCGGAGCAACAATCTGATGTCAAACTGACCTTTCACTACACTCATCACACCAACTGCTGACCCAATAGATAGCTACAATGATAATGAAATGTATTATGATTGACAGGTCACATTGCCTGGTGACGGGGCAACAATTTGATGTCAAATTGACCTTTCACTACACTCATCACACCAACTGCTGACCCAATAGATAGCTACAATGATAATGAAATGTATTATGATTGACAGGTCACATTGCCTGGTGGGCGGGGCAACAATTTGATGTCAAATTGACCTTTCACTACACTCATCACACCAACTGCTGACCCAATTGATAGCTACAAATGATGAAATATGTTATGATTGACAGGTCACATTGCCTGGTGGGCGGGGCAACAATTTGATGTCAAATTGACCTGTCACTACACTCATCACACCAACTGCTGATCCAATTGATAGCTAATAAAAATGATGAAATATATAATGATTGACAGGTCACTTGATGATTATCTACATGATGATTGACAGATGATTGACAAATCAGTGACATATTATACAACTGTAACGACCCTTGATAGCAAGTTGCTACTACAGTCCAGCTGTAGTGGCTTAAGCCTTTATAGCTCAGTCGGTAGAGCATCAGTCTTTGGATTCAAGGGTCCTAGGTTCGATTCCCACACAGGGCATTGAATTTAGCACACTTTCTTTCAATTTCTTTATCTGGCTTGTTACACTATGCTCGTTGGTTAGTCATTCCTAGTTAGTCATTCCCCTGGGGCGCCCTCGGGTCATTACACAACATATGACTCTCAAGTTGGTAAAGTAATGAGCATCCATTTAGAAACATAAGTTGCATACATGTAGTTTATAATAAAAAGACCAATTCTAATGAAGAACTCTATGAATGATTGCATGTGTCTCTCCAAAGTCTTCACTCGAGGTATTGGGTCAGTTTTTGGTCACAAGAAATCTTGGCGCTGCAGGTATTCAAGCAATTAAATAGGTTCAACAAGAAGCTATCATATTAAATACGTCTTCAGATTTGCAGGTGTCAACCTGCAGTATCAGATCAATTTTAGAAACAATGATTCTCACCATTTATTCTTCATGGTTGATTTTTACAAAAGGCATCATATTGGATCAATAAAATGGAAAGAATGCTGCAAATAAATCATATTTTCATAATATGCTTCATTAGATAATGTGCACCCATTGGAAAAATAATCTGAAGAATGGTACCTTAAGTATCCTATATTGGAGCTTGATATCAATATTAGCGCAAGAAAATAGGTATATTAGTTTCTGATTAAGTATTTGATATTAATATCCATCCACCTCTTAGGCTTCATTCAATATATAATATGGATACTTAATTATTTCTAAATATGGCTTATGAGAGCTCACTTTCTTAAACATACAGTCTCATTTTTTGGTGATTTTGCAAGAAACCAACATTTTAATATTGTAAAGTATTTATTCGGTGGTCAACCAATGGTTTCTATTTTTGAAGAATAACTTTCCCTCCACCATGTACAGTATAACCTGTAAAGTGGAACACCTCTGAAAGTGGAACACCTCTGTAAGTGGAACACCTCTGTGAGTGGAACACCTCTTAACTGGAACACTTTTTACAGGTACCAAATGTGTTCCACTTATACAGGTTTTACTATACACGTTAAGTGCCAACATACAACCATAATACCTTATAGCACATAAGTAATAAACATATAGCCTACACCACATTTATTCCCATTCACCATTCAATATTGTTTTTTATATTGCACACTTGCTTTACCAACAACAACCTTCACCAAAACCTTCAGCCTTTAATAAAGGGAAACAAGAACACAAATGTGTACAAAATGTCCCCACCTATGGGTGATCCTGTCAAATGGTTATCCTAAAAATGAGTAGACAAGACTTTACCGACACAATTTGATGACGGAAAATCCAAAATGGCCACCTTAAAATTTACCTAGAATGCCAAAAAACTAATCAGATCTAGATTTTCATACTAAGAATCATCCCTGAAAATTTGAAATTGATCTACAAAACGGTTCACCTAAAAACGCGTAGAGAAGACTTTACGGGCAGGATTTTAAGACGGAAAATCCAAAATGGCTGCCTTGGCATTTATCCAGAATGCCAAAAAACTAATCAGATCTAGATTTTCATACTAAGAATCATCCCTGAAAATTTGAAATTGATCTACAAAACGGTTCACCTAAAAACGCATAGACAAGACTTTACGGGCAGGATTTTAAGACGGAAAATCCAAAATGGCTGCCTTGACATTTATCCAGAATGCCAAAAAACTGATCAGATCTAGATTTTCATATTAAGAATCATCCCTGAAAATTTGAAATTGATCTACCAAACGGTTCACCGGGAAATGCGTAGACAAAACTCTACAGACAAGATTTTAGGACGAAAAATCCAAAATGGCTGCCTTGGCATTTACCCAGAATGCCCAAATACTAATCAGATCTAGATTTTCATACTAAGAATCATCCCTGAAAATTTGAAATTGATCTACAGAACTGTTCACCTGGAAATGCGTAGACAAGACTTTACAGACAATAGTTTAGGACGGAAAATCCAAAATGGCTGCCTTGACAATTACCCAGAATGCCAAAAAACTAATCAGTTGTACATTTTCATATTAAGGATCATCCCTGAAAAATTGAAATTGATCTACCAAACAGTTCACCTGAAAACGCGTAGACAAGACTTTACAGACAAGATTTTAGGACGGAAAATCCAAAATGGCTGCCTTGACATTTACCCAGAATGCCAAAAAACTAATCAGATCTAGATTTTTATACTAAGAATCATCCCTGAAAATCAAGAATTGATCCACCAAATGGTTCACCTGGAAACACGTAGACAAGACTCCACAGACAAGATTTTAGGACGGAAAAATCCAAAATGGCTGACAATAAAAAAGTGATCATGAGTTTTTGCTGATTTCTTTTTACAAAATTATCACATATAAATACTGTTAACAACAACATAGGCTTTAACAACAAAGTACATCTGAAATTATTTATAAAGCTACTAAATAGTTAGAATATGAAAACTCAAAAACACCATTCAATATGATACAAAGTATTATCGTGCGCTAACTTTTCTTAAGACATTCAAAATGGCTGACATGACTGAGCTAACAGGTCCAAAACCTAATCAGATCTAGAATGAAGTGAGCTGAACAAGATGTTAAAGTTTTAAAAGCAACTGTGAAGCCGTTTTTCTTAAAGTTTGCAGACAAGGATTTTAGCATTTGACTTCAAAATGGCCGACAGGAAGTAGGTATGGAGTTAATTTTTTTTCATCCACATCTGTATGCACTCATAAGTTATCCCTGAAAATTTGAAGGTGATATCTGTAGCGGTTTTGGAGAAAACTCCCGGACGTACGGACGGACAGACGGACGGACAGACGGGCGGACGGACGGACAGACGGACGGACGGACGCGCCTTGGCCGACAATATGGCCCCACACTATGTGGTGGGGACATAACAAAAAGTGGAAAATGTTTACGAGGGGCCTCTTTCGAAAAATTGCAGTGAAAATTCTGTTCAAGAATGAAACTTTCTACATAATTTAATTTTCCAATTTTTAAACACCTTGATATTATTGCAAGCCCCAGATAATGTTGTCAATATACAAATGTACACTTATAATAAGGGTCCTGCTGAAGTGCAAATAAAAAAATATCTGACCTTCTTAGCAGATTGTACATATCTTGAACAAGTCAAATTACCTAGAGAGATATAGAGACTATTTTGAGCTTTTAATATAATATAATGTATAAATATAATATGATAAATATAATATAATTACTATAATTAGCCTATATGGATATATAAGCAACAAAACTAAATTATAAGTATAAATGGGAAAAATAAACAAATGTAACATATCCCATCTTATACAGTATGTGCTAAGTTTGAAATGAGAAATTGAGAAACTAATAAGAATGTTTTAGGAAAATCATATTTTGGCACCGAGTGAGTGGACCCTGGGCAATTTAAACACACTGTAAAAGCTGACACAGAAAGATCCAGACATTATACACTAATCTAATTTACTTTTATGTTCATGTAGAGTATAGATATGGCCGTGAGAGTCGTACATGTAAAATTATTAATATAAAATTAATATAAATAAATATTGAGCCAATTAACACAAAACACAATACCTTGGAAAATAATGGCTAATTTAAGTTAATTAGCTACAAGAGTTTACAATTTGACATAACTGTTAATTAGCTCAATTGGATATATTATAATACCATCTCCAACTCATCTTCTTGGGCGAAAATAAGGCTCCAACTGGTGGTGTAAGCTGGGGAAGGAGGTGAGGGAAAAGAATCGAAATGTATAACTTACATTGATGTTAATGGATTTTGTACGCACCTAGGGAGAAAACCCTCCAACTACAATCCTATCGATATCTCGTCTAAAGTCTCATCTCGTACTCTCGAGATCTGAAGCTTGATGTTTCGTTCAGTGTAACTTACCAGAAACATTTACCTGGGATAACCGGGGAATGGTCTTCTTAGGGCTTGTTCATACCTAAACCTTAACCGACTCTCACATTGCCATAAATGAAATTATTGTCAATAATTTGAATTTATGTTCATGTAGAGTATAGATATGGCCGTGAGAGTCGTACATGTAAAATTATTAATATAAAATTAATATAAATAAATATTGAGCCAATTAACACAAAACACAATACCTTGGAAAATAATGGCTAATTTAAGTTAATTAGCTACAAGAGTTTACAATTTGACATAACTGTTAATTAGCTCAATTGGATATATTATAATACCATCTCCAACTCATCTTCTTGGGCGAAAATAAGGCCATGCGCGATCTCTCGCGAGAGCCCAAAAGAAAAGAAGATTAAATAGAAAGTAGTTAAATCATTTATTGATACACACAAATCAATACATGAATACCAAATTATAAGAATATCATAGAAATGAACTAAAGTAAATCCGCAAATTCTGAAATATGGATGGACAAATTAATGTAATGTAATGTAATATGCTGTAAATCTCAGGTAAGATAAAGGAATGAGAATTGAATGAAAATTTTTGAATTCAGAAAGTGCGGGTTTATCTCAATTAAATTTCTAGTACATCATGAAGAAAAAACAGTAGCTACTTGAAATTTGCATGCTCGACACCTGTTTGAGCCGACTTTGGGGTTTACATGAAAATTGAATACTCGACACCTGTCTGAGCAACTTTGGGGCTTTAATGAAAATTGCATACTCGACACCAGTCTGAGTTTATAAATGTCTACCTAATATATTTTTTAAAGTATGTATGTATGTATGCCATCTCCCAATCTTTTGATAGTATAGTAATCAAGTCCAAGATTTGTGGCCCATGTAGCTCCGCCTATCCGCAAACTGTGGCATTTATAGAAGGTAGGATCTACCTGACATTGAACAAAGAGTTTGTGAAGAAAATTGTTAAATACAGAAGTATTCACTGGAGCATCTCTATAAATGAAAAGAGGACCTGATTTAAAGGACCTTATGTTCAGGTACAACTTCATATGTAATACTGGACAACAAGATGGTAATTGAGAATTAATTGATATCGTAGCAGGAGATGAGCTATGTTTAAAATGTGAAAAAGTAATAATGAAAAAGGCTTCATCGGGAGAGAATTTAATACTTTCTAACTGTAAGTTGTGTCCTGCGGAAGTACTTGTCAACTCACTACTTCTTAGTAAGCCAAAAAGGCTGTAGATAACATAGCTCTGTACAAGACTTGAGCAAAAGGGTCAAAATCTACTTCAGAAGTTTTAGAAACCATTTGTTCTAACAAGGGTGTGTTGATTGGCAATCTAGTGTCTATGCTAGGAATTTTTACAAAAACCAGAAACTATTTGAGAGACTACATAAGAAGTAGTGGGATCCTTGAAATTGTTAATTGTGAAAATATGATAAAAATGATATACCAGACAGAACTGACTTGAATGAATTAGGGGGATAATTCTTTAAACGAAGATGTGCTGCAAAAAGGCTAGCAGAGGCTGGGGTTAGAGGAAATTCACCTATACCTGTCTGGGAGTTGAACTGTACTAATAAATCATATGACTTTCTGGTAGACGGGGCTTGGGCAGCTTGAAGTGCTTCTAAAAAGATAAAAAGTAACATAAATGTTTCTAGATAAAGCGTCAGCAGCAGAATTAAGAATACCAGCAATGTGTTCACTTTGAACATGATATTGTTTAAGATACATTTTAATATATAGGAAGTAAGAGTTGCATGGACGTTTGATTGCTGGTAGAAAATTTATTTCGGTATGTTCACTACTGCTTCATTGTCAGAATGCAGGATAACTGTGTGTCCAGACATAAGTTTTGCCTATGTAAGTATAGCAGTAACAATAGGATATAATTCAAGAATATTGATGTCCAATTCTTTCCATTCTGATGGCCATTCCCCTTTAAACCAAAGATAATTGCAAACGGCTCCATAGCCTATCGTAGTAGAAGCATCGGTAAAAGATGCAATTGTTCTCTTGTCTCTTGTTCTTCTGTAAGGAAAATAGATTTCCCCTTAAAGGGAATTAGAAACTATTTCCACAATAATAAATCCTGCATAGATGGAGTGTTGATTAAGAATTTATAATGTAGCTCCTTCATTTTTAGATAGATGAATAAATAATGAAATAAATGATCTACCGAAAGGAATCACACAACAACAGTAGCTAAGGAATCCTATAGCAGATAAAAGTTCTCTTTGAGACTTTCTTTGGTTTTGGCTTAATGGTAAAGGGGTTGATGTTACATAAAGTGTCAATGATTGTTTTGCCATTTCCATGAGCAAACAAGCTTCTAATAGTCTTACACAAGAAGCAACCTTTTCCTAAATGTTTTATAATATCTATGGCTTGTTGTACGGTTGCATATTTAACTGTAGAAGTTTCGTCTGGGATAGTATCATTATGGGTTGGCCTATGGGATGTGATAAGTTGTGAATAACACAGAATTCACCTGGAGATTTTTAGGAACGAGAAATAAGGGTGAAATAATATCGGTGGCTGGTCAAAAGGTCCAAGTATTCTACCAGCTTCAAGCTCTTTGTTTAATTTTTTGAGAGCTTCTGGGTTCTTAGATATGATGACAAATTATCATGAGTAATGTTGTAATGTTCTGGCAAATCAGAGTGAGGAAATTTAAATCCGTACTAGAAACCATGAACTGTTTCTTCTTGATGTTCATAGCCTTCAAGCCAATATCCGAGTCTTTCAGGTTTAACTGGAGTAACAACTTGTGTTGACATAAGTTCACTCGAAGGGTTTTTTTGGAGTCTCCAGTACCTGAGCGCTTTTTGTTGGGGAATTGGGCTTGCCTGCCGTTGTTGCGGGAGTAACATTTTGCAAGTTGGGCAGGTGTGGTTAAAGGGACAAGGGGATATATATTTCAAGAGGTGAGGGGTTTGATCATGAAATCTTTGGGTATAGACAGCAATAAATATACTGAATGCTCGGACCCATTCTGGAAATGAAAGGATTTTCCCTTCTTTGAAGGGTTTAAATTCAAATGTTTTGATTCAAAAGAATTGTCAGATTACATCTCACAGAGGACATAATCATTGTTTTTGTCTCCTTCAAAACAATCATGAATCAATACATGAATACCAAAATATAAGAATATCAAAGAAATGAATTAAAGTAAATCCGCAAAAACTGAAATATGGACAAATTAATGTAATGTAATATGTTGAAAACTGGGAATTGGATTTATTGAAGCTACTGACACCTGTCCTTGTAGCATGGCATTTGTGTTGGGAATTAATCCATAAGCTGTAGAGACGGGTTGGGAATTATGAAAAGCTGAAAGGTTAGTAGAGACTGGAGGGATGAAAGGGTAGGGTCGGATATTAGCGCTTGATGCAAAAGATGGAATAGGGCGAGTAATAGATGCTGTGGGTCTAATTAGAGAGAATGAAATGTTGGGTTGGAATGGAAGATGTAGTGGAATAAGAAGGGAAAGGGGATAAGGGAAAAGTTGTTGTAAAGTTGCCCCTTATTAAAGTGGGCATAGACTTGGCTGCAGTCAGGGTATTAGAAGTGTGATACTCTTCAATAGTAACACTTGGGTTAGGTCCTTCAGTTTCAGACATTTGCAGTGAAATAATTAGTAGTTATATAGAGGGTAAGCAACTTCAAGACATAAAAACATTTAGATAAATATAAATAGAAGCACATGCTCCATGTTAGATGTATATAAATATGATGCCCATAAGGCTAATCATAATAAATATGATTTAGAATACACTGCATAAATAAATGCATATGATATATAAAGATTATGAATTATCATAATATAAATAAGATGCCCAAAAGGCTAATCATAATAAATATGATTTAGAATACACTGCATAAATAAATGCATATGATATATAAAGATTATGAATTATCACAATATAAATATGATGCCCATAAGGCTAATCATAATAAATATGATTTAGAATACACTGCATAAATAAATGCATATGATATATAAAAAATGAATTATCATAATAAAAATATGATAACCTTTAAGAATAAAGGTAAAGTATACAATGCATGAATAAATGCATATGATATATAAAATAATATGAATTATCATAATATAAATATGATAACCTTTAAGAATAAAGGTAAAGCATACAATGCATGAATATGAAATATAAAATAATATGAATTTATCATAATATAAATATGATAACATATCATGTCTAAAGGTATAGTATACACTGCATGAATAAATGCAGATGATATACAAAATAATATATATTTATCATAATATAAATATGATAAAATATAAGTAAACAGGAAACTAAATTTCCTAATACAAGTATAGTACTTATGAAGGATAACTAAGTGAATAAACTATTGTGAAAAGTTAACGACTCTCTGGCTTATGTTTGGTTAGAGAAGAGTAGCCGTCTCTTCTAATGTTAAGTCTAATTATTATTACCTAATAAATGTAATCAAGAAATCTCAGGACTGCGCCTTTCCAGGACTTGACGAAACGCTTTTCCCCTATGCATTGAGATGTATGGGATCGTAGGAGTCATCTATCAAATTTGACCATTGATTCTATATTGGGTGGTATGTGGGTGGTGTAGGAACAAAAGTCTATTGCCCTTATGATATGATGAATATCATTTAACAATTTGAAATTGGTAGATAAAATATTGAATTATATTGAATGCCTTCTGAAGCAGTATTGATCGAGGATTTGAAAGGATGCCATGAGCGTTGAAATAGTTCTCCAATATAAAAGGCTTTTAATGAAGGATGTATATCTAAATATTGTTCAGCCAAAGTGATGAGATTTTTTGCAACAAAGGTAGATGATCTATGAACCAGATCATTTTCTCCTAGCTGTAATATAGCCATATCTGGATAGGGATTTTTATATTTTACATCATCTGAAATTGTTTAATTGTATATACAATGATGGTATTATAGTTAACTATGTCTTCCTTTAATTTAAAGTCAAAATGGTTAGATTCTTCTATTTTCCGAACAAAACTGTGGCCTATAATGCTGACCCTAATAACATTAGGCATCTCTAATTGTCTTGTATAATGGGAGAAGAAAGGTAAGGATATTATTGACTCCTGTCTTATCCTCAGAGTAAAGTTTATTATGTGCAATAAGGTGTCAGAAATATAGAAGAAAAGGAATAATTATAGCTCTCTCAAGAGATAAATATATATCAAATAATAAAATGATATCTGTACCTTAATGGTACTATGAATAATCCCAATAACAACCAGAAATCTCTGGAATGGGATAATAAAATAGAATAGATATATTTATTTAATAGCCTACAAGGTTAATTACACTCGTAAATAAATGAAATATCTATTATTAGATTGATGGAGTCTATTGAACGTAACTTGAGGACATGTATGTGACTTACTTAGGTCCAAACCTTCTCTATATTCCGGCTTTGAGTAAAAAGATTAGCTGCCTTGGTGTTGTAAATATTGTAAATCAATGTGTCACACACACAGGAAATACGGCATAATAATATGAAATATATCTTTATGTATAGATTTGAGAAACATCAGCACACATCTCCGTCTGAATCTATTGTTATATTTGATTTCTTTAAGCGAGAATAATTTCAAAGTTTCCTACATTATTGACGTCTGGAACCGGAAGCCATTTTAGCTACAGCGAGAAAATTTAACCATGTGTCAAACTCCGAAAAGAAATTTTGAAATATCTAAAACCAGACAAGCAACGCTTCATCCTAAATATAATTAATATAAAATGATTTCTAGGTGCGTGTAGCAATTTTTACATACGAAATACGAGTACGTACGAAATAAATGAAGTTACATCTAGCTGTAAGGTAGAGACTCGAGTAATATGTGACGTGTCCATATTCATCAATAAATTAATTATTTTGTATAAATTCAAGTTGTAAACCATATGAACGAGAAACCAATTGAATACTTCAAACATAAAACTACAAAGTCATAAAGACAAAAGATAAAATGAGTTTGAAATTTTTTTGAACTTTTTTAAACTGACGTTTTTTGTGTGAAATATTACGATAAAATTTTCACAAAACGATTCAGCGATAGATAAATGTATATACAAGAGATAAATGTCGATAAAAAGAATCGAAATGTATAACTTACATTGATGTTAATGGATTTTGTACGCACCTAGGGAGAAAACCCTCCAACTACAATCCTATCGATATCTCGTCTAAAGTCTCATCTCGTACTCTCGAGATCTGAAGCTTGATGTTTCGTTCAGTGTAACTTACCAGAAACATTTACCTGGGATAACCGGGGAATGGTCTTCTTAGGGCTTGTTCATACCTAAACCTTAACCGACTCTCACATTGCCATAAATGAAATTATTGTCAATAATTTGAATATGAGCAGGGATATGGTACTTTTAGTACAATTAATAACAAAGTGATAAAATTTATGACAAGAACAGAACTTACTGGCTTAAATCTCTTTCCTGTAAACTTGTTTGACACAAAGAGCCAATTGGAGTATCTGAACTCTACCATAGGTGGGATAAAATATGGCCGTTTGTAGAACTGTCGCAACACTTTAGCTGCCTGTTTGTCACAGTTCGACCTACGAGGAAAAAACAATAAAAATGCATATTAGACTTAGAGAAGCCATAAATAGGGAAGAGAATAAAAATCAGTACAAAGTATCCAAAAACTACAATTAATGAAGTGTACTTGAGGACCCTGAAGATATTCATCAATGATTCAGTGTGCATTTCCCTAAACATTCAAAACTGAAGTTATTTCTCTTTGTATATTTTCTCTCATTATCAGCTCAACAGGCCCGTAGCCAGGATTTGCGAAGGGGGGGTCAGTTTTCAAAAATTTCCAGGGGGTTCACTTTTGACAATTTTGGCCTAAATATGGCTAAAATCACTTTGCTCACAGTGCTCAAAATGGTGAAAAACTGCATAATTTTGAGAGAATTTTGGGCCAGGGGGGGGGGTTCGCCCGAACCCTGCGAATCCCCCCTGGCTACGGGTTGGCTCAATATAGAATACATGTAAAATAAAATGGTTCGTAAGATTCATAGAGGATTTGCTTGGTTTTTTTGCTCAGATGCTGCCCTTCATGATTTTTCACATGAACATTAATCAGTTTTATTTATAGGTACATAATTCTTTACTTTATAGAGCTGACTAACCAATGTGCATAGTAGTTATTAATGTTCCCACTTGCAGCTTTCTTCAGAAATGCCCTATGGTTTCCATTGGGAATCTTGAGATTTGTTGTAAAGTCACATGGCGATGCATCTCGTAGTTTTGGATCATTCTTGTGAAGCTGTAAAAAATGTTTAATACATTCAGTGGAAAAGAGTCTTTACGCAAGTGTCAACAGGTAAGTACCAAAAAATGGTAAGAGAAAACAGCAAGAAAAAGAAAACATCTAAAAGTGCATCAGTTATAAGTTAAACAAACCCCAACTATCCCAAATAATAGTCGTACATGATTTCTATTAGGAATCTTGAAGAGTAAGATGTTAGAGAAAAACAATCATTGTAAAAACCATTGAAACAATCATTGAAATAATCAGATCTGGTATTTAGTAGAGAATGTAAAAATACACTTGCAGTTGAAAATTCAATTGTACCATATTTAGAAAATCAGGAAACCGTTGAGATTGATATCCAAGTTTATGTATCATAAAAAGAAAATTTCAAATGAGAACTTTATTGTAATAAACTAAAATGTGCTTCTTACTTCATGGAGATATTTCAAACTGAAGTTCTCTCTGGCCGGCCAATCAGACATAGCGTCTGTAACAATCAGCGGTATGTCACGCTTCAGAAAATTCTCTGTCATTTCCACTTGCGAAATATTCTCTTCTCGTGTCAACGAAGTTGTGGTCTCACATAGCTACAATCATAAAATGTATGCAGATTTTAGTTGAATTAACACATATCCATAAAAAAATCTTAATTTCTAATATAAACTCCTTACACTAAAACTAAAATCGAAATATCACTAAAACTGACTAAAAGTTTTCAGATTGGCAGGTGTTCACATTTCAAGGTTTTTAACATGGAAGTCTATGACGGATTAAAAAATGGGACAGAAAAAATGTTAACATCAAGAGGTACAGTATTTGAATTAGAGAGGTGTTGAGACATTACATAAGACATTTTAATGTTTTATGTGATCTGATATGTATTAAAATTACTCACCTCACAATCGTCTTCATCAAGTTGTTTTCCAATGAAATAGGGATTATACACCAAACAGCTTTTATCATACACCTCTGTCCAGTCCCAGTATGGCAATATCAACTGAAAAATGAGTAGTATCAATTGAAATACAGTAGGGCAATATCAACTGAAAAATGAGTAGTATCAATTGAAATACAGTAGGGCAATATCAACTGAAAAATGAGTAGTATCAATTGAAATACAGTAGGGCAATATCAACTGAAAACTTGTGGAGCAATATCAACTGAAATATAGTAAAGGACAATATTGACTGAAAATGGGCGACTGAAAAATAGTCTATAGGGGAATATCAACTAAAATATAGTAGGGAAATATCAACTGAAATATAGATGGGACAATATCGACTGAAATATTAAAGCTGGGCAATATCAACTGAAATATAATAAATGATGGACCAATATGAACTGAAAAATAATAGGAGACTATCAACTGAAATACAGAAGGGCAATATCAACTGAAAAATAGTTGGGAGTATCAATTGAATATAGAAGGGACAATATCAACTGAAATATTAAACTTGGGCAATATCAACTGAAATATGTTAGTCTAACATGTCTGAGGACAATATCCACTGAAATATTGAAGGACAATATCCACTGAAATACAAAATTTGAAATCAACTGAAATATAGTAGGACATTATCAACTGAAATATAGCAGGGTAATAATTACTGAAATATGATTGATAGGACAATATCAATTGAAATATAGAATATGGCAATAGATCAGATTTGTCTAGATTCTATAATTTGGAATTCAAATTGTGATATTATTGAATTCATAGGAAAGTAAATCTAACAAATTCATTCTACAATCTAAGACTATATTTTTTTCATATCAATCCATATGACTATATACATATATGTTTTTTTTTCATATCAATCCATATGACTATATATATTTACTTTTTCATATCATTCCATATGACTATATTCATTTTTTTCATATCAATCCATATGTCTATTATACAGTCATATGGATTGCTTCATTCCAAACATTTTTGTGGAAACTGACAATGTCATTTTGATCGTTACAACAGATTTATTGAAGGTGAGTCATATTATCATTTCTTCTGCATTATTAGTAATATGCCTTATTAAAGATGCGATTTGTTCCATTCATCTATATGCTTGAACACTCAAGAGTTAAACCAAGCAAAAATTTCATTACACCTATGATCTGGACTCTTACAGAAAATGTCAAATCAGGATTGATTGGGATTGTCTTTATCTACATGTATGCCCTATGGCCTTATAGAAATTATATACATGTACATGTAGATCTAGTTTCACCATGGGCTTTCAAAAGCCCATGGTTTCACGTTAATCATGATACACTTAATTTAGAGGCTTGTTCTTCACCCTATGCAGACAGAGCCTGTGGGAAATATTGGGTGCGGAGCAAATGAGCGGAGGGTGCGGAGCTAACGGTTATTTTTGAATTTAAATTTGGGATATTTCTGAAACTAAGCCGTTTTGGGACTTCAAATATACCAAGATATGTGTATTTGACACCAAATATCAATACAATTGTGAAAATAGTAGCGCAATTCATTCTATAGCGACGCAGTGTGCCTTAAACCTTTCCCAGACCTATATATTTTGAAATTATCCTTTTAATACTGAGTCCCCAGCATTCATAAAAAATGGTGTTCAAGGTGCACTATCTATACAAATTATTTTTGCATCTTGGAAGCTAGGCAGTATCTGTGTGATTTTATAAAAATTCGGAAATTTTTTCAGATATGAGCCCTCTCTAAATATTGGGTGCGGAGCAGCTCCATAAACGTAGCTCCGCACCCAATATTTAGAGGGGGCTCATATCTGAAGAACATTTCCGAATTTTTATAAAATCACACAGATACTGCCTGGCTTCCAAGATGCAAAAATAATTTGCATGGGTAGTGTATCTTGAACACCATTTTTTATGAATGCTGGGGACGCAGTAATAAAAGGATAGTCTCAAAATATATAGGTCTGGGAAATGTTTAAGGCATACTGCGTCGCTATAAAATGAATTGCAATACTATTTTCACAATTTTATTGATATTTGGTGTCAAATACACATATCTTGATATATTTGAAGTCCCAAAACGACTTAGTTTCAGAAATATCCCAATTTTAAATTCAAAAATGACCGTTAGCTCCGCACCCTCCGCTCATTTGCGCCGCACCCAATATTTCCCACAGGCTCTGTCTGCATAGGGTGTTCTTATCAATACTCTTATCCCTATCAATGCCCTTACAAAAAATGTCATATTCTGGATCTGATAGGAGTTGTCTTTATCTACCCTTGTTACCCTTGCAAAATATATCAGGTTCAGATCAGGGCTTTCTTGATAGGCCCTTACAAAATACATCTACACATTTCTATCAAAGATTTGCAGGTTTTTCAACTACTGTTTTGTGTGCCTACCCATGCAACAATCAAATTACCTGTATTTTTCCAATAATGCACATTGGGATAGAGCATAGCCATATCAAACCCAAGGATTTTCACGGACCATATTTGAGTGGCCTCAGAATGACACATTATTGTAAACTACAATTGGGGTATTTATCTCAGTACAAATGTTTGCCCTCTCCTGTCATTTGAGTTTCAAAGAGATCGCTACATGTACATGTAGATTTAGTAGAGGCCTGCGACCAGAGGAGTTCCCCCTCAATGAAAATTCTTTCAAAATCATGCAGTTTTTCTCCATTTTGAGCATTTTACAAGTGATTTTGAGCCAACATTGTCAATTTAAAGTACATCTCCCATCATGCTATGAATTATTTTACAAATTGAATCACCTGACGTGGAGTGAAGTGTAAACATGTACATGTATCTCTGCAGTTTGACAGCTGCAACTTTTTGGGCTTTGAGAGAATGTTTAGGCTGGTGTTTTGAATGGATTGAGGTATAAAATATGTGCATCGCTAGCGCCAATATTTTTCAACTCTTGAAATATAGCATGTGGATCTATCTGCTATTGTATGTGCACAAGATAGAGATGGGATCGGAACTAGATACATGTACATGTATTGGATGGAGACCCTATCTGTTGCAAGACTAACGCCTGGCGTAACCGTCACCATGTTATTCAGTGTTTTTTAAGTAGCGCAAGGATCCTGCCATGACCGTGGTAATGTTATCGTGAAAGCCTGGTTTAACCGCGACAATGCAGTATTATATTGCAATGCCTGCCATGACCGTGACAATGTAATATAGTTCTGCAAGGCTTGGTATGACCGTAACAATGTAATATAGTACTGCAAAGCCTGGCATGACCGTGACAATGTAATATAGTATTGCAAGTTCAGGTATGAGAGTGGTAATGTAGAAATTTACGTTTAGGACTGCTATAACCGTGACAATGTGTACTGCAAAGCCTGGCATGACCATGCCAATGTAATATAGTATTGCAAGGCTTAGTATGACCGCCATGGCAATGTGATATAATATTCCAAGTTCGGGTATGAGAGTGGTGATGTAGAAATTTATGATTGCTATAATTGACCGTGACAATGTGTATTTGAAAACCTGGCATGACCATGACAATGTATTATGGGATCGCAAAGCCTGGTATGACCGTGACAATGTAATATAGTATTGCAAGGCCAGGTATGAGGGTGGTAATGTAGAGATTTAGGCTTAGTTCTACTATGACCGTTATAATGTATTGCAATGACTAGTAAATATGTATGACATTAATGCCAGGAATATCCTTAACAATTTTAAGTGATAAAACTATAAGTTTAATACTATGATCATGGTGTTTAACTACCTTAATCATGTCAAAATCAAAATTACTACTATACATTAATATTCACTTTCGGTTATAAACCACAATAAAGGCTACGGTCGCGCCAGGCTTCCACAATAACACTTCCAGGGTCATGACAGGCCTTGCAATAGAATACAACATTGTCACGGTTATACCAGCCTGTCACGGTTATACCAGGCTTACACGATAACACTACCACGGTCATGGCAGGATCCTTGCGCTACTTAAAAAACACTGATTAACATGGTGACGGTTGTGGCAGGCGTAAGTCTTGCAATAGATAGCATGTGATTGGATGTGTCTATTTTAAAAATCTTACCTTGACACTTGTAAGTCTGCCAATCATACACAGGGTATTGTAAGCAGGATCAAAATAAAACAGAATTGCTAGTATCAGAACACAGATACCGGCCCATTTGAATCTATTCAACCATTTCTTTCTATTTGCTTCTCTCACTGGTTTCAAAATTGGCTGGGCTAATTTTTCAATCTCAAACTGCTTGTAACCCTTATTTTTGCAGAATTCATGCAGTGTTCGGATTTCTCTATCAATTATTTCTAGTTTCTCTGCTATTGTAAGTTTTTCTTCTTCCTTTGTATCGTTTGTATGCGTTGTACTCGCCATTATTGCACAAGAAACCACAACTGCGACTTCTCCAGGCCCTTTTTTGAGCAGACCACTTCCGGGATGTAATCTCGTTTGAGCTCTCGTGACCTACTTCTATTCAAACATAAAATGTCTTATTATCGGGTAAAAGTAATAAAAAATATTTTCCTGAGTGAATCCCCGAATCACATTGATGTGATTAGATGAGTATGAAGTTTTATATAGCTATATTCAGGAAGATACACCACTTTGAAATTACAAGAACTTCAAAATCTCGCGAGAGTCTTCAGCATGGACATTTTCAGAAAACTCGGAGCCGGGGCTAAATTCGATTTTCAACGATTTCGCCAAGATGCACAAAAGTTAAAAGTAAGTTTTAAATTGTAAAAAATATACTTTGATATTTTCATATGAAACTTTTAGTTCATATAGTCAGATGTTCACGTATACTGGAGCAACAAGTCATATTTTAAAAATGGTGGGCGATAATTGAGGACTGAAAATAAATATACAAATTAATATTCTATTCTCTTTAAAGAAGAATCTTGAACGAATTAATATTTACGTAATTGTTAGATTTAGAAATTTCGATATGTGACTTATTTCAATTGTTTTTGATTGCCACAAAATTACAGAGGCAGACTCTTTGTAGCCTCTAGTGTGCAGGTACATTTTCAGCCCCAAGGTACAGCTGTGAGGTACAGTACATGTAAATGTATAAAATACACTGTGCAACCTGAAATCGTATGGCTGTTTATATCTTGTATTGATATGTGCTGAACAGTAGATATGTTACGACAAACAAAGTTGAGTTTTGAAGAAAAATTTTAACATGCACAGAAGTCCCATTTTCGTAGTGCCATATTGACTGTGAAATAGAAGCAAATCAAGCCTCACCTCACCTCAGGTATCAGATATTACATGTATGGATCTATATTGTCAGATTGTAGAAGATTAAACATGTAGGGCTTGATTCCTGTAGATGTCCTCATCATGTTTGTCATTAATCGCATATGAATATGAATTATGCATAATGGCCACTTTCATTATGGATAAATGTATGAGATTTTTCAATCACTTGTCAATCAGGGATTACAGTATATGCTACTTTCCATCCCTTGCTAATTGTTTATATGTTTTCAGATTATCAAGACCGACACAAGTCATAATACCAAGTCATTAGATTTCTTTGGTACGAACCAGAATGAATCTGCACCAGAACCATCAAGCGTTGAAAAAGTATCTCCTACTACACAAAATGAAACAGTTAAGGAGCCTGGCAAGAAAAGAAAAAGAAAACTAGATGATGAGATTGAAGATGGTAATATTGTTATAGTATATTTTATGTCACCACCACAAGTGGTGACATATTGTTATAGTCTTCGACTTTTTTTGTTTTGTTTTTTTGTTTTTTTTATTTATTTATTTATTAATTATCCTCATTCATTACATAACATTTACAAAATCTTCAATCGCCAAATACATGCATGGCATTATAGAAGAATTGATGGAACTTAATGAAATATAATATAAGGAGCAATGTTAACAGTAGTTTTGGGGTTGTGTTTTTTTGTGGATGATGTTCGGTATTTGGAGGTCTGTATCTGTAACAAATGGCAGGTAGTGACATTTTGCATGCCTTGTTGTGTATTAATTTTTAAGTGGCACATTCAAATAAATATGGTTCAATTAGAAACAGGAAAAGTTGACAGAATATGATCGTTGAATTGCTAATTTGGTTTTTTCTCACAAAATATATACATCTATAACAGTTTTTGTACTGAATCAGTTAGCTCTTTTTGTGATCAAAATAAAATGTGAACTTGTAAACTCTTTACTCATAGTTCAATAACTTAACTTCGACCCATAATTGCACTTTACTTCACAAATTGCATTTATATTCAGTTTACATAATAACGATGGGCATGTGTGCATGCATCCGTCTTTGCCAGGAGGCAAGCATCACATAAAATATTAGGAAAGCCACTTTTCCCTTCATTGAAATTTGTACAGATGCAAAAAACTAGTGCAAACTTCTGGTAAGGTTTTGGACATGTTGGGTTAATTACATGGCAGTTCCTTTTCTCTTTAAAATGTAATATTTACAAGTAGCATGTGTGTCTCGTTTAAAGAGATCGAGTCATCCAGATTTCTATTCTGGACAATCAGTAATGTCCCAATATAATTGCTCATAAAACATCATATATACCTTTGATATATCTTGAGACCAAATCATAAGCACAATATCACCAATATATTGAGGATATCAACAGGACAACCAAAGGAACAACCAACTGTCAGAATTGAACGCAATAAGTCGATAACAGAATACAATGTTTTTTGGGGATTTATCTATATTGTAACCCCTTAGAAGTAATAAATATGGCTTCTCTAAGCCAAAATAATCTGAAGGAAAAAGCCAATCAGACTGGAACAAATTTGAGCGGGCTTTTTAAATTTTAATTTTAATTTCTATTGATGTAAGTGGAAATTCATGGCTAGGAACAATCATCGAATTGATACTGTTAACGAATTAATTCAAGCCTCAGAATTGATAAGTTGAAAAACAAACTTGTTTTACATCAAATAACACGAAAAAATCAGGGGGTTACTCTAATTGTGTTTTAGGAGACCCGATCTCTTTAAGAAAGTAAAATGTGAATCACATTAACAATATGACTACATGGTTCATTTCAGATTCAAATGATGAATCGGGATCTGATGGAGAATACACAGAGCTTCAGCTACTCGGGAGTTTACGATCTGACATAAAAGGGGACAACTCAAATGTTAACCATAACTACATGTTCCATTTCAGATTCAAATGAAGAATCAGAATCAGATGGAGAATACACAGAGCTTCAGCTACTTGGGAGTTTACGATCTGACATAAAAGGCGACAAATCAAATGTAAAACGAAAGAAAAAAAAGAAGAAAGTATCAGCGAGTAAACTTAAAGAGCAGCATCAAGAAAAAGTAAGAAAGCATAATTTGTTTTAAAAACTTATTTGTGAAAATAAATTTTAGAAATTATTATTACATGGATATTTGAAAGTTCTCATTGAATAGATTTTTTTAATATTTAAAATTTATTTTGATCTCTTTCAATGAAATTTTACATCACAATGTTTATTTTAACAAGTTCTATTATAAAATTATGTAGACTATTTCAGCTTTTGTTTGTGGATCTTCCACAAACAAATGAAATGGTTGGATGTTTATATATTGTCTCTTAACATTAGTCACCTTAGCACTCGCTGTTATGGGACTTTTGCTGCCTGAGCAAAAAGTAATGAAAGGACTGACTTCTACCTTAATTAGTTAATTAGGTTAATGAAATTGAGCTTTTATTTTATTTCATTTATTATAGATTAATCATTTCCGGAACCAGCACAAGATCAATGTTTACGGAACAGACATCCCAGATCCAGTAGAAAGCTTCCAGCAGTTGTGTGACGAGCATGTATTCAGTAGTAAAATCATAGAGAATATTTCTGAGTCTGGTTACAAGGCTCCTACACCTATACAGATGCAAGCTGTGCCTGTCATGTTAGCCGTAAGTAATTCATAAATGAATATTATTCTGTTTTTCAGTGAGTTTATTTCCATTGAAGTCCAGAGTGTTGAAAACATCTGTGTTCTATGGATCCATACTTCCCTATATAACCTTCACCTTTTCTTTTTAGCCTTTCCAAATATCTTATTAAAATCAATGGTATAACTCAACATGCGATAAGATTCAATGTACAAGGAGGGGGCCTGAGCTTTCATTAAATTAATTTTTGAGAAAAAAATACTGATATTTTAATTTGATCTTTTATTTAACTAAGGTTACCTGTGTAACACTGTAACAATGTTCTTAATTTTTCATTGAAGTGATTTATTTTTACTTTTCAGGGTAGGGATATTATGGCATGTGCCCCTACTGGCTCAGGGAAAACAGCTGCCTTTTTGTTGCCAATATTACATCAACTGAAAGGACCTAGGAAACTTGGCTTCAGAGCTTTAGTGCTTGCTCCAACAAGGGAATTAGCCCAGCAGGTACAACTACAGTGAAACCTGTATAATCCAAATGCCACTGTGACTGCTCAAAAGCGTATGGATTAGCAGGATCACATAGGTTTTTTAACATGGGAGTCTTATTGTGGCAGATTAAGAAAACTAAGAAATTCATTTCACTGTGATGAACAATTTTCATTTTAATCAGTTTTTGAAGCTCTATCACACGTTTACTATATGAGCATGTGCTGATTATTTCCAGACCTACAGAGAGTGTCTCAGACTGTCAGAGGGACTTGGATTCCGAGTGCATATCATTGAAAAAGCAGAAACAGCCAGAAAAAAATTTGGACGCAAGACTTCCCAAAAATTTGGTAAGATTTTCTGTAAATAGAAGTTCGCTTTATCCACTTAAAAGCGTAATAATGTGAATCTCTGTAAAAACACGTTAGTTTGCCAAATTATTTGTCTGGTACTTCCCACCTTAAATTGTTCCACTTGACATCATACTTTTCCACATGACTTCATAATGTGAGTCTCTGTGTGTGTTAATCAGTCGAATTATTTATTTGACACTACCCACCTTAATTTTTTCCACTTGACATCATACTTTTCCACATGACTTCATAATGTGAGTCTCTGTGTGTGTTAATCAGTCGAATTATTTATTTGACACTACCCACCTTAATTTTTTCCACTTGACATCATACTTTTCCATTTTTCCACATGACATCGTAATGTGAGTCTCTGTGTTAGTTATTAGCCAAATTATTTATTTGACACTGCCTACCTTAACCCCTTTGATATGTGATCAATTTTATTACAGATATTTTAATTACCACCCCAAACAGACTAGTGTATCTCATACAACAAGAGCCTCCAGTTATCTCTCTGAAAAAGTAAGTATCAACTCCATGTCAAAACAATTGAAATCATCTGTTGACAAAGAATTGATCATATCAGTGAGTTTCATATTTTGTCAGTTGTTTCATCAACAATACAAATTTGCATAGATTTCATATGATATTGTGGGTGACTGTATAATGTATTTAACAACTGACACGAACACATAAGTGCCTGTCATAATTACAAATTTTTAGATATTTCACCACTGAGTGGCTGTGGAATCTATATGTTTTTTCATGGGGGGCGGTAATAGAATCTGCAACGGGTCCTTTGAATGGAATTCATATCTTGGGTGTATTTATAATGTATTTAATTACTGATGCAATCGCATTAATGTTTGTCATAATTACAAATTTTGAAATATTTCAGCATCGAGTGGTTGGTGATTGATGAATCTGATAAGTTATTTGAAGAAGGAAAGTTGGGCTTCAGAGAACAGGTACATTAGGTGTTTGCTTTACTTTGTTCTCCCTTTCTGATTTAATTTTCTTGCTACAAGTTTTTTGCAAGTTTATTTTATAAGACGATACTTCTAATTGTTGTTTAATATAGAAAGGCACACAAAAATGTTGTCTATTCATAATTCCTGAATTAAGAATTATCATAATAATTGATCAGAACATATCTGACTATCAAATATGAAAAAGTCAATTGAAAATTACAAAAGTATCCTGATAAAATAAAACACTTTGTAAAATTAGAATGAGCTTGTGGAAATAAATCTCATAGGTTTAAGACATTAAATGCTATTTTCATTCCAGTTGGGTGCTATTTATAAAGCTTGTGATGGCCCAAGTGTGCGTCGTGCAATGTTTTCTGCAACATTTGCGCATGACGTTGAAGAGTGGTGCAAACTTCACTTGGACAATGTTGTACAAGTCTACATTGGTGCAAGGTATGGTTCAGTATTTAGAGGTGGAATAAATGATAATACCACAATATTCAAAGTTTCCTCTCTTTTTTCCATTGTCATTAAATGTATGACCAATATACATTTGAATATTCATGAACATTAGTTCACTGAGAATATAAGGTACATAGCATAATGCATTTTTTGTGCCGTTGTATAAAGTGAACAAAATAAAAAAACAATGTTTACAATTCAAATTCTTTCAAATTGCCTTCAATAAAATTTAAACCGTCCAATAATAAATATTAAAGATTGCAGGGAATGATTTTTACATCCTTTGTTTTTTCCAGAAACTCAGCCCAGAATACAATACAGCAAGAACTTGTGTTTTGTGGTAGTGAATCTGGTAAATTGTATGCCTTCCGGAACATCATTCAAAAGGTACTATAGTCAGACAATCGGCTGTAAATAGCCATGAAAAAATTTAAGAAATATTTTTAAATCTCATTAAACAGGCAGTTGGTGTGTAGAGTTCAATGGTTGGTGTTTTGGCATTCGGCATATGTAACAAATGGCAGGTGGTGACATTTTGCATGTTAATGCCTTGTTTTATTTATATTTCAGGGTTTTGAGCCACCAGTTCTGGTGTTTGTCCAGTCCAAAGAGAGAGCGAAAGAATTGTTTCATGAATTGATATATGATGGTGTTAATGTGGATGTCATTCATGCTGATCGGACACAGAAACAGGTACAAGGGTGCTCCAAAAAATCTTGAAAAATTGCTTTTGTCCATTGTTAATAATTTAATAAAAAATTTGGACATCACTTCCATTATGGCATCTTAAAAAATTAACTGAACCAGAAACGTTTCTAACAGTTGAAACTAAATATGATAAGTAAAGCATGATATTAATTCAAAGCATTTGTCTAAATTGGAAATAAGATATTGCCAAATAAATGTTTATTCACCTGACCCCTTAGGAAAAGATATTTCTCGAGTTGGCATTTTTTCTTGTCTTTGAATTAAATACAGGTTTTTAAAAACATTGTGACTTTTGTTTGCCAAATTTGACCCTCAAATGGAAAGGTTATTTTGATTTCTACATTTTCACCTGTTCTTGTGTTGCAGAGAGACAATGTTGTAAAGAGCTTTAGATCAGGCCACATATGGGTGTTAATATGTACAGAGCTAATGGGACGTGGGATAGACTTCAAGGGTGTAAATCTTGTCATCAATTATGATTTTCCTAATAGCGCAGTTGGCTACATACATAGAATAGGTAGGTCTTCTTATGTACCATATTAAGGCATAGAGCTGGTTATATGAATAATTGCCTGGTTATTTAAAAATGTTTAATGTTATGAGTTGTTAGATATAGGACTGGTCTGGTATCTGAGTTTCATTATTATAATATTATCTTTCTCACCCACTGTGTTTTCAAATTACAGGAAGAACTGGTAGGGCTGGCAGGTCAGGAAGAGCAGTTACTTTCTTCACAGAAAATGATTCAGTTTTGCTCAGAAGGTTGGTTTGTTTGTTTACTTGCTTGTTTCATTATTATGTGTTTGCTTGTTTATGTATTTGTGAATTTTTTTTTCAATTTTTGTTGTTTTTTTGGTTAATTTCATGAACCCATGATTGTGACAAAATAGCAACATCACTATATATCATTTTCACAACATTGCCTGAGAAAAATAGAATCAAACATACTGATCATTTCTGTCAAAAATAGTCCAGCAGTTCTATTGTACATCAATGCAAGGCATGTATTTATCTCTTATTTCCATATATTTTTGTTTAGAAAAAAATGATTCAGTTTTAGCTGTTTTTATCTTTCTCTACTTTTGTTTCCAGTATAGCAAATGTGATGAAAGAGGCGGGATGTCCAGTGCCTGAGTACATGTTAAAAATTAATAAACCTAATAAGTAAGTGTAGAAATCCGAAACAGAAAAACGTTACACGATGACGCATTATGGATTCATGAGATATTTATCATTTTTGTGATGGTAATTTGGTGTAAAAACTTGAATAAAGCAATTGATTCTAAAGAAACCTCTCTTGTTTCAGGTGTTGAATGAACAAATTATTCTTAGTTTTTTGTCTGACTACCAAAATTAATGCAAAAATATCTATCAATAGTTTATCATTTTTGCGTAATTTTAGGAAAAATAAAGCTTTAATCATTGAAAATTGTATTTTAGGAAACAGAAAAGGCAGATGAGTCAGACGAATCCAGACAGAAAGACCATTCGCACAGTGCTGAAAGAAGAAATAATGAAGTCAAGGCTAAAGAGGTAATTTTAATCTAAATGAATCAAACAAAATGTGAATAAGGTATGCCTAATGTGTTATTTGCATGAAATATTGTTATCCCACCACAAAACAAAATTGGCTGGGATATAGAGAAGATGTTTGTGTGTCTGTCCATTTGTTCATGTTTCTGGGTGATAACTCAAATACTGGTCGATAGCAAAAGTAAGGTCACCACAAAAGTGGAATGGGCAGAAAAATGAAATCTCAATTATTTGTTATTATTTTAGTGTTTTTTTATATACATGTATTAGCTGCTTGCAAGACAGGACATATTTATCACTTTTTTCAATATTAAATTTTAGCACATAATCATTTGGTGCATATATTAGGTGTTATACAGCAAAAATAAGGTCACCCCAAAAGTAGGAGGTGCAAAAAATGAAATCTCAATCATTTTCCATTATTTTAGTTTATTTTAACATATTATTAGTTACCTGCAAGACAGGACATATTCATCACTTTTTCAATATTAAATTTTAGCACATAATCATATGGTGCATATATTAGATGTTATACAGCAAAAGTAAGGTCACCCCAAAAGTGGGAGGGGCAAAAAATTGGAATCACAATTATTTTAGTTTATTTTAATATATTATAAGTTACTTGCAAGACAGGATGCAGTTATCACTTTATTTCAATACTTAAGCATCCATTACCCAAAGTACCTAAAGGCGCCACCAAAGGTTTCTTTGATAATAACATTGAAATACATAGTTACTTTAATCAATTATGAACATATCCAAAATGGAATTGGGTCATTAGGATTAAAACTACGGTCATTCAGTGTGTTTAAATTTGACTTTACAAGTCATTCCAAATATCATTTTTGTTTTTGTTTGTCATCATTAAGGTGGAACACAAAAGGGCAACATATTGAAAACATAATCATAAAATTACCCCTAAAAATAAAATATTGATCATATGATGAAATAGTGTAGTCAGTTAGGTGTTCAATTGCACTTGCTTTATATACAGCACCATCTTTTGACATAAGTATCATCAAAACATATATTTTTGATATCTAACGAAGTGGTGTTGAAAAGTGGCCCCAGTTTCATAATAGTTTCAGTTTCGAAAATTTTGCACATTTACATTGAGCTCCATGTCAATTTATCAATCTTCAAAAGACCCCCTGCATAAAAGTTCTAGAGCAATAAAGCCCACATTCCTAGTATGTTACAAGAACATGAATATAATAGAATAAGAAGGGTTAATTGTTTTCTTTTACCTAGTTCAAAAGATATTTGCGTTTGAATTTTGGAAAATCCCCATTGCCTGCCATTATAAACCGCTATCAATATGTCATTTTCTCAAAAACTCCACCATGGAATTTTCTAATATTGTAGATTTCTATAGTTAACAATGTGAATTGGAATAAACTATATTTGAAAAGAAAAAAAAGAATATTGAGGATAATCTTATTTTGGACAAACTTTCATGTCAACTTTTTTAAAAGAATATGCATGAGATTGCCATTTTTTCCATGTCACACACTCACTAAAAGGACAACTAGCATTAGTGCTATATAAACCAAATAGATTTGAATGGTTGCAGGACTTATACCACCAAGCCCCTTTAGTTTGGACAGCACAATTGAAACTGTGATGTCTATCATGATCACGGTCTTTTGTACTAAATGCCATACCATTGTGGTAAGCAAGAGAGTCCCCTGCAGTCCCACTATAACCTCCAATTGTCAATGTGTAGTTATCACGTTCATCACTCACATCAAATATGGAGTATTCAGCGTGACGGGTTTCACTCTGTGGGGGCCACATGGTAAGATCAATTCTGAGTTTATAGTTCCCTTGATTTAGTAAACCATGAAGGTTGTTCAGGCCAATGAAGTGTTCACCTAGAGGGCTTCCAAATCCTCTTTGATACTCTACCCAGGTTCTGTAGAAGTCAACACTCCCGTTAAAGCGCCTTGCCATGTAGACACACCCACCACTACAGTATACTCTGAATGCAGTTTGTCCCTGTGGTTGGATTGTTCTTACACCAGTAAAGCTTGTGTCATCACGACAGTCATGAGATGTTACTGGAAGACAAGAAATTGTAAAAACTGTTACGTGTTCTTTGATTTTTTGAAGTGAATCAAAGAGGTTAATTCCTTGCTTATTTTTCAACTAATTATTGTAATCTCTCATCTCAATATAGGTTTAAAATTGTATGGTATGGATGAGAATCAATTGTCTGACTTTATACAACTACTGTAGAGTAAAAATGCCATGTGAACCAATTAATCTGATAAGTATTTACAGTCTTACCTTCTGATTTACATTGTGAATTGTTCCGTATCATTTTCAAGTGATTTTTTATGAGAGCTACATCAGCTTTAATGCCATCTACTTTATCATTTACTTCTTCCAATTTATCATTTACTGCATTCATTTGTTCCTTATTTGTGTTGCAACAATTTTGAGCATCTGTTTTAAAATTGTTAAGTTCTGTACTAAGTCTTCCAACATCTGCTTTCATCTCTTTAACATCATTTTTCATTTCTTCTGCTTTAGCATTTACTTCTTCAATGGTTACTCCAGCCTTTGTGATATTACCCTTAATTTGAAGTATATTGTCTCTCTCATTTTTAATGCAGCAAATTTGTGTGTCTGATTTAAGTTCATTAAGCTGTGTTCTCAGGTGTGTTTCAAGTTCGTAAATATGCCATTTCTTGCATGTACTTCCTTTTTTCTGCAAATGTACATGTCCAACGAGGAATACTATCAACAATACTTTCAGACACATGATTCTAGCAAGACGTGTGTTGATTAGATATGATGTTGATGGTGCTCTGTTAAAACTAATTTTCTCATAATCAAAAACATAAATTTTCATATTGCATGCATCATTAACTTGGTTGCTTAGCATCAAGCAAATATGTGCAATTTTATTGTGATTTAAAGACATGCTTTACCTTCCAGATCAAGTGAGAACGATGTGGATAGTGTGACATTACACTATTCATTATTGTTAGATAATTGTTAACAACATATATAATTTAGAATTCTATTTGATTTCCAATTAAATATTTACCTGAATATTTTTTGCTCCATAAATTGCACCTTCTTTGAAAATTTCAATAAAGAATATTGAAAAAAATGAGTGGGTTTCAAGAATTTTATTATCACCCCTCATATTATTTTTAATCATTTTATTTCAAATTCATATCATATCATACAAAGAATATCATATAGTAAAAATTCAACAAGGTTAATCGATTTTACATTTGTGTTCGTATTTTACAAGTCAAAATATATTTTATTTTATGGGGGCTTATCTTCACAAATATATACTTAGTAGATTAAAGGTAGATCATGACTTTAACAGTGTGTTATTTAATTGTCTGGTTTTGTTTTATAATATTTATTAACGAGGTAATATATAATAAACAATATTGTTTGAAGTTTTGTATTAAGTCATTTTCACCTCATCTCCATATTTACATATAATGAGTAACAAAACAACATTATAACTATTTATTGCTCATTTAAAAGTATTGATCTGTTTGTTATGCATCATTGTAAGATATCTTTCTAACTATCATAATTTTTAACTTTTGTTTTTATTGAATAAAATGTAATAAAATGTGGATGGCTTAACACCGGGAGAAAAAACATTCATTGTCAGCAGAAAACACAAAACTCCTTGGATCCATTCACTTATCAGTGGAGCATTCATAGAGAAGTGATAGAAATTAAAAGAAATAGTATGTACAGAAAACTTGTTAAGTAAAATTGTTACTCATGATACTTGAAGTATTTAAACAAACTTTTAGGTCAGATCTGAGATACTTCGATCAGAAGGAAGCCAGGAGGAATTATCTTGTGTATTAGGATTTCTAGGGTTTCATAATTATTTGGCAATATACCACATGTCCACTCTCCAGTAGGCTACTTGTTTGCTTTGTTTTTTTCTGTCAAAAATCATCATACTTTAAATGCGTAATAGGTCTATTTTAACTTGAATATTGACAATTTGACATTTGATTGTAAGCCTCAATGTGTCCCTAACATAATGCCAAAAGGAAACAATTCTAGACTATTGGTGTCGGATTTGCCCTACCAATTTTCACTTTTCAAAAGAGTGGAATTTGTGAGATCCTGAATGTTTTTGAAATCACATATCCTTAATTTGCAGATTTAGATTAATCTGTCACTAACATACCTGTATTGGTTATTTAATAACAACACTAATTGGATGGCATAGAGAGAAGGAACTTCTGATATGGTGTCATTTATCTGTATATGGGAGTAGGTTTTGCCAAAGGGTGACAATACTACTCTTCTACTTTATGGTTTTTCTATCATGAAATATTTAAAATGATGAATAATTTGATAAAATATGTTTTGTTTGGTGGGATTTGCTACTTGGGGAGTTTCTGTTTTCTAGTTATATTTGTTAATCGTATTCTAAGCATGCAAAGTACCACAGCTCCCATACAGAGTTTTCATTAGCCACTTACAACAAAATATGAAAATGTTTATGTTTTTTGTATATCCAGGCAGAACATGAATAAAAGAAAATTCAAGGAGAGGCAACAGTCACAGAAAACAAAGACATCTCAGACTTGACACCTAAGAGAGCTGACATCATTAAAGACAGTAACATCTCAAACCTGACACCTGCAATGAGGAACACCAAGCAGAGCTGACATTAACAATATTGAATACTGGAATAGTAGATATGGAGATATGACATTGATATAATTTTGAACTATTCCAGACATTTTACATCAATGTGCTCTGAAATCATTTTCAACGGAGTGGCAGTTGCAGTCGTAATATGTTCATGGTTCTTAAACCAGGCTTGTCATTGGTCATGTATGAACCATAAATAAAACATAATTATACATATAAATGCATTTGATAAATTTTTGAATAACTTGTTTATGATCAGTACAAAAATTCCACGCACTAGTAACATAAAATAACTAAGCTAATGAATGAGTGACATCATTTATTTAGCATGTTGTCGATGGCAACACCTCTTGATACACCAAACCAATACACCAATTTAGATAACAAACTGGCATTACTGATCAATACCTAATGAGGACCATGGGTGTGTATGTATGTGTATGTATACATATAATGTGACTAAAGGTTGGCAATCACACACCTTGCCATATTAGTGATGATAAAAGTTCAATTAAGGAATTCAATCGGAGCAATCTTTTTTTATTGTTAATATCAATGTATATGACCGCTGGTTTTTGTGGTAATTATAAAATCTGAACTTCTTACAATATTCGTTGAAATTAACATGATTAATGGACAGAATAAATTATAACTTCTCAACTCTATATATTTCTACATTGCAGAGATCAATCAAGAAATAGTTAAATTATTTATCATTTTGATATCTTCGCATTTCCATTAGCAATAATTCAAATGTCCTCTATATTGTCTGACATTGTGTATCATAGTAAAATATGGAGGATACTCTTATTTTGGACAAACTTTCATGTCAATCTTTTTGAAAGAATAGTAAAAAATGTTAGATGAGCTTATTCTGTTTGGCCAATGGTACCATGTCACACACTAACTACTAAGATCGCACCTAGCTTTAGTACTATAGAAACCAAACAGATTCGAAAAGGGCAGGCATACCACCAAGCCCCTTTGTGAATAACAGCACAATTGCCGCTGTATTTATCATGATCACAGTCCTTTTTAGTGAATGGTAAGCAAGTGAATCCTCAGCATCTCCACTCTAACCTCCAATTTTAAGTCTGTAGTTATCAGGTTCTTCACTCACATCAAATATGGAGTATTCAGCATGCCATCTGTCACTATGTGCGGGCCTCTGAGTGTGTAATAATGATTCGGTCAAGCATATTAAGTGCAGTGGTGACTGCAATATGGGTGTACATTTTTTGATTTTCATTTACTGATTTTGGTTGCTCTAGTGTCAATTTTAGGCTCTAACTTCACAAGAAAGCAAGAGTTTTTCAATCGGATGGTGTCAAGTTATTAGGAAATGATTTATCTTTAAAATGATATATAATACATGGCATGGTTTAAGCTATATCATGTGAATCATACATACATGGTTTTTTGACCCACTCTGTATATCTCAATATATGAAAATTCAAATTATTATTCTTCCAGGTATCCTATTTTATCACCACCACAAGTATTGACATGTAAGTCTTCAATTTTTTGTTTTTTGTGATGGCATTAGGCGGATGGTGTCCAGTAACAAATGATAGGATATTTTGCATGTTAATGCCTTGTTAGTTATTATTATGTCACCACCAAAAGTGGTGACATATTGTTATGGTCTCCGTTTTTTTGCGACGGCGGTTGGCGTCCGGCGGTTGGTGGTTGGCGTCCGGCGGTTGGCGTCTGTAACAATTTCTTACAACTTCCTATAACTTAACAAATACTGTTTAGACTGACTTCAATTTTTTTCTAAATCATCTACATGTTCTCAGAAGTTCAAATCTGACTTTAGATTTGACATTTGACCTTCAATGACCTTCTCAAGGTCAAAAAGGTCTTTTTTCAACTTGCTTCACATTGACTAAATTTTTATTCAAAATCATCTACATGTTCTCAGAAATTCAAATCTGACTTTAGATTTGACATTTGACCTTCGAATCTGACTGTAGATTTGACATTTGACCTTCAATGACCTTCTCAAGGTCAAAAAAGGTCAAAAAGGTCTGTTTTCAACTTGCTTCAAATTGACTAAATTTTTTTTTCAAAATCATCTACCTGTTCTCAGAAATTCAAATCTGACTTAAGATTTGACTTAAGATTTGACATTTGACCTTCAATGACCTTCTCAAGGTCAAAAAAGGTCAAAAAGGTCTGTTTTCAACTTGCTTCAAATTGACTAAAAAAAATTTTCAAAATCATGTACGTGTTCTCAGAAATTCAAATCTGACTTTAGATTTGACTTAAGATTTGACATTTGACCTTCAATGACCTTCTCAAAGTCAAAAAAGGTCAAAAAGGTCTTTTTTCAACTTGCTTCAAATTGACTAAATTTTTTTTTCAAAATCATCTACATGTTCTCAGAAATTCAAATCTGACTTTAGATTTGACATTTGACCTTCAATGACCTTCTCAAGGTCAAAAAAGGTCAAAAAGGTCTGTTTTCAACTTGCTTCAAATTGACTAAAAAAAATTTTCAAAATCATCTACGTGTTCGCAGAAATTCAAATCTGACTTTAGATTTGACTTAAGATTTGACATTTGACCTTCAATGACCTTCTCAAAGTCAAAAAAGGTCAAAAAGGTCTTTTTTCAACTTGCTTCAAATTGACTAATTTTTTTTTCAAAATCATCTACATGTTCTCAGAAATTCAAATCTGACTTTAGATTTGATATTTGACCTTCAATGACCTTCTCAAGGTCAAAAAAGGTCAAAAAGGTCTGTTTTCAACTTGCTTCAAATTGACTAAATTTTTTTTTCAAAATCATCTATGTGTTCTCAGAAATTCAAATCTGACTTAAGATTTGACTTAAGATTTGACATTTGACCTTCAATGACCTTCTCAAGGTCAAAAAGGTCTGTTTTCAACTTGCTTCAAATTGACTAAAAAAATTTTCAAAATCATCTACGTGTTCTCAGAAATTCAAATCTGACTTTAGATTTGACTTAAGATTTGACATTTGACCTTCAATGACCTTCTCAAAGTCAAAAAAGGTCAAAAAGGTCTTTTTTCAGCTTGCTTCAAATTGACTAAATTTTTTTTTCAAAATCATCTACATGTTCTCAGAAATTCAAATCTGACTTTAGATTTGACATTTGACCTTCAATGACCTTCTCAATGTCAAAAAAGGTCAAAAAGGTATTTTTTCATCTTGCTTCAAATTGACTAAATATTTTTTCAAAATCATCTACATGTTCTCAGAAATTCAAATATGACTTTAGATTTGACATTTGACCTTCTCAAGGTCAAAAAGGTCAAAAAGGTCTTTTTTCAACTTGCTTCAAATTGACTAATTTTTTTTTTCAAAATAGGTGGTGACATTTTGTCATGTTAATGCCTTGTTAATTTACGAGTTATTAAATAGAACGTTATCATGGTTATGACATCTATGATTAAATATTCCTCGAGGAAAATCTCCAATCAAAACAATACAAAAGTCAAAAAAATATTTTTAAATAATTTGAGGTTCTACGTACTTTTAACTTTTTATGTTTACGAAATCTCAACTTTTAATTTGTAAATGACATTAGCATCAAAGCTCTCACTTGCCCTGTTATCTTAATGAACTATATTTTGATATGATGTACTTCAGTAACATAGATCAATGTCCTAAAGAGTGAAGACTTGTACAAATATTAAATGTGTAATAAAAATAAGTTTTATAATCGTGATATAACCTTAACCACTGAGAAACCACTAGACACCATTTGGATTTAAACTTTAGAGAATTTTCATTCAGCCTTCATCGTTATAAAAGCCTCATTAGTCGGCCAAAAATCTAAAACATTTGTTTTTTGCTCTTGGATGGTTAGACTACTAAATACCAGCATGGTCTGGGTGCCAAGTATGTTGCTTCTAGTGGCCACATTGAATGTGGGAGGGGGATACACACAGGAACTTACCCAAAAGGAGCTACAGTTCGTTGATGACCTTATAAGGGAATTAATGAAGTGCAATGACATTGTAGGAATGCCCCTAACGCTGGTAAGAGGAGGGAAGACTGTCTTGGCGAAGGGTAAGCTTACATGTACACTTATTGTGTTTGCAATATTTTCTCAATTTTGCTATTTTTCATCAAAAGGATGTGGGCAAATTTAAAATATAGTTTAGTTTTCGGGTTTTTTCAGGGGGATATATAATTTTTGTAAAAAATAGGGGTTGAAAAATACAAATCATTTATTGGAATATGTTTCCTCCATAGCCTTATGTAATACATTCCTTTTTATTTTAGGCTATGGATTGGCTGAGGATTATTCCGATGATAAGCGAGATGTCCCCGTCACAAACAAAACCATATTTCCAATGGCTTCTGTTTCTAAACACTTCACTGGAACAATCATATCGCATCTGATTCAAAATACAAAGTAAGCCATAAACATGATAAGAAACAGTATGTTCGTTATTTCACCAAAACGTTATTTTCCTTATTCGCAGTGTTATTGGTTATGGTGTCACTACAGTTCCCCCAGTTTGTCCAGTTTCTTTCACATTTCCTTGATTCAAAAATGGACTTATCGGAAAGGTCTTTACTGTATTTTGTTTTCAGATACCGAGTACTAATCTTGAGATGGCATTAAGCGAGACTTTCTAACATGACAAATTTTTAATCAATTGAAAGCCCCCAAGTCATTAGTTGCATAACAAAGAATGGTTAACATAATGATTGATGAAATTATGCAAAATGTCATTTCTAGCATAACATGGGACTCGCCTGTAAGTGACATAATGCGGAGCCTTGGGGAAGAATTCCACTTTTATGACCCCTGGCTAACCAAAGAGGTGTCATTGAGAGATGTTATCGCTCACAAAACAGGTATTCCTGGACACCCAACACTTATGGCTGCTGACGTCTTCAGTAGAGAAGAAATCATACCGTAAGATATCAGAATTAATATTTGTATTGGAAAGTTCAATCACTATTTATTTTGTGGCAACTTTGTTCGTTTCCGAGTCGTTCGTTCAGTACTATTGTGTCTCAATCGTTCTACCCTTCACATTCTTTGACTTAGATTAAATTGAACATAGATTCTTCTACACTAGGCTAAATAAAATTAACGTTCGGCCACAGTCCTTTTCTGTGGAGGAAGAGAAACGCGCGGAACAGACTGCAATGGAGAAACAATTAGTTGTAAGCCCATTGACATACATGTAACCTACCCTTGCACAATGTTAACTAGTCAGCTTTAACCGCTAAAGAAAAGAAATTCGCCAGACATGAATAAACTGAAAAATTGAACCATAAAACCATAACTCAACTAGATAACGGCAACTCCGCGGAGTAGCAAATCCCAACGAACAAAATATCAATTACCGAATTCCAATCAATTATACTCATAATTGACTCATTACTTTGGTTGAAAATGAAAAAATTAGATTTTAGAATTGCGAATTCCTGCAAAGCAGCCATTTTGAATTTTCTGAGGTACAAATCTGAAAAATAATACCATAATTGTGATCTACTCCAAAATTCCTTCAATTTGAGTATAATATAGCCATACTTTGAAGGGATCGAAAAATTATTGCGAAATCGTACATTAGACAGTCATTTTGAATTTTACGAGGCTCGAATCAGAAAAAAGATACAATATTTGCAATCTACTCTTAATTGCCTTTCATTTGAGTATAATAAAGCTATACTTCAGAAAGATCTAAAAATTAGCGAAAATTTCTGTTTTCCTGTCCCCCCATACATGGCCCCTGGGGGTCAGGATGAAAAACACGGAATATATGTGAAATAGATAAATGTTGTGAATACACTTCCAAAATTTCAAACAATAATATTAATTACTTTGGTTTAGAATGAAAAATTTATGATTTTTACGAAAAAGTCCCGTCATTTTTAAAGCGGCGGCCATCTTGAAAAAATTTTTTTTGCGTAAAACTATTCACCAATATACATCTTTCCACTAAATATGAAGAAAATCTGTGAACTAGTATTTGAGTTATCTTCCGGACAGACGGACGGACTGACTGACTGACGGACTGACAGACTGACGGACAGACGGACGGACGGAGGGCTTCACTATATCCCTAACGAACTTCGTTCGTTGGGATAATCATAGCTTCCCATTATATACAATAATGTATCCCCTGGTTTAGTTTGGGCTGTTATTACAGGCGGTTGAGATTCCTCAGGCCTACAAAACCACTGCGTCTTCAATGGAACTATAATAATCCACTTTACGCTTTGCTGGGTATCATACCTCAGAAGATGACTGGCAAAACATGGGAGGAACTTGTCAAGCAAGAACTGTACGATAAATTAGGTATACAGTGTTACCTTTTTTAAAACCAAAGAATACTATATTTAGGTATAAAAATCTATGTTTCCATATTTTGTAAACGTTAACAAAAGTACTAACGTGATCATTTCACATCCGCAAACAGGAAAATGCGTCGAGGGCCTCGTATACGATCTTTTTACGGGCATGATTTCGACAAATCTAATAACTATAATCATTTGATATTTGTTGGATCATTTGATATTAAGTGTAATGCTTATTTATATTTAAGATATGAATGACAGTTCATTTCTTGACTGGGGCCCCAGAACGAATTGGACGGACTGGGCCCGTTGGCATATCACCGTTAGTGGTCAATCATTGTCTGGCCCCCTTGATTTGACTTCATTCAGGTATTGACATGGATTACTATGGTGTTCATTTGAACGGCATTTCAGCTTTTTGTATGCTATGAAGAGATAGCTGGATAATGAACTATTTAGTCAATCAGGTTTATCATTCTCACGCGGGTCAAACATTTTATGAACTTTTGATTTTATAAACAGGTCTCCATTCAAGCGTTGATCATGATTAAGAATGTGGTAAATGTGTTTGAATTATTAATGACTATTTTAAACAATTGTATTTTATAAATATCTTTTCGCCGCACTGATGATTTTCATGTGTCACTGTATTGTAGTAAATAGTTAGAGCAAATAAATGGAAATATCTTTTTTATTTTATATTCATTCGATTACATTAGATTACTAAATCCCCTACCAATATTTGCTAATATACTCCAGTGGTATGGGCAGAGCTCTTGGTCCTGGTGCTGGAGTTGCATTGACGGCAGAGGATGCCGGGAAATGGTTGTCTTTCCAGTTGACCCACGGGAAGGACGCCAATGGTCGTCAAGTCGTCAGTGAAGATGTCATTAACAAAATGAGGGAGGCCTCGATTGTATTTACTCGTCATCCTAATCCGAGAAACACGTTACCAGTTGCCCCCTATAGCCACGGCACTGATCGATATGGACAGGGTATATTCATTGGATGGCACAGAGGTTAGTCTGCAACATCCAGATTATCTATTAATCTCTTGAATACCAGCCTCTAAAAAGGGTTTAAAACCAGAGCATTTTTCATTTTCTGCTAGTTTTCTGGATATTTACATCTAAAAACACAATGTTTAATATTTGATTTCATAAAAATGGTAAACATAGACCCATTACATACATTTTAAAACATAATTTGTGAAGATTGGATAAAAATGCCAAAGTTATCTAGCAGTTTTAGTGAAAAATTCTGGGACAGATATATCTGTCGCTCTGGGTTCCAAATGGATTTTATTTGTGACAGATATATCCGTCATTCTGGGTATTCAAGAGGTTAAAATGATTTCACTGTATTACGGGTTAATTTGTAATTTATATTAAACTGTTTTTGCATACGTGAATCTGTATTTTCTTGTTTAAGCGGAACAGATGTCCATAGGGGTCATATTTTCCTTCATAGAAGCTATGTTAATTCGTGTTTGTCATATTAAATGAGAAATGAGGAGAGATAACATGTTATTAAAACAGGGCTGTATTTTTGATCACCCTGTACATAGCATTGTAAAGTTTCTAATCTCGAATTATCAAATTTTCTTTTCCAGGATTGCCTCTATACCAGCACTCTGGTGGGATGGGTGGCTATTCATCGCATATGGCAATGTTACCCACAGCCAACATTGGGGTATCCATGGCGAGGAACTCATTGGGTGATCCATTCGGTTTCCTGCGTGCCTCTCAAGCCCTGTTCGATATGTTATTAGGTATGGACTTGAATTCTCAGACAATCCTTTTGTCCGATACCAGTTCTGCTTGCATTTCATTTTTATCAACACAAGAAGTGGTAAAATATTGTTATAGTCTCCAACGTTGTGTTCGGCGTTCAGCGTCTGTAACAAATGGTAGTTTGTGACAATTTGTGTTAATGCCTTGTCATTGTATTGTGACTTGTTCCTTTGCCACATCGACTTGCTTTATTGCTTTATATTTATCCAATGGATAATTTGCTTTGAAGTGGCTGGTTTCATCCTTTTCTCATTGTTTCTTTGACACTGTAAATACATTATGAAGCATTTATGAAAAATGTTATTCACTAAGCAGCACAGAACTAGATCTGGCCCCAGGGTAAGGAATAAGACAGGCCAAAATTGTTTTTGTCAAATTCCCATCCATACCCACGTGGGGGATCTCACGAAGACTTTTGAATGGTGCATAAGTTATTGGAAGTTGCAAGAATTTGCTACAGACAGCAACCACCAACCTGCGTCATAAAAATCATTATCCATTACTTATTACAATTATCAGGATTTAATGGCTGATATTTAGTGGGAATGAATACATTTGGGGACACTTTAGGCATATTGTATTCTTATATTCTTAAATGTAAAGTAAGGTTGATGTGCTTCAATATATTTAGAGAATCACAAGTATAAGGAGAATTTGCTCATCATTTCATAGGCACCTACCACTGTCCATATAGCGCCTATTTGGACCTCTGTTTCTTCTTACTATGTGCCGGATTTTCTCTACAGGCTCTTCTGGCAATATCTCTAATGGGACTCTGGACCTGGATGGGTGCTTTTTAGGCTGGTATTTTCGTTTGGCTGTCTTTGGCTTTGACAACCTCTCAGTACTAGGGACAAAAGCTTCACTGAACTTTAGCTAGTAAATGTATTATTAGTTTTTGGTGCAAAAGGTAATCAATAAATGGAGGAAAAGTCAAGTTGAATATTGTTAATTTTTTCAGTGATTTTTGGTTTTTTTTACTTGAATCACTTAACATACCTTAAGAATATCTATCTTTGACTGGTGTTTATTTGTTGGTTGTCTGGGAACCCAAGCAGGATTGCTACTATTGCAAATAATATCAAAGAGTGGTTCTGGCTGTATTCTCGATATTGAGGGATATAATAGCTGGCCATCTTCATCCACACAGTCAAGGTCAAGGTCTTTAGAGGCAACTTTCTTAAAGTTCTCAATTGTAAAGGGCCCATTATCTTTGATGTACCATCTCCACAAATTCACTGTGTCTCCAGTATTTTGAGTCCTCCAATATGCATCGGCAACAAGCCTTCGCTGTGATAAGGTGCTTATTTCATGCTCATGCTTGTCATCATACTTCACGTCACGCTTGATTCTGGAATACAAACATTCATTTTTAATTTTTAATTACCATGATTTAAATTTCCAATGGATTTTAAATATTTTTTGAACCAAGTAAGATAACAGAAATTCTGTTTTGACCTCCAGTCAGTTTGACTAGTTCAATATATCATTTACATGACCAGGATAACAATGTACATGGTCAAAGGGCTGAAAAAGTTATTTCATTATGTTTAGGGTCATTCTGACCATGTACATTGTGATCCTGGTCATGTAAATGATATGTGGCACTAGACACGATGTGGCTCTGCCTGATCTCCAAACCCCTGTGCTGTTATCTTGGTTCAAAAAATATTCAAAATTCAGTATGGTTTTGTCACTTCCTGTTTTGTCAATGTCATTTCCTGTCAGAACCATGGCACCTCAAGATCTTGCCTGTTGGAAATTTCAATCTATTTTTAAAATTTTTCAAAAACAAATATGGCGGACTTCGCGAATCGGAAATATAAGCCGATGTCACAATAGCCCCATGGTCGAAATAGGCATGGGCGTAGCGCCCGGTAAGCTGGGTATGCACAGGCGTACCAGATGGTTGCAAATTCGCTCCAAATACAACCAAATTTTAAAATTTTCCTGGGGGAGAACCCCCAAACCCCCCTGAATGCTCATTTTTGATCCACTCAACTCTTGTTCCCGTGGTTGTGGCGTACTACTTAGAAAAATAGCGCTACGCCCATGATAGGGCCATGACGAAGTAAACCCATGGTCGAAATTCGGGTGATCTCCCCTTGATTATGCTTTTTTCAGTTATCATGCCCCAATACGAAATCTTTATTGAAATGGTACAATTGCAGGGCTACCCTAGACTATATCCTATTTAGTCTGAATTATATTCAGACTATAAAGCACCTATGTTAAAGCTTGGTAATTCAAAATATTTGTTTACATAGGAAGTGCATTCAATGTAGGAAGTGCATTCAATGTAGGAAGTGCATTCAATGTAGGAAGTGCTATTCAAAATTAATTTGCACATTTGTTACTTCATCTAGCTTTATTTCCACTTGACAATATGCTGTGTTACTTTTTATTGCATTTAATTGTACCTTACTACTTAATTGAAATTTTGTAATGTTTATTTTATTGAAGAAATGGTTCCTCTAATTGATAATTTTGTGCAAAAAATTTCACTGCAATTTCCAAAGGAAAGTAGTACATCATAACAGACTGACGAGAAGTATCTGTTGGATACATAGGGCTACCCACAGACAGTGTCCTCCTAAAAAGAAAGGTGCGAAGCCCCCCTCAGAGAATATTGCATCCATCTGAAGATACTGAGGGAGAGTCATAGGAACACACGAAGTCATTGTTCGATCCTCCATTCAAGCCCCTGTATTAAATTCTCCCATACTTAAATGTTTTGGAAATGGCTGGAATCGAAAATATTCGAAAAATAATTCTACTTCTTACCTGGAACGACTTTTCGGCATTTTTGTAGACTAGATAGATTATTGTTGCTATGCTATGTTTGAACTTCGAACTAATGATTTCTCCTTTACAAGATAGAATGCATGAAGGTTTCACAATGATATACTTAGCCATTTATTCAAGAAATCATTCCTCCCGAAAACGAGTGCAGCGCGCCATTTTTAAAGAATACGAAGTGAATACGATACGCAAGCATAATTATCTAAAAGTCTATCATATAACTCCAATCTGTGATGATTCGTCATACTATTCTATTTAAATTAATAGTGAACCCAAAGTATAATTTTTAAACACTCAAATTCAATAAATAATATTAGATCTACATGTAGTCCAGCACTAAATTTTACATCAATATTGCGGCATGAGCGCAACTGCTATCGTTGCGGGAATGACTGCAATGAATGGTATTAAGAGTATTGACTGACTATATATGGGGATAAAATGACAAGAGATTATTTTATTATTCGCCACTAAAATCGTATCCGACTCGTATAGGACCGTCGTCTTAAGAATAGTAGGCTTAGGCTTACCCGTCGGATACGATTTTTTCATTAGTTTTGAATTTGGCGCCAAATAACCACTTGTCTGTTTGTTCTGCGACAAAATAATTCAAAATGGGAAAGAATATCCTCTATTTATCCGTTGGATACTAAATATATATGGGGATAACAATAGGCTTAGGCTACTAGATAATTTTGGCCGTAAGCGCAACTAAAATCGTATCCGACTCATTTGACGTCTTTATTTGACGTTTTTTTTTCATTGGTTTTGAATGTGGCCCCAAATTGCACCTGTCTGTTTGATCTGCAACAATAGGCCTATAGTCACAAGATTATGTGCTCAGTAAAAATGAGTTGAATTTTTTCATGCAATCATTTTGTTCACAGAAAATAAAACGAAAAGATGAGAAAAGACGAAATGTTGGTATTTTTGTATTCAATTGTCTCTAACGACCTAAAGAATTTCCTCAAACTTTATTCCATGACTAGCCTACTTCATATCAAATGCCCAAACTCATGGTCAAGAGACACGTTATAGATTCAATCTTAGAGCTAATCAACAATTTAAATCTACATTTGGACAAAGGAGCATTAAATACATAGGACAAACAACATCCATGGAATGAATTACCTGAAACTTCTAAACATCTGAATTCTAGAAATAAATTTAAGTCAGATTTGAAAAAGTATTATCTGGACAAGTATTAAATTGATCTGTAAAACATTTAGCTATATGTGCTTATATATGTATATTTCTTTCTCTTCTTTTACTTTTCTCCTAACTTTCTATCTTTAAAAACAGTTTTATATCTTGTCATCTTGATTAATACAATTACGTAATATAATCATATGTAACTATATACACCCGCATGGGTGTCAGTTGCCTGTACAATGAACATTGATATAATTGATGAATAAACAACTATGCAATTAGAAAACAACAACTTTGGGGTCAAATTATTTTAAATCCATACAAAACTTAGTGACCATAGGATAAATATGATAGCGGCTTACCCTATGCTTTTCTCGGGCTATCATTTTTATCCAATCTTAGATATCGCCGATTCATGGATAAAATGGTATCCCTCAAAAAGCATTGGATATCCTCTATATACAGGGTGTCAAAAAACAACAGCACCCCCCTCTATATCAAAAAGTCGTTAATGTTCCATATCGTGTCATACCTCATTTGAAAGATAATTTAATTCTGGAGTTACTCATCAAATTTGATTTCATAAAACTTGATATTAAAAAAGCTACATTGTTTCAAAGTTTGCTACGTCGGTACTTTGTTGTTTGCTGCTCTGTTACTGGTTAAAAGTCAAATCTTCAGAGAGTGAAATATGAAAGAATTAGCCCAGATTTCAACTGCACTGAACATATGGGTTGATTTCTGAAAAATAGGGTATTAGGAACTGATGGACATAGAACCTCTTGAAAAAAGACACAGCAAGGACGTATTTCTGAAGAATGTGAGGAAAGTGTGAAGAGGATTCTGCAATGCTACACCTTTATGTGGATTTTTATTGAAATCATATCCATCCAGATAAGCTGCTGTTTGAGCAGCAATTGGTGGTCATACCAACTAATAAGAATCAGCTGTAGATCTGTAAAATTATATGATACAAAGCTGAAATTTCTCAGGTAACTCCAGTATCAAATTGTCTTTAAAATGAGATATGACACACCATGTAACATTAAGTACTTTTTGCTGTAGAGGGGGGTGCTGTTGTTTTTTGACACCCTGTATAGAGAGAGACAGAGAAGAATATATGAATGATAATTTAAATTATTTAGGCAAAACTACATGTACTTACGGAAGGGGCCAGGTAAAGAGAAAATTAAATATTCCACCCCATTAATGCCATCTATTTGTGGGCCCATTACCTCATGTACAACTGTACCTATTTTACCAGTGTCTATGATATACTTGTAGGTGAGACGCCACTATACAACTCTAGTACTATATGTAACCCCAACAACCTTGGACATGAAAGACCTGGAGACGTAAAAGATGAGGACCTGGGATTCACCAGACTCATTCCATCCCTGCTCAGAGAGGCTGTACCAGATATCAAGAAAGAACTTCATAAAAGCCCAAATACAATGACTCCAAAAGCGTTTGCATTGAAAACACTGCTTGAGAAAATCGGGAAACAATCAGGACTGCAATTTGGTAAGTATATGATGTATTTGATGTGTATTTAGGTAATCATGATTTCATCTTGGAAAAATTATACTGACTAAAATACGTCCTATCACTGATTCACGTCATTTTAAACTGTGCCAGTAGTCCACGACACCTCTATTTGTCACCTGTATGTATTGATGTTGTAAGCCATTAAATCCTCAATTATTAAATATTAAACCTATTATGTTGATTCATTTACTCTTTATTTCAGAGTACCCAAGAGTACCCAAGCAAAGACACAGAACCAGGCGTGACATTTCAGCCTATCTCGGAATATATGGAAATTTCGCATATGGAAACGTCACTATTCTGTTTGACCCAGAAGTGCCAGACAACTCAAGTTTAATATTACGATATGGTATCTTGAACTTCGAGCTATTCCCAGGGAATAAAACAGACCACTTTGAACTCGATGTATTATGGTTTATACCACAGACTGTCCGGTTTTGGAGTTCTAAGGGAAACAGTGTAATTGATCGTATGGAAGCACAATTAGATCCAACAGATGATCGGTATATTTACGAAAAGGGATTGAAGCTTTCTGATGTCCCGCCACCTAACACAGGTGAATGGCCCACTGCTCCACCATCTGTTTCTACAACGCCATCTCCAACGAGTGGAGTGAACAAACTGAAGATCCATCACACGTGGATATTGTTTCTGGTCTGTATGACTAGAGGACTAATCATCAATATGCATTAGACAGATCAACATTAGAGAGTTTAAGAGGTTATTTGAAAGGACGTGAAAGTGTAATAGTAGGACCATTCGGGATTACTGGCATTCTAAATTGATTGTACAGGGACTTGATAGAATTTTTTCTTAAACTTTCCTTCTCAATCCGCCGAATAAAGGCAATGAAAACGAAAATTAGTCCCCCGTTTCGCGTTCACGTTCTTCAAAATTCATATATCGGTGTTTATATACAACCAACTTATCACTGTCGTCGTCACTATAGCCCTTTTTAACATTTCCACTAAAGGAGAAAATAATAAAATCTCAAATAATTTTATAAAAATGCTTCAATTTATTTTGCAGCTGTGTATAAGATATACCCACATTAAACTAATTGAGCATACCTATCCTTTAAAAACTAAAGTATTTTGAAAAATATTTCTTGATCATTTTAACTATCACAGACACCTGCACCAAAAACTGCATTTAAAAGAGGGGCAAAATATCAAACATGACCCTGTATTGTGGTATGTATAAACCATGAATACTGACTGTTAGGTGAAATAATGGCCGAGGGCCGTAAGCCCGATGCCAGTATTTCTCCTAACAGACAGTACTATTCAACTCTTCCGTTTGGTTTCATTTATTGCCTATTCAACTATTGATAGTCTTTTGTGCCACAATGGTTTTTGATAGCTTGCCAAGTGTCCAGAAAAAGAATATACTCTTCTTTTGTTACAACTGTACATTCTTTAAAATAAATACAGTTCACTCTTTTGTTTTGCATACCTAAGTTGGTTTGAAATACAACATATAACAGCATTATACTATTTTGTGATAGCTTTCCTTTAACCCTAGTACATTGACACATCCCTCTTAAATGTACTCTCACCGGTTAGATTAAAGTGACACACCCCTTGCGATTAATGGCATTGAAACTCAAGTATCAAGTCGTATTCAGATCTACTTATCTCCATTATCATAATTAACCCACAAACTTGTTATGTACAACTTAAAATCAGCAAGTACTCTGTGTCCTTTGGTATTAATCTTCTCATTTTGAGATTATGAATTATGACTTTGATCTATCAAATTATTATCAAATTGTTAATAATAAACCTTATTTTTTGATCTTCTCGATTTAAAAATATTGAGATTCAAAACAGGAGACAACATTAACCTTGAAATTTTAATGTGTAGTGCAACAAAAAGAACTGATCTCAAATTAAGGATTTCGATAGTATACCAAAAGCCAAAATTTGAAGCAACTGGAGATATATCACAGTGCTAAGCATGTCTAGGAGTATCCTGTTATTAATAGGGATGTTATTTGTGGGAGGGGGATACACACAGGAACTTACCCAAAAGGAGCTACAGTTCGTTGATGACCTTATAAGGAAATTCATGGATTGCAACGACATAGTAGGAATGCCCCTAACACTGGTAAGAGGAGGGAAGACAATACTAGCGAAGGGTAAGTTTTCAAATGATTGACCCTATTTGCTCTTACCATATTTCCAATATAAGCTCATATATGGGCCATTTGTTTTAAAGGGAGTATCGGAGACAATATGGGTTATGAATATCTTCATTATTTGACAAAAAACATTGAGTGTCTTCAATTGGGACGCTAAAGGGAACGCCTTGGTCGGATTCATATGACGTCATTGTCGTCTGCATTCTACAACACAATTTGTTTAACCCTCAATGTCTGTAATATGACATATTCTATCTCAAATTCGTTATTTCACTATATTAATTATTATCTTAGAGGTTAAGTATTACTTTAAGAAAGTAAATCCTAGTAAATCCTTGATGGATTTGAATTGAAAATAAAACAGTTGTTTATGATCTGGATCCTGTGTTTAGGATATGGCTTGGCTCAAGACTACGACGATGACGAGCGAGATGTACCAGTAACAAACAAAACCATATTTCCAGTTGCCTCTGTTTCTAAACACTTTACTGGGACAATCCTATCACACCTCATTGAGAAGACCAAGTAAGTTTTTTTATTATTTAATACTAGTGACAAGATAGTCTAAGATAAAAAATGGCGAAATCGCATCATGATCAAAAGTTTTTTATCAGATTTCGTACAAGTATAGCTGAATACATTTGAAATATGTAGCCCTAGGTGGCAAGTGACTCGGAGCCTTGGTTTGAAAAAATCCAATTTGGATGCCGTTTTTTTGTCGATTTTCATAGCACTTTTAGTGTGTCACCTTGATGGCGAATGGAAAAACAAATTTTCCAAGAAACAATGAACAAACAAAAACAGATAAAAAACAAACTCCGTAATGATCCATATAAAACATAAGGCTAGGTTTAAAATGATTTTCTTTACAATAATACATATAAGATAAACACAATTCTCTTTTAGTTTAACATGGGACTCGCCTGTAAGTGATATAATGTGGAGCCTTGGTGAGGAATTCCACTTTTATGACCCCTGGAGAACAAAAGAGGTGTCATTGAGAGATATTATCGCTCACAAAACAGGTATTCCTGGACATGAGTCAATACTTGCTGCAGATGTCTTCAGCAGGGAAGAAATTATACCGTAAGACATACGTTTTGTTGCCATGTTACCACCACGTTATCTTCTCGAACTTTTTTGTGGACGGTGTTTGGCGGTCGGCGTCTGTAACAAATGGCAGTTGGTGTCATTTTGCACGTTAATGCCTTGTCATCTTTACTTTCATCATGGATTTTACAATTTCAGTAGGTTACGTAAAATTAACTTCAATTAATACGAACTTAATAAATTGGTAATATTATTTTTTGAATCTCGCACATATTATTCATTCTACCCCTCTGAAGTAATGGCGCAATAGAAGTCGATGCTGCAGAATCCCCACCCACATATTTTATACCCGTGTGTTGAATTCTCTGCCATATTAGACCGGGTGCTTTTCTCCAAAAGGTCTCTCTGTAAAATGTGGTAGGCGTTTAGTGTTAAAAGTGTTCTGACAAGTGTTTCTTATGTAACTTTTTATGCTGAATCCAAAAAACCATGTTGGCAAGCTGAAATATGATTATTTAACCCTTTTAAAAACCATGTTAGTCCCCCCTCCCCAAAATTTCACCCCTATCAGGGGGGAAAAATTCCTCAACCAAAAATAACTTTGATTTTATGTTTTTTGTAAGTGAAAAAAATGGACATTGTATAAAGTAAACATTTGAAGAATGAATGATACAGATTACCCCTAAGAAATTTGTAAAAAGCAAAAAAGTTTGTACCCCAGGGGGCAAATTTATGTCCCATCTTTTACTTTTTGTGTCATAACTTTTTTATTAGACAATGATGGATGCTAAAGAAATCCATGAAAAAGGGTTAATACCTGGTATACCAATCCTGCAAGAATCAAAGTAATTCCTCTGGTAATTGCCTTTAAAGAAATTAGTGAATTTAAGAAAAAATGACATTTTAGCTGGGACTGATTTTATGTGTGATTATAACTGACCCCTATTGCTTTAACATTTATCCCTCTGTGTTCATATATTTGGCATATAACTTATTTTAGCTACGTTTTAGGAAGATTGAAGCTTTTTAGCATGTTCAAATATTAAAAATTCATGAAATATGATGTCTAAAATTGATAAGTTATAGGTATACCCTTGGAAGACCCGTATAATTTCTTATTTATGAACATATTTGTACCAATATTAGTTTTCTAGCTTAGAGAAATAATGTATGATATATCCTGGCTTGGGATTCTGGTGGTTTGAACAATCTGAGGTGTTATCATTGAAAATTCATTTTTAAATCATAGGTCTGCAATCAATCAGATTCAAGTATACCATTAGTATCATTCTACTGGTATGAGCATAATTGAACTAGCTATGATTTCATAGATTAGCTGTTTGATGTATGACATATTCCGAGACTTTCTGGTGATTTTAACCATCTAAGTGGCTTAATCATTCAAAACCATTACAGATAAAGGTCGAAACGGACAGTATTAATGTAGACTATTAGAATACCCTTATTATTTCCAGGCTTCGAGTATATTGGTACCTACTACTGTCTCATAGCTCGGAGGTTTGATATATGACATATTCTGACTAGTTTTTCTGCAGATTTGAATCACCTAATAGGTTTAATCATTGAATATACTTAATAAACTAGGTCTAAAATTGAAGTATTCAATAGAACCCTCTATGAGAAATTCAGAAAAGATTCAGAATGACATTAACCTCAACATTGGATCTGAATCAGAAATACAATTCTTCACAGAGCTGAACAAGGAAGACAAAGCTAATTTCATTCTAAGCAGCCTGACAATTGCATGACGTGAGAGAAAAAGTACCAATGATTCATACAAATCTTCATTTTATGGAGTTTTCTTCCCTGAATAATGTTAAGTCATTTTAAAAAATCCCCCCCCCCCCCCCCGTCACCATTAACCTTTCTGTGTTACTCTTGGAGCTAAGGCAGAAATTCTTAACAAATGGAGTATACTCACTTTGACAACATTTTGAATTGGATGTTGAGAGTTTTTGCAGAGTAGCATTTTTTGCAATTTAAATCCAATAGGACCCTATATGGGAAATTCAAAAAAGATTCAGAATGGCATTAATCACAACATTCGATCTGGAAATCAAATAAAGCAACCGATTGATGTGATCTTGGATGACTCTTGTAAATCAGAATTACAATCCTTCGACAAGGAAGACAAGGATGACTTTTCATTCTGGCAGTAGTACATGGACATCAGGTCCAAATCTTGCTACGCTTCACCATAGCCCAAAGAAAGGGAAATTGGGAGCTTCATCTCAATGTATTTCAATGCATGATCCCCTTTTTCATGAGATATGACCACCAAAAGTATGCAAGATGGGGCACAGTACACTTCTTTGCTGAAGTTTTGCTTCCTTGAAGACTGTAGCCAAATCCTCAGATGTAGATGCAATTGATGCTAATTTGTAAGAAGGATCATATATCAGAAATATTGCGGGTGGCATTTCAATACCATTTGTTAAACAGTTAAGGAGTAGAGTACATTTGAGTTGGCTTGAATGTTTCATTCGTCAATGAGAGGGCTATTGGAAAAGACATCAGCTCATGTTTCATTATTTCATTGATGCCCACAGGTCTGTTGTTAGCTTCATATGCAGTGATAAGATTCTGCAAAACATTCTTGTCTGCCCTAACAACTTTATGCTCGTTTATATTGGGATTAGGCACATAGTTTAGAAAATGTTGGTGCTTGCTGTCTTTCAATTGACTCTGTTGGTATCAACCTCTAAGACACAAAGACATCCAGTTGTTGTTGGCCAAGCTGTCGAGCCTGTTGATTGTTTCTGTGAGTACATCTTTTGTACATATACTTTGGAGATTAAGTAATGGATCTTCTGAAAACATGCCAAACTTCAGCAGCATGTCACATATTTTATCGTCTTCAATAGATTCTTGTTTTGATTTGCAAATTACCATCCCCCCTCTATGGAATGTCAAAACGCAAGTCCAAACATCATTCTTGTTTGGACTCCCCATGTGTGACCTAATATTATACCCCGGTGCCCATCTATTCAATGCAGATATTGTATATGCCTACAATTCTGCCACCCTTCTAACCAATAGCATACTGGCATAGGGGTCAATCAACTTGGTTGATTGAATTTGTAGAGCCTTTCACCACATAGTTTCAATGCAAGAATCCTCACTCAACTGCAGCAGGTAAGTTAGTGCATTTTCTCTAAGTTTACTGTGCCCCACCTTCCATAATTTTGGTGGTCATGAAATAAGGGATCATGCATTGAAGTGCATTGAGATGAAGCTCCCTTTCTTTGGGCTTGGGTGAAGTATTTGGACCATGTCCATGTATCACCAACAGAATGAAGTTAGCCTTGTCTTCCTTGTTCAGCTCTATGAAGGATTTTAATCCTGATTCAGATCCAATGTTTAGGTTAATGTCATTCTGAATCTTTTTTGAATTTCTAATAGAGGGTTCTATTGAATACTTCAATTTTAGACCTAGTATATGAAGTATATTCAATGATTAGACCTGTTAAGTGGCTCAAATCTGCAGAAAAACTAGTCAGAATATGTCATATATCAAACCTCCGAGCTATGAAACAGTAGTAGGTACCAATCTACCCTAAGCCTGGAAATAATAAGTGTATTGTAAAAGTGCACCTTAATACTGTCTGTTTAGACCTTTATTTGTAATGATTTTCAATGATTAAGCCTCTTAGATGGTTAAAATAAACAGAAAGTCGGCTCGGAATATGTCATACATCAAACAACTTATCTATGAAATCATAGCAAGTTCAAGTATACTCATACAGGGTGTCCAAAAAACAGGACCGAAGAAAAGTTGATTATTTTGGTCAATCTTGCATATTTTGCCTTAGAATTTCAGAATTATTTACTTCATTTCATGTGAATTTTGTTGTGAACGTTTAATGATAATCTGCTTATTAAGTAAAAGACTGCAGCACTTTACAACACATGCCCCATGTGGCCACAACTCCGACCTACGAAGCTGTTGATGACTCTCCTACTCATAGCAACATGGATTACAAAGCTTCTGATGGAGCTATCGACTTAAAATTTTAGGCATGTAAAAAAGAACATCTGCGAATTTGTCTGACACTAGTTTCACTTCTCTAGATAGATTTTAGTCATGCCGTGGACAATTAAACAACTTCCTTCGCCAGATTTGATTGTGCATGTCGAGGAGAAGTGGCCACATTGGACATATGTTGTAAAGTGCTGTAGTTTTTGACTCCATGAGCAAATTATCATTAAACTTTCACAACAAAATCCACATTGAATGAACTAAATAATTCTGAAGTTTTAAGGCAGAATATGCAGGATTGACCAAGTTAATTAACTTTTCTTCGGTCCTTTTTTGGAAACCCTGTACCAGTAGAATGATACTAATGGTATACTTGAATTTGATCGATTGCAGACCTATGATTTAAGAATGAATTTTCAATGATAACACCTAGGATTGTTCAAACCACCAGAAAGCCAAGCCAGGAGATATTATACATTATTTTCCTAAGCTAGAAAACTAATATTGGTACAAATATGTTCATAAATAAGAAATTATAGGGGTCTTGAATCCAAGGGTATACCTATAACTTATCAATTTTAGACATCATATTTCATGAATTTTTAATATTTGAACATGCTAGAAAGCTTAAATCTTCCTAAAACTTAGCTAAAATAAGTTTTATATTTTAGATTTATTCTAAAATGCCAAATATATGAACACAGAGTGATAAATGTTAAAGCAATAGGGGTCAGTTATAGTCACACATAAAATCAGCCCCGCCTTAATGTCATTTTTTCTTAAGTTCAGTAATTTTTTAACTTTGATTCTTGCAGGATTGGTATACCAGGTATTAAGCCTTTTACATGGATTTTTTAGCATCCATCATTGTCTGATAAAAAAGTTATGACACGAAAAGTAAAAAATAGGTCATAAATTTGCCCCCTGGGGTACACACTTTTTGCTTTTATTCAAATTTCTTAAGTGTAATCCATATCATTCATACTTCAAATGTTTATTTTATACAATGTCCATGTATTTCACTTACAAAAACCATAAAATCAAAGTTATTTTAGGTTAAAGAATTTTTCCCCCTGATAGGGGTGAATTTTGGGGGAGGGGGGACTAACATGGTATATTAAGGGTTAAATAATCATATTTCAGCTTGCCAACATGTTTTTTTGGATTCAGCATAAAACGTTTCATAAGAAACACTTGTCAGAACACTTTTAACACTAAATGCCTACCACATTTCCTCCAGATGAAAACGCACCTTGTCTATATTGAATTAATATACATTTTAATCGTCAGGAAATGTTGCGCTGTCCGATTTTGATAAATTCGGCAAATTCGCTATCCATAGTGATAGTTTGCACGTATTTTGAACTCAGTTTACTTTTGTAGGAGGTTGAGATTCTTAAGGCCTACCATACCAATGCGTGTTGAATGGTTTTACAACAATCCACTTTATGCTTTGCTGGGTATCATACCAAAGAAGATGACTGGCAAAACATGGGAGGAACTTATTAAGCAAGAACTGTTTGATAAATTAGGTATAATGTAAAGTCTGAAAATAGGCATCATTAATTCATTTCAATCATATAAAATCTGGAAATGTATATACACCCTATTTAAGTGTATTCTGATACTCAGACCATCTCTGCTATGCACTAGAAGGAAACTGAGAGAAGGCTGTGATATCTCACGATGATTTAAGTGATCCATTCCATGACATTAAGTTTGTTAACAGTTATATTCAGAAGCAATGTCAACAATCACAGTGCCACGGAATGGATCACTTGAATAGGTTATATAGTACTATCTTTGTTAGATGCACATCTATTTATCATGTGTTTTCTAGACATGAGTGATAGTTCATTTATTGACTGGGGTCCCAGAACAAATTGGACGAACTGGGCTCGTTGGCACATCAGTGTTGGAGGTCTACTTCTGTCTGACCCCCTCGATATTAGCATATTCAGGTACATTAATTTTTACACGTATGCTCCACCACATGCAAGGGAAAGATCAATACCCGGTGATTTCAGCGGGAAGTGGCGTTTCGTTCAGTGGATCAGCTGCGCGCGCACGCATAAATGTGATTATCCAATATAATTAGGGGAGGGCTATTTGAAATAGTTTTTGGTCTCAGGCGCGACCCAGGGCTGTTGTCTTAAGGACATTTCGTTGAAAATGAGCCATTCGGCTGATAATTGGTAAGAGTTTGCGATCTTATAATGTATAACTGTTACTCAGACACATATTTTGACACGATTCTGTTGGAAATAAGCTTTGAACCGAGAGATATTCACGATTGATATGCACATTTTTAATTCTCCCTTTCGCGATTCGCTCTTTGAATCAGAACGTTCGCAAATATGTACTGAAAAAGCACTCAAAAAGGACAAAATTTGATTGGTCAATATTTTCTCACTTTGCATTTCGCGTAGCTATTTGCGTGACCCGAAAGTTCTAAATCAAACTAATTACGCAATTTTGTTTTTACACCCGCACGCTAAATAAAACAATGACAACATCGGAAGTATTCTTCTTTGTCATTGCAGTCAGTATACCGAGTTTAATCAATAAAAGATTGTACAATGAACAACAAAATTCGGAAACGAGTACCATAGCTTTGCTTTCGGACCACTGAACAGAGTGACCTAGATAATAGCGACGCTTCCTCTTTGGTCTACTGCTCAGTGATTTGTTGGTTTTCAACGTAACTCTATGATGTAATTTGAAGATGAATACTTTTTTTCAGTTGTTGCATCGATGTTGCAGTCTGTAGTGTGGTAAGATTGGCATGAGAGTATTGAAAAGTCGAATGGAATTGTTTTTTCCAATATGGCGACTAGTCAACTGATCATGTGACCTTCTCTTCCGGAATATTTTTTCACTTTTCAATCATCGTTTTCACTACGCTATGAATCAATACAATGAAAAAAATAGCTGTTATATTAAGATTAATAAGAGGTCAATCGTTTATAATATTTTTTTCTGTACCCTCGTACGGGAATATGAACGAATATATCGTTTGAAAAATAGGTGTGAAAATCCCCATGTTAAACCTATGAGGGAAAACAAGGAAGTATAAATTTGTTCCTCCGCGAACTGCATCATGGGAAATATTTTGACCTTATAAGGAAAGATTTTCGCGTCTCCTCTTTTGAAGAGGGAACAGCGATTTCGAGAATTGTGCCATTGCTTTTCCATTGCACAATCCATGTATTGATAGAAGAAACATTAATAATGCAGATTGGTTTACCTTCAATACATGGCAGACACTACATATCGGTCTATTAATACCAGTTTGTGCCTTAAATAGTTTTATATTTCCATCCGCACGGCCTGGAGCCTGGGTGTGTTTGTCTCTTATGTGTATGATTGTGCATGGACTTCTAATCACTAGCAGAATTTAACATGATGCAAACTCGACATTATAACTCATGCTGTAACATTTTGACTTCGCTGGAAAACAATAGGAATTATTTTTCTTGCCAATCAATCATGAATCACAATCAAAATTTCAGAATGAGCAATCAGGCAATGATCCAAATCAAGTTATAACATTATATGATATTCAGCAAGAAGTCCGGTAGAAATACAGAATATCTAAACACCAAAGCTGAAAGTTAAAAGCTAATCTGTCAATTTTCTGTCTGCAAAAGAGCGTTTACATTTGACACAATAACAGACTGAGGCTTTGAAATCTAGGATTCCCCAGGAAAATATGACGTCATACTAATTAGCATAAGGATTTCCCTATTGGTTTGGGTCGAGCCTTGTTCGAAAACACAATCCATAAATACATGCTAATTTCTAAGGAGATAGGAAGTGTATAACGTGTTTATCGATTTTGTTTAAATATTTAATCAATTATCAAATTGTTTAAGTGGATAAAGTGGTCACACTTGCTTCAATTCATAGCGAAATCGACGGATAGAAACTGACCGAATTCCCGATATCCTACCCCGTATTACTGTAGGCTATAAGCACAGTGACCTACAGAGGGCGCTATCACAAACAAGTACTGCACGAACCGATAAATTCCCGGGTATTGTAACGCCCTTGCCACATGTAATACTAAAAAATAAACATCATGATTTTTCCAATATCACGACGTTGAATGGTAATTAATTTGTTTTAATACCAAGCTATTTCGGAGTGAGTTATCGGAGTGGGACTCATAGAAACCTAGAATTAATGTATATGATCCATGAAATCAACACTTGTTTTAATTAGGTAAGTACAGGATATGACCCTTTCTGATTAATTCCTATTCTAATCTTTATCTTCTAAAATACTACAGGGGTATCGGTAGATCAACGGGGCCTGCAGGTGCGGTTGCTCTAACCGCTGAGGATGCCGGGAAATGGTTGTCTTTCCAGTTAAGCCAGGGGAAAGACGTCAGTGGTCGTCAAGTCGTCAGTGAAGATGTGATCAATAAAATGAGAGAAGCATCAATAGTTTATACTCCAGCAGTGCTCCCAAATTTGAATAACACATTGCCAGTTGCCCCTTATACACACGTGGGCTCAGATCGTTATGGGCAGGGTATCCACATCGGATGGCATAGAGGTACCTTTTTTCCAGAGCCAGAATTTTGACATAAGTTCCCAGTAGCAACCGATCATGGGAAAATGGCACATTTTCTGATTTATTTACAATTGCTATATATTGTACTATAGTAAATCTATGGTACAGTAGTTTTATGTCATAACCAATAGGAAGTGGTGATAGATAGATAGAGCCATTGTTTTGTGATCTACGACAGGCGTTCGGCGTCTGCCCGGGGGGTTCACTGTATATAAAACTCGACGGGGGTCCTAGGCTGAAGCCTCAAATATCAATATGTTCCCATACCAATCTGTCAAATTTCAATATGTTCCCATACCAACCAAAATAACGCCCAAAGGCCATACCAAATGTCCAAATATAGGACCAATGCCATACCAAATGTCTAAATATAGGACCAATTCCATACCAAATGCCCAATTATGGGACCAATGCCATACCAAATGTCAAAATGTAGGACCAATGCCATACCAAATGTCCAAATATGGGACCAATGCCATACCTTAATTCAAAGTAAATTAAATATAGGATCAATGTCATACAGATTTGCAACTACTGGACCAATGCCATACCACGAATGTTAGGTTACGTATCTACAACGACCATTCTCATACCAGAAGAGCAAAAGTCCGACCATTGCCATACCTCAGAAGTCAGAAATTTCCGGGCATTCCCATACCGAATCCTAAAATATGGGTCCATTGCCATACCAAACGTTGAAAAAGGTACCCCACATGCGCCGAGGATCCCCGTCAAGGTTTATATATAGTGAACCCCCCGGGGGCGTCTGTAACATAGTGTTACACGTTTGGAACCATTTGCAATAACTTCCCAGATGGAGATATTTTGTAATGTTAATTCCTCGTAAGAAAATTGAATTGAGATCCTCATCAATATCGTTAAAAGTAATACTATTTTTCAGGATTTCCTATGTACAGTCATTATGGAGGGATTGTTGGCTATTCTGCACACATGGCGATGCTGCCCACGGCCAACATGGGGGTGTTCATGGCAAGGAATACACTTGGCGTGCCATGGGCATTTCAAGAACTTAGACTTGCACTTCTAGATATACTATTGGGTATGGATTATTTTTTATATCTGTGGTCAACGTTAATATACGTTTGTTCAAATTGGATTTTTTAAATGGAAATTGGAAAAAAGGATTATAATAAGAATTAACCCCGTCCTCGTGTAAGCTACTACCCTTCTGATGGTCTAAAGTTTTTTGAGCCATCAAAATCCAAATCTATCTTTTATAAGACAAAAAATTATTGTTCACGATATATACAAAAAATCGTATTCTATATTCTACGTAACACAATCATATAATTGCCTGCATTGTACATGTAAATATAGGTGAGACGCCACTATACAACTCTAGTACTATATGTGATATCAATAACCTGCGATATGAAAGACCTAAAAACGTGAAAGATGAGGACCTAGGATTTACCAGACTCATTCCATCCCTGCTCAGAAAGGCTGTACCAAATATCAAGAAAGAACTTTATAAAAGCCAAAATGCAATGACTCCGAAAGCGTTTGCATTGAAAGAATTAGTCGAGAAAATCGGGAAACAATCGGGACTTCAACTTGGTAAATATGATACATTTTAATATGGAAATTATAGTCATTCTTCATATTTGATATTATTTATGATATGAATAGTAAGATAGAATGGATTTAACAATTAAACTATTCAAATCCACAACCCCTAGACTACAAGGACATTAAAGGGTGACGCATATCGTTTAGCAAATCGAACGCTCGTTTCTGGTGTTGCTCACCGTTTAGTATAAAAGGCCCGATCCCGGAATAATACTCAAGGGTTCACAGGCTCGAGGTCGTTGTGTCAACACCTCTAACTGTTATATAGCATAAATATATTATAGATCGTCACACATTTATAAAAGGGTGATTTTTATTTTGACAAATCAATTCCACATTTATGGGTGTAGTTTCAGGATCTTCTATTTGTGTATAATAAGGAAAAATTGGCATCTTTTCCCCATAACGTAATAGCACACAGCTTGGCATATATGAAATACCCTACCAATGAAACAAAGCAGTTCTAATACAAGGATTTATATTGGCTGTTGTACATGTATTCTTTGAACACAATCACTCTTTGGATAATATTTTCAAAATCATTATAAACGGATTACTTTATCTCAAAGACAATTTAAATAAACTGGATTTTACAGAACTCCCCTTATTTCTTAAAAATGGACTGATCCAGTTGATTCGCCTGGAGCCGCCATATTGTTTTTATACGGGAAGCTTATCGGAACCCTTTAAAGGACCTGTTTTGATGAATTAATTGTCATAAAGCTACGTCATCTCACGCATAACGCGTCTCGATATCACGAGCACAACGTTAACGTGTTCAGTGTTCTAGACTGCTCGGCTAATACGACAACCCTCAAAAAGTTGTTCCATCAGCCAATCTGAGCTGTGACATTCAAACACACCAGTTAAGTTAAGATTTATCGTTGTAACAGCAATATAAATATTAGTACAAAATCATCGCAAGCCTCTTGTCCTCTGAATATTGACATTGACATCATGTGAACATGTTTTACGTTCTTATTTTTTAGAATATCCAAGAAGACCTAACAAATTACATCGCTCCAGGCGTAACCTTTCAGCTTATCTTGGAACATACGGGAATTTCGCTTATGGAAACGTCACTATTCTATATGACCCTGAAGTGCAAGACAACACAAGTTTAATTTTACAATATGGACTGTTTGACTTTGAGCTATTCCCGGGAAATAAAACCGATCATTTTGAACTTGATATATTCTGGGTGATACCGCAAACTGTACAGTTTTGGAGTTCAATGGGAAACAACGAGATTGATCGTGCTGAAATTCAGTTGGATCCAAGAGATGTTCCTTATAGTTACACAAAGGGTCTGAAGTTCTCTCAGGCCCCACCTCCAAATACAGGGGCATGCCCAACTGCCCATCCACCACCATCCAGAACTCCATCGCCTACGAAAAGTGGAGTGAGCTCAGTACGAGCTTATCAAATTCTGTGGGTCTTCTTTGTGATTTATATGATAGACTATTTTGATTTATATGACGGGCTATTTTGATTTATATGATGGACTATTTTGATTTATATGACGGGCTATTTTGATTTATTATATGACTGAGCTATATGACTTGACTGTAAGACATGAATTTGCACGCACTTCATAATCATACCATCACAGTCCAAAAACTGTACACGCGATAAAATGAAAGAACGATTACTGTATTCATGAAAATATAAGATCACAAAATATCGTGTAATTTATTGAATGTTAAATCCACAGATCCATTCGTACTTTATCACTGGTGATCCACTCGATTACGCTGGTTACCAAAACGAACCGTTTTTAAGGTAACAAAATGTCGGAACGTCGAAGGTACGATTTTTCTTTTTTCATTATATCACGCGTTGTAGGCAGAATCCCCACGACGTTTTTTCTCACAAACGTATATCAGTATCATATGTTATAGAAAATGTACATGTTTGCGAAAACATAGCTCAGAAGACAACAGAATCGTCGATTTAATTCGTCACTTAAGTTACATAATAACGGTTTGGCTTAAAAGTGCAGATCTTAACCGTTTTTCGAAAAACCGTTTATGTAACTTAAGTGAGTAATTATATCGACGATTCTGTTGTCTTCTGAACTATTTGTTCGCAAATATGTACATTTTCTTAAGCATATGATACTGATACACGTTTGTATTAAAAATGTCGTGGGAATTCTGCCTACAACGTGTGAAATAAGGAAAAAAGAAAAATCGTACCTTCGATGTTCCGACATTTTGTTTTGGTAACCAGCGTAATCAAGAGGATCACCAGTGTTTATGCATTGTAATTTACAAAATGGTTCTGTTAAATCATAAATGTTATTGTTTTGAGATATTCACATCTTAGTTCATGCATAATACATATATGAAGATATAAATTAAAGACCCGTGTGCTCAATCGAGTCGAAGCCATGTTAAGTCCACGAAGGATGCCGTCAATTCCCAAAAGCAATATAATAAAGCATTTCATGTACAGCAGTATCCCCAACCATTTTGTTTAAATGTGATAAGTATTATCATCTAGTTGAAGACACAATATGGAAAATCTAAAACAGGGAATCTGGGTAAAATGTAGTCTATTGTCATGTACTTAGATGAGAATATACTGTACCGGTAGGTGAAATCAAATCTAGATTGAATTTAATCTGGAGGCTTTCATTATCTTGAGTAATTTCATTAGCTATATAGATAAGGGTTATGTACTGGGAGTTTTTTTGGACATGGGGTTTATCCAGAGGGAGATATGCATACCTACCTGAGGGACCGTAGGCACCGAAGGTAGATGTGCATATCTCACGACGGATGAACCCAACCGACGGTACATAACTGCTTTATCCCATACCAAGTAGAGTCTTCAGGGGCATATGGTCATTTCAATAGTACACGGTGTAAAAATAAACAAATCATTCATATGCAGTCATTTTATTGCATTACCAGAAGCGGGAAGATATGCACCGGAAGTGGGAAGATATGCACCGAAGCGGGAGATATGGAGGTTCTGGATATGGAAACCTCAAAATCAGGATACGGGATATATCTTACCAACTTATCTCCCTAAAACTCTACTTGGCATAGGATAAAGGTTCATATTTTCTCAGTTTTATAGGATCTTTCGCAATGTATCAACTATATTATTGTGATTCAAAGTCAGATTCAGATTCTTGATCATTTTAAGATCAAAGCGCCACTTTATAATAATGGTCAAATGTTTGATGTTAAGAACTGTTGTGTTCTAATTCACAAATCAATTTTAGATGTTCTCCTCCAAGTCTTTAATGTAAGCGATCATTACTTACACCTTTTTGCGACCTTATCTGTACCATTCACGTTTAAGATAGTTGATCATCAGTTCATCGGCAGTTCGATTTGACCGCGACCTTTAACATGTGTTTTATTTTTAGCGTTATTATTTTCATTCGGATGTGGTTTTGTTTCTTCGCAGGTGCCATCATTTTCTTTGAGAGACTGTGCGTGGGCGTAATACATCATAAAGTTGTTCACGATTATCGGGACTGTGAACGCGATGACAAGCACGCCACATATGACGCAGAGGCTTCCAACTATGTATCCACCAATCGTTTTGGGGTAGATGTCCCCGTAACCAACAGTCGTCATGGTAACCAAAGCGTACCAACAAGCAATCGGGATGCTTTTTATATCCGACTTACCCGGACCGCTCATCATTTCACCGAAATACATCAAAGAGGCAAATACAAGCATTCCTAGTAAGAGTAGCCCGAGCATAAGTATAACCTCCTTTGCGCTAGCCTTCAATGTGTATACAATCACTTGGTAGGCCACTGAGTGTTTCAACAACCGGAAAATGCGGAAGATGCGCATGATCAGCAAAATTCTCGTCGAATCAAGAATCGAGATTTTGTACTTATTCTCGACATCGACGAGATTTGCTACATACAGAATCAAACCAGGCAAGAGAGCAAAAATATCACAAATTGTGTGAACGCTGATTAGAAATTTCAGTTTGTTCGGAGAAAATATGAAGCGTACGACAAATTCAACTGCAAAGTAAATGTACAGTACATTATCTATGAGATCAAGGACAGGATTCTTAACGTGTAAAGAGCCGAATATCTTTATCTTCTTTTTAGTTATTCCATCGCGGGTGGAAGCGGTTTCATCGGTGTAGTAATCTGTAGTATTGTAGTTAGCATCGTCCTCTCCAGACCCGACATCAGCTGATGCATTTTTTTCATCAAGTGTGTTTTCCTCAGAATAGTATTCAGTCATCTCCCAAGGGCTGTCTTCGTAATCATCATCATGAAACTCAAATTCGTAATTTTCAATTAGGTCGTCCTCCGGAATGCCAACTACCTCCGCTACTTCCGCTGACGTCATGTTTTGCTGTAGGGAAGGTACCGTCTCTAGGCAGAGTGTTGCTATTGACAACAGGACAACCATTGTCGTCCAAACTCCAAATATCTGCAATAATGTATATCCATAAGTTATTGAATATCGTTTTAGGAATGTACTTCAAAATAAATTGCTATCATTAAGTGAGTCTTTGTGTTTCCATTGCCAAGTTCCAGTGAAATTGCAATTAATCCATGCCTTTAAGGAGATACTTCACTGACAAGTGCTATTAAAAATATAGATTCTTATACATTATTAATATCGAATTTAAAGGCAAAATCAGATTAACACAGGGAGTGACAAAATTGCAAGCAACATGTGCAGTTACCAATATATTCCTTACTACCTCAAATATAATGTCGCCTAAAAGATCCACGTTGTACTTTGTTGTATTGGTGAAATTCAGGATTCAAAGTGTCAAAATATGGAAATAATGTTTAGATTCTCCCAAATGATAAAAATGGTAACCATATTTATAGAAAAATGAATGCATTAGGCCTTTTGTAAAACTCTTTAGTTTTTCTCAAATACAGTATACACTTTGGGGATTTAAAAAATAGATATGTCAAGGAATGGTATGGGCCCAAGATATTCTAAAATAAATTTTTCCAAGTTTTGGGGATTTTAAAAAATAGATATGAATGGTATGGGCCCAATATATTCTAAAATAATTTTTTTAATTTTGTCAAGTGTACTTTGAAAATCTTGCTAGATCTATTCAGATTTTAAACTTTCAATCTTTTAAATGTAGAGTCTTACCTTTGCGGGCATTGATGAAAATGGTTCATCTAAGAAAAGCCAGACCTTTGGGCGTACCCTTTGCCAGCAGCCCTTTTTTATAACAGACCCAGTTTCCGTTGAAGGTTTGACGCTATTCGGTGGAACAATATTCAGTTTGGATTCAAAATGGAGTAGTTGTTTCTTTTTACCAACATTTTCTGAGAATTTACCGGCACAGCATTTCTCAAATGCGATCTTATCAACCTTCCAAAACATCAGTTCATGCTTCAAGACTTCGCCACAACCATCACTCTCCATATGAAGTTCTCCAGTCCTGTAGACATTAAGTATCGTGTTGAATATGCCTGGGTGACGGTCAAAGAAGTATTCATCCTTAGCTTTTCTGTACGCAGCGTCGTCATTGTTCAGCTTCGCGAGCTTAGTTCCTGGGTACCGCTGAAGAGTTTTCTTCGTTACTTCATACCTAATACCCCCGACGTTTATAGTAATTATCTCATCGCGTTCTTCTTCATCATCTTTATGGCGTTCATGATTTATGATCTCCGATTTCTCGCAATTTCTCGACTCCATCCTCTTCTGTTGAGCTCCCCTGCTCTTATTTTACCAACGCCATATATTGTTTGGAGTCAATCTGTCGCGTTTGCTTCTCCGTATCATCGAGGCATCCCTATTAGTGATAATGATAATAAATAGTATTCAAGGTACTTTTTATCAATTTTTTAATGGAAATCGATTCAGGTATTCCTCCGAGAGCAGGTTAAGCTGCACGTGAGCTTTGTGAACATGTAGAATGGTCCTCTAGAGCCTAATAAGTTCTCCCTCCCTAGCCTGGAAATTCAACAATTGAAAGAAGGACGCAATCCCCTGTGGGTCATGATATTACACGTTCATGTATAACTGTTGTCTTCAAACGTGTAGCTTAACCCTCTCCCCCCGCCCATTGCATCCCAATGAGCACTTATTTCAATAATTCAAATTCTATCATATTGTTTAATTAAATCTTTACATCACTCACTCTCGCTTACCAATTTGATTCAACGATGAACATTTTGATCCTAGATGAATAGCACCCCGGGAATAGCACCAAGAGCAATCGAGTGTATAATGATATCGATTAAGCATACAACAATACAAAACTGTCTTCTCGTAGTCAATCAACTGCCATTATTTCGTGAACTAATGTGTTTTGTGTCTGGGTGACTATTAACTATTAATACATAGGATGTGCGGATAAAGCATTCAATTTTGCTTTAATGACAATGTACTTAATTTGGAATACTGCTATTGCATCTCTCATACAAATTTAATATGTAATTCAAAGAAATCTCAATGAGACTGGGAAGCCTGAAAGAACCGATTAACATTCCTGTAAACAATTAATCAAGAGGGTAACAATGCATTGACATGCAAAATGTCACCCACCATCTGCCATTTGTTACAGACTCCGAACGCCGAGCGCCAAACGCCGAGCAAGGCGTCTACAAAAAATTTGGAGACTGTAACAATATGTCACCATTTGTGGTGGTGACATAAAATGATAACCTGGCAGTCCCTATACACTGATATATGTTTCTATATTCTCCAAAGAGGCCGCTCCAGACACCATCCATTGATTTAATTTCTTCAAAGTGGGTGACGTATTGCGATCAGAGAATGACTTTTGGAAGAACAAAGATTATGAACAATCAATATGCGCGTCATCTTATACGCATATAATATTTTTATGCACTTTTTACAATAACATCATAATTGCTTATCGTTTGTTGAAAGAATCCAAGATTGGTCGACACATGCAAATCATTGCCGTTGTAAAAGGGTAGGAGGTCCTATCAAATTATGGTCCTACTCTCCATTGATTTATATGGTGACCTAAATACAACTCTTTCCCTCATTATCTTATACGCAATCAGGGCCAGTAAGGGCCGTTAAGAAAGGGGACCATAATCCCTGGGGGACCATCATTTCTTTCACACCGTCCCTCTGTCCTTAGCTAACATATATAACTACGAGGGTCGATCAAAAAGTTTCTTACAGTTGTGAAATGAAGCTTTGAGAATTCATTGTTTTTGTTTCCAAACATACATATACAAGTATAAAGGAAATACAGTCGGTATTTCGAATCTAAACAATAAACTTTATACTGAGTTATATTGAACATTATGTACAGATCGCATCGACGTGAATGACTTCTTAAATTATTAATACTTTCATTGATTTCAGTGAAAGAGAAATGGATAGCCTAACCATAGGTTTTTCTGCATGCCAGTATGCTTTGTTAAGTCCGATATGAAAAATACATGTAAGATACCTCGGGGACTATTATTCTCTTTCAATGAGGTCCTTATTGGGCCTGGTAATGTTTAATAAGGATGAGTTTTAATAATGTCACCACAGAATAACTATAAATAAGACAGGGCATTAACCTGCAAATGTCACCACCTGCCATTTGTTACAAACGCCGATCGTCGACCGCCGAATAACCTCCACAAAAGGTTGGAGACTGTAACAATATGTCAACACTTCTTGTGTTGACACAACAATTTTTCTGTAATCGATTGTTAGTTACGTGGATGATTCGACCAAAATATTCTGGCTTACAAGTAAAAAAGTCTGTGTAAAATAATAATCCTGAAAAAATGATAAAACTATGATATTTACGAGCATTGTACCAAACATAAAGCATGTAGTTATTTTTACGACTTCACTTTATTAAGTTTTAACAAAAAACAATAAAGGGAAAAATATAGCAACATTTAAATCCCTATTTTGAAAACTGACATACAATTCCTGAAATTCAACTATCACAGGCAAATTACATATCGAGGCCCGTACGAGGTTGTACGAGCCCCGTTCCCTCAACGGGCTCTGTACAACCTTCTACGGGACTCGTAACTAGTCCTATAATATTCCAGAGCCTCGTACTAGCTTGTGATTACAAAACCCCTCGAACCCGTAATTTCCGACCCATTTACTTTCCCGTTCGAGACCCGATATTTACCTGTGAACACAATGAAATACAACTGAAATTCAGGAATCCCACAATGCAATACTTTTCAAGACCAGTACAGTAAACCTGTATATCCGAACACCTCTCTAATTCGAACAACTGTGAACGCTATTTCTCGGTCCGAATGACTTTCATGTTTATATAACCCCCCCCCCCCCGCCTCCCCTCTAGTCAGCTCTCACCCCCGCTCCCCATCCTGGTCAGCTCCCAATATCACCCACATATCATGGATAAGAAGTAGACAGATATGTCCAGAAGGGGGACCTCATAATAAATGCAAGACATATATATGCATGTTCATACTTATATTCACGTACATACCCTCTTGTATCCCTCTAACATGTTCAAGTATGTATAAATCTGATATTCATAAAGTTGCAACTTCTAACTAATAACTATATACATAATATGTACAAAAAGAGTATTGAGTTGAATCTACAATATGTAAAACAATTAATACTTTTATACTTGGACCATATAGTATTATCACTGTCACTTTCTTATTGACCCGAACTACTATTCCTCAAGACTTGCTTGGCACTTGTAATGTAGAAACTGGTTTTGTAACAATATTGTATTAATGTCAGTTTTGGCTATTATGCTAATCTAGCTTTTCAATAAAATGTTCATTATTTTGATTTTAAGAAAATTCTGAAAAATTCATAGATATATCTCAATGATGGTACTATAAATAACCAAGACCCAAATATAACAAAGTTAATTATGTTTCTGAATGTTTCTAGTACGTGTAATTCAAAAATGACAAAACATAAGTGAAATGTAATCTTTAAGATTTGAATGTACAACATTTCAAGATTTGTTTATCTTTTGATCATGTTTCAAGATGTAGATTGTCCGTGCTGATCCTATTGCCAGTTTAGGATGCATTCCAATACGATCATTATCTATTGTATATGCCCCTTGTGGAAGATCAATTAGTTGCCCTGTCGTCTGCAAAATAGAAAATGATGCATTATGGTTAATATTATTTCTAGGTAACTATTTAAGAATCCTGTGATTTTAATACATTTCACCATGAACAGCCTGATTCAAAATGAGTTATGAACTCCATTAACACAATGAACATGTAACGTCTGCTTGTAACAGTTGCATTATGGGTATTATTTACCACTAACAACCTTACTTACATTAAGAGTTCCTCTGTCAATGACACGAACCATGTTCTGTTCACAGCCTCCGCACACCATGAACTCTTTACCAAGCCAATGTGCACAGTACAGCTGAAACATATAACGTCTGCTTAAAAAAGGTTGCATTATGGGTTATTTGTATATATTTTTTATGCCCAATTATATGTTATGTGTGAATTAAATGTGAGGTATTTGATATATGAATACTATAACTCATAGCACTTCTCATACATGTTCAAGTTAGATAACACATTTAACAGGTAACACAAAGTATTAAAAGTGTTGGCAAAAAGTTGAAACAATTTAAACAAGAACACAAATGTGTACAAAATGTCCCCACCAGTAGGTGATCCCATCAAATGGTTATCCTGAAAATGAGTAGACAAGACTTTACCAACACAATTTGAGGACGGAAAATCCAAAATGGCCACCTTAAAATTTACCCAGAATGCCAAAAATTTAGTCAGTTCTAGATTTTCAAACAAAAACCACCCTTGAAAATTTTTAATTGATCCGTCACACAGTTAACTAGAAAACATGTAAACAAGACTTTACAGACAAGATTTTAGGATGGAAAATCCAAAGTGGCTGCCTTGACATTTACCCAGAATGTCAAAAAACTAATCTGTTCCTAGATTTCCATACTAAGAATCATCCCTGAAAATATGACATTGATCTACCAAATGGTTCACGTGAAAACGTGTAGACAAGACTTTACAGACAAGATTTTAGGACAGAAAATCCAAACTGGCTGCCATGACATTTACACAGAATGCCAAAAAACTAATCAGATGTAGATTTTCACACTAAGAATCATCCCTGAAAATTTGAAATTGATCTACCAAACGGTTCACCTAAAAACGCGTAGACAAGACTTTACAGGCAAGATTTTAAGACGGAAAATCCAAAATGGCTGCCTTGACATTTATCCAGAATGCCAAAAAACTAATCAGATCTAGATTTTCATACTAAGAATCATCCCTAAAAATTTGAAATTGATCTACAGAACGGTTCACCTGGAAATGCATAGACAAGACTTTACAGACAAGATTTTAGGACAGAAAATCCAAAATGGCTGCCTTGACATTTGCCCAGAATGCCAAAAAACTAATCAGTTCTACATTTTCATACTAAGAATCATCTCTGAAAATTTGAAATTGATCTACCAAACGGTTCACCTGAAAACGCGTAGACAAGACTTTACAGACAAGATTTTAGGACGGAAAATCCAAAATGGCTGCCTTGACATTTACCCAGAATGCCAAAAAACAAATCAGATCTAGATTTTTACACTAAGAATCATCCCTGAAAATTTGAAATTGATCCACCAAACGGTTCACCTGAAAACACGTAGACAAGACTTCACAGACAATATTTTAGGACGGAAAAATCCAAAATGGCCGACAATAAAAAAGTGATTATTTGTTTTTGCTGATTTCTTCTTACAAAATTATCACATATAACTACTGTTAACAATAACATAGGCTTTTACAACAAAGTACATCTGAAATTATTTATAAAGCTACTAAATAGTTAAAGTATGAAAACTCAAAAACACCATTCAATATGATACAAAGTATTTTCGTGCGCTAACTTTTCTTAAGACATTCAAAATGGCTGACATGACTGAGCTAACAGGTCCAAAACCTAATCAGATCTAGAATGAAGTGAGCTGAACAAGATTTTAAAGTTTTAAAAGCAACTGTGAAGCCGTTTTTCTTAAAGTTTGCAGACAAGGATTTTAGCATTTGACTTCAAAATGGCCGACAGGAAGTAGGTATCGAGTTAACATTTTTTCATCCACATCTGTATGCACTCATAAGTTATCCCTGAAAATTTGAAGGTGATATCTGTAGCGGTTTTGGAGAAAACTCCCGGACGTACGGACAGACGGACGGACAGACGGACGGACGGACGGACGGACAGACGGACGCGCCTAGGCCGACAATATGGCCCCACACTATGTGGTGGGGACATAATAAAAATGGTGTTTAAGCAAATAATTCTTCAAAGCCATTCAACATGTTCAAACCATTTTCTAATGCTAAAATTGACAAATCTAAATAGAATTGAATGCACACAAAAAATGTGCATTGGGAATATTGGACTAGTTTTTAATAAGTAATGATTTTGCAAGGGAAAATGACGCCAATTCTGCTTATGTGACTACATGTTCTTTATGCCTCTGAACTCATCAAAATCTCACAAAGAAATATAAAAATACTAGTATGGTGTGACTAAATATTATAAGCAATATTATTATAATAAGTCTATTCTGAGCAGAAATTAACCTAATATTACCCTGAAAGCCATATGTCAGAATTCATACGTGTATGTTTAGAAGTCCTTTATAATTTTCTCATAAATATACATATATTTAAGAAGTAAAAATGTAATTGATCTTACGTTCATATCATTGCAGGGGTTTCATTAGCAAGCAGGCAACAGGCGATTTTCACCAGTTGTTTTCACAAAATCGCCTGTTGTTTTTAGGAACTTTTCTACTTTTCCATGTTAAATTTTATGATTTCCATAATTTTGCCTGTTGTTTTCATTTATTTAGCCTGTTGTGAAAAAATTCTTTTGAAACCCCAGCATTGGGTGGGCAATGGCATCTCTTACAAATTGTTACACTTTTATAATGCCAACCAGGTGAGTTCATTTGTAATTTTTGTATGCCTTTATTTTATGTTTTCTCACCCCCGAAAAAGTAAATGAAAGTGATATACTATTGTATTCAATAGTAAAGCGGTGTGATATTTCAAAAATGGTTTTTTTTAATAAAAGGAATCATAGTAATAGCAGTGCTCCTACTAAAAGTGACACATTCATGGGACCGATACAATCACGGATTATAACATTTATTGTTTTGTTGCATGTGTACATGTATGCTGTTTAGTTCTTCATTCTGAGCCATTACATAATTAAACAGAGAAAATTAGCCCTGGAATAGACTGTCATATAACTTCCTGATTATTGTATTTTTTATTAATGTTTAATCTCAATGGTGAGTAACAAAGTGAAATGGGTTTTCACAAATTAACAAAAGGCATTTAAACACAGACTTATACAATTGCAAAAATTATGACATGAATTTGATGTTGAACATATGAGATGGTAGCTGTAAGTTAAGAATCATGATAGCAATAAATAGTAAGTAGAAAAAATGTGTATTTCAAAAATAATTGAAAAAATAAATAAATATCTATAGATTAAATAAATCCAAACAATTACTCATTCTACTCCTCCTATCTTCTGTTCTTCTATGAAATATTTAAACAGTGGAAAGTTTGCAACAAGAAACAGCAGAACAAATACTGTAACAACCCATTGATGTGAATTGTCATGGTGATGATGCTTACATACAGTTTGAAAACAAATTATAGTTCAATTAACATGATTTTGAAAACAGTGTAATTTCGAAAAAACATTTTTAACTCCCGCTATATCAACAACAATACTTATGATTTCTGATTGTCAAAACCAGCAAGAGTAATTATGTTGAAAAGTGAAAAAAAATTCTCCATATTAAAAATAGAATGGGGCAGAGGAATAGGAGCTTTTGGAGGATAAACTACAAAACCCCTGGTTTTACATCTCAACCACCATGACATTTCACATAGGGGCCATAACTATAATTTATATAAGTCAATCATGTACATATACCTTACACTTAGCAGTGTTGTAATGGTTGCAATGCTGTCAATGAAAATATGATTTTTAGTCCTGAAGACTTCAATAGATATATGAAGTACATTTTTTTGTATGTTCTGAAACTCTTCATATTTCTATTCTTGACTGATTGAAAAGAAGACTATCTATATTGTTTAACATGATGTATGAGAGTTTTATTTAATTTTGGATTTTGAACTGAAGCTAGATAATCTGGACAGATGTGACATCTTTATTTTAGTTTATGTGGAATAATTTAGAATGAACAATGAAATATGAAAATCCAAGATAAAAAGATCAAAGCTGATTTAAAAATCAAGATAAAAGTCCTAAGTGAGATTTTTCAAGTACAAAAGTTGAACCAAAGAATTTGAAAAATGAACAATTTTGAAAAATGTTAACTGGTCTTCAAATTTTAAATAAAATGCTGTAATGCGCAATCTTACCAAACTTGTATGGAAAAGATCCTGTGGAACGTCTTTGATCTTCTTCCCACTTCCATAGTCCCAAATCTAAAAATATAAATCATTCTTTCAAGTTCTGATTCAGACAAAAATAAGTTGAAAGGCTACGAACATTGTGATGTCAATTTAATCAGGCGTGTTGCAAAATTAGAAAAATTAGCAAAGAAGGCAATGCAAATTAAAGTCAAATGCAATGAAATACCAAAATAGACTTCATTATCAGTTTCAATTGAAAGATTATTTTTCTGTAAATTTTCAGAAAGGCAGTTAGACTCGATGCCTTGCTAAAGAGCAATGACTAAATTGTACAATAAAACCTGTCTTATCCGAACGCCACTGGAACTGCCTAAAAATGTTCAAATTAACAGACATTCAGAGTCATAGATTTCTAAATATGTGAATTAATGGGACTAAGACAAATTTTGGACTAAGAAACAAATTTTACTGTACACTTTAGTAAGTACAATGGAAACAAAGTTCCTATTACCTGTAAAGTGTTCTCTTTCCTCCAAGACCCTGTTAAGAGGTGATCATGTTTGGCATCAATGTCTAAAGCATCTCCACATATATGTGGACCATATAGTCTCCTACAATGAGGATTTTATACAATTAAGCGTTGAGTCAAGTTGACTATACATTTACACATGACTTTTGTATGACATATTTGTCAGTTCACTCAACATGGAAACAGAAGATTTTGTCACTTATTTTGTAAAATTGTGTTTTTAGTGGCTCTAAGTTTGAATAAAAGGTTTATAATGTAATCATTAGATCAGCCATACAACATACACACCCATCCCATAAACAAGCTTTGTTTCCATAATAATAACGAATTGCATTTAATGTTGATTGAGCGCTTTTTTATTTCATTGTACCATAAAGAAAATGAAATGATAACATTTTAATATATTATACATATTCAATTTAGTTCAGCAGTTCTAGTTCAGCAAGCCTTTAAGAGTAATGGGGCTTTAAAACCCTAATTCTGCATATTTGTTCAAAATCTTCCATAGGCCTATGACTTTTTATCTTCATTGACTCGTTATTTAGAGACATCCAAGATTATCATTGATATGTATATTGTTGATTTTTGATAAAAATCTATACAGCGTTCTCGTATGTTAATAAATAATAAGTATAATCATTGTGCCAAATAAGCACTTGCAAATGCCAACAAAATTTGTAAATTATATTTGGCAAGAGTTATGCATATACATGTATGTAATCTGCCTGTTGGCAGTTACAGTTCTATATATTAAATGCCCATTGAGACATACTGTCAAACAAGACACAGAGTGAACAGAATCGCACCTTTGAATAGAATAGACTTACAGGAAAACGGTCAAAATATGGGCATAAAAATGGTTGATTGTATGAAGACTCCAGTCTGTGATTGTCAAACGTATCAAACATATATACATTCAAACAAAAAACAAACCTGATTGCATGTCTCTGTCTGTCATCCCAGAACTGGACAGTGTCGTCCCAACCCCCAGATACAAACTGATTTGTGTTATGGGGGTGGTACTGGACAGCAAACACCCTAAGTCTGTGACCATCCATCACTGATTTAGAATCACTGCAAGGAGAAAATACATTTAGTTTAATATTACAAGGATTTTCAAAGTACTGTAAAATATGTCTCAATGAACACCTGTCTCTAGTAGTGTTGTCGCGATGTGCCATAATCGTACATCGATGCATCGGCAATTATCAGGAGTAAACATCGATGCACATCGCGATGTACATCGAGAAAAAGTCCGAAAAAAGTGCACTGAAATACCGAACGCTTATGCACTAAAATACTGAACAGAACAAAATAATAAGAGTACGCTGGTACATCCGGGAACGTCTAGTAACGATGAAATGAAAGTAAAGTAAATTTTGTTAGATTAATGGTTCATTTCGACTAGCTAAAACAGTTTTAAAGCGAAAGAATATCAGAAAACATTGGAAAATGAAATAAGACATGAGAAAGGTAAGCGATTTGCGTCAAAATAAGATAAGAAAGGATGATTTTTAGCAAATCAATTTTTTTTAAAAACATCGATTTTTTGTTTCAGACATCGATGCATCGCCAGAATCAGCTTTGGCGATGTATATCGCGATGTATCGATTAATCGCGACAACACTAGTCTCTAGTGAACACCCTTCTTCCACAGATACTCTACTGGCTTCTGTAATGAACACCTAACAACATTGAACATTTTTTCTTGTCAAAACAATGTTCAATATACACAGTTTTTATTAATTCAAGAAAATGAGCATTTAAGAAAGAGGGTGCTGCACCCACTTGATACGCACTTTCTTCAACTCATATGCACTCATTTGAAAATGAGGATGAAAATCTGCATATTTTGCATGACTTTTAGGACAGGAATCTCAAAATGAGACTGCATTCACTTGAGTAAAAATAAAGAGAAAAGCAATAAGCGTACCCATAAGCAGGTAGGTTGCTTGTTGAACGGGAATACAAAACTGCAGATAACAATACAATGTTACAATGTACAGTAAAACCTGTATAAGTGGAACACATATGGCACAGTACTTCTTAATAGTGTTCCACATACAGAGGTTCATTTTGCATTGAGATAATGGGTAATGGAACTTTGAAAAGTGTTCGACTCATAGAGGTGTTCTGCTTACTGAGCTAGAGGTGTTCAAATATTCTGTGCAGGTGGTTATATTCAAACTTTACCTTGCTTCACAAACTCGTATCTTCTGTTTGGTATGCTCATCATAGAGATTGATTGTACTGTCAGCAGCCGCAGTTATGAACTTGGTGTGTTCAGGGTTAAAGCCAAGAGCCAAAGTCTGATGTGCTTCGTTGATTGTATGAATACATGACCCTGAGGTATAATGCCAGAATTTCACTAATCCTGAGGAATCTGAAAATTTAAAGATATTTTAATACCTGGTTTCTGGATGTATCCTTTGCATTCGGTCGACTTCGCTTCTTAAAAGAAAGCTTTGTAGGTTAACTAGACTGCGTGCAGCATAATTTGATTGCAACTGGGATCTGCCAAAAATGTTCAGATTAGCAGGTTTTAACATTACAACAAGGTTTTTATTATACATAAGTATATTTCTATCAGTAATGTTCATATATTGAATAGAGGTGCTGTTAAAGGCACCCATAGATTTGGCAACAAGTTTGTATTGGATAGCAATATTTAAGAAAATGAGAAATTATCAATTTTTTTAAATCATACACATAAACAGTGATTCCAAAGTGATCTTCCAGTTACCAATCTTACATAGAGGAATGTACTTGTATAGTACCAAGCATTATCCTGCTAAGTATTTGGGACTGTGTTGATTAATGGAAGAACCACCTCATTTCAGGAGAATTCCTGAGTCCCTGCACCAGACTGTACCCAATATAAACCTTTACGTACATGTTGCAACTAAGATATGAGTGTGTTCCACTTTCGTGTCTCCAACAGCTGCAGGTTTGAAACGTATAGCAGTACATGGGAGACTGGTGGAGAATATGTCATCATCAGAAAGACTGTAGTGTACTTTCCCTGTATCTGTGCTTAATACCTAGAATATAGAAACACACTGTTTTAAGGCTACAGTTGATATAATATAGGAATTAAATATATGTAGGTATGTAAGTCTAATACAGTAAAACCTGTCTAATCAGAACCCTACTGGGACTAGCCAGCCAAAGTGTTTAAATTGGAAGGTGTTCACATTTTAAGGTTTTTTAACATGGACGTTTATGACACATTAAAACAAGGCATTACACGAAAAATGTCACCACCTGTCATTTGTTACATATGCATGCGCACCACCAAAGACCTACCACTAAATGCAGAACACCATCAACAAAAAGTTTGAGACAATAACAGTATGACACCGCTTCTGGTGCCATGGACACACAGCGACTGGACACTGAGAAAAGGTTCACATTAAAAGATGTCCAGATGAGAGAGGTGTTTGGATAGATGTATAAGATAGGTGAGTCATCACCAGAAAGACTATAATGTTTCTCCTGTATGCCAGTGCTCTTTATTCATCAAATATTAATGAACAACATGAAGCATTCTTTAGAAAAATCCTCATGGTACAATTAATAATCAATTAACAAGAGAATATATATTCCGGTAATATCATATCAATTATGTGGTAACGATGGTCAAACCAAAAATCTGAAGTAACTTTACATGTATCACAATAAGCCAACTGAAAAAATATAGCTATCTGCTCTTTTGGGAAATAGGACTGACTTTTTTAAAATAGCTTGAACTAGATCCTGGGAGAAATATATTTACTTTTTAGAAAGTGTATTTACATGATGGATAAACCACCTTTGTCTTAAATGCCCAATGGTCTTCTGGTTTTAGATTGCATTGGAGGGGGCATTTTACATTGTTCAGGCTTGTTGCTAGGATTTGCCAAGGGGGGTTCACTTTTTGAAAAATTCCAGTGGGATCTCTTTTGACAACTTTGGCCAAAAAATGGCCTAAATCACTTGAAAAGTACTGAGAATAGAGAAAACTGCATGTTTTGAAACAATTTTTGGCCAGGAGGGAACCCCCTGAACCCCCATTGACTATGGGCCTGTTGTTGCTTTGTTTATTGTAAATATGGTAAGTTTGGATTATTTGGGTGTTTTTCTCATGACTGGTTGTGGGCTTAAGATCTTTCCTCTTCTTATTCTGTTTGTTATACTCTATTCCCTTTTGCACTTTTGCTTATAAAATTATTATAGCTTTGAAGTTTGCTTTCTTATATATTACAGTAATAAAAGCAAAAGAGTTAATATATAAAGGATAAGTACTCGGGAGAAATTAAACATCACAAAATGACAGATTTATTACCTAATTGACATACCCTAATGGTTATTAAATAGTTAATTACAGAGTATTGTACTCAAGGGTTGTTAATGAAAGTTGTGATTATTAGTTTTCTTCAAGAGTTATAAGTCATGATTTATGAATTTTCTTCACATATTTTTCCATTGGTATGCTAACAAAGTCCATCTACAGTAAAACCTGTATATCTGAACACCTCCAAATGTGAATACTTTTCTGGTCCAATTTTTTAATCTGCCATAGACTAACGTGTTACAAATGTTGTTATTAAAAGTCAATGGGTCTGTTCGCTAAGGTCAATATATCAGTGCACATCAGAAAGTTAAATTATGTTCTGTTAGAGGAAGTGTTAGTCTGTCTCATTTGTCTGGGAAATCAATTGAAAAATGAAGAAAAACCAATGACAAATGGCTGTTCAATTATTTTTTGAGGGGAAGGAGGAGAGTCAATATGAATTGTAATTATGTTTTTAGACGAAAACATTGATATTGATTATTGTTATTGTTGTTTTTATTATCATAGTAATTTTTATACAAAGATTTTTTCAAGAAGTTGCCGAAGCAAACATTATTGGCAACTATATTTAACTGATTATTGGCAACTATATCAATAAAAGATGAAGTTCTAATATGATTGTACCATATTATAACAAAAGAAGAAGTCCCTCCTTGAAGGGACCTTGTTTTACTAGAAAAGTATTTTATTCTGCACCAATGCAAAGGCATAAATGTACATATCCAATACATGCACACACCTTAATAAATCTGTATACAAATTTTAAACCACTCACTCAGCCAAGTAAAACCTGTATATCTGTACATCTCTCTTATCTGAACACTTTTCGGTCCTACTTTTTAATCTGAAATGGACTTCTCACTTCTAAGTTACAAATAACCTTGCAATGTGAACACCTGTCAATCTGAACACTTTTGGCAAATCCCATTGGTGCTCGGATAAGACAGGTTTTACTGTACATTTTCAAATTCATGTAAAGCAAGCAGACTTTTGTCTGAGCTGGGGATTGAACCTTACCTTTATAATACCATCTGAGAGTCCAACTGCAAGCACAGAGCCATCAGGGCTATATAGGCAACACATGATGTCATTGGACAGCTCACTGAAAGTATCAATCGTAAATGTATTGTATATTGGTGATATAGTACACATGATGTCAACCTTGTAGTAAGGTTGTAAAGTAAGATACAAAATTATGACGTTAGACGTATAAAAAACTATTCAATGAGCAAAATGCTCATAAGGTTGAGTCAGGCACTGTAAGTGTCTCAAACACAGTCACTGCTATCTGGAGTCTCCCAACTCAAGATAGCCCGATATGGTTAGAAAAACGATACTTTAGAATGTTATGCATCGATTGAAGTAAGGTAAATGTTTCCAAGATTTCTTACATTTTTGTAAAAGACATTTAACATGGGCTGGGAATATCTAGATGCATAGCCAACTATCTAAAGATGGCTATATGCAAATATAGTAAGTTAGATAAGTCATGGCACGGAATAAATGTAGAGTCCATTTCACTGCTTCATTTCGTCAGTAGAACGGCAAAAATAAGAAATTGGGAGACCATTGTGCAATAATATATGGAAAAGTATATTCATAATGTACATGAATGACATATGTATATTTCAGATTTTTTAGTTTTTTGTGCAATTAGCCTGTGCCGTTTTGTAATTTGAAGAATTTCAGCCATGTTAATCTTATTGAAAATAACATGGCAGAGAAACATCCAAATATAGTAGGCCACACACTTTATAAGCCAAACTAGAAGCAATCCAAGATATACAAATGTCATTCATGTACATTATGAATATACTTTTCCATATATTATTGCACAATGGTCTCCCAATTTCTTATTTTTGCCATTCTACTGACGAAATGAAGCAGTGAAATGGACTCTAGACAATACAAATTCTTTGGACTTACATCGTGTGAACGAACTTGAGATTCCCTTCCAAATATGGCGTCTTCTGTCTATGCTCATCATCCTGAAATTTAAAATGCTGTTGTCTATCACCACTTTTCTTCCTGATCGCATCAAACTTACTCACATAAGTTGGAGAATTTGGAGGAGATGGTTCCGGACTTGTTCCTGCACTACCTCCGCTAGACGCTGAAGAAATGGATGTTCTTGGGCTTATGCGAAACATTTTCTGATATCTTTAGCTACTGGAGTAACTCAAGCATCTAAGAACACCATTTATATTCACATTTCAGCTAATTATAAGCCATAAATCACTCTTTTATTGATGAAAACTTTAGCACTTTTTCGTTGTCACTGTAAACTGTTCCAAAACGAGGCAGGTGCTCGTGACGCGCCCAATATAAATTTTACACAGAACACAATCGCTGGCACAATCAACTATGACCGGTTCAACTGGGGATATGTTTAGTCAGTTAGAAAACAACCACACTGTCCTTAAGTTGACCCCATTATATGCAAACATAAATAGAGTTGTGTCTGAAGGACATTTCCAGAAATCACCCATTTTGCGAATGAGGAACATTTGAAATACTGACTCACATTTACGTTAACGTTGTGAATTTGAACAATCACTCTGAAATATAATTTCGACAAAAAGCATTGGGAAACTGCCGCACATCGATCAGACTACAATGTCGTCTGCTTCTAACATGATGTATGAATGTACTGCAGGGTAAGTCGAATTTTTCAATTGTCAAATTAAAAAACACAATGCAATCGGACTCTGCATACAGTAGTCTTTGTCGGGTAATATTAATTTTCCTAAAAGATAGTCATACAAATATTATTCCTTAATGAGTAGATACAGTATTATTAAATTTTTGATATCGATGATAAATGTTTTTATTACCCCAAAGTATTATAGGAACCTTCCCATTGAGCCTACATATATTTTCTCGTAAAGTTTTATTACTTAATATATGCAAATTCATTTTAATTCTCCAAGTCTATGATTCGGTGCTGGTGCGAAGCGCAATACCAATCGCGGTCGCTGATTATGACTTTATTTAGTATATTTAAAAATATAAATCGTATGCCCAATTGTAGGAATTATTTGTTGACAATTTTACACATAATTTTTAGTGTTCGTTATGAACGAAATTGTAACCAGTAACTTAAAATGCAAATCGAATACTGTAACGCTTAAAATCAAGATAGACATATCAATCAGATTATTCAATTTATCGTCTTTAAAAGTGCGACCAATTGTGGACCACTCAGACAATAAATGTTTGTATCACATAAAGTATGGTGCTGATATAAAAGTTTATTTGAGAATTGTAAAAATTTACCATTGGTAAGAGACGAAAATGAAAATTAGAAAAATGATAAAGACAAAAAACATTAATTTGATCAAAACAACATTTATAGCCAAAACAGGGTCCCAATATAAGAATTTGATGGCCATACAATATACATGTAAAATAACAGATCTAGATCTGATCAGAGGAAGAGAAAATAACCATAACTAAAAATATTTCTTTTCATAAAACCTTATACGCGTTTTTTGCCCGGGGAGTTTTAGAAGTACCAAAATAAGGCTTGTCAGTGTTGTACTGTTGTTGTTAGTGGGTGGTTGGCATTTAAGGAAGTCCATATCAAATATAAATAAATACGCACCGATCCATTTCTACTATTCAATAGGCGGGTGCAGCGCCGCGTTGCCCATATAAATTAGCAGTGTGGTTTGGAGTTGGATTTGTGGTTGTGTATTTCCGGGTAAAAAGTTCACAACCTCTTGAACTTTGCAGTGATACATTTGTGATTCAGACAGATCTGTCTAAATGATGACGTTTGTATTAATGTTATTGCCTTATAGGAAACACTGTTCGTATCTCCAAATGGCATCAAGAAATAAATTGGGAAACAAACTAAACCGGGGTCAATAGGTATAGGTCAAAATAGATTGGCCTAGATTTCAGAAACGTCCTCTTTAGCACATTTAAATGGTTGTGCCATCCTCCAGCTCAATCATTTTTCTCCCAGTAAATTATAATTAAATTGTCGATCTCTGCGCTGCAGAATGCGGTTATACACGTGTACTTATAGTATTAATGCTTTAAATAAGAAATTATATATTGACAGATAAGTGATGCGGTTGCCATGGTAACCTAAATCAGTACCAAGTGCTTTAATCAGTGAACTTTTTATGAACTCGGACTATTTATCATAAAGTGCATCCGTTTTGGATAAACACTCATCAAATTCGACCTGTCAACATCAACATCCACTTAATAAGTATAGGTTACTGGCTATAGGTCATCATCATGAAAGACCGCGGCTTTTATTTTTTCCTATTAGCTCTCTTGGCGATGTATAAGGGGTCTGTGTACCAGAAGTACCTTGGTGCACTGAGGCCACGGTAGAGAGAGTCTGAACTTCATAAATACTTTAATTATGCTTTTTAAAACGGAAGGAGTTCAGAGACAACAGTATAATAGCTTAGATTGTGACCCCAGATAGTACATTGATAATATCATTGTGCAACTTATCTAAACTGTTTTTTCTAAGTCACGCGAAAATAATTCTGCCAAAATTTCTACGTGTATTTGATTTTGCACTTTAACCCATCCTATTTAAATCTTATTCGACTTTAACATTGTCATTTAATTCTTTCGATTCAAATATCTTATAATTTTGAATATTTCCATTATTCTTTTTGGCCAGTTTTTCGACTTTTCATTTACGATTCTTAATTTTAAATTTTCATTTGACCACCCGTGTTGATGAGTGAATATATCAAATACTTTTGTATTGTATACGTACACACATTTTAGTATTGGAGGTATAAATTGTGACATAAGAATCGGCTAGTTGGCAATGGTGTTTGGCGCGTGTGTTGTCAAGTTGTCAAGGCAACCTAAGATGACCTGCCCCTTACTTTACCTTGATTTAACTAAATAATTAATACTTCCTATATTTAATTGGCAAAATACGTCTCATTCATCTGGAACTATAAGGTGATTTTGAATAGTAATGGTAAGAATATTTTTCAATTTTTTATAAAATTGTTTTTTTCTCACTTCTCACTCTGTCCTTAATATGATTAATGCTGTCTCGAACCGAGGTTTATTCGCGTCACATGTTGATGTATCAGGATAGAACTATCTGTAAAACGCAATTTGTTTGAGTTATATACAAATCTAGAAAAGGCATTGATATGCAAAATGTCACTACATGCCATTTGTTACAGACGCCAAACACCGAACATCAACCGCCGAGCACCGTGCACAAAAAGTTTGAGACTATTAAAAAATGTCACCACTCCTGATGGTGACATAAAAACCATAACAATATCATTTATCTGATCCATAAATCAAATCGCACATAGGTCTACAGGTAGCTTCATTTAACGATGTCTCACAATCTTAACAATGTTAATAAAATCTGGTTTCTTTCTATAAAACAGTAAGTGTAGACTAGACCATGTTAACCATCATGGATTACCATGAAAATCTTTTCATTTCGATTCACCTATATTGAATAAAAGTGGTATAAATAAGAAGCGATGAGTACCAGAATGATATTTATGTTTACGTCGTTGTTTTCAACATTCCTTTGCCGACCAACCTTGATTGATTTACCCCATAAGTTCAGGGATCATTTGGGTGCATTTTGGACAACAACATGTTTATCAAAAATTAACAATAACAGATTAGCATTGGCTACAGTGTCCTTGTTAAAAGAAGTAGGGTTTCCACGTGCTCTTTCTTGCTTTTGATTATGTAAGGGTTGTGAAAGCCAATCGCACCAAATAAACGAAAAAAGGAAGGAGTGAGACGTCGCCTCTTGTGTCTTTGATTCTGGCTTTAAAATCATATATTACTGTATGTCAAAGTGATAATTTTGCCCAATCATTTAATTTGCCTATTGACTAATTTTTGCCAGGTTCGGAAAATTAAGTGTCGGAAATGTTATCTTAGCCTTGCCCAGGTCGGTCTCTTTTACTTATCTTGATTTCTATTATGACCGCTGGATAAGTAAAAAATACCGACTTGGGCAAGACTACCACTCGGTATACATATGCGATTCTTATGATATGATGAATCGTTGTAACGTTTTTTAGAATGATTACTGTAAAATGATGTTTTATCCAGAGGGTAATAATTACTACTTGCCTATGTCCCTATGGATATATATGTTGTAATGTAGCTCGAAATGCAACATACTCAGAAAAGGGGAAAACAAGACTGATATCTCACATCGTACACTACTAAGATTGCCACAATATCCATATTGCCCAAAAGGCAAACATTTTAAAGTACGTTACTAAGAGGGGAAATTGGTTGCCATGGGTAGTAAATGGACGACTGTTGGTTTCAAGCATAAATCTTTTGCTATTTGCTGAAAAAACGTGTCCATCTGATTCATTTCAGACTTACACAGACTATGTTGGCGTTAGTGACGCCGATGATTCTACCCACCATTTTGTTGTTGTTGGCATGGAAACTATGGTTGGTGCATACCAATATGAAGGACCCTAACAGCGATCTACCTTTACCCCCGGGTAGCATGGGGGTCCCTTTTCTCGGGGAGACATTCACGTTCATCATGAAGGTAAGATAGTTATAGTTGTAGGTTATTTCATATCTGATATATTGGAAAAACACAATGCATTTGCGAAGTTGGGTCTGGGCCCGGGGTTAACATTTGTTTGGGGTAAAACATTATATTATTGACTTTTTAAAGATCGTATTTCCACTTGTATAGTTTTTCAAAATTTACAAAAAGTTCAATGAATTGTGTTGTTTCTGACATACTTAATGTAATGTATAATTGATATTGGGTGCACCCCAGTTGTCCGAAACCCAGTTGTCCGAAACCCAGTTGTCCGAAACCCAGTTGTCCGAAACCCAGTTGTCCGAAACCCAGTTCTCCGAAACCCATTTTTCCGAAACCCAGTTCTCCGAAACCCAGTTGTCCGAAACCCAGTTGTCCGAAAAATTTAGTCATAATTTACCAGATAAAGGGGGACGCACCTCAAGCCAGTTTCATGTCATGTATTTGGCAAAATTAATGGCATGGACGCATTCTGATGTATAGATCTCTCTCTCACTTTGAATTGCATCCATTACACGGCGTTACCAGAATGACAGGAACGGGGGATTTATTTTACATTGTGATTCTAAAAAAGGTCATCAAAACACAATATATATTACGGAACAGTTGATCTTATCTTATTCAATACATTTTATATAGGCAAAATAAAATGAAACATTTTGAAACCGATAAAATAAGTTAACGCATAAAACTTTAAGAATAAACAGTACACATATTACGTTGTCAAAATGTTTCGTCGCATTTAATTAGTCTCTGTCTCTTATCAAATCGTAAAATGTAAAAGAACAAAACATTCTAAACGTAATCACTTGGGATTAACTGGAAACGAAGACAGGCTGTCCTCCGTATCAAATTGGATGTTCTCCCATTCGCAAGAAGTTTCATTTTCGCCATGTAAACTCACTTCATCTTTTTGAATTTAATCTCTATTTCTCGAACAGAGTACCTAAATGAAGAATAATTTTGGATTTCAAAAGATGTACACGACGTCAACTTTACTAAATAAATGCCCACTGGCTTGGGAAAACTATTTCCCTTTTATGAACGCCCATCACGCATTGGAAAAATGTTGTTCCCTCTCAAAAAGCCCAATGGGGCATAAAGAAAATTGGTTTAAAAATTGTAGACCCCTATGTATGTTAATATGTAAACGCCACTTTGCAATGAGAATAGCATAATTTAACTTTGTTTATTTGAAGATCTGTATCACCTGTATTTTCATCTTTCGACAGTTTTTATTAGGCTAAATACTAGCCCATGGAGGAATCGTTCAGTTGATATTTACTCTCAAATACACCCTTTACCAATGAAAGAGTGCTCGTTCATAGAGCTAGATGGATTGGAGTGAAATATGTCAAGTGGAACATTTCAGAGTGCCAAGACCAACTCATTAATGTTAAATGGACCTCTATAAGTGGGATACCTCCCATCCCACTTCATCCATTAACGATTAAGGCATTAACATTTACATTGTTACAGCCTGCCATTTGTTACAAACACCGGGTACTGACCCCTTAAATATAGGGTCTGAAGCTCAAATCAAGGGTCAAACAGATGGCAGAATATATAACTGTTAAGCAATCTTTGCCATTTCAATATATAGTTAAAATATTTAGTGAGGCAAGCAGATGTACGTATATATGTTAATACAAATGTAAGTTTTATGGTTTTATGACTGTAAATTGAAGCATTATAGATTTTTGGATAAACATGCAAGTCCTAGAGACATATATTCAATCTTGCTGGAACTTATAGCAACTAAACATATTTGGAATCATTTTGAATTAATCTATGTGAAATTCAAAATAGTCAAATGCTGTTTCAACATACTTGGATTCTTTTAAAGCAATCCAAAAATAAAAAGTGGCCAATTTCAAATACAAACTTTTACATTACATTCTACCATGCAAACAATTACTTCCAGGGGCGGATCTGGGAACAAACAAGTGGGGCAAATTCAGGTCAGATAAAAAACTTCCCTAAAACCCAAAAGTTGGCCAAAATCTTGAAATTTTGAGGACCGTTTTCTTAAAAATTTGGCCTGAAATTGAAAAATAAGGCCTTAAAAGGCCCAGTATTGACCAAAAGGGCCTTTTTAGGCTTTTTCTGGGTTCGCCAGTGACTCCTAAGATCATGATGGAAACTAATTGTTAATGACAAGTGTGATATTTTCAGACAAGTAGAATCAGGCCCGTAGCCAGGATTTTCCAAGGGGGGGGGTTCAAAAATTCGCAGGGGGGTTCACATTTGACAATTTAGGCCCAAATATGGTCAAAATCACTTGAAAAGTGCTAAAAATGGTGAAGAACTGCATGATTTTGAAAGAATTTTTGGCCAGGGGGGGGGGGGTTCGCCCGAACCCTGCCAACCCCCCCCCCCTGGCTACGGGCCTGAGAATACTATAAACATTTGTTCTTTCAATATCATAGAGTAGGCCTACTAATGTAATAGACCCACTTGAAAATTATATTTAAGATGATTTTAAAATTGAATTAAGCTTGAAAAAGTATAAACTCTTGTCTTTGGCTATAAGGTACAAGACACTAAGTATACTTATTTTGATGAATGGTTAAACAACTTATGTTACATTATATTTGTAAACTATTGTAATAATGTTTTAAATAATTGCAATTGTATCTATTTAAAAAAATATTGCAATATTGTAAAATGACCTGATGTATACAAAGTTATAAAATAAGAAATATATACATGATTTAAAAAGAAAAAAGGAGTGCTGTCTCTGACTTTCTGCAATCACGCGGTCTTCGACCGTTAATTGGAATTTTTGACCTACCAGATGCTTGAAAATCAAGGATTGCGAGTCTCATACTGCACCGTTTTTCTTCCATTATACCATTAAAAGCAAAACAAAATTGCACTTCTGTCAGTGCATTACTTTATTGTAAAGAGTCCCTCGTTCTAGCAGCGCCGGTTTTGGTCCCCACTCCCCAGCTGTTAGAAGGCCTTCTTACAGCTGGGGACCAAAATTACGCTGGAAGTAGGAACTCTGTTTAAGATAATAACGTACCATCAGAAAGAGATTTTTGTCATGCTTTGAATGGAACAAGTTTGAAGAAAAACGGTGCAGTATGAGACTCGCAATTGATTTTCAAATATCAGGTAGGTCAAAAATTCAAATTAACGGTCGAAGTTAGGACCGTGTGACCGCGTATCGAGTGACAACATACTAACGACGAACAGGACGTGGGGCAAAGGTTGAACTGTCTCAGAATGTATAAGGAACGAGGTAGAAATAAAGAATTCATATGAACGAGTCATGCAAGATACTAAAGAGATACAAATGCATTATGATACTCAGTTTTTGGGCAATTAAAACTCCCTGTCTGCATTGAGTATAGTTATTTATTGTCCGGTGTATAACTTTTGAAACATTATCCTAATTTTTCACAAAACTTTTTTTGATTCTGCAATAGTTAATGGTTGACATCTATGGCACACTAAAAACGAATTTTTTTATGCAGGGTACGTACATGATACAGATCAAATCTTGGCTCTACTACAAACTATTACACACTTACTTCAACAGTTCAATATATCGCAAAACACAGTTTTGATTTTGAACAATACCACCAATGGGAGAAATTCTTAAATCTAAATGTTTGGAAAGGAATACGTTTCTACTAAAACATACAAACCTCTTATATTATGATGAAAAAAGGATAGACATCTGATACGTATATATGCCACATATAAGTTATACGAAATGAGCATATTTTATTAATTTGTCGAAAATTTGGACGAAATCAATGGGTGGTACTGAACAACCAAAATCTTCTTTTTAGATATTTTTCAGGGTAGAAATATTATCAATTGATATTGGAAAACATAATTAACCATATTTTATTGAGAAAAGGGAATGAAAAAAATTATCAAATGAATATATATAATTGTCACGGACGTCCATACGTTATTCTAATGAGATAGATATTCCTTTCGCCAGAATATTCTCTTCGACTGTGATAATTGTCTAAAATGTTGGCGGCAGTCTTGAATTTTCACCAAGAAGGAGTGCGATTCGTGCTGGACAATGCGGTTCAAAATTTGTAGAATGTCCATATAAGTCTATGTGCCGAGAATCTAGTAAGAATATATATATGATCGTGAACTTTCGGACCCATTATTGACCGGGCTAACCGATGTCAACGTGATACCAATGCTGTCCTGATTCGCGAAGTTGCGACAAGATTCGTTACTAAGACATTTAATTTTTTAATTTTCGGAGAACTGGGTTTCGGAGAACTGGGTTTCGGACAACTGGGTTTCGGACAACTGGGTTTCGGAGAACTGGGTTTCGGACAACTGGGTTTCGGAGAACTGGGTTTCGGACAACTGGGTTGACCCCATACGAGTAGATGTAAATGTTAACAGACACATCAGTGTCTACATCAAATCTTTACGTAAATTATTAAATAACATATTACCTTATAAAGTTAGATGAACTTATTAAAATGATCGAAATATAAATTTAAAAAAAACACATCAATGACCAAAACATCCAGACATCGAGTCTCTGCCCCACTCCCCTTATATTTTGCAAAATTGGCCATTTCTTCTATACATCCTCCGATCACAGGACTTCAAAATCCAGAATATCTTCTTTCTTTTTACCTGGACACCTGCTTAGGAGGATGCGATATATAGAGGTACATGGTAACACAGGGACTCTGTGGAAAGTCTAATCTCAAGAAAATGTAACATTATGTTCTTTTACGCTTAGCTTAAACAAATGTCCTATTTGATTGTTACTATAGGGAGCCGACTTTTTCCGGAGTAGATCGGACTGTTATGGCACTGTGTACAAGACACACATTCTCGGAAAACCGACAGTGAGGGTTACAGGTTCGAAAAACGTCGCTAAAATCCTAGAGGGTGAAGGTACAATCGTCCAGACGGAATGGCCGGGAAGCACGAAATACCTTCTAGGTAATTTGAAATTTGGAACAACAACTCTCTAAGCTTGTATTCGCGAGCGCAAATAAAGGCTATAGGCTTCCGGATTAACCTACAATTTTATGATCATTAAACTCATTAAAATATGAAATGAATAGTGGCAGGTACTATTCATATTTAAATTAGTTACTCATAAAATAGTAGCTTAATCCGGTAGCCGACAGCCGAAAGTTCCATTCGCGAATACAAGGTAAGCTGAACACTTCTCCATGTGAACGCTCTTTTCGTCATGATTCTTTTCTAAATTGCCCCAAATTACCATGTTCGAAAGAACACCTGCCAATCCGAAAACTTTTTGGCCGGTCCTAATGGCACTCGGACAAGGGATTTACTTTTTAAAGTGAAAAACGTACCTATAACATTTTGAAGTTTATCCTGAATATTGTAGTTTTTATGAAGAAAATTATATTGAAGATTAACTATATATAAAAGTCAAAATTCAATAAATAAGCTGGGAGATACCTAGAATTAGATGAAAAAATATTCGTGGTCGATATCCGACAAAATCAAAATGTTAAAACAAATACGCCAGTTGTTTTAGGATTACTTTGTCTGCTTATTATACCTTCATGTTTTACTTACTATGTTCTGACTAGGTGAGGGTGCATTGGCCCATTCTACAGGAGAACAACATAGATGGCGCAGAGAGACTATCCTAAAGGCATTTAACAAAGAGGCGTTAGCGGGCTATCTTCCAAGTGTACAGGCAGTCTGTAACGAATATGTCAAGGAATGGTGCAAGGAAGGTACAGTACATAGAATTACTAACGTTACACTTTACCATCTGCTGTTTACTTAGTCGTGGCGCGAGAGTAGCCAACGAGCTGTAAGTTCGCTGAGCGCGCGCTCTCGCCGTGCGCTAGTTGATACGAGACGGGAAATGGCATGCCTATAGATTGGGTCAATTAATAGATTTACCTGTTGTATTTATTTGAATATGTTTCTATGAATGAATATTTACAGGCAGTGTGTTTGGCTATGCGGCAGCTAGAAGTCTGACATTTTCTGTAGCTGCTAAGATGTTACTTGGGTTCGATTTCAATGACCGTAATAAGATGCAAATGATGCTGTTATTCGAGGATATGTTGGCTTCTTTGTTCTCCATGCCTGTTGACCTGCCTGGTATAGGCTATCACAAGGTATGACCCCGAGTGTATCATGCACTGTCACTTATTTTAAATATCCCACGATAATGCCAGTCTAAGTCGAAAAGGGTATCGTAACTATGGCACGGGAAAAGGCTAATTGAAAGGTTACAGCTAACTATTGCTGTTTGACCTACACCTGGTATATCTGAATTAACGAAAACGTTCTTGTGCTGTAGATGATAGGGAGTTTAAGCTTGAATATTAAATCGAAACGCCAACCTATACGTATGACCATTCGCCCACACATACATATGCATCGCTTTAATATTTTCCGTTCACGTTTAGGTTGTGAAAAACATTGCAAGCTTAAACTCCCTAATAAATAGCTAAGGCAAGCCCAAGTGTCACTTATTAATGATCATACTGTATATGAGTAATTTCTATCACAATATTATGTCCATATAGGGTCTCAAGGCAAGGTGTGCCATCACAGAGGAGATAGAATCGTGTATCCAAAAGAGGACAGCATCTGGTGGAGGTAAACATAATGACGCTTTGGCACTCATACTTGAAGCAACCGAGGGAGGTAAGGCATTTCGAATTGATCGTTTCGTTCTGTGTAAATTTTTATTTCAGCTGAAAACATCCAAGGGCACAATTCGTTCGTAAATAGACGCTAGATTCCTTATAAAATATTTTCGTGAAAAACCATATCCATATGATTACAGTAGAGAAAAAATGTTTGCAATAGCAGTTCATAACTTCATGAATTTCATAATTCAACAATGTTATTTCTATAAAACCTTTTAAAAACGTTAATTGCAGACATAACTGAATTCACTCACAAATAATATCAATAATATCATAATATGATAAACTGGAATACATAATATTTTACCATTTGACTTCGATTTTAAACATTAACTCTATAGAAACGATGCATTATTGAGAAAATCATGAATTGACCTTTAATAACGAAATTCTATTTCAGGCAATCACATGCTGACGAAAGCTGAAATATCAGACTCTGCTCTGGAACTTTTATTTGCCGGTCACCTTCCTGCAGCCAGCGCTGCCTGCTCTGTTCTTATGCTTCTTGGTAGCAATCCAAAGGTAAGTGCAACTGGCTCAAATGAAACCTCATTTAGTCTCCAGTGTGCATGTTAGTGGGGGAATACATACGGTTGTTTAAATATTATTGAGGGAATCTTATAATTAGCTTTTTTCACCTCCTATTCCGTTTACTTTGAAACGAGTCCAAATATGTTAGTAAAATATATACATATAAAATGTATGTAGCATACATCTTTCAAATTTTATCTGTTTTCAGATTATAAACAAAGTCTCCGTGGAATTGTTTGACCATGGATTGTTGGGAATTGAGGGTGAACCAGAGCTTACTCTAGACATCTTAGACAAGTTGGAATATGTTGATTGTGTCGTCAAAGAGGTTCTACGAATAGCGCCACCTGTCGGTGCAGGATACCGAAAGGCTCTACAGACATTTGATATTGATGTAAGACTATTCTTTGTTGCTAAATGTTGAGTTTCTAACCGATTAAATCAGTTTTTACCAGTGTCATTATTTTAAACCACGCTGACGAAAATCATGGGCGTTCAAGATCTCTTGAAAGCCCATGCAAAAAAACAATGATTTAAAATTGCCTTTTGTTGGGTCATCAATATCCTTTGTATAAAATCATAACCTTGACAATTTAAAGATGATGTAAACGTATTATTGTAAATTCCAGGGCTGTCAAATTCCAAAAGGATGGACAGTAGTATACAGTATTCGTGAAACACACCAATCATCAGAGCTCTTCAAAGACGGAGATACATTTGATCCAGATAGATGGCGCACAACACTTCAGAACCAAAACACTAAACAAGTTGTTCAGACAGATGGGGATGAACATTTTAATTATGTCCCCTTCGGTTGGGGTGACCGTTCATGCGTTGGTCAAGACTTTTCTAAAATGATGCTTAAAGTGTTGGTCGTTGAGTTGGTGCGTAATGCTACATGGAGGTTGACTAATGGCACTCCAGAAATGGTTTACATGCCTGTACCATACCCTAAGGACAATCTCCCTCTGCAGTTCCGGGAAATTCCTGTTGGATTCAGGAGACGAGCTTTTACAAATGGTTGGTAAACTTTCGAGACTCTTCATGATTGACAAGTTATGTTACAGCTATTGACAATATGTTAAGTTATCGTTGGTAGGTCAGACAGAGAAGGACTATCATTTTCTACACATTACAAAATGTTACCCGAGAGTATCCCTCAATCCCAATGTAAATATTATATAAAACCACGCTTGTTTACTAGAATTGGACAATACTAATGATTCGATGGAAATGGACTATACTTTTTATTAGGAAGAGGAATGATTTGGCGAGTATAAGTAAGAAGGTTGTTTTTGTACATATATATAAATGGTGCCCAAGTAAATGAATAATTTTCAAAAGACAAAATGTACAGTGGTTGTTTTATGTAATGTGAAACGCAACAATGATGCCTAAGACTGTCAATAGATGGCACATACATTTAGCGAGTTTACTTGGAAGAGAAATCATAATTTAAGAATATCACAAGGAGTGTAACCCAAAATAAATGAATAATACTCAAAAGACAACATGTACAGTAACAGTGGTTGTTTTATGTAAATACATGTGAGGTGAAACGTAACAATGGTATCTAAGACTGTCAATAGATGGCACGGAATCCAATGGTTTTAATTGCATAAAAATCGTTAAGAAGTAAAACACACATATCATATTAGTACGTGAAGTTACATAATGTATAGCTTTGATGGTGGAAAAAACCAATTGCTTCCAAAAATGTTGAGTATAAAAAATGATTTCAATTGAGATCTACAGTGTCGATGACCCTAATACAGCTCTATACTTTAATCCATAATTTATTTATGTAAATAGCATCTAGTATAAACATCCTGTATCAGACTTATGTAAACTTACAAGTATACATGTAATAAAATATAAAAATACTTAATGAAATTTTGTCAGTCTTAATGCTTAGTCATTGACAAATCGGCATATTATTCCTATTGCTTAATTCTGTAAAATGTGCGTTTCAGAAAAAAGCGTTATATTTCATGTTTTGTTTTATTTCAATGTCATGCAAAGTGCACATGTATATACACAACACACAGGGCAAGGCCTAGACTTTAAAAGAAGCATTATTGTTAGCCCATTGTAGAAAAGTATATATTCATATTAAATCAATTAAAGACTATTCACCAAAGTTCAACAAATATTAGTAAAATAAAGTTATATACAATGTTTTTTCTCGATTTCTTACACATTTTCACTCGTGCAGATCATCTTCCAATATGAAAAATACCTCACTATCTATATTACTGGACTATGCTATATTATGACTAAAAATATTTCAGAGCAATAAGGATCGGAATTACGGTCAGAAGCCCTTCTAAAACAAAGGCATTTCTGAGGCATTAGTATCATTAAACCTTTACAATGTTCATGCCATACACACCATCCGGAATTTGACAAACTATATAACGTTTGTAGATTACTATCAAAATACAAAAATTGATATGGGTATTCAACGATAAGCATTTTGTTATATTGTTATGTAAGTGATCACTTTACCTGACCTAAAACTTTTTGTTTTGTCTAAAGTCTTATTGATCACTGAAATTATTCAGCCGATTAATTACCCCAAGTCTTATGAGGTTTTGTTATATTAATGTTATATTTAAGTCATATAAGTTAAGCAAAATTATGCTATATGAAATGATATGAACAAATGTTTCCATTTGCATCGAGACATATTACAATCATTCAGCATATACATCAACATCAGTGTTTAAGCTTGATTGCGAAAGGTATGCATAGCGCACTGCCCAGTGATGTCTTTATGGAAAAGATGGCACATTTGTACAAATATGACGATACTGACCCTCTAGAGTCAAAGATTAGGAAGTTTAAGCTTGGGATATTTTTCACAACCTAAACATGAACGGAAAATATTTAAGCGATGCATTTGTATGGGCGATTGGTCTTACGTATAGGTTGGCATTTCGATTGATTTTATATCCAAGCTTAAACTTCCTATTACGATTTACAATATAAGTGTACACCAAGCAGGTCTAAGCAATTTTGCTATTTTCATTTTCATCTTCTAATTTCTTCTTAGATTTTTTATCTAGTAGCATCATCTCTTTCTCGTCTGGTGGCTCTTCAGAAAGGAGGCGTTTTGGCGTGTCCTTGCGACGAATTTCTGGCAAGATGTCATCAAGTGCTCGGAGCTCATTCTGAGTGAATACAAAGTCTAATAGCTTCCGTACAAAACACAGTGCAAGAACCTGGAATGAGAAAATCGCTTTGTGATAGCATATCCATTAAATAACATGATTTGCCAAAATGGTAATTGTTCCTTACAGAGTTCTGGACTCGTTGCTTGTCTGTATGACAATAAAGATGACCATAACTTGAAAAGGCTAACAAGACGATCTGAAACAGATTATTAGTTCAACAATGAATTGAATATACTGAAATACAAGTACATGATATTGTATAGACTTTAAATTCAAAAATATATCTCTGGATTTAGCATCTCATTTTACCATGCCAAGAGATACCGAGATGCATGTCCCAAAAGCATAGACCTCTTTTGAATGGTAAAGGGAACCATGTCGTTGGCCAGTGTACATTTACATACCATGTAGGGTATCACACCGACATCGTCATTTTCCGTAAGGATGCAAGGAATAAAATTAGTATTAACTGTACTTACCATGAGTGGGAAAACAATGGATATTTTCTTGATACTCTTGACGACCCACATAATAACGAGAAAGAGTAGCTGGATAAATGTAAACAAGTGGACTCTCCGTGTCGGCACTTGACGAAGGTATGGGTAATCAGGTTGATATTTAGGAGGCATCAGCAACAACAACAGTCTATCCATAAGCTAAAATCAAACATACAACTGGAGATTGAGATATCACCATTCATGATACATCAAAAAAGCGTAACAATGATTATTGCAATGATGTTTGGTCTTATTTGATGTAATCTATTACCTTGTGTATGAAAGTTGATATCAAACGTAACAAGGTGATAAACATTCCATGAATGAGTATATTATACAGATATACTTTACCTGGACACCCTTCAGAGAACCGACACCCATATACAAGAACACTCCATATAGCACAGGCATTGGTATTTTCTAAAATGAAAAGATGACCGTGTCATACAATGGAAACGACCATGTAGAGTCCATTTTTGAATTTGTCTTAACTTATGAATTATTAGGCAGACAAGAACCAGAAGCTGATACAAGAGCGACTGACCTGTAAGACTGGGGCCATAAGAGTGGACACTCCAATCAAAATAAAAGCAACAAGGTGCGTCACACGCTGCTCCCTGTAAAGTAAATTAAAAATCTTACATATGTCATGTCAAACTAAAATGCACTAACATGCATTATAGGTGGACTCAATGTTTATATTAACTGATCTTGGAAATAGTTGCCTTGTTATGTGTATACATGGTGATTCATGATGACTACCCCCACACGGTCATTCCTAGATCGCTTGCCCTCATTTTAGAAAATAATTTGTAAATGTATGGGTGGTAGCCACTAACACTAAAGCTTGCATGATCTAAGGTTACTATACGTAACATATTTGAAATGAAGAAGCAGATCCCTTTATAATCCATTGCATAATGTAGAGCTAAATGTGTCAAAGTATTAAAATGGTTTCGGTTAATCAAACGAGTTCGAATAAGCTTTCATGTGAAATATAACATATGGGGGTATGTTATCTAGAATGGTTGGTTGGTGGGGACGGCCTTTGTGAAACATCTTAAAGAGTAGATCACTCATAACTTAGAAATAATTCACAACGTTTCTAGAAATAGATTAGCTTGTTCCTAAAACTATACTACCTTGTTCCTAGGAATTTAGGTTTTTCCCCTGGGGCAGCTTCTGCTGATTCTTTGCCAAGACTCTGGATGTGGTTAATGGAACGAACAGTAGCTGCCACAAAGAAAGGAGTCCCAATTGTGCTACAAATAGCAACTTGTATCGAAATAAGGAACAAATCAAGATGGTACCCTGGCCCTTTCTGAAAAAATGTAAGCACACATCGCAATGGGTTTAAGATCAAGAAGTATTACAAAAGCAGCAAGAAAAATAAAATCACACAAGACAAAGATAAAACAAATTCATAAGATCCAAAAGATATGTGCTGGTGCACAAAGAAATAATCCTTTGCAATTAAGGAATCATTGTCTCAATCCAAACCCATTAGACATTGGGACATTTCAGTCATAATCAAATCACAAATCAAATACATTTTTCAATTTTAGGTGGCGGTGTTTTCTGATCAACAATACATTATTTAGTGCAAAATGGTATGCTAACTCACTGATACTCGAAGTTTATTCACTAATACCATTTTTGAGGTTCCTAATCACGTAATTATCACAGTTTAATTTAAGTTTATCAACCAACCTTTAATTTATATTTTTTGTTGTTCACGATGACAGCTGTTATCATCTGGTCCATGTAAATGAGTATGGCCAGGAGTAATGCAGGTAATGCAGCTGCCAGGCAAGTCCACCATGGGTTGCTGCCGAATGGCGGGATTATCCAACCTCTGTCAAGTTTTGTTGGCTATTAACAAATTATATATGAAAATACATTTTAATTCAAAAGATCATTGATTCGTAAATATATTTCTGTGTCCTCATTGTCTCATTGTGCTGTTGAGCTTGAAACAGATCGGACCATCTATAATGATTCGAAATGATTAAACGTGAATCTCTGACAGATGTGAACCGAGGGTTTGATTTTCGGTTTAGCCTAATGTCTAAATTTCTATATATGTTTAAAAGGTCACTAGAGTGGTCCCCAAGACTCGCAATGAATATAAAGTGTGTTACAATTGGTGGTAAAAAATATAATACAAAGTGTCATTTCATTTCAATAGACGTTACCAATTAATGCCTGGGTCACATTTGCTCCGATCTATCGGCCCACGCTCGGCCGATTGAGTGTTTTGTTCAATATTGCATTCGGAGAAAATCGGAGCAAATGTGACCAAGGCATTACCCTGCAACCTTTTGGTATATCAAAGCAGCTATGATATCTTGGCTAGATCGATGATGTCATTGGTTGTACTCAAAATAAGCAATAAGTAAATCTTTTTTGCTTGGACATATTGCTGCCTACGACCAATGGCATTATTAATAAGGGCAATATATCATAGTTTCATTGATTTATCAAAAGGAGGCAGGGTTTATTGGAATGGTATATTACCCTAAATTCTGAAGGGATCAACAATTTGGGAGTATCCAGATCTACAGCTATATCGATTCCAGTTACTATGGCAATTGAAATTGGCACTGCAAAGTCATTCAGTACTTGCCGAACCTGAAATCAGGAAGAGAACTATGTCAATTAAATTTAGGGTGGGAGTGAATGAATTGACGTTTGAGATTATGCTATCATTCATTATTTTCTAATGCTCTCGAAAAATTCCTTGATTTGTTCCCATAGCCATCTTTGGAGCACAAGGAAACTTCCTCAAGGTTATGATTTATAGATTCATTGTTGTAACCATGGTAATTATGACGTCATAGAAAGAGAAATATTGACTTAAGAATGGTTACCATGGTTGGGAAGAAGCGGGTGGTTCTCAGCATCTTTAATCCCCATGCGATAGCAAACACAGAAACAAACAGTATCACCGAAAAGAAAAACACGTCAGGTACATAGTGTGGAACATGGCATCCTTTTCCAATCAGTGTCGCATTATATTTTTCACATTCGGCTACAGGGATGTCGTATGACACTCCAGTTGTGTTGTAATTAGAACTGGTCATGTTCGCTATGGTGGTTGCATTATCTCCAAGGCTTTTCATGTATATATCCGCAGCAGCATTTGAAGATTCGCATTTACAGCTATATTCAAACTCAAAAAACTTATCAACTTGGTCTTCAGTCATATGTTTCACATGCCAATGGGCATGAACGGGTTGTTTTTCTGCTATTTTAGCCACGTTTTTAAAGGCTTCAACAATGAATATTAGGCCAATTAGAACGGCGAAACTCTCCTCAGTAAATCTTGTGATATAACTGACCAGGGCACTGAGATCGAACATAACGACGATCATTAGTATAAGGGCTGTCCACATACCAACCCAGAATCGAAATGACATAAACTCCCATCCATTATCTCTAAAATGAAAAGGATCATATATACAGGGTGGGCCAAAAAATGCCATTTTTCAAAATGCTATATCGTTTTTATTTTTTGATACAAAATCATAATTTGCATACCAAATGAAACTTGAGGTTGTTATCTAGCCATGGATCATGAATTATACACTTTTACTTGAATAAGATATGTCACCAGCGTCTCACTTAAACATGTGCTGTGCTATGAGAAATAAGCATAATTTGCAAAACTACGTATATTTTGTTCATTTGATTGTTGCTTTTTGATAGTTAAGTTTGGTATACAACGATTAGGAGTGTAGTTTATTGTCTCAAAGATAATTGGGATGAGTATGTCTATTTACATTATAATTATAAATGCAATTACTTACACCGAAAAGTAATAGAGGATGGTCTCAAATACTAGAATGGGCCCAGTGGCGCCAAGTATTGTCAAGGGCTGCCCAGCGAGGAGGGCATACATAACACCACAAATGGCAGCGGACACAAGTGACTCTATAGACGCCTACAATAAGATTTTTGTATATCATTTTGCATCTATTAACATTAATTTAAGTTAATTTTACAATTAATAAGCGTCAAGTTTTAGATTTATTTGATGTTCAATATACAAAACTGTTTTATATCTGGAAGAGAGCCGAAATGTTCATTACAATGATTTTTCCAGAATATCGGCAAATCTGTTAATTTTCGGCGTGGCAAACGTAAGGTTAGTCATGATCTATACTGTAATACGTGAGTAGTATAGCGCGAACGATACGATCTTCTTGATTGCGTGATTACTGATTAGGAACTCACCATGTTATCATTAATAGCGCTTCCCATGACACCACCAAAAGTGACAGTGGTCGAGAGACTTGCAAAATATGCGAATACCAGGGCAGCAACGGTTTGAATATGGATCGCATCTTTGAAATCGCTAAGATAAAATGGAGCCTTTCTCTTGATGTCTTGAACCAATCCTCCAAAGAGTCGACCTGTTCGTCTGATCATATCATGGTCATCTTCGTATTTTTCCTCTACGGGAGCTTCGCCCAATGAGGCTGACCACGTCTACATCAAAAATGGGTGAGCACGATGTTTATATCACGAAAATTGCTGAAGATGTTTGAAGGAACCAATCAAATTCCCTGAAACATTGTCGGCCATCTTCGGTTTTTGGTACACGACAATCATCGGTTGCGGCCCGAAAATCGTGACCCACCAAAAATACTTTTTAACTTGACTTTAAAATGAATAAATGCCAAATGGTGCTAAACAAATTTACCACATTTGATATTTGGGCAGGTGGGTCTATTCTGATGGTGTGGTCCCAGCCGCTAGGTGGCAGAACAGTAGCGTCGTCAAGGAATTTGTCCACGCCCTTGATCAAGTGAGACTTCAGCTTAGAACAGTACGCAATGTCTCCAAATTCCTAGATAATAAAATCAATCAACTTGCCAGTAAATTTGAAATCGAAGAAATAACATGTTGTAGTTGGTACTGGAACTAATATATGTTAATAGCAATGCTCATTTGGAATAGATATTTCTAGTTACTGCTCAATTTCGTTCTTTTTAATGTGAAAAGAATTATAGCAAGCGACTGAATTCGGTGAATTGGTAGTTTAATGCACTTCTTGTATCCTCACCCTCACTTGAGACTAACATAGAATGATTGCCTCGACCCTCATTCAAAGTCTAATACGAGACATTCGTGCTTTAAATCATCCACAATTATTCAGCCCTGGGCTAAAATCCTTTAGTAATTGATCTTAATAGCCATTCACCTTTGACGCCAGAAGAGCACCCATACAGCGCCCGATCTCACCGATCACAGGCGCACCAGAAGACGGACCTAACAGAACGAAGATAAACCGAATGGGCACATTGACCTCACAGAACCCAGGCAGATGGATGCTATTCTCTAATCTAATGAATGCTGCGATTGGTCGCTGGATAGAATCGTCACTTCCGACGAGTAACGTAGCACCTTCGGCATTTTTCGGGATTTTACGAGCAAACCGTTTCGACGTAGTTTTTGTAACAGTCGGTGTCTAAAGATATAAATATGCATACATATGTTTAGATAAGTTTAAACAGTTTTAAACAGTTCAACGTAATCACGAACAACGGAATAAGACTTACTCTTTAAACTTACCTTATGCCCGAGGGCTGGAGAAGACGGTGTCGGTGTTGATGGTGATGCACCGTGTGAAAGATGTGGGAATGATGCATGTTCCTTTCTAGTCTTCGTTAGCCATCAAACAAAAATATACGATGAATTAGAATTAATGTATGAGAAAAGCTTAGTATGATATGGAGCCATTCACAGAAACTTATTAAAGTAAGAATTCCCTAAATCAATTGTTGTACCCATGTGGAATTCTTGACAACGAAGAAGTTTCTGCCAATGCCCCCTCCCTGGTTTAGATAATTACATAGGTACTAGATCGACAGAAATATGACAGTAGTTGCCTGTCTATTTATGCAGTGGCAACTATGGCCGAACAGTATTCTGTCGACTTAATTCCTGTGGATAATTTAGTATTCTCTGTATTAATGTCACGAGAGACTAAGTAAATGTCTAATTAATTGGACCACCAATGGCTCATTGAAACCCTTAAGTGTCCATGACTCCATAGTAGCGAGGTCTATATACTTTTTAACATGGGAGTCAATGGTTTAGTTTGGGAGCCTTATGAATCTCAATACACCGGTCTACTATTAGAGGAGGGAATACCCTAGGGTTCAGAGATGGTCATAACGCGAATGGAAATTCATATAGAGATGACCATCGTCGCTGATTGGTCAAATGGACCTGACAGAAACAAAATGGCGGATTCAAAATTTTGTAATAGTTTCAAATAGTTATGATGTTCATTTCGGCTGTGTTTTCCATTATTATAGTTTTTATTTCTGAAGAAAGGTGTAAGGAATGTGTTTTTATCTATTAAAACATCACAGTAACTTGTAGTATTAGAAACTAGATGGCTGAAATCAGGCGGATATTCGCTGACAAACGAAGGTGGTAAGTAAGCTCTAGGGTTTTCCCTCTTCTTGATTTTACTGTACGATATCCACATAACCATGTAATGGATTAAATGTACTGAATTTGGAACAGTATTAGAAAGATTAATGAATTAATTAATTTATATTATATCTAAATTGACTTATTAAATTTTTAAATGAATACCAACAATTTCAACAAACCATTACCCATGAAAAAAGCTAAGCCAACTGATATTATTAATTTCCATGACGTCTTCTCACAAATATGATAAATCAATCCAGTTGTGAATTCATGCTTATTCACTATTTGTCGTATTGAATGCAAAATTTGCTAACCATATAAGTCAAGTTACATGGACTTATCCTGCCTTTTATTCAAATTATTAATGTAGTGATGTATACCTTGCCGAGTCTTCTAGGAGTTTGTGGCGTGGCTTCTTCAAGAACTCCATTTTCACCTTCAAACGACACTGATGTAGGAGACCCTAAGTTATAATAAGAATGTGATCAAACTTAAGATGATCCTTGATAGTATTAGAATATACTCACAGACTTAAGATGACCCTTGATAGTATTAGAATATACGCACAGACTTAAGATGACCCTTGATAGTATTAGAATATACGCACAGACTTAAGATGACCCTTGATAGTATTAGAATATACGCACAGACTTAAGATGACCCTTGATAGTATAAGAATATACGCACAGACTTAAGATGACCCGTGATAGTATTAGAATATACGCACAGACTTAAGATGACCCTTGATAGTATTAGAATATACGCACAGACTTAAGATGACCCTTGATAGTATTAGAATATACGCACAGACTTAAGATGACCCGTGATAGTATTAGAATATACGCACAGACTTAAGATGACCCTTGATAGTATAAGAATATACGCACAGACTTAAGATGACCCGTGATAGTATTAGAATATACGCACAGACTTAAGATGACCCGTGATAGTATTAGAATATACGCACAGACTTAAGATGACCCTTGATAGTATTAGAATATACGCACAGACTTAAGATGACCCTTGATAGTATAAGAATATACGCACAGACTTAAGATGACCCGTGATAGTATTAGAATATATGCACAGACTTAAGATGACCCTTGATAGTATAAGAATAAACGCACAGACTTAAGATGACCCGTGATAGTATAAGAATATATGCACAGACTTAAGATGACCCTTGATAGTATTAAAATATATAACAATATGTCACCACTTATGGTTGTGGCATAATAAACGCACAGACTAAGATGGCCATAGAAACGCACGGACTAAGATGACCCTAGATAGCTAGAATATACGCAAGGATGACCTATAAGAAACTACAGGTAGGGTACATTATTCAAAAAGTACTATACTTTTTCTGCCTTTCACAGGAGATACGTTTTCAATCATTTTTCATAATTTCAAGACAATAGGCTACATACTCGACAAGGTCTTTGAGGATTTGATGACCTGGTGCTGATGGACATACGTTTTCAATCACTTTTCATAATTTCAAGACAATAGGCTACATACTCGACAAGGTCTTTGAGGATTTGATGACCTGGTGCTGATGGACATGAGGGCTGTGATCCAAAAAGTCATTGGCGACTTCAGCCTCTTCCCAGGTGCAAATGTCTTCACCGACAAGGTCTTCCTTCAGTGCCTCTACAATGAGAATATATGTTTAAAGATATGATCCGTCTTGTATATGAAGTTTATCATTATGTAATGTATGGACGTTTGGGGTTATAGGATATATCCTCTGGTCCGTTAGGGATGGATATACAATTTTCCAGAAGGATAAACTCTATCTTCAAAACAGGCTATTAAAATATTTAATTTATCCCATATACATGTATACATGGACATTATTGGCATAACATATGTGTTCTACTATATTGTATACCACGACATTCAGTCATGATCGTATAATCATTTATATATTGTCTGAACCAGTGTATTTCTTCAGTCAGTAAAACCTAATGGATCAAGATGGTTTAAAACAGTGTTCGTGTCTTTATCTATAAATGCTGTATATGTTTCAAGTTCGCCTGAATAAATTACATGTACAGGGTGTCCCGAAAGTATGCCCCCCCCCAGGCAGACATATTCCAGTGTCCTCATAGTATGTGTCATATATCATTTTAAAGCTCATCCAAAGTAACATTGATTTGCCAAGTATCATGGTTTAACTTCCAAATGGGAAAAAGTTACAGTCATTTTAAAAGTTGGTGTTTTGTCAAAATAAAGTTCAATTTTACTCCACTTACTAGTCAATGAGTCCCCCCTTGGCCATGTAAACAGCAGCAATTATCTTCAGATATGAACTTAAAAGCCCTTCAAATAGGGGTGTTGAATTTTATATCCCTCTTAAAACCTATTAAGGCACTTTAGAAGAGTTTACTTACCCCCCTATCACACCAAACTAGTTCTTACCCGTTCTTGCCAGTCCTATGAAAATGTCGTAAAACGGGCTAAGTCTGACTGCGGTCGGGATATACGTCTAAAATAATTAGCTACTTTGTTCATAAACAGTCTTCAATACGTCCATCTCATTCGCAGTTCGTTCAGGTCGCACCACGTCGGTATGTAACGTAGTATAAACCGTCCCTTAGTCTAGAAGGTCATCATGACCTGATTACAGAACGGTATGGTCGTCATCGGATTTTGAATCGATTCAAAATTCTAAATCACATTCCCCGTCCCGGAAAGTCCATGAAGTTGACTAGTGATTTGGTGTAAAATTGAACTTAATTTTGACCAAACACTAAATTTTGAAATGCCTGTAATTTTTTCACATTTGAGAGTTGAACCATGATACTTGGCAAATCAATGTAACTTTGGATAAGCTTTAAAATGATATATCACACATACTATGACGACACTGGTATATGTCTGCCTAGGGGGGGGGGGCATACTTTCGGGACACCCTGTATATGTAATTTATTTAAAATAGTTGTTTATGCTATTCATGAAAGCATATTCAAGATTTGACAGATTTTAATATATCACCCTAATATTTTGTCTTCGAATCAAAAATGATTGTGAATTTACACGTACGACACTGCATTGCACTAGACAGAACTACACTCTCCTCCATAGGTTTGTTTAATCAATGGTACACTCCCCTCAATGGGTTTGGTAACCAGACGTCCCGTTTTGTATCACTAATATCAAAGCATGTTTATTTTTAAATCTGTCTAAATTTTCTTAACTATTGTAATTCAGAAACAAAATTGTGATTCAAACATTGGCAGGCTTTCTAGTTTTCAAACTTATGGAAGGGAGTGTTTATTGATGCTCTTTACCCCAAATGTCGTCAATCGTCCCTGCATTGAATCCTAATTTTACGACACCGTTATCCAGATATGTCTTCAATTCTTGAAGTGCCCGATAAGAGAGACTGGCGACGTGGGGCTTCGACCATCGGATACCATTGGATTCCACTATCTCCTCGTACTTCACCCATCTACAAAAGAAGTTGGTGATCAGGGGGATTTTCAGGGGGATATTCATCGACTATATTTTGGGCGAAATAGACTTCTGGGTTTATATTAACAAATCAAACTCAATTTTCAAAATCAATTGATAACAGTTTACTAGTGCCAATTTATAAATCTAGCTTATAGGCTAATGGTAAATGAATCCACGATGGCAAATATCATGGTAAAATAGATATTGATGAGATAAATTGCATTAAATGCACAGGAGTTAGTTGTTCGAAAGCATACACATGCCAATTTCACTGATTTACAAGTTCAATGGGAAAATACACATTTTGGTCAAAAGTGTTAGTTAATTGAAAAGGTGAGTGGAAAGAATGAAAATATAAACTCGTGTTGCTCAAATGAGTTATCCTTTTATAGAATTGTTTTGAATAAGTCAAATTATCTAAACGGCCTTGAGGATGTTTGTATGGCTTGCCAATCCAGACAAAGTTTCATTGCTTTACACAGCATTTGACCACAACTTTAATTTCATCACAATATTCTATTTTGTTTTTGAAACCATCCATATGATACAAGACGGTTGGTATTCTTAATAGTATAGAAAGTTGCCCATAGCTCAATATATTTTAAGCTAGATAGGCACACAAGTTGCATTCAATGTTGAGAAAAGTTGTTTAGCGTTGCGTTACCTATGATACCACATTGAAAATGCAGTCTCACGTACATGTCGGTTGATTGACCTTTTATTTTTTTAATCCAAGGTAGCTTTGAATTGTATCATTTATACAAGATAACTTTATACCCTTCAAATACATGCTATAGAGAATATATGAAGCAAGGAATACAACTGCAGACCTTTTTTATGGGATGAATGAAGCTAACGTCGCTTCGATAGTTTCTGTCGCTAAATCATCGAGTTTACCGTGAGACACTACTAAAATCGTTTGTTTTTTATAACACTTTAATGTTAAGGTTTATGAAAACATATTTTTGTGAGTGAAATTACTGATTTTGTTTCATTCACAATTTAAACCTAATTTGATTTTGATAGATTTTATTATATTAACGTATCCCCGGGATCCCAGGGCAGATGCTAAGATTCAAACAGTTATAATGTTATATGCATACACAGAGCATCATAGTTATGATTTTTATTAAATTGTTATAAAGGCCTAGTCTCTCAGATTTGTGTTTACATTAATAACATTCGAAATCCCCCCCTCCAAAACCAAATGTATATAGCAAACACGTACCCCTTATGTTATATATCATATGAAAGCATATTTCATTGTTACCTTGCCATTTCTCGCCATTCTGGTGTCACGCTATTTTCCTCAAAATACAGTTTTTGCAGCTCGCAGAATAAGGGACAGGACACGCCTTCGGTGAATTCTGAAACAGTTGAACAAATGCATACTACTGCGCCCATCATCCAAATACTTACATGGGTCTAGTACAACATATTGCGTATTGAGGATACTAAGCCCCACGTTACATTGGAGCTATGAATGGGAACAGATGACACAAGCCATGGGGAGTAACGAGTAAATCACCCCTCCCCTCTTATATTCTCTAACTTATTAATACAAATGTTTGAGAGGGGGTGACACGCATATGACTCAAGGGAACTTTTAAACGTTATTATCCAACACAATAATCCAAAAGACCCATCGTATGCATCAGCCACTGTAAACTAAGGGTACACTTCCGATTCGTTGGTACAACCTCTCACGTTACCTGAACCCACCTGCGTGGCTGCAACTAGTTCTAGTATCAAAACATGCCTACGTTCAACGATTCGAGAAAAGACTACTTTTACTTTTTGTTTTATTTTTGTACACAGATGTCGATGTGCCTAAATTATACATATATACATACAGGCACATTCCGATAGCATAACGTGCCTAGTACAATTGCCTGCTACTGCCCTGTATTACAAAGTGATACTACCCCAATACTCAGGGGAGAGCGAGGCAAGAAGGGCTATGGGGCAAGGGCTGATTTTTCTTTTCTTTGATCCATGTCGCTTGTTACAAAGGGAGATAGGCCAGGTACTAAATAAGTACAAAATTAGTACTAAATTAGCACTCGTGGCATGAGTACTCATGAGTGCACTTTTGCCAGAGTGCTAATTTATTACTACTTGAGTGCTCATTTAGTACTAATATTTGCTGAAATGAGTACTCAATTAGCGCTGAAATGACATGAGCACTATTTTAGTACTCGGCATATCTCCCTGTGTATAATTATCTCTTGACATAGGATAACCACTTGACCGACTTCATCCGCAGATTGAAACGGCAGCTCTTCCCCATATTCGCATACTCGGTGAACGAATATGTCTTGACTAAGGATTATGTACAATAAGACCTAAGAATATGGGAATCAATTTAAAAGAAAATTCTATTGTCTTTCAGAGCATCAGGTATCCTACCCTTCAAGGACCAGCAAAATTGGCTGCATTTGGCGACCCATCTTGTCCCGTCGTCCCCTATGGCTTTCTATAATATACCGTTCAAAAAATATGTATTATACTACAGCAATCACAATATTACTAATTGCTACTATCCAAATACTTACAGCACTCAAAATATTACTAAATGCTACTATCCAAATACTTACAGCAATCAAATTATTACTTATTGCTACTATCCGAATACTTACAGCAATCAAAATATTATTAATTGCTACCATCCCGATACTTACAGCAATCAAATTATTACTTATTGCTACTATCCCAATACTTACAGCAATCAAATTATTACTAATAGCTACTATCCCAATACTTACAGCAATCAAAATATTACTAGTTGCTACTATCCCAATACTCACAACAATCAAATTATCACAATAGCTACTATCCCAATACTTACAGCAATCAACATATTACTAATTGCTACTATCCCAATACTTACAGCAATCAACATATTACTAATAGCTACTATCCCAATACTTACAGCAATCAATATATTACTAATTGCTACTATCCCAATACTTACAGCAATCAACATATTACTAATAGCTACTATCCGAATACTTACAGCAATCAAAATATTACTAATTGCTACCATCCCAATACTTACAACAACAAAATATTGCAATTGCTACTATCCCAATACTTACAGCAATCAAAATATTACAAATCGCTACTATATTCCATTACTTACAACAATCAAAATATTACTAATAGCTACTATCCCGATACTTACAGCAATCAAATTATTACTTATTGCTACTATCCCAATACTAACAGCAATCAAATTATTACTAATAGCTACTATCCCAATACTTACAGCAATCAAAATATTACTAGTTGCTACTATCCCAATACTCACAACAATCAAATTATCACAATAGCTACTATCCCAATACTTACAGCAATCAACATATTACTAATTGCTACTATCCCAATACTTACAGCAATCAACATATTACTAATAGCTACTATCCCAATACTTACAGCAATCAATATATTACTAATTGCTACTATCCCAATACTTACAGCAATCAACATATTACTAATAGCTACTATCCCAATACTTACAGCAATCAAAATATTACTAATTGCTACTATCCGAATACTTACAACAACAAAATATTGCAATTGCTACTATCCCAATACTTACAGCAATCAAAATATTACTAATTGCTACTATCCCAATACTTACAGCAATCAAAATATTACTAATTGCTACCATCCCAATACTTACAGCAATCAAAATATTACTTATTGATACTATCCGAATACTTACAACAACAAAATATTGCAATTGCCACTATCCCAATACTTACAGCAATCAAAATATTACAAATCGCTACTATATTCCATTACTTACAACAATCAAAATATTACTAATAGCTACTATCCCAATACTTACAGCAATCAAAATATTACTAATTGCTACTATCCCAATACTTACAACAACAAAATATTGCAATTGCCACTATCCCAATACTTACAGCAATCAAAATATTACTAATAGCTACTATCCCGATACTTACAGCAATCAAATTATTACTTATTGCTACTATCCCAATACTTACAGCAATCAAAATATTACAAATCGCTACTATATTCCATTACTTACAACAATCAAAATATTACGAATTGCTACTATCCCAATACTTACAGCTATCAAAGAATTACTAATTGCTACTATCACAATACTTACAACAATCAACATATTACTAATTGCTACTATCCAAATACTTACAGCAATCAAACTATTACTAATTGTTACTATCCAAATACTTACAACAACAAAATATTACTAATTGCTACTATCCCAATACTTACAACAACAAAATATTACAATTGCTACTATCCCAATACTTACAGCAATCAAGATATTACTAATTGCTACTATCCCAATACTTACAACAATCAAAATATTACTAATTACTACTATCCCAATACTTACAGCTATCAAAATATTGCTAATTGCTACTGTCCAAATACTTACAGCAATCAAATTATTACTAATTGCTACTATCCCAATACTTACATAAATCACAATATTACTAATTGCTACTATCCAAATACTTACAACAATCAAAATATTACTAATTACTACTATCCCAATACTTACAGCATTCAAAATATTACTAATTGCTTCTGTCAAAATACTTACAGCAATCAAATTATTACTAATTGCTACTATCCCAATACTTACAGCAATCAAACTATTACTAATTGCTACTATCCGAATACTTACAGCAATCAAAATATTATAAATTACTACTATCCCAATACTTACAACAATCAAAATATTACTAATTGCTACTATATCCCAAAACTTACAGCAATCAAAATATTACTAATTGCTACTATATTCCATTACTTACAACAATCAAAATATTACTAGTTGCTCCTATCCCAATACTCACAACAATCAAATTATTACTAATTGCTACTATCCCAAAACTTACAGCAATCAAAATATTACTAATTGCTACTATCCCAAAACTTACAGCAATCAAAATATTACTAATTGCTACTAACCCAATACTTACAGCAATCAAATTATTACTAATTACTACTATCCCAATACTTACAGCATTCAAAATATTACTAATTGCTACTATCTCAATACTTACAGCAATCAAAATATTACTAATTGCTACTAACCCAATACTTACAGCAATCAAATTATCACTAATTACTACTATCCCAATACTTACAGCATTCAAAATATTACTAATTGCTTCTATCCCAATACTTACAGCAATCAAAATATTACTAATTGCTACTATCCCAATACTTACAACAATCAAATTATTACTTATTGCTACTATCCGAATACTTACAGCAATCAAAATATTACTGATTGCTACTATCCCAATACTTACAGCAATCAAAATATTATTAATTGCTACTATCCGAATACTTACAGCAATCAAATTATTACTAATTGCTACTATCCCAATACTTACAGCAATCAAATTATTACTAATTGCTACTATCCCAATACTTACAACAACAAAATATTACAATTGCTACTATTCCGAATACTTACAGCAATCAAACTATTACTAATTGCTACTATCCCAATACTTACAGCAATCAAATTATTACTAATTGCTACTATCCCAATACTTAAAGCAATAAAACTATTACTAATTGCTACTATCCGAATACTTGTTACCTTTCTTCAATATATTTCTAATTGCTGCTATTCCAATTCTAACATCATTCACGTTCTATTGCTTTTGTTGCTTATACATTTGTAATACATTATTAATTAATTGATGTTTGCCAAATACATTCAGTTTCTCCATTTTTATTTATTTAAAGTTCGTCGGCACTAGGTCATTACGACTTAGTAAACATTTTGACATTGCGTGTTTCTTTAAAATTTCAATGTTTAATGAGACCTTCACACGTTATTTAGTCTGAAACACAGCTGATTATTGCATTCCATATTCTATTCTATTAGTCAATATTTTTATAACCACGATCCAAAATACAAGATCATTAACTATTCTATTCTATTAGTCAATATTTTTTAGAATCATGATCCAAAATACAAGAGCAAACAAATACGTTTGCCAGGTGCCATTAAAGACAGAGTTAAAGAAGGAAATGAAATTTTTAAAGAGTATGGCGAAGAAAACAAAATCCAAGTGATTGAACGTATACCCTTAGTACTCCCATGTAAATAATCTAATTAGTTATTATACAGGCCCATTATACAATATTCTTGTTTTATTTTTAAAACAGGAATAGCCCCCTCGTAAAGATCAATGGTCCATCCTTACCATTCTCCTGGTTGTAGTTAAATACTGAATCTTCCTCGGCGTTTGAATCTGGCGATCCCATGCTGCCATTGAAGCTTGGAACGCTCAAATGAGAAGGCTTCAGATCCTTCCTGGACTCATTCAAATCCTTACTGGAACCATTCAAGCTATCCAGAGTGAACCTTTGCTGCTTTGGGCCATCCGACTCAGACATGCTCGCCTTCCGGTGGTATAATGGCAAGTTTGTTACACTTGCACGGGTTCGTTCGGTTAAACGCGTACGACAACCTTAGAAATAAACACGCACATATTTCATGGGGATACGAGCAGAAAAGTTTATCAACACAAATAAGTTGAATTAAAAGATTTAAAAAACACCATCACACTGAAAAACACTAATAAGGGCCTGGCTGAGATAAATATAAACATCATCAATTTAAACCTAAATCGCATCTCAATCCATTTGATGGCCTAGGTGGATATAATTGGAATGAATGAACTTAGTCTACCCGTGGTACGACGTTACAGGTTATGTCTGAATCGTAGGTATGCTTTCATAACACTTGAGCCTTGTGTTAATACGCGTGGGACTAGTGGAATACTCGTTTGTGTCCTAAACTAAGGGTTCCGAACAATCAAATTCTTTCCCGAGATTAAGGACTATTTCCAAATTTGAACAACCATATGTTTAAACATTCAACAACGCAGAGGATTAACACTTACATATCCGACGATAAAGTATCACGCCTGATTCTTAAGTCAGCTGGTTTTTATATGGATATACGAGGGGTAATCATAAAGTTTTCAGAATATCTCTCTAATTTCTCTAGGTTATATTGAAAAATAAATAGAGAGATATTATGTGAACTTTATGATCACCCCTTGTAAATACATAATTTCCGATATAAATGTTCGCATTTCAAATAAGAGTATAAAATATTGACTTAAAAGCTAGAAAACAGCAATTGGATGGAGTAGCCATCTTGACCCATCAAGGCATTACATATGACTGAAGGACAACGGTATGTTGAGTAGCGAAGCTCAACAAACAAAATAAATATACTGTACCTGATGGCCCATGGTTTATAATGGTCAAAATGTCCAATTTAACTTAAATAATTTTGAACTTTTCTATCTTGCGGTTTTCTACCTGGTCATATTTATTGATTTGATACTTATTTCACCTTTCCGTTTGACCGATCAGTTGATTCTCAATTCAAAACATTATTTCGACACATGGGTAACTGTATAGAGGACACCAGTGAGCAGTGGATGTACCAAATTTGTTTTTTTCCGTCGTACAGCTACACACTTTAAGACATAGATATCCATAACCTGAAGAATCTGTTTCATCCTCAATGTTTCTGATTTCCTCTTTTCACTCCCCACGTTCAAAATACCCGTTTTATCCTCCATGTTTCATGCTCCGTAAACATTATTTTGACACTTGAATTACGGACAAAACCGTTTGCAAATCGGAGAAATTGAGTATTAAGCACACAATTTATTTTTATTTTTGGCATGCTCAAGATGAATTGCAACATGACGTTATTATATTTCATTACAGATCGCTTCCAAAAAATGTTAAAACTGTTTCTACTGACAAGTTCCGAAAATATATCTTATAAATCATCAAAGCTCCTAACATCACCCCCGTAAAATTAATAAAATTTGTAAAGGGGATAGTGTATTTTTGCAAGAAAATTTTAACAAAGCTGCAAGAATCTTTTCATGAGAAAGTTTACAATTAAAACGCTTACGATTTGTAAAATATGTTAGACCTTACGAATCTTTAACTGCAACAATTTTGAGATACGAAAATTGTTGAAATGGCGCATGCGTAACGTCATCAATGTGCTTTTCGCTATATATCAAGCAGTGGGGATATACTTCATCATGACCTGTAATAAATATTTATAGGTAACAGTATCATTAGAAAATGTATGCCTTTATATTGCTGTTATTAATCGAGTTACATAACGTTATAAAATAACACTAAAAAAGATAAAGCGCCTAATGGGAAGGACGTGGCACGTAGTGGGGTGAATGAACATATGACAATACAAACATATAAACTATATCAAAGTAAATTAAGCCCAAGCAAAATAGCAAAATAGATATATGCAATATATGAACTTAAGGTTGGATTTTTCCTTTTTTGCTTGATATTATAATCCCGGAGTGGAATTGTGGATTTATCTGTCTGCGATAGTGAACCAATCTTTTTACGTAAAAATACTAAGAAACCTCCAGTTTTTGCTTTTAACTAAGACCTTTCGTTACACTTATGATGTATAAGAAGGATATATCAGTGTGAACACCCAGCGAAAGGTTGAGTGAACTAAATGACACCCCATTAGAAAAGATTAGTTGTTTAAAACATAAGGTTTATTGCATAACATATAGAAAAGTCACAACGAAGTATGACATATGACAGCGGTCCAAATATATACTTAATCGGTTAATCCAAAGATTATGCTGAAAGGAAAATCGGCCCTTACATTAAACAAAAATAATTAAAGTCTGCCCTTTCAGTGACCAAATATCTAATATAAAGATAGGATTCTTTAAACAAAATACACTTTTTTTTTTAAATATGAAATTATCTACAAGGTGAATTCAAAATTTGGTGAGGAAAATTTCAATAGGTGAGGCAAAGGATGAGGCACGGAGGATATTATATTACTACAGATATCATTTTCATATTATTGTCATGTGGAAAACTTAAACGTCTAACCTGCCTCATAGTTCATCAACGGCCACGACCTCTATCTTTTTATCTTATATTAATACACGCAAGAATCTAAAAACCAAATACTGAACCATCAAATCACAATTCATATTTAGGGCCTTCTGGTCATAATTCTTTTATTTCAGATGTAATCCTATCTTCACTGTTTCATTATGTATTTTATACAATAATCTCAAACATGTACATATACAAAACATACATACATGTACATACATGTACAAAACATTCTACGACCCTGGATCCATTTTCGAACAATCATAAGTTATGATTCTAAGAAAACCATTGTATAATACAAGACAAGATGAACAATGACTTGCAACAAAATGCAATGATTTCAAAAACGGAATCCTGGATCACATAAATAAATTGCTTGTCTCTAAATAGTGAATTAATTGTCTTTAAAAAGCAACTTGTCATACTGCTTACTAGTTGAGTTTTTTAAACTTTCATTTTCAAATTTTCGAAAAATAATATGTCTACTGATGATGCAAGTAAGACACTATTAAACGTTGATTTATTAAGGTCCACAATTAGGCACTGCCTTTTAAAAGCATTAGAATCTACACATGCTGCAGCATCCCTTCCTCACAACAATATTTAGTGTCGAACAAAAGAAATTTCCAATAAACCCTGCCTTTTTGCTACTTTTGCAACAACAAAGAAACCAAGAATATTTATTGCTAATTCTGAAGACGTCTCAGAATTTTATTTGTAAGCATTGCTATCTTCATCCTACGACATCATGAATCTGTCCAAGCATTTTTGGTGAAGCCAAAAGTGGCAGAGTTTGGTGGAAAGGTCTACTTCTATTTCATTAAGGTTTTTGACAAGGGTCGCTATGCAACGAGGCATCACACTGATTCCATTCTTTCTTTAGCTCAGGAGACAGTTGGATGTAGCCACATGTAAGCAACATGTATCTTTCCTATTCAACACTTATGCTTCAGCAGTCTCATAAGCCAACCACGAGGTTCAATACATTTATTTATACTTGATGGATTTACACTAGAGCGCTAAGACGTCTTGGGTAAAACGTTTTAGCGTTAAAACAGTTTACAAATGTAATGTAAATCCAGATTTTTTCAAGAGCTCTTAGCCCGATTTTGTGCGTTGCATTGAACGAAAAATTGAAACTTTCTGTTTATATGTGTCACATGGTCCTTTCTTTTGTCCAAACCATTGTTCCTGAACTGAACTGGTATTTCCCTATTACATGTATAACTACAAGACGTCTTAGGTAAACAGATGTCAACTCAATCATATTTTGTAAGACGTCTTGAAAGTGCTGATGTAGTCAACATAATTTTTCTAAAACGTTTTAGCCAAGACGTCTTAGAATGTCGTGTGTAGTGTAAATTGGGCTATTGATATACATGTTCTAATTTATCAGTCTCTCTATGTCTTTTCCAAGGAATATCGACTGTGTAGGGTCACACAATGTTTTATCAGAAACACATGATCAAATCCTACGCTAAGGGCTGATGTGAAAAAGTCACTCCATCTCGGCGGGAATTGAACCTACAAGGCTACAACCTCTTGATTACATCACGGATATAATCAGAGGTTGAGCTAAGGAATACTGGCTGTGGATCCCACAATGTGAAATATTATTCACTAAAATTGCAAGCATGATTTCATCTTTTCTTTGTTCGTCCTTTTTTCCTGTCTGCAGGTTTTGATGCTGCCTCTCCAACTATCACGTGACCACCCTGTATCTCAGCCTGGGATACCTGGAAGTATGAAAATACAGAATGACGTAAACAATAATAAAGATAAACTTTTCAAGTTTAAAAACAGGAATATTGTGGAAATGTGTTACTAAAATTGTGGATACACTACAGAGCTTGTGTAAATATTAAAGCAAGAAACAAGTTTTCAGCCATTATGATCACAATTTTTTCCATTGAAAGATACCCAGCTGAACAATAAAGACTATTAATGATTATTTCATGTGGTAACAAGGCAAGGGTGGTACAAGACTGGTGCAAGTGTGACAAGACACACAGGTATTAACATGTCACCACCTGCCATTTGTTACAGACATGGACCACTGATCGCTGAACACCAAATGCCAAATACCAACAAAAAGTTGACTAGGAGTCTCTATAACAAAATGTCACCACTTTTGGTAGTGACATAACAATTAAGATTAATAGCAAGGGGGCAAGTGTGTGTCATAGTGACAAGGCAAGTACGGACCAAGACTGGTGCTCATTTTACAAAACCAAAACAATTGAGATAAATGGTTTCTTACCTCTGTTGTTTTTGAAAGTTTCTGCTGCGCCTCTATGTAGAACATGACATCCCTCAATTGTTCCTGGACATCTTGGAGCTCCTAGAAATCAAGTATAAAATGGGTTAAGAATGATTCATTACATTTTTGAAAGTTTCTGTTGCGCCTCTATAGAGAACATGACATCTCTCAATTGTTCCTGAACATCTTGGAGCTCCAAGAAAATTAGTATGAAAACAGGTTTAGAGGGATCCAGTACATATAAGACCACCTTATAATATCAAAAAGATCTTTCTGTAATGAGAGATCATGTTATAAGAGATAGCACTTTTATTTATGTGACACAAAAATAGATAAGTGTTGTGGTGTATTCTGATATACTGTACATATTATGTGCTTAAAACTATGTAAAATATAATGTAAAACAAAAATATTTTTTTAGTGTTGTGGCAATTTTGCAATCTGTATTCTGAAATATTCTGTAACTTTAGACTACATAAAGAGATTTTATTAAACAAAAATAATTTACTGTTGTGATAGAGTATGTTTTCTGAAATTTTCTGCCACTTAAAACGAGGTTAGGGACAATGATGAAATAATTTAATATTGTGGTAATATTTACATTCTGAAATAGTCTAAGATTTAAAACTGCATGTATCTAAAAGGACTATGTTAAACAAAAAACTGCCTTATTAATATGCAGATCCTAAAATGATGTAATGAAATGAGTTAAAATGATTATATTCAATTCTTTATACCTTGTCTTTAGAGGCTATGGAATGGTTAAACTTTGTTTCCAGTTCTTCTACTCGTTTCACCCAGTCTTTCTGGTTCTCCCGTAAGCATTGATTCATTTCTCTCTCCTCTTTTAACTCTTTTGTTAGTTTGGCAACTTTTATAGATAACTGAAAATAAAGTTGTTTATTCTGGTTAATCATTATTCAAACTGGTAACAAGTGGTTAGTTCCGCGATTCGATATAATGTATGAACAATAACAACTTTTCCTTTTTGTTATTGTAACATGTCATAATACAAGGGGAGGTATTTTGCACTTTTACAAAGCCCATTCTTTCCACTCACAACAGAATGAAGAACTCATTTCATATATTATGTTTATAAATAAAAAGTGAACACAAAATTAGTGGTTTGATAACAATTTGCAACTTTGTGAACTTACACTACACACCAATGCATGTGTGCATGTAACAGGTACAATCAGGTTCAAGAAGTTAGAAAAAAGAAACTTTTTGTACTTGTATATTCAATGGATGATGCCTGTCTATAAACATCTGGCTGTCTAATGTCTGAATTAAAACGACACATTTGGTTATCAACTTCTTTTATTTTCCATTTCATTTACCTGCACTGCCTTCTTTTCATGTGCTTGTTTCTCCTTTGTTACATCAGTTAGTTTCTTCTCAAGTTGAGTATATTCGTCTATGGTCTTCATTGACCTTGACTCTAACTCAGTACACTGAAAGCACATAAATGATACATTTGAGTATATTCTTCTATGGTCTTCATTGACCTTGACTCTAACTCAGTACACTAAAAACACAGAAATGATACGATTGAGTATACTCTTCTATAGTCTTTATTCACCTTGACTCTAACTCAGTACACTGAAAGCACAGAAATGATACATTTGAGTATATTCTTCTATAGTCTTTATTCACCTTGACTCTAACTCAGTACACTAAAAACACAGAAATGATACAATTGAGTATATTCTTCTATAGTCTTTATTCACCTTGACTCTAACTCAGTACACTGAAAATACAGAAATGATACAGTTTAGTATATTCTTCTATGGTCTTCAATGACCTTGACTCTAACTCAGTACACTGAAAATACAGAAATGATACAGATGAGTATATTCTTCTATGGCCTTCATTGACCTTGACTCTAACTCAGTACACTGAAAATACAGAAATGATATATGTGAGTATATTCTTCTATAGTCTTTATTGACCTTGACTCTAACTCAGTACACTAAAAACACAGAAATGATACAATTGACTATACTCTTCTATAGTCTTTATTCACCTTGACTCTAACTCAGTACACTGAAAGCACAGAAATGATACATTTGAGTATATTCTTCTATAGTCTTTATTCACCTTGACTCTAACTCAGTACACTAAAAACACAGAAATGATACAATTGAGTATATTCTTCTATAGTCTTTATTCACCTTGACTCTAACTCAGTACACTGAAAATACAGAAATGATACAGTTGAGTATATTCTTCTATGGCCTTCATTGATCATGACTTGACTTGAAGACAGCCTAGTTTATGATTTTAATAGAATAATCTAACGAACAAAAATATGTAGCTGCCCTGATTTTGTGCTGATTTGTTCACTATTCAAAAAATCATTTTCTTCATTGTGGTAAATCTACTCATTTAGTCTTTGGTAGATCTTTAGAAAACAAACTAAGCATGGGAAACTACAGCAGGGTAGAGACTCAAAAATAACATGGTGGTCATAAATTGTCGGAAGTCATAAATAAAGTCTTTAGGCCTATCTGATAAAAACAAGGCAACATATTACAATCTAATGTTACAAATATATTATATAAATCTGAATCACCATTTACCATTGGTGCTCCATATTGAAAAACAGCAAAATGGCTCTGCAACTCTGCATTTTGATAGTTCTGCTGAGCTTCATCACACTGATTGGTGCAAGTGATGTGGCAAACTATGTTTCTAAGATACAATGGGGAGATGAGTATGTGGAGGTGTATAACAAACCATCAGCTCTCTTCAGTAAGATTATTATGTATAAATTCTTTCAAAAGATAAAATAGCTTACCTAACATATTATTGTATACATATACATGCATTTTTAAGTTTTCAAAATTAAAATGTCTTATCTATTAGTTATGAGCAACCAGCCTTTCTGGCATAAAATCACCAGGGAATTATTATACACATCCTTATACAATACATGCTTACCAGATTAAACCTAAATTCAATGGCTATTATCATTGGGCTCAATCATTCACAACATTTTGAGAGTACTACTTATTGTATTTTCAAGATTTATTTACATTACCTGGTAACATTATTAGGCATTAACATGTCACCATGTGGTTCACGAACCGTTTTGGTAACCAGCGTAATCGAGTGGATCACCAGTGTGGTTGCAATTAACAAAAGTGTAACACTTTGTTACTGATATTGAACACAACAATAGTTATCAAATTCAGTAATCAGTAGACTAGTTTAAAGAAAACAACTGTTGCACCTGGCCTTTCTATTATCAGTAAAGTAGCTGCATATACCAAGTATGAAACATGATGTTGCCACAAATTCTTGGTTGTGACGTCTACAATCCATATACATCTGATAAAATATGAACTTAAAATTACAATGTACATGAATCATATTTAAGATTTGAAATATCAATTGATAAAATCATATTACAGCCTTATAAATCACTTTTCTTATTTTCAGGAGAATCAGAAGACTGCTTCGCTGGTTTTCTAAAAGGCATACACAGAAATGACACATGCTACATGTTTGTAACAATAACCAAATCATGGCAAGATGCTACAGATTTCTGTCAATCATATTTTGGGTTTGGACTGGTAACAGTTGAGAGCTATGAAGAACAGGAAGTATTTGTGGGACATCTTGGAACAGATATAAGTATGGTTCAATAAATGTTTCAGTGATATTTGGAACTAAACCCCTGCCAATAAAACCTCACAAACTGATTCTCGCAAGTTGTAGTCCCGTGACATTTCAACCTTATCACATGATCTATGTAAATTAACTCACCTATGTACTTCTGCCATCTATACATCACTTACGAGATATATTTAACTGTATGAATATCTAGTGATCTGAGTCAACTCCAAAACACATAATTATTTATATTTCATATCATTTTCATACAAACAATCTAGATTTAAAACACTTGAAATCATTTAATTCTAGCCAACAAAAATGCCAACAAAAATTCCAATTACAGTACATTGCATCCATAATGTATTCTAGATATTATCATAATAGAACTTTATTAAACATTCGTTTTTGACCCTCTCAATACTAATTCCTAGATCTCAGGGTACCGGCTGGACAGCGCGGGGGATATTGGACAAGTGGAAACAAAATGAGAGATGGTACGACATGGGAGTGGCAAACTACTGGAGAACCTTTCAACTTCACAAAGTGGATACCAGGGCATCCCGACTCTAATACAGTAATGGTATTGTTTGATGATAATAGTGGAAACTATGCATGGTATTTTGATTGGGTTTCACATCCTCCAGCAACTGCGCACAGATCAATATGTCAGCACCCAATATTTGAATAAGGTTTTGAAATAAAAAATAATATTCTGAAAATATTGAGACATTCTTTGCTTAATCCATTGCCAAAAAAACCAATTCAGGTTCATGTAATCAGAGAGAACAGGATAATTGAAAACTCCCAAGGGATGTGTCTTTAGAACTCAGAACTTGACTTTAACTCAGTTCACCGAAAATACAGAAATATGATACAGTTGAGTATATTCTTCTTTGGTCTTCATTGACCTTGACTCTAACTCAATAAACTGAAAATACAGAAATTATACAGTTGAGTATATTCTTCTTGGTCTTCATTGACCTTGACTCTAACTCAGTACATTGAAAATACAGAAATGATACAGTTGAGTATATTCTTCTTTGGTCTTCATTGACCTTGACTCTAACTCAATAAACTGAAAATACAGAAATTATACAGTTGAGTATATTCTTCTTGGTCTTCATTGACCTTGACTCTAACTCAGTACACTGAAAATACAGAAATGATACAGTTGAGTATATTCTTCTTTGGTCTTCATTGACCTTGACTCTAACTCAGTACACTGAAAATACAGAAATGATACAGTTGAGTATATTCTTCTTTGGTCTTCATTGACCTTGACTCTAACTCAGTACACTGAAAATACAGAAATGATACAGTTGAGTATATTCTTCTTTGGTCTTCATTGACCTTGACTCTAACTCAGTACACTGAAAATACAGAAATGATACAGTTGAATATATTCTTCTATGGTCTTCAATGACCTTGACTCTAACTCAGTACACTGAAAATACAGAAATGATACAGTTGAGTATATTCTTCTATGGTCGTCAATGACCTTGACTCTAACTCAGTACACTGAAAATACAGCAATGATACAGTTGAGTATATTCTTCTATGGTCTTCTTGACCTTGACTCTAACTCAGTACACTGAAAATACAGCAATGATACAGTTGAGTATATTCTTCAATGGTCTTCATTGACCTTGACTCTAACTCAGTACACTGAAAATACAGCAATGATACAGTTGAGTATATTCTTCTATGGTCTTCTTGACCTTGACTCTAACTCAGTACACTGAAAATACAGCAATGATACAGTTGAGTATATTCTTCTATGGTCTTCATTGACCTTGACTCTAACTCAGTACACTGAAAATACAGCAATGATACAGTTGAGTATATTCTTCTATGGTCTTCTTGACCTTGACTCTAACTCAGTACACTGAAAATACAGCAATGATACAGTTGAGTATATTCTTCTATGGTCTTCTTGACCTTGACTCTAACTCAGTACACTGAAAATACAGCAATGATACAGTTGAGTATATTCTTCTATGGTCTTCTTGACCTTGACTCTAACTCAGTACACTGAAAATACAGAAATGATACAGTTGAGTATATTCTTCTATGGTCGTCATTGACCTTGACTCTAACTCAGTACACTGAAAATACAGCAATGATACAGTTGAGTATATTCTTCTATGGTCTTCTTGACCTTGACTCTAACTCAGTACACTGAAAATACAGCAATGATACAGTTGAGTATATTCTTCTATGGTCTTCTTGACCTTGACTCTAACTCAGTACACTGAAAATACAGAAATGATACAGTTGAGTATATTCTTCTATGGTCGTCATTGACCTTGACTCTAACTCAGTACACTGAAAATACAGCAATGATACAGTTGAGTATATTCTTCTATGGTCTTCTTGACCTTGACTCTAACTCAGTACACTGAAAATACAGCAATGATACAGTTGAGTATATTCTTCTATGGTCTTCATTGAGCTTGACTTGACTTGAAGACAGCCTAGTTTATGATTTTAATATAATATTCTAACTAAGCAAAAATATGTAGCTGCCCTGATTTTGTGCTGATTTGTTCACTATTCAAAAAATTGTTTTCTTCATTGTTGTGAATTTTCTCATTTAGTCGGTGGTAGATCTTTAGAAAAGAAACTAAGCATGGGAAACTACAGCAGGGTAGAGACTCAAAAATAACATGGTGGTCATAAATGCTCATAAATAAAGTCTTTATCTGATAAAAACAAGGCAACATATAACAATCTAAGTCACAAATATATTATATAAATCTGAATTAACCATTTATGTAACATATTGAGAAACAATGAAGATGACTCTACAACTCTCCATCCTGGTGGTCCTACTGAGCTGTTCTGCATTCCTTGGTGCAAGTGATGTGGCAAACTATGTTGCTAAGATAAAATGGGGAGATGAATATGTGGAGGTGTATAACAAACCATCAGCTCTCTTCAGTAAGATTATTATGTATAAATTATGTATAAATTATGTATAAATTCTTTCAAAAGATAAAATGGCTTACCTAACATATTATTGTATACATGTACATGCATTTTTAAGTTTTCAAAATTAAAATGTCTTATCTATTAGTAATGAGCAACCAGCCTTTCTGAAGGATTCTATAAGGAAGGCATAAAATCATCAGGGGATTATTATACACATCCTTATACAATACATGCTTACCAGATTAAACCTAAATTTAATGGCTATTATCATTGGGCTCAATCATTCACAACATTTTGAGAGTACTACTTATTCTTTTTTCAAGATTTATTTACATTACCTGGAAACATTATTAGGCATTAACATGTCACCATATGGTTGCAATTAACAAAAGTGTAACACTTTGTTACTGACATTGAACACTGGCACCAATAGTTATCAAATTCAGTAATCAGTAGTTTAAAGAAAACAACTTTTGCACCTGGCCTTTCTATTATCAGTATAGTAGCTACATATACCAAGTATGAAACATGATGTTGCCACAAATTCTTGGTTGTGACGTCTACAATCCATATACATCTGATAAAATATGAACTTAAAATTACAATGTACATGAATCATATTTAAGATTTGAAATATCAATTGATAAGATCTTATTACAGCCTTATAAATTACTTTTCTTATTTTCAGGAGAATCAGAAGACTGCTTCGCTGGTTTCCTAAAAGGCATACACAGGAATGACACGTGCTATATGTTTGTGACAACAACCAAATCATGGCAAGAAGCTACAGATTTCTGTCAATCATATTTTGGGTTTGGACTGGTAACAGTAGAGAGCTATGAAGAACAGGAAGTTTTTGTGGGATATCTTGGAACAGATACAAGTATGGTTAAATAAATGTTCCAGTGATATGACTCCATTTATCACAACGTACTATATAATTATAAAGTTCAGTAATATTTGGAACTAAACCCCTGCCAATAAAACCTCGCAAACTGATTCCCGCCAGTTGTAGTCACGTGACATTTCAACCTTGTCACATGATCTATGTAAATTAACTCACCTTTGCACTTGTGCCATCTATACATCACTTACGAGATAGATTTAACTGTATGAATATCTAGTGATCTGAGCCAACTCCAAAACACATAAATATTTATATTTCATATAAGTCATTTTCATACAAACAATCTAGATTTAAAACACTTGAAATCATTTAATTCATTCATGCCAACAAAAATTCCAATTACGGTACATTGCATCCATAATGTATTCTAGATAAACATTTGTTTTTGACCCTCTCAATACTAATTCCTAGATCTCAGGGTACCGGCTGGACAGTATTGGGGATATTGGACAAGTGGAAACAAAATGAGAGATGGTACAACATGGGAGTGGCAAACAACTGGGGAACCTTTCAACTTCACTAAGTGGATACCAGGATATCCTAACTCTTATACAGCAATGGCATTGTATGATGCTAATCATGGAAGTATTGCACATTATTTTGATTGGATTTCACAAAATCCTGCAACTGCATATAGATCAATATGTCAGCATCCAATACTTGAATAAGGTTGAAATACAAATATTCTGAGAATAATAAGATGTGCATTATGGTATGTTGTTTCTTGTCACTAGCTAAACCTATACAAGTTCATGTAATCAGAGAGCCAAAGATAAATGAAAACAGCCACACTGTGGCTCCTTAGCACAACCTAATTTGATTTGATATTTACTCATTAATGCTGAAAATATTAAGTTTTCATTTCATACATATTAGTTTATAATATATACAGAACAATTAATATATATTACAAACAAGTACATGAAGAATTTTTCAAATATTGATTTACAAAAATGTTGACTTAAAGATTCTTGCAATCTTTATCCAATCAGCGTTTGCGAGTGTGTCGGCTCACGTATAAAAGGCGAATCCAACTCAAATCCACGCAGGGGTGTTTGAGGTACTCTAATAGGAAAGAGCTCGTGAAATCTGAATTTATATGCACATGGTCAATGTTTACACATGTTTGGAGTTATTGAAGAAAATGTGATATGGGTGTGGTTCCGAATTTGAAGTCATTGCTGGAAAATATGATTTTAATACGTGAAATTATATCTATAAATACAGCACTAAAAATAACAGTACACATGAAGTACATGTATAATTGTGTTCAGAAATGTTTGAAACCCTTACGGAAAATCCTGTCTGCATTTTGTCACCATTGCTCTTTCTTCCCGCATTCTAGTGCTGTTTGAATGAATATATTAATTAATGTATTTCTAACTAAAATATATCACATTTTTTTATAAACCCCAAACATTTAGATCATAAAAAAATTATTCAATACTTGAGTGAGCACGATATGCAAGGGTTACTAAGTTGATTACAGTGAATGACCACTGATATTGTGTTAGTCCATGCACCCCTCACTTTCATAGTGAAGTGACTAATTGGTTTATGTTAACGTTTTAATGTGTTTTGGGTTCCTTGTTACAGCAAGGGGGGCCAGTAAAGTAGACTAACATGTTTGCATGGCAAGTTTTGATCGAATATGTGAGACACTTTAAGTTTATTTTTAAAAAATCTTGATTAAGTTTTAATCCATAAGTATTAATCAATAATAAAAACATTCAGGGTCAAAACTAATGGTCTCTAACAGACTCAGGGAACCTATCAAATTTATGAAGTGAATGCAATAATATTCCTAGTTCAACAAATCAAACCTTCGGTCTGGGTCTTATTTATTATCTGACATTTCTTACGTAGCCCAATATTACAGAGGGATATTGGACCCATCCAAAGTTCACTAACATGAATGTATTGCAAGGATAATAAATTAAGCTGGAAATTGGGTTTAACTTGTTGAACTATAATATTCCAGGCATATTTTACCATTTTCGAGAATGATGGTTTTGATTAATAGATGGAAAAGCTACCAAAATAAAAGCTCTATAATATCAGCTTGACTAGATTAGTTATTCAAGGTACCAAAAATTCAAAAAACACTACCCAATGAGTGTCTAACAAATTAACACTTTTACCAAGAATCATAAAACAACTATTACCCTAAATATCACAAATAGAAATTCCTGAAGTAAAAAAAACATCAATCCATATATATCAAAGAGAAAGCCTCAAAGGTTCAAATCTAGGATAAAGGATATCCTCCAACTGAAAATACATTACAAATTGACTGGTTGATATAACATTGAAAACCTCACCTGTTCCTGTGCCTTTGACTCCACAACTGCAAGCTTCTCTTCAAAATAGCTTAATTACATACTGGTTAATATAACTTTCAAAATCTAACCTGTTCTTGTGCCTTTGACTCCACAACTGCAAGCTTCTCTTCAAAATAGCTTAATTATATACTGGTTAATATAACTTTCAAAATCTAACCTGTTCTTGTGCCTTTGACTCCACAACTGCAAGCTTTTCTTCAAAATATCTTAATTATATACTGGTTAATATAACTTTCAAAATCTAACCTGTTCCTGTGCCTTTGACTCCACAACTGCAAGCTTCTCTTCAAAATAGCTTAATTACATACTGGTTAATATAACATTGAAAACCTCACCTGTTCCTGTGCCTTTGACTCCACAACTGCAAGCTTTTCTTCAAAATATCTTAATTACATACTGGTTAATATAACTTTCAAAACCTCACCTGTTCTTGTGCCTTTGACTCCACAACTGCAAGCTTCTCTTCAAAATATCTTAATTATATACTGGTTAATATAACTTTCAAAACCTCACCTGTTCCTGTGCCTTTGACTCCACAACTGCAAGCTTCTCTTCAAAATAGCTTAATTACATACTGGTTAATACAACTTTCAAAACCTAACCTGTTCCTGTGCCTTTGACTCCACAACTGTAAGCTTTCTTCAAAATAGCTTAATTACATACTGGTAAATATAACATTGAAAACATCACCTGTTCCTGTGCCTTTGACTCCACAACTGCAAGCTTCTCTTCAAAATAGCTTAATTATATACTGGTTAATATAACATTGAAAACCTCACCTGTTCCTGTGCCTTTGACTCCACAATTGCAAGCTTCTCTTCAAAATAGCTTAATTATATACTGGTTAATACAACTTTCAAAACCTCACCTGTTCTTGTGCCTTTGACTCCACAACTGCAAGCTTCTCTTCAAAATATCTTAATTATATACTGGTTAATATAACATTGAAAACATCACCTGTTCCTGTGCCTTTGACTCCACAACTGCAAGCTTCTCTTCAAAATAGCTTAATTATATACTGGTTAATATAACTTTCAAAACCTCACCTGTTCCTGTGCCTTTGACTCCACAACTGCAAGCTTTTCTTCAAAATATCTTAATTATATACTGGTTAATATAACTTTCAAAACCTCACCTGTTCCTGTGCCTTTGACTCCACAACTGCAAGCTTCTCTTCAAAATAGCTTAATTACATACTGGTTAATATAACTTTCAAAACCTCACCTGTTCCTGTGCCTTTGACTCCACAACTGCAAGCTTCTCTTCAAAATATCTTAATTATATACTGGTTAATATAACATTGAAAACCTCACCTGTTCCTGTGCCTTTGACTCCACAACTGCAAGCTTCTCTTCAAAATAGCTTAATTACATACTGGTTAATATAACTTTCAAAATCTAACCTGTTCTTGTGCCTTTGACTCCACAACTGCAAGCTTCTCTTCAAAATAGCTTAATTACATACTGGTTAATATAACTTTCAAAACCTAACCTGTTCTTGTGCCTTTGACTCCACAACTGCAAGCTTCTCTTCAAAATAGCTTAATTACATACTGGTTAATATAACTTTCAAAACCTCACCTGTTCCTGTGCCTTTGACTCCAAAACTGCAAGCTTTTCTTCAAAATAGCTTAATTACATACTGGTTAATATAACTTTCAAAACCTAACCTGTTCCTGTGCCTTTGACTCCACAACTGCAAGCTTTTCTTCAAAATATCTTAATTATATACTGGTTAATATAACATTGAAAACCTCACCTGTTCCTGTGCCTTTGACTCCACAACTGCAAGCTTCTCTTCAAAATAGCTTAATTATATACTGGTTAATATAACTTTCAAAATCTAACCTGTTCTTGTGCCTTTGACTCCACAACTGCAAGCTTCTCTTCAAAATAGCTTAATTACATACTGGTTAATATAACATTGAAAACCTCACCTGTTCCTGTGCCTTTGACTCCACAACTGCAAGCTTTTCTTCAAAATATCTTAATTATATACTGGTTAATATAACATTGAAAACCTCACCTGTTCCTGTGCCTTTGACTCCACAACTGCAAGCTTTTCTTCAAAATATCTTAATTATATACTGGTTAATATAACTTTCAAAATCTAACCTGTTCCTGTGCCTTTGACTCCACAACTGCAAGCTTCTCTTCAAAATAGCTTAATTACATACTGGTTAATATAACATTGAAAACCTCACCTGTTCCTGTGCCTTTGACTCCACAACTGCAAGCTTTTCTTCAAAATATCTTAATTATATACTGGTTAATATAACATTCAAAACCTAACATGTTCCTGTGCCTTTGACTCCACAACTGCAAGCTTCTCTTCAAAATAGCTTAATTACATACTGGTTAATACAACTTTCAAAACCTAACCTGTTCCTGTGCCTTTGACTCCACAACTGCAAGCTTCTCTTCAAAATAGCTTAATTATATACTGGTTAATATAACATTGAAAACCTCACCTGTTCTTGTGCCTTTGACTCCACAATTGCAAGCTTCTCTTCAAAATATCTTAATTATATACTGGTTAATACAACTTTCAAAACCTAACCTGTTCTTGTGCCTTTGACTCCACAACTGCAAGCTTTTCTTCAAAATATCTTAATTACATACTGGTTAATATAACATTGAAAACATCACCTGTTCCTGTGCCTTTGACTCCACAACTGCAAGCTTCTCTTCAAAACATCTTAATTATATACTGGTTAATATAACATTGAAAACCTAACCTGTCCTGTGCCTTTGACTCCACAACTGCAAGCTTTTCTTCAAAATATCTTAATTATATACTGGTTAATATAACATTGAAAACCTCACCTGTTCCTGTGCCTTTGACTCCACAACTGCAAGCTTCTCTTCAAAACATCTTAATTATATACTGGTTAATATAACATTGAAAACCTAACATGTTCCTGTGCCTTTGACTCCACAACTGCAAGCTTTTCTTCAAAATATCTTAATTATATACTGGTTAATACAACTTTCAAAACCTAACCTGTTCCTGTGCCTTTGACTCCACAACTGCAAGCTTCTCTTCAAAATAGCTTAATTATATACTGGTTAATATAACATTGAAAACCTCACCTGTTCTTGTGCCTTTGACTCCACAACTGCAAACTTTTCTTCAAAATATCTTAATTACATACTGGTTAATATAACATTCAAAACATCACCTGTTCCTGTGCCTTTGACTCCACAACTGCAAGCTTTTCTTCAAAATAGCTTAATTACATACTGGTTAATACAACATTGAAAACCTCACCTGTTCCTGTGCCTTTGACTCCACTACTGCAAGCTTCTCTTCAAAATATCTTAATTATATACTGGTTAATACAACATTGAAAACCTCACCTGTTCTTGTGCCTTTGACTCCACAACTGCAAGCTTTTCTTCAAAATAGCTTAATTACATACTGGTTAATACAACTTTCAAAACCTAACCTGTTCCTGTGCCTTTGACTCCACAACTGCAAGCTTTTCTTTAAAATAGCTTAATTACATACTGGTTAATATAACATTGAAAACCTCACCTGTTCCTGTGCCTTTGACTCCACAACTGCAAGCTTTTCTTCAAAATATCTTAATTATATACTGGTTAATATAACATTGAAAACCTCACCTGTTCCTGTGCCTTTGACTCCACAATTGCAAGCTTCTCTTCAAAATATCTTAATTATATACTGGTTAATACAACTTTCAAAACCTAACCCGTCCTGTGCCTTTGACTCCACAACTGCAAGCTTCTCTTCAAAATAGCTTAATTATATACTGGTTAATACAACTTTCAAAACCTAACCCGTCCTGTGCCTTTGACTCCACAACTGCAAGCTTCTCTTCAAAATAGCTTAATTATATACTGGTTAATACAACTTTCAAAACCTAACCTGTTCTTGTGCCTTTGACTCCACAACTGCAAGCTTCTCTTCAAAATAGCTTAATTATATACTGGTTAATACAACTTTCAAAACCTAACCTGTTCCTGTGCCTTTGACTCCACAACTGCAAGCTTCTCTTCAAAATATCTTAATTATATACTGGTTAATACAACTTTCAAAACCTAACCTGTTCTTGTGCCTTTGACTCCACAACTGCAAGCTTCTCTTCAAAATATCTTAATTATATACTGGTTAATACAACATTGAAAACCTCACCTGTTCCTGTGCCTTTGACTCCACTACTGCAAGCTTCTCTTCAAAATAGCTTAATTACATACTGGTTAATACAACATTGAAAACCTAACCTGTTCTTGTGCCTTTGACTCCACAACTGCAAGCTTCTCTTCAAAATAGCTTAATTACATACTTGTTAATACAACATTGAAAACCTAACCTGTTCTTGTGCCTTTGACTCCACAACTGCAAGCTTCTCTTCAAAATATCTTAATTACATACTGGTTAATACAACATTGAAAACCTAACCTGTTCTTGTGCCTTTGACTCCACAACTGCAAGCTTTTCTTCAAAATAGCTTAATTACATACTGGTTAATACAACTTTCAAAACCTAACCTGTTCCTGTGCCTTTGACTCCACAACTGCAAGCTTCTCTTCAAAATATCTTAATTATATACTGGTTAATACAACATTGAAAACATCACCTGTTCCTGTGCCTTTGACTCCACAACTGTAAGCTTCTCTTCAAAATATCTTAATTATATACTGGTTAATATAACATTCAAAACCTAACCTGTTCATGTGCCTTTGACTCCACAACTGCAAGCTTCTCTTCAAAACATCTTAATTATATACTTAGTTAATATAACATTGAAAACCTAACCTTTTCCTGTGCCTTTGACTCCACAACTGCAAGCTTCTCTTCAAAATATCTTAATTATATACTGGTTAATACAACATTGAAAACCTAACCTGTTCCTGTGCCTTTGACTCCACAACTGCAAGCTTCTCTTCAAAATAGCTTAATTATATACTGGTTAATACAACTTTCAAAACCTAACCTGTTCCTGTGCCTTTGACTCCACAACTGCAAGCTTCTCTTCAAAATAGCTTAATTACATACTGGTTAATACAACTTTCAAAACCTAACCTGTTCTTGTGCCTTTGACTCCACAACTGCAAGCTTTTCTTCAAAATAGCTTAATTATATACTTAGTTAATATAACATTGAAAACCTAACCTGTTCCTGTGCCTTTGACTCCACAACTGCAAGCTTCTCTTCAAAATAGCTTAATTATATACTGGTTAATATAACATTGAAAACCTCACCTGTTCTTGTGCCTTTGACTCCACAATTGCAAGCTTCTCTTCAAAATATCTTAATTATATACTGGTTAATACAACATTGAAAACCTAACCTGTTCCTGTGCCTTTGACTCCACAATTGCAAGCTTTTCTTCAAAATAGCTTAATTATATACTGGTTAATACAACTTTCAAAACCTAACCTGTTCCTGTGCCTTTGACTCCACAACTGCAAGCTTCTCTTCAAAATATCTTAATTATATACTGGTTAATACAACTTTCAAAACCTAACCTGTTCCTGTGCCTTTGACTCCACAACTGCAAGCTTCTCTTCAAAATAGCTTAATTATATACTGGTTAATACAACTTTCAAAACCTAACCTGTTCCTGTGCCTTTGACTCCACAACTGCAAGCTTCTCTTCAAAATATCTTAATTACATACTGGTTAATATAACATTGAAAACATCACCTGTTCTTGTGCCTTTGACTCCACAACTGCAAGCTTTTCTTCAAAATATCTTAATTATATACTGGTTAATATAACATTGAAAACATCACCTGTTCTTGTGCCTTTGACTCCACAACTGCAAGCTTCTCTTCAAAATATCTTAATTATATACTTAGTTAATATAACATTGAAAACCTAACCTGTTCCTGTGCCTTTGACTCCACAACTGCAAGCTTCTCTTCAAAATAGCTTAATTATATACTGGTTAATACAACTTTCAAAACCTAACCTGTTCCTGTGCCTTTGACTCCACAACTGCAAGCTTCTCTTCAAAATATCTTAATTACATACTGGTTAATATAACATTGAAAACCTAACCTGTTCCTGTGCCTTTGACTCCACAACTGCAAGCTTCTCTTCAAAATAGCTTAATTATATACTGGTTAATACAACTTTCAAAACCTAACCTGTTCCTGTGCCTTTGACTCCACAACTGCAAGCTTCTCTTCAAAATAGCTTAATTACATACTGGTTAATACAACTTTCAAAACCTAACCTGTTCTTGTGCCTTTGACTCCACAATTGCAAGCTTTTCTTCAAAATATCTTAGTTATATACTGGTTAATACAACATTGAAAACCTCACCCGTCCTGTGCCTTTGACTCCACAACTGCAAGCTTTTCTTCAAAATATCTTAGTTATATACTGGTTAATACAACATTGAAAACCTCACCCGTCCTGTGCCTTTGACTCCACAACTGCAAGCTTCTCTTCAAAATAGCTTAATTATATACTGGTTAATATAACATTGAAAACCTCACCTGTTCCTGTGCCTTTGACTCCACAACTGCAAGCTTTTCTTCAAAATAGCTTAATTACATACTGGTTAATACAACATTGAAAACCTAACCTGTTCTTGTGCCTTTGACTCCACAACTGCAAGCTTCTCTTCAAAATATCTTAATTACATACTGGTTAATACAACATTGAAAACCTAACATGTTCCTGTGCCTTTGACTCCACAACTGCAAGCTTCTCTTCAAAATATCTTAATTATATACTGGTTAATACAACATTGAAAACCTTACCTGTTCTTGTGCCTTTGACTCCACAACTGCAAGCTTCTCTTCAAAATATCTTAATTATATACTGGTTAATACAACATTGAAAACCTCACCTGTTCCTGTGCCTTTGACTCCACAATTGCAAGCTTCTCTTCAAAATATCTTAATTATATACTGGTTAATACAACTTTCAAAACATCACCTGTTCCTGTGCCTTTGACTCCACAATTGCAAGCTTCTCTTCAAAATATCTTAATTATATACTGGTAAATACAACTTTCAAAACATCACCTGTTCCTGTGCCTTTGACTCCACAACTGCAAGCTTCTCTTCAAAACATCTTAATTATATACTGGTTAATACAACTTTCAAAACCTAACCCGTCCTGTGCCTTTGACTCCACAACTGCAAGCTTCTCTTCAAAATAGCTTAATTATATACTGGTTAATATAACATTGAAAACCTCACCTGTTCTTGTGCCTTTGACTCCACAACTGCAAGCTTCTCTTCAAAATATCTTAATTATATACTGGTTAATATAACATTGAAAACATCACCTGTTCTTGTGCCTTTGACTCCACAACTGCAAGCTTCTCTTCAAAATAGCTTAATTACATACTGGTTAATACAACATTGAAAACCTAACCAGTTCCTGTGCCTTTGACTCCACAACTGCAAGCTTCTCTTCAAAACATCTTAATTATATACTGGTTAATATAACATTCAAAACCTAACATGTTCCTGTGCCTTTGACTCCACAACTGCAAGCTTTTCTTCAAAATAGCTTAATTACATACTGGTTAATATAACATTGAAAACCTCACCTGTTCTTGTGCCTTTGACTCCACAACTGCAAGCTTTTCTTCAAAATAGCTTAATTACATACTGGTTAATACAACTTTCAAAACATCACCTGTTCCTGTGCCTTTGACTCCACAACTGCAAGCTTTTCTTCAAAATAGCTTAATTACATACTGGTTAATATAACATTGAAAACCTAACCTGTTCTTGTGCCTTTGACTCCACAACTGCAAGCTTCTCTTCAAAATAGCTTAATTACATACTGGTTAATACAACTTTCAAAACCTAACCTGTTCCTGTGCCTTTGACTCCACAACTGCAAGCTTCTCTTCAAAATAGCTTAATTACATACTGGTTAATACAACTTTCAAAACCTAACCCGTCCTGTGCCTTTGACTCCACAACTGCAAGCTTCTCTTCAAAATAGCTTAATTATATACTGGTTAATACAACATTGAAAACCTCACCTGTTCTTGTGCCTTTGACTCCACAACTGCAAGCTTTTCTTCAAAATAGCTTAATTACATACTGGTTAATATAACATTGAAAACCTAACCTGTTCTTGTGCCTTTGACTCCACAACTGCAAGCTTTTCTTCAAAATAGCTTAATTACATACTGGTTAATACAACATTGAAAACCTCACCTGTTCCTGTGCCTTTGACTCCACAACTGCAAGCTTCTCTTCAAAATAGCTTAATTACATACTGGTTAATATAACATTGAAAACATCACCTGTTCCTGTGCCTTTGACTCCACAACTGCAAGCTTTTCTTCAAAATAGCTTAATTACATACTGGTTAATATAACATTGAAAACATCACCTGTTCCTGTGCCTTTGACTCCACAACTGCAAGCTTCTCTTCAAAATATCTTAATTATATACTGGTTAATATAACATTGAAAACATCACCTGTTCCTGTGCCTTTGACTCCACAACTGCAAGCTTTTCTTCAAAACATCTTAATTATATACTGGTTAATATAACATTGAAAACATCACCTGTTCCTGTGCCTTTGACTCCACAACTGCAAGCTTCTCTTCAAAATATCTTAATTACATACTGGTTAATATAACATTGAAAACATCACCTGTTCCTGTGCCTTTGACTCCACAACTGCAAGCTTCTCTTCAAAATATCTTAATTACATACTGGTTAATATAACATTGAAAACCTAACCTGTTCTTGTGCCTTTGACTCCACAACTGCAAGCTTCTCTTCAAAATATCTTAATTACATACTGGTTAATACAACTTTCAAAACCTAACCTGTTCCTGTGCCTTTGACTCCACAACTGCAAGCTTCTCTTCAAAATATCTTAATTATATACTGGTTAATATAACATTGAAAACCTCACCTGTTCCTGTGCCTTTGACTCCACAACTGCAAGCTTCTCTTCAAAATAGCTTAATTATATACTGGTTAATACAACATTGAAAACCTCACCCGTCCTGTGCCTTTGACTCCACAACTGCAAGCTTTTCTTCAAAACATCTTAATTATATACTGGTTAATATAACATTGAAAACCTAACATGTTCCTGTGCCTTTGACTCCACAACTGCAAGCTTTTCTTCAAAATATCTTAATTATATACTGGTTAATACAACTTTCAAAACCTAACCTGTTCCTGTGCCTTTGACTCCACAACTGCAAGCTTCTCTTCAAAATAGCTTAATTACATACTGGTTAATATAACATTGAAAACATCACCTGTTCCTGTGCCTTTGACTCCACAACTGCAAGCTTTTCTTCAAAACATCTTAATTATATACTGGTTAATACAACATTGAAAACCTAACCTGTTCTTGTGCCTTTGACTCCACAACTGCAAGCTTCTCTTCAAAATATCTTAATTATATACTGGTTAATACAACATTGAAAACCTAACCTGTTCCTGTGCCTTTGACTCCACAACTGCAAGCTTCTCTTCAAAATAGCTTAATTACATACTGGTTAATACAACATTGAAAACATCACCTGTTCTTGTGCCTTTGACTCCACAACTGCAAGCTTCTCTTCAAAATATCTTAATTATATACTGGTTAATATAACATTCAAAACATCACCTGTTCCTGTGCCTTTGACTCCACAACTGCAAGCTTTTCTTCAAAATAGCTTAATTACATACTGGTTAATACAACATTGAAAACCTAACCTGTTCTTGTGCCTTTGACTCCACAACTGCAAGCTTTTCTTCAAAATAGCTTAATTACATACTGGTTAATATAACTTTCAAAACCTAACCTGTTCTTGTGCCTTTGACTCCACAACTGCAAGCTTCTCTTCAAAATATCTTAATTACATACTGGTTAATACAACATTGAAAACCTTACCTGTTCTTGTGCCTTTGAATCCACAACTGCAAGCTTCTCTTCAAAATATCTTAATTACATACTGGTTAATATAACATTGAAAACCTAACCTGTTCTTGTGCCTTTGACTCCACAACAGCAAGCTTCTCTTCAAAATATCTTAATTATATACTGGTTAATACAACATTGAAAACCTCACCTGTTCCTGTGCCTTTGACTCCACAACTGCAAGCTTCTCTTCAAAATAGCTTAACTACATACTGGTTAATATAACATTGAAAACCTAACCTGTTCTTGTGCCTTTGACTCCACAACTGCAAGCTTCTCTTCAAAATATCTTAATTACATACTGGTTAATACAACATTGAAAACATCACCTGTTCCTGTGCCTTTGACTCCACAACTGCAAGCTTTTCTTCAAAATATCTTAATTACATACTGGTTAATACAACTTTCAAAACCTTACCTGTTCCTGTGCCTTTGACTCCACAACTGCAAGCTTCTCTTCAAAATAGCTTAATTACATACTGGTTAATACAACATTGAAAACATCACCTGTTCTTGTGCCTTTGACTCCACAACTGCAAGCTTCTCTTCAAAATATCTTAATTACATACTGGTTAATACAACATTGAAAACATCACCTGTTCCTGTGCCTTTGACTCCACAACTGCAAGCTTTTCTTCAAAATAGCTTAATTACATACTGGTTAATATAACATTGAAAACCTTACCTGTTCTTGTGCCTTTGACTCCACAACTGCAAGCTTCTCTTCAAAATAGCTTAATTATATACTGGTTAATATAACATTGAAAACCTAACCTGTTCTTGTGCCTTTGACTCCACAACTGCAAGCTTCTCTTCAAAATATCTTAATTATATACTGGTTAATACAACATTGAAAACCTAACCTGTTCCTGTGCCTTTGACTCCACAACTGCAAGCTTCTCTTCAAAATATCTTAATTACATACTGGTTAGTATTACATACCTAGCGAAGCATTTGTATGGAAGTCAATGGGAAAGTTAGCGAGCTATATCCACCGATATTGCCCGATTACCCCGATATAGCCCGCTTACCTCGTTTTGATATTAGATTTCTTTAATAACCATGATAATATCATGACGTCGCGTCATTGATACAAAGTAACCATGGGAACAAAGGCATGTTATACATCAGTTATGTCACTATGACGTGAAATATGCCTTCGTTCTTGCCCAAATATAGAGCCTCCCAAGGTCGGCCTATATTGGGAGAACTCAGGCATATTTCACGTCATAGTGACATAACCTCTAAATATAACATTGAAAACCTAACCTGTTCTTGTGCCTTTGAATCCACAACTGCAAGCTTCTCTTCAAAATATCTTAATTACATACTGGTTAATATAACATTGAAAACCTAACCTGTTCTTGTGCCTTTGAATCCACAACTGCAAGCTTCTCTTCAAAATATCTTAATTACATACTGGTTAATACAACATTGAAAACCTTACCTGTTCTTGTGCCTTTGACTCCACAACTGCAAGCTTCTCTTCAAAATATCTTAATTACATACTGGTTAATACAACATTGAAAACCTAACCTGTTCCTGTGCCTTTGACTCCACAACTGCAAGCTTCTCTTCAAAATATCTTAATTACATACTGGTTAATACAACATTGAAAACCTTACCTGTTCTTGTGCCTTTGACTCCACAACTGCAAGCTTTTCTTCAAAATATCTTAATTATATACTGGTTAATATAACATTGAAAACCTAACCTGTTCTTGTACCTTTGAATCCACAACTGCAAGCTTCTCTTCAAAATAGCTTAATTACATACTGGTTAATATAACATTGAAAACCTAACCTGTTCTTGTGCCTTTGACTCCACAACTGCAAGCTTCTCTTCAAAATATCTTAATTACATACTGGTTAATATAACATTGAAAACATCACCTGTTCCTGTGCCTTTGACTCCACAATTGCAAGCTTCTCTTCAAAATATCTTAATTATATACTGGTTAATACAACATTCAAAACATCACCTGTTCCTGTGCCTTTGACTCCACAACTGCAAGCTTCTCTTCAAAATAGCTTAATTATATACTGGTTAATATAACATTGAAAACCTCACCTGTTCCTGTGCCTTTGACTCCACAACTGCAAGCTTCTCTTCAAAATATCTTAATTATATACTGGTTAATATAACATTGAAAACATCACCTGTTCCTGTGCCTTTGACTCCACAACTGCAAGCTTCTCTTCAAAATATCTTAATTATATACTGGTTAATATAACATTCAAAACATCACCTGTTCTTGTGCCTTTGACTCCACAACTGCAAGCTTCTCTTCAAAATATCTTAATTATATACTGGTTAATATAACATTGAAAACCTAACCTGTTCTTGTGCCTTTGACTCCACAACTGCAAGCTTCTCTTCAAAATAGCTTAATTACATACTGGTTAATATAACATTGAAAACCTCACCTGTTCTTGTGCCTTTGACTCCACAACTGCAAGCTTCTCTTCAAAATATCTTAATTATATACTAGTTAATATAACATTGAAAACCTAACCTGTTCTTGTGCCTTTGAATCCACAACTGCAAGCTTCTCTTCAAAATATCTTAATTACATACTGGTTAATACAACATTGAAAACCTAACCTGTTCTTGTGCCTTTGACTCCACAACTGCAAGCTTTTCTTCAAAATAGCTTAATTACATACTGGTTAATATAACATTGAAAACATCACCTGTTCCTGTGCCTTTGACTCCACAACTGCAAGCTTCTCTTCAAAATATCTTAATTACATACTGGTTAATACAACTTTCAAAACATCACCTGTTCCTGTGCCTTTGACTCCACAACTGCAAGCTTCTCTTCAAAATATCTTAATTACATACTGGTTAATACAACATTGAAAACCTCACCTGTTCTTGTGCCTTTGACTCCACAACTGCAAGCTTTTCTTCAAAACATCTTAATTATATACTGGTTAATATAACATTGAAAACCTCACCTGTTCTTGTGCCTTTGACTCCACAACTGCAAGCTTTTCTTCAAAACATCTTAATTATATACTTAGTTAATATAACATTGAAAACCTAACCTGTTCCTGTGCCTTTGACTCCACAACTGCAAGCTTTTCTTCAAAATATCTTAATTATATACTGGTTAATACAACTTTCAAAACCTAACCTGTTCCTGTGCCTTTGACTCCACAACTGCAAGCTTTTCTTCAAAACATCTTAATTATATACTGGTTAATATAACATTGAAAACCTCACCTGTTCCTGTGCCTTTGACTCCACAACTGCAAGCTTTTCTTCAAAATATCTTAATTATATACTGGTTAATATAACATTCAAAACCTAACATGTTCCTGTGCCTTTGACTCCACAACTGCAAGCTTTTCTTCAAAATAGCTTAATTACATACTGGTTAATACAACTTTCAAAACATCACCTGTTCCTGTGCCTTTGACTCCACAACTGCAAGCTTTTCTTCAAAATAGCTTAATTACATACTGGTTAATATAACATTGAAAACCTCACCTGTTCTTGTGCCTTTGACTCCACAACTGCAAGCTTCTCTTCAAAATATCTTAATTACATACTGGTTAATACAACATTGAAAACCTAACCTGTTCCTGTGCCTTTGACTCCACAACTGCAAGCTTCTCTTCAAAATATCTTAATTATATACTGGTTAATATAACATTCAAAACCTCACCTGTTCCTGTGCCTTTGACTCCACAATTGCAAGCTTCTCTTCAAAATATCTTAATTACATACTGGTTAATATAACATTCAAAACATCACCTGTTCTTGTGCCTTTGACTCCACAACTGCAAGCTTTTCTTCAAAATAGCTTAATTACATACTGGTTAATATAACATTGAAAACATCACCTGTTCTTGTGCCTTTGACTCCACAACTGCAAGCTTTTCTTCAAAATAGCTTAATTACATACTGGTTAATATAACATTCAAAACATCACCTGTTCTTGTGCCTTTGACTCCACAACTGCAAGCTTCTCTTCAAAATATCTTAATTATATACTGGTTAATACAACATTGAAAACCTCACCTGTTCTTGTGCCTTTGACTCCACAATTGCAAGCTTTTCTTCAAAACATCTTAATTATATACTGGTTAATACAACTTTCAAAACCTAACCTGTTCCTGTGCCTTTGACTCCACAATTGCAAGCTTCTCTTCAAAATAGCTTAAATATATACTGGTTAATATAACATTGAAAACCTAACCTGTTCCTGTGCCTTTGACTCCACAACTGCAAGCTTCTCTTCAAAACATCTTAATTATATACTTAGTTAATATAACATTGAAAACCTAACCTGTTCCTGTGCCTTTGACTCCACAACTGCAAGCTTCTCTTCAAAACATCTTAATTATATACTGGTTAATACAACTTTCAAAACCTAACCTGTTCATGTGCCTTTGACTCCACAACTGCAAGCTTCTCTTCAAAATAGCTTAATTACATACTGGTTAATACAACTTTCAAAACCTAACCCGTCCTGTGCCTTTGACTCCACAACTGCAAGCTTCTCTTCAAAATAGCTTAATTACATACTGGTTAATATAACATTGAAAACCTCACCTGTTCCTGTGCCTTTGACTCCACAACTGCAAGCTTCTCTTCAAAATAGCTTAATTACATACTGGTTAATATAACATTGAAAACCTAACCTGTTCCTGTGCCTTTGACTCCACAACTGCAAGCTTCTCTTCAAAATAGCTTAATTATATACTAGTTAATATAACTTTCAAAACCTAACCTGTTCTTGTGCCTTTGACTCCACAACTGCAAGCTTCTCTTCAAAATAGCTTAATTACATACTGGTTAATACAACTTTCAAAACCTAACCCGTCCTGTGCCTTTGACTCCACAACTGCAAGCTTCTCTTCAAAATAGCTTAATTACATACTGGTTAATATAACATTGAAAACCTCACCTGTTCCTGTGCCTTTGACTCCACAACTGCAAGCTTCTCTTCAAAATATCTTAATTATATACTGGTTAATACAACATTGAAAACATCACCTGTTCTTGTGCCTTTGACTCCACAACTGCAAGCTTTTCTTCAAAATAGCTTAATTACATACTGGTTAATATAACATTGAAAACATCACCTGTTCTTGTGCCTTTGACTCCACAACTGCAAGCTTTTCTTCAAAATAGCTTAATTACATACTGGTTAATATAACATTGAAAACATCACCTGTTCCTGTGCCTTTGACTCCACAACTGCAAGCTTCTCTTCAAAATATCTTAATTATATACTGGTTAATACAACATTGAAAACATCACCTGTTCCTGTGCCTTTGACTCCACAATTGCAAGCTTCTCTTCAAAACATCTTAATTATATACTGGTTAATATAACATTGAAAACCTAACCTGTTCCTGTGCCTTTGACTCCACAACTGCAAGCTTTTCTTCAAAATAGCTTAATTACATACTGGTTAATATAACATTGAAAACCTCACCTGTTCCTGTGCCTTTGACTCCACAACTGCAAGCTTCTCTTCAAAATAGCTTAATTATATACTGGTTAATACAACTTTCAAAACCTAACCCGTCCTGTGCCTTTGACTCCACAACTGCAAGCTTCTCTTCAAAATAGCTTAATTATATACTAGTTAATATAACTTTCAAAACCTAACCTGTTCTTGTGCCTTTGACTCCACAACTGCAAGCTTCTCTTCAAAATAGCTTAATTACATACTGGTTAATACAACTTTCAAAACCTAACCTGTTCTTGTGCCTTTGACTCCACAACTGCAAGCTTCTCTTCAAAATAGCTTAATTATATACTGGTTAATACAACTTTCAAAACCTAACCCGTCCTGTGCCTTTGACTCCACAACTGCAAGCTTCTCTTCAAAATAGCTTAATTATATACTAGTTAATATAACTTTCAAAACCTCACCTGTTCTTGTGCCTTTGACTCCACAACTGCAAGCTTTTCTTCAAAACATCTTAATTATATACTTAGTTAATATAACATTGAAAACCTCAACTGTTCTTGTGCCTTTGACTCCACAACTGCAAGCTTTTCTTCAAAACATCTTAATTATATACTTAGTTAATATAACATTGAAAACCTAACCTGTTCCTGTGCCTTTGACTCCACAACTGCAAGCTTTTCTTCAAAATATCTTAATTATATACTGGTTAATATAACATTCAAAACCTCACCTGTTCTTGTGCCTTTGACTCCACAACTGCAAGCTTCTCTTCAAAATATCTTAATTATATACTGGTTAATACAACATTGAAAACCTAACATGTTCCTGTGCCTTTGACTCCACAACTGCAAGCTTCTCTTCAAAATATCTTAATTATATACTGGTTAATACAACATTGAAAACCTAACATGTTCCTGTGCCTTTGACTCCACAACTGCAAGCTTTTCTTCAAAATATCTTAATTATATACTGGTTAATATAACATTGAAAACCTAACCTGTTCCTGTGCCTTTGACTCCACAACTGCAAGCTTCTCTTCAAAATATCTTAATTACATACTGGTTAATACAACTTTCAAAACCTAACCTGTTCTTGTGCCTTTGACTCCACAACTGCAAGCTTCTCTTCAAAATATCTTAATTATATACTGGTTAATACAACTTTCAAAACCTAACCTGTTCCTGTGCCTTTGACTCCACAACTGCAAGCTTTTCTTCAAAATATCTTAATTATATACTGGTTAATACAACATTGAAAACCTAACCTGTTCCTGTGCCTTTGACTCCACAACTGCAAGCTTCTCTTCAAAATATCTTAATTATATACTGGTTAATATAACTTTCAAAACCTAACCTGTTCTTGTGCCTTTGACTCCACAATTGCAAGCTTCTCTTCAAAATATCTTAATTACATACTGGTTAATATAACATTCAAAACATCACCTGTTCTTGTGCCTTTGACTCCACAACTGCAAGCTTCTCTTCAAAATATCTTAATTATATACTGGTTAATATAACATTGAAAACCTCACCTGTTCTTGTGCCTTTGACTCCACAACTGCAAGCTTCTCTTCAAAATATCTTAATTACATACTGGTTAATATAACATTGAAAACCTAACCTGTTCCTGTGCCTTTGACTCCACAATTGCAAGCTTCTCTTCAAAATAGCTTAATTATATACTGGTTAATATAACATTGAAAACCTAACCTGTTCCTGTGCCTTTGACTCCACAACTGCAAGCTTCTCTTCAAAATATCTTAATTACATACTGGTTAATACAACATTGAAAACATCACCTGTTCCTGTGCCTTTGACTCCACAACTGTAAGCTTCTCTTCAAAATAGCTTAATTACATACTGGTTAATATAACATTGAAAACCTCACCTGTTCCTGTGCCTTTGACTCCACAACTGCAAGCTTCTCTTCAAAATATCTTAATTATATACTGGTTAATACAACTTTCAAAACCTAACCTGTTCCTGTGCCTTTGACTCCACAACTGCAAGCTTCTCTTCAAAATATCTTAATTACATACTGGTTAATACAACATTGAAAACATCACCTGTTCCTGTGCCTTTGACTCCACAACTGTAAGCTTCTCTTCAAAATAGCTTAATTACATACTGGTTAATATAACATTGAAAACCTCACCTGTTCCTGTGCCTTTGACTCCACAACTGCAAGCTTCTCTTCAAAATATCTTAATTATATACTGGTTAATATAACTTTCAAAATCTAACCTGTTCCTGTGCCTTTGACTCCACAACTGCAAGCTTCTCTTCAAAATATCTTAGTTATATACTGGTTAATATAACTTTCAAAATCTAACCTGTTCCTGTGCCTTTGACTCCACAACTGCAAGCTTCTCTTCAAAATATCTTAATTATATACTGGTTAATATAACTTTCAAAATCTAACCTGTTCCTGTGCCTTTGACTCCACAACTGCAAGCTTCTCTTCAAAATATCTTAATTATATACTGGTTAATACAACATTGAAAACATCACCTGTTCTTGTGCCTTTGACTCCACAACTGCAAGCTTTTCTTCAAAATATCTTAATTACATACTGGTTAATATAACATTGAAAACCTAACATGTTCTTGTGCCTTTGACTCCACAACTGCAAGCTTCTCTTCAAAATATCTTAATTATATACTGGTTAATACAACATTGAAAACCTAACCTGTTCTTGTGCCTTTGACTCCACAACTGCAAGCTTCTCTTCAAAATATCTTAATTATATACTGGTTAATACAACATTGAAAACCTAACCTGTTCTTGTGCCTTTGACTCCACAACTGCAAGCTTCTCTTCAAAATATCTTAATTACATACTGGTTAATATAACATTCAAAACATCACCTGTTCTTGTGCCTTTGACTCCACAACTGCAAGCTTTTCTTCAAAATAGCTTAATTACATACTGGTTAATATAACATTGAAAACCTCACCTGTTCCTGTGCCTTTGACTCCACAACTGCAAGCTTTTCTTCAAAATAGCTTAATTACATACTGGTTAATACAACATTCAAAACATCACCTGTTCCTGTGCCTTTGACTCCACAACTGCAAGCTTCTCTTCAAAATATCTTAATTATATACTAGTTAATATAACATTGAAAACCTAACCTGTTCTTGTGCCTTTGACTCCACAACTGCAAGCTTCTCTTCAAAATATCTTAATTATATACTAGTTAATATAACATTGAAAACCTAACCTGTTCTTGTGCCTTTGACTCCACAACTGCAAGCTTCTCTTCAAAATATCTTAATTACATACTGGTTAATATAACATTCAAAACATCACCTGTTCTTGTGCCTTTGACTCCACAACTGCAAGCTTCTCTTCAAAATATCTTAATTATATACTAGTTAATATAACATTGAAAACCTAACCTGTTCTTGTGCCTTTGACTCCACAACTGCAAGCTTCTCTTCAAAATATCTTAATTACATACTGGTTAATATAACATTCAAAACATCACCTGTTCTTGTGCCTTTGACTCCACAACTGCAAGCTTCTCTTCAAAATATCTTAATTATATACTGGTTAATACAACATTGAAAACATCACCTGTTCTTGTGCCTTTGACTCCACAATTGCAAGCTTCTCTTCAAAATAGCTTAATTACATACTGGTTAATATAACTTTCAAAACCTAACCTGTTCTTGTGCCTTTGACTCCACAATTGCAAGCTTCTCTTCAAAATATCTTAATTATATACTGGTTAATATAACTTTCAAAACCTAACCTGTTCTTGTGCCTTTGACTCCACAACTGCAAGCTTCTCTTCAAAATAGCTTAATTACATACTGGTTAATATAACATTGAAAACATCACCTGTTCCTGTGCCTTTGACTCCACAACTGCAAGCTTCTCTTCAAAATAGCTTAATTATATACTGGTTAATATAACTTTTAAAACCTCACCTGTTCCTGTGCCTTTGACTCCACAACTGCAAGCTTCTCTTCAAAATAGCTTAATTATATACTAGTTAATATAACTTTCAAAACCTAACCTGTTCTTGTGCCTTTGACTCCACAACTGCAAGCTTTTCTTCAAAATACCTCCTCTGAGATTCCAGCTCTCTTGTGAGTAGATACGTATACTGGAAATATAGAGAAATACAATGGAAATATGACAAAATATGGTATCAAGATGTTTCAGCCCCTGGACGTTTCACCCCTAGACTGTTCACCCCTTAGACATTTCACCCCCTGGACATTTCACCCCTAGACGGTTCACCCCTAGACGTTTCACCCCCTGGACGTTTCACCCCCTGGATGTTTCACCCCCTAGACATTTCACCCCTAGACTTTTCATCCCTTAGACGTTTCACCCCTAGACGTTTCACCCCTTAGACATTTCACCCCCTAGACATTTCATATACAGTCTGTGTATTGTATAATGTGATGGGTTGGGTTAATAGTGAACTTTGACTGAATGACGATTCTCGGTTTGGAGAACAGTCTCCTGGGCTAATAATTTTTTTCATGAACAATATAGAAATATTACCCAAATTAAACTATGAATATTCAAAAGAGGACATTTAAATCTACAAGATGTAAAAATAACAAATTGGTCTGAAGCAGGGATAACGCTCAATTAGACCGATACAATAAAATACAAGTCTCGATTTGGGGAAAGAAGTTCATCAGTGTACTGAGCTAATATTTTTTTGCGAATAATCTAGAAATATAACCCAAATTAGATTATGACTATTCAAAAGAAGACATTCAGATCTATATTATGTAAAAAAAATCTAATTTGTCCGAAGTAGGGATAATGCTAATTTAGATTGATGAACTTCGTTCTCCAAACCGAGAATCGTCCTTTACATGAGTACATGTATACTTATTTCTTTTCCAAGTAACACTGACTGGAAAAGGTCATGGTGTATAAAACCACAACAATATTGGTACAAATAAGTTTAAAAAGAGTTTGCACTTTGCACTGATTAAAGATGCTAGTCTCTTAATTGCCTAAATAATCCCTTCCCTTGTGATCAATTGCATTATTAAAAAGCAACAAACCGATTCATTATTATTTTTTAGATTTAGAAAATTAATCCAATTGTTTTTTCTTCTTGTAGGTACATGAGGTAACATGTTTTTCATGTGTGCACAAAAGTATTTATAATGATACAAAAGCATTTGTTTAATGGGAAACAATTAGATTAATTAGATGTGAAATTAATAAGAATTGTATAAGATTTTCGATTGGAGATTTCCTGACTGGACCTCACTTCAAAACCCTGAAAACTGAATTTGAAAAAACAAGTGAATAGACTAGATGCGAGTAGAAATAATCTTGATTTACGCCATTAAATATTCCGATGTCATATTTGAAATCTACATGTAAAAGTACAGGGTGATCCAGAAGTAACGTCAAAGATGTTGTAATTTCAAAAGTATTCATCAGATCTTCATGAAATTTGGTATACATGTACCCACAACATTTCTGAGTTACCATCTCAAAGATTGGAATTCAATCATTTCATTGGTTGAAATTATGGTTGCTATAGTAACCCGATATCGCGTAACCCGGGGCAAATTACTTAACGTGTAATGCGTAATCTCAAAATATCAACAAGATCTGAAATTGTTATATCCTCAACATTTTATTTCACAACAATATAAATCATACTATTGCACAGTTACTAATAATAGTTCATTCTACATAATTGCCACCATTTGCAACACATTTCTCATGTCTGGATACCCATTCCTTGAACACAGAATTAAATCCATTAGAACTCATTCCTTGTAGGGCTAGTACTATGGCATTTTTCAATTCCTCACAGGATTGAAAATTATTTCCACTAAGGTTTCTTTTTAGTTCCCCATACAAATAAAAGTCACTGGGGGCAAGATCAGGTGAATAAGGGGCATGTTCAAGTTGTTGAAATCCAAGTGTTTGGACTGTGTTGCTGGTCAGGATTGCAGTGTGCGTAGGGGCATTGTCCCAATGCAAGATAAACTGCTGCAGATGTCCGGGACGCTTTTTCCTCAGGGAACGTTGAAGATCACGCTTCAGAACCTGAAAAACAAATGTTTAATGGTTGTTAAACCAGTTGTTTCATTGATTGGATTTGGATTTGAATCATGGCCATGGAGTTATAATTATATTGACAGTGAACAACATTTAAATACTTTAATTTAAAAATAAAATTCACAGTATGATGTATTATTAGAACAAATGATATCTTACCTTTGCAATGTAAACGGCATTAATTCTCTGGCCAATGGGAACAAAATGGGTTAACACCATTCCTCTAATGTCAAAGAATGTCACAACCATTTGTTTCTTTTGTGGAATTCCTGGTACTATTTTAGGCTTGGTTGGTGTTGGGAGTTGTCATGTTTCCACGATGAACTTTGTTGCGTGGTCTCTGGGATGTAGAATGATAGCAATGATTCATCACTTGTAATGATCTTGTTAAGAAAGTCATCTCCATCTCTCCGATATTTTGCAAGAAAGTCCCTTGAAGCCTTAACACGCCAGTCTTTCTGCTCCTGTGTCAAGTCATGCGGCACCCATTTAGCAGACACCTTCTTTAACAGACAGTTCTTTGTCAGTATCCGTTGCACAGTCCCATAGCTCAGATCGTGTTTTTCAGCCAATTCTCTGATAGAAATTTGCCTATTGTCCATAACATCAGCTTCAATTGCTTTGATGGTTTGATCATCGAATGATGACACTGGCCTGCCTCCTCGCTGCTTGTCTACCACTTCATCATATCCACTGGAATACTTGTTAAACCACCTGTAAATGTTTCTCTCAGCAATGGCAGCTTTACCATATGCCTTCTTTATCTGTCTTATAGTCTCTTTTACACCTTTCCCCAACTTTACACAGAACTTAATGTTTGTTCTTTGCTCTATTTTACTCTGACTTGGCGCCATCTTGAATTGGGTGGGTTAGTGTCCTTGGTCATGTTAGTATTTGTCATGGATGATGGAAGCAATTCAAAGAAATTGAAAGCTTTTTATGAATGCCTATTGTGACATCACAACTATTACATATTTGTTACCATGGCAACAAATATAAAAATCATAGAAAACAAACAATGAACATTTTCAAATGTTACTGACTTTTTAAATTAGAGAAATTCACAAAAACGTTATGGTTTCTCTTCAATTTGCCCCGGGTTACGCGATATCGGGTTACTATAGCAACCATAATTTCAACCAATGAAATGATTGAATTCCAATCTTTGAGATGGTAACTCAGAAATGTTGTGGGTACATGTATACCAAATTTCATGAAGATCTGATGAATACTTTTGAAATTACAATGTCTTTGACGTTACTTCTGGATCACCCTGTACATCTAGAAATTTGGATTAAAATTGCTTTTCAACTTTGAAAATTTAATTTGTTTGAAAATGTGATTTCCAGTTCGGGTTGATTCCCCAGAAACCCCATGTTACAAAATCACAAAAGTGAAATATCATTTTCTTTTATTGTATATATTTTAATTTGCATAACTATTAGATGTATAAAGGTTATATGAAAATTAAACAGATGTAATTTAAGTTAAAGGGAACTTTCTACTATACCCGCCATGTTATCTGACCTGAACGAGCCACCTGGTGGTGAAACTGGTAACTGCCTAGTCGCCTCTGCGTTAATTCTAACTTAGAGTACTTGTTATTTGATTATGCTACTAGGAACACTTGGTAATTAAATTCTGATTTTAATTAATTAAGCCCACGCTAAACCCTATGACATAAAATCATCTAACTTAAACTCACTTAAGTTACTGACTTAAGTTACTGTCAATAGGTAATATGTACCATAATATATACCATTTATACCAAGGGTATTCAGTTCTAATAAAGAGAAATACTTGAATGAAATATGTAGGAGTAAAAAATTGAGGCTAAAATGTCTAGGGGGTGAAACGTCTAAGGGGTGAAATTTCTAAGGGGTGAAACGTCTAAGGGATGAAATGTTTAGGGGGTGAAATGTCTAAGGGGTGAAATGTCTAGGGGTGAAATGTCTAGGGGTGAAACATCTAGGGGGTAAAGTGTCCAGGGGGTGAAATGTCTAAGGGATGAAATGTCTAGGGGTGAAACGTCCAGGGGGAGAAATGTCCAGGGGATGAAATGTCTAAGGGGTGAAATGTCCAGGGGGTGAAACGTCTAAGGGGTGAACAGTCTAGGGGTGAAACGTCCAGGGGGTGAAATGTCTAGAAAGCCAAAATATGGTGGAAATATGGGAAAAAGGCTTGAAATATGGGACAAAATACTGGAAATAACCAAATATAAAGTTTACATGGGAAGTTTACCAGAAGTAAGTGAAAATGCATCATATATACATCTACTGGACAAATTGGAAAATAAACTTTGGGAAAGAATATATTGGAATTGTTGTTCAATTACTGATAAATGGGCCAAACAAAAGAAAATTTGTCAAATAGAATCATGTAAACTATTTCTTTATTGAAGAATATCTTGATACACATTACAAAATCCAACAAAATGTCACCACCTGCCATTTGTTACAGACACCAAACGTCGACTACCAAATGCCGAACAGTGTCTACAAAAAAAGTTGGAGACTATAACAATATGTCACTACTTGTAGTGGTGACAGTGGTGGTGACTAACAAAGCAACTTACTTCTAACGTCAAAGAATCAATCTTTTCATCATTATCAACGACATTCCCTCTCTCGTCAACTTGGACGAGTTTCCCATCACCTTTATTTTGCACCAGTCTATGAACGTAATTGTCCCCTGCATAGTCCCAAACTCGGTTGTTCCCTAGCTGCATGGAGAATGTGTGTTCTGTTTCTTGGAAATGACTGGAAAAATTAATGTTAAGGTGGTTTTATAGTGGAAATATGTTGAATACATGGGAAAATACACTGGAACTTTGGGGAAATATGGTAGAAATATGGGATTATATACTGGAAATATGGTCAAATATACTGGAAAAATGGGATAATATACAGGGAATATGGGGAAATATGTTGGAATAGGGGGAAATATACTGGAAATATGGTGAAATTATCTTTGAAATGACTGGAATTTCTTAATTAATAATTATACTTACTGACTTTAATAGATGCACATCTACAGAATTCAATGGTTGGGTCAATTGTAAATCATAGACCATGTCAAAATAAAATAACAAATGTTGAATAACCACAAAAGGTAGCATTAGTGCCTATAATGGGTGACTGGAAGCTACAACGATTATGGTATTACATCAATATTTTGATGAAACATCAAGTTCACTGGTGATCCACTCGATTACGCTGGTTACCAAAACGGTTCGTTTTGGTAACAAAATGTCGGAACGTCGAAGGTACGATTTTTCTTTTTTCCATATTTCACGCGTTGTAGGCAGAATCCCCACGACGCTTTTTCTCACAAACGTATATCAGCATCATATGTTTTAGAAAATGTTCATGTTTGCGAAAAAATAGCTTAGAAGACAACAAAATCGTCGATTTAATTCATCACTTAAGTTACATAAACGGTTTTGGTTAAAAGTGCAGATCTTAACTGTTTTTCGAAAAACCGTTTATGTAACTTAAGTGAAGAATTAAATCGACGATTCTGTTGTCTTCTGAACTATTTGTTCGCACATATGTACATTTTCTTAAACATATGATACTGATACACGTCTGTGTTAAAAAATGTCGTGGGAATTCTGCCTACAACATATGAAATAAGGAAAAGAGAAAAATCGTACCTTCGACGTTCCGACATTTTGTTACCAAAACGAACCGTTTCGGTAACCAGCGTAATCGAGTGGATCACCAGTGAAGTTAATATATTGAAACGACTCATGTCACATACCTGTATGCATGTCCTCCTACATATCTCCCACAGCCAACATAGCCACATATTAAACATATCCAAAGACTCTGCAAGGAGAAATATCAATGCTGTAGAGAACTAGTGTGCTGTGATCGAAAATTTGATTGGGTACATTGATTTTGGAAATTGTTATCAAAATATTGACCTGGTTCTAAATACAAGTATTTTTCTTTTTTTGATTTGAAATCTACGTTTTTGTAATAGTGGTACAACAATATTGTGTGTGTCCATTTAAACATTTACATATTGACACTTATACTAAAACATATTTAAAACCAGTTTTATGCATAAACTATACAATGTATAGAGATTTCTATTAAAAACAATTAGTAAATAAACTTTTTCATGCCTAACCTCTTGTGAACTGCACTGAAAACATTTGTTATCTGCTGCCACCTCAGGGGTCTGCACATATCTACATACTGGGCAACTGAAATTCAAAGACCCCTTATAAGAAAGAAATTTTTCAAAAACATACAATACAAAACTGTATAATTTATTGGTCCTATTAAAGAGTTATCATTACTTTTAGCCTCATTTAGAACAATTCAAATACTTTGAATGTATTTAAATGAAATCAATGAATGTGTTTGAATCACTGAATTGAAGGAAACATTCATTCAGGGTCAGATAACATGGTTAAGGTATCAAAGCCAAGTTTGACAAAATGCTTCAATTTTGAAAATACGAAAAAGCAACTGTATTAAGCAAAAAGCCACAATAATCAAGTTAAATATACAATATATGAAAATTATACATTCACTTATACAATACATACCATCAACAACTGCCAACAGAGCCATATCATAACAATTTACATGAATCATTTTCATAACATAACCATTAGTGTGGTCAATTCTATATACAGTAAAACCTGTAAAGTGGAACACCTCTGTAAGTGAAGCACTTTTCAGATTCCCAGGACTAATTGACTTATTGTTAAATGAACCTCTATAAGTGAAACACCTCCCAATTGGAACACTTTTTACAGGTACCAAATGTGTTCCACTTAGACAGATTTACTGTACATGGAGAGCTAGTCATCTATATAAATGTACTAATATGTGTTTATGTACTAATGTACTAATATGTGTTAGTATATAGGTACACATAAAGGAGGAAGGGGCTCGGTGACTTACTCCCCTTGTTAATATTTAAATATATATTAAGAAATTAAATAAACGCAGCTGAATGCTAATAAAAAGTAGCTGTACCAATGTCACATCTAAATAGCATAAAATAGCAAACAGGACTGTATTTATTATATTTATATATATACACAATGATACACATGATAAATAAAATGAATAGGGAACACGTAGCATATACAATATGGGATACAGAAAAGTATAGCCAGGACTTACTATGAGACCCGATCATCTTTGCTGCATGAATGAAAACAATAAACCAATTGATGGACCAATTTAGGGAGGCACTTTCAGACCCAAAATACAGGGTGATTCAAATACAGATTCAAATACAGAGTGAGACAAATATAGGGTGATACAAATACAGAGTGATATAAATATAGGGTGATACAAATACAGAGTGATATAAATATAGGGTGATACAAAAATGCCGGCCTCGTTTTGGAATATTGATAGAGTGTTTATCATACTTGAGTCTCATTCGAACGTTAGAGGTTGTATTTTTATGTCACGCTTTTCTTACAATATGATGAAGATGTGCAATCAAACATCTGAAGATGATCACAGTCAAGTCTCTTTATTTTAAGAGGTTACGGGTTAACTTTACAGTCCCTCAATATACGTAGGTTAGCAGATCACCATATCATGTTGTAGCCAAATTCAATATAGGAGATTTCATATAGTACATGATACAGTTTAGAGAAAGAAAAGTAAATCAAGTATCAGTTATTGCTATGACAACCCACCTTATATCTCCCCATTGTTTGAGACAGGAGCCATGGAAACTGTGATTACATAGAGTTGTTATTGTAACATATTGCTATGACAACCCACCTTGTATCTCCCCATTGTTTGAGACAGGAGCCATGGAAACTGTGATTACATAGAGTTGTTATTATAACATATTGCTATGACAACCTACCTTGTATCTCCTGATTGTTTGAGACGAAGTCTTGGTAACTGCAGTTACGCAGAATTGTTAGATATTGACAATATGATATATGACAACCTACCTTGTATCTCCCCATTGTTTGAGACAGGAGCCATGGAAACTATGGTTACATAGAATTGTTAGCACCCCTTCCACAGACTCGTCCTAAAAAGGTACAAAGAGCAACATTAGAAAAACAAGAACAATTCAAAACCTCATAAATTATAAAGTAAAATAATTATTTATCACAAAGTTGAGATGCTTTTATACAATATGAGATCCAAAAAAACAAATTGTATTTTTGTTTTTGTCACATTTCTACATCTACCATTGCAGAGATAGTTCTAATAGGTAAACCATCTGCAATATATTTCTTAACAAACCACTTCTATCAACATATCTTGTATAACATGCTACTCTTTATTGCTTAGTTATTTTTGGAGGGAAAATCCAAAATGGCTACCATATGATTTACCATGCTGAAGATCTTTAACCTCTTGAATCCCAGCGGGGATCATTTCTACAAATTTTAAAACAAGTTTTGTGTAAATTGGATGAAAATTGTTCAAATAAGAGCAATTTAGTGAAATATTTTGTGACGGATTTTCTCGTCACTCTGGGTTTTAAGGTCATTTCTGAGGTGATGAGTTATCTCGTCACTCCAGGTAGTCAAGAGGTTAAGAATGTTTCATCATATTATTAGTGCTTACCATTCTCTCCAAACACACTGTACATACTGGTAATTCTGTGAGCCCAACAACTGGCAGACAAGCACCCTGGAAAACAAACAAACAATCATTGTAAAATAATTTCACGAAATGTGAACATCTGCCTATCTGAACATTTTCATTTGGTCCATTGATGACAGATTTTATTGTTCATGTATTTAAAACTTACATATATAGTGTATTGTAAGATAAGAGGCCAAAAGTTATAGCAGTTAATAGCATGCCAGACAAAAGGTGTAATAAACCTATGAGGACAAACAAACCTTATGTATCTTAAACAATATGCTCTTTTTAAATTTAATGAAAGAATGGTTCAGAAGGAGCAGAGTTACGACCATTTGTTTTTTTACATTGTCGCTAGCCTAATTATAGAGTAACACAGAAGTAAAGTAAATTATCAAAAATAGAATTAAATGATAAATACCTCTGTATCCTTGACAGTCTCTACCTTAGCTACATATACAAGATGGCAGATTTCAGGAAGGATTGAGTTAAATGGCACATTATTATAAGTATTGTAGAATTCATCTGATAATTTCTGAAAATAAAAAATAGATATAAAATAATAAAATTCAATTCATTTTGACAAACTGATTCATACTGTATTAATTTGAAGTTTGTTATGCAATCATCTCATTCTGTACATTCAATATTTACCTTCAATGCATACTAAACTTATTGTTTTTATTCACTTTGTGTTTAAGTGTGTTGCTTTTCATATTATATAACAATTGATATAGAATGTAATATCTTGATATAATTTATATATTAGTCCTTGCATCAGATTAATTAATATTGCTGACTTTTCCAAAGCCAAAAAAGAATATTAAAGATAAGTCGGCTCTTGGCAGATTTTCTATGGTCCTGAACAGGAAATATGGTTCAACAAGGCATTAACTTGCAAAATGTCACCACATGCCATTGAAGAATTGAATAAATGTAATTGCAAACATAAATGACTTAACTTTGTATGGGTTACTATAGTTACCTGGCTTCTAAACTTTACTAAGACTAGGTATTGACTTGGTGTGTTGTCGCGTATAATCTTCATATGCTCTATCCCAGGACTGAAAATACAAACAAACATGTAAATGTGAATCAGACAATATGATTTGTGGTGTCTCGTACCTATGCGATGCGTGGTGTCTCGTACCTTCATATGTTCTGGACTGGAAATGCAAACGAGTACAATGCATGTAAATTAGATATAATACCTGGTACATCAATAATGTGTGGTATATCCTATATTTTTCATGTGTCAATACCTGGACTGCAAATCCAATCAAACATACAAATAAAATAGAATCAACATTTTTAACAGATTTTTAATCAGAATGCAGGTCATATCAGAAATCATAAAAGTATGGCTTGCCAATAGATCTCATGTGAACTCATATATAAAGCCATATCCTACCCTACACCAGCTGTGAAGTCCAGTAAATCCTGTACTGACATTGAAGCGGGAACGGCCAATATGCAAATCATCTCACTACGTGGGAAATCCTCATTTAGGGAAGTCACATGACTGAAATGAAAGTAATGAAAATGTTTATAAGACAAATAAATAAGTTTTAATAGGAATTCATTTTTTCATTGAAAATCACATAAAATCTCAGTTTATCAACTATCTACTTAGAGAGGACTTTTCAAAGGACGAGGACCTTTATCTAATCACTTTAATTCATGTAATAATCATATCAACTATTTCTTTTAGAAATAGGAATACAGACTAAAAGGCTGCTTTTAATCATAAGAATTTACAATATATACATGGTGGATTTCAGTGAACTAACCATGAAATAGGAAGAATGAAGAGAGAAATCCTAGATGATAATTCAATAGGTTTACATATTTATATTACATGTAGTTGTATATAAAGCATTGACAAGTTGTCATTACTTCAGTTAAAGGCCCAAGTGTTGGATGAAAATGCCAAAAACTGGCCACAATATGTTATCACTTTTTGTGGTGGCATTAAAATGGAAAATTGTGGTGGCATTAAAATGGAAAATTGTGGTGGCATTAAAATGGAAAAATAGGAAACCTTTAGCTGTTATGTAACAGTTAGACTTACTTGTCTTTATAGAGATGTAAAATTCCTTCAGTGACTTCGGCCATTGGGTTGCCCGATCTAAAATGGATCACTCCAGACCCTGAAGGGCTATTGCTCTTAGGTCTTGTACCTCCACTGCCTGGGCGGTGATTATCATCTGAGAATGTCACTGGGGAGCTACGATTATCAATCGGTGAGAATCTTGCTGGGATGGGGGACTGACGTAGGCCCTTTGCACTACTCGTGCTAGTGTTTCGAGATCTTGATGTCCCTGAAGTAACACAGAATCTTAGTAAGATAATATAAAGGTGAATTAAAAAAGAAATAAGCTGAAACTCTTATATGGTCAAAACGTCTACTAATATATTCATATATAATGAATCGATATACCAAAGGAAAAAGTGATAAATTACATACCTGTAAATAAAAATTTACTTATCATGCCTAAAAATGACTGTTCTTACATCTAGACTTATATACCAAGGTACAATCAAAACTGACTAGAGAAAAAATCCTGTTACCAAAAGGTCTTAAATCCTGAAGGTGAACCCTTACACATACCTGCTTCTCCTTTCACCTTTGAGGCATAGGACATTTTGGGTTCATCTCTCGTCTCTGAATCATCTGCACCAAAGACATCAATACTGGCCTCTTTAGCACCATCAGTGACATCATCATCAGGATTTTCTAAAAGTCCAAGTTCCTCAAACTCAGTCACCATTTTACCAAGAGATTTCCCATATTGTTTTAACTGTTTAAGATGGACTTCATTATCTATTATGGTTAATTCACGGCCAGCTTTAGCAATAGCCATGTCTTTATTTATTTCAACTGATTTATCCTTGGGTGTATTTTCCCTTGACTTCTCTTGAGCTATGAAAGATTCCAAAATGTTCCTAGCTTCACCCTCAAGGTCAGATCTGTCAGCCATTTTGTTGTTGGTAGTTTTGTTATCAGAGTCTGGCTCCAGTACTACAAAGGAAAAAAGGAAATCAACACATGTAGAGCTTATGGAAAGGAATTTTTCTCTTTTATGGTATAATTTTGTGTCAAACCAACACCTTATACTAACTTACCTTTTTATGTTCTATACTACACAAGTAAAGGAAAAAGTAAGCAGATAATGACCACAGGTTTCTTGCGAGTCAATTCTGATCTATAATGCAACTATAATGCAGTAGCGATTAATCGATACATCGCGATATACATCGCCAAAGCTGATTCTGGCGATGCATCGATGTCTGAAACAAAACATCGATGTTTTTGAAAAAAATTAATTTGCTAAAAATCACCCTTTCTTATCTTATTTTGACGCAAATCGCTTACCTTTCTCATGTCTTATTTCATTTTCCAATGTTTACTGATATTCTTTCGCTTTAAAACTGTTTTAGCTATTCGAAATGAACCATTAATCCGTAAAAAAATTACTTTACTTTCATTTCACCTTTCTAGAAGTTCCCGGATGTACCGGATGTTCGGTATTTTAGTGCATTAGCGTTCGGTATTTCAGTGCACTTTTCTCGGACTTTTTCTCGATGTACATCGCGATGTGCATCGATGTTTACTACTGAAAATTGCCGATGCATCGATGTACGATTATGGCACATCGCGACAACACTATAATGCAGTACATTCATTTTCAATGTACTTCAATATGAAAAGCCAATATATCTTGAAATTAAAAACAAGTATGATAGAAACATCTGGACTTTAGTTAGTATAATAATAAATGCACTTATAAGACCAAGCAAAACAAAGAATACTCACATTCAAAGGGGATTGTTTCTATGGTTATTTCATGCATATACCGGCGCCCTCTATGGCATTCTATGAGGTCTTGTGGGAAATTATGTTGTGTATTATTAACAGCTTCTGCGTATGTTGCTTTAGGATGAGTATCCGACTCTTCCCCCAGGGACTCGTAGAATGCAGTAGCTGAAATCAATTCAGTTTTATGAAGAAATTAATTTCACTAGCAGAAACTTTGTAAAGTTAAGAAAACCAAAAATCTATTGTTCTTTTCCTATGATGTCATTTTTTAGGCCTATCTTTGTATTTTTCATGATGATATCACCGACAACAATGCTTTGTCACCTCCTTATTATTACTTCATTATTCATTATTATTTACTTTATGTCACTATTGGTGTCATCTCAGGATCTCATACAAGACACAAAGGACTGCAGAATAATACAGATCATTCTTTGAAAAAGGTAAACAATAAAATAAAAAAATTCACCTGTAAAATTTATTTCAGATTGAATTGGTTCTGCCTTTGCAGCTATTTCTAGCCTTACAACTACTAAGGAGACAGACATCTGAAGTGATTACGGTAGCCCATGAACATATCTACATATAGAGTCCCTTTTAGAGTATCCTCGAGCTTAGTGCGACTGAATAAACGGTAATTTGTGATGAATTAAAAATTTGTTAAAATTTACAGGAAGCTGAAAACCGGAAGTCCTTCATGAGAGCATGTGTTATTAAATTTTCAAAGATAGTCAAAAGTTTACTTTATATCAATCATCTCTCAATTTAAAGATAAAGCTTTATGTTTAAGACTTTCATCGTTTGTCTTATTTGTGGAAGTTCCTTTTGAAATCAAATATAAATTAATTGACAAGTTGTAATGCACTCTGGGTTATTAATACCAGCTGCTCCCTTATCTGTATTTACATGTTAAAAAGTTTGGTAAGACTGCCCTCATGGAGAAAGTAACATTACTCATTATTTAGAAGAATATTGATCACGAAACTCGACTAAGAACACAAACATATAGCATAAATCACGTACTACACTTTCAAATTAGATGATTTCTTGACAAAGTTAGATCTAAATCTAAAGTTTACATTTTTTATTTCAGTTTTTTCAGTTCAAGTTTTACAACATTTGACATTTTTTCAGAAGCTGAATAAAGTGTATAACTGATGAGAAGTTGAGCCGCTATAATCATGACTTCGTCTGTGCACACATTACTGCATCCTGTTAGAGTTCAGGAGCTAGTCCGTGGCTGGCTTCTAGAAGATACCCCAAGTTTCGACTATGGTGGATTCGTAATTGGTGACAAGATAGAAACGGCTGTTCTTCTTTGTAAATCCCCAGGAGTCCTGGCTGGTGTGCCATTTTTTGATGCGATATTTCATGAACTAGGGTGTGAAATAGAATGGCTTCATAAAGAAGGTACTTCACTGAGCCCTGTTTGTAAGGTCGCCAAAATATCTGGGAAAGTACGCCATCTATTATTGGGAGAAAGAGTTGCACTAAACTGTATAACAAGATCTAGTGGTATAGCAACATTTGCAAGACAATTAAATGACCAAAAGATGGCGTGCAAGTGGCATGGAGAGATTACGGGAACTAGAAAGACTACCCCAGGATTTCGACTTGTTGAAAAATATGCACTTCTTATTGGTGGAATATCTACTCATAGATATGACTTGTCATCGATGATAATGCTCAAAGATAACCATATATGGACTGCCGGGAGTATAACACAGGTATTATGATATACATGTACACAGCACTAGTCATGAAAAGTTTCCTCAATTGAGGCTGTATAAGTTAACCATGGGATTGTGATCAGCAATATAAGAGAGTGAGATTGAGTATTGTATATCAAAACCAATCACTCCATAGCAGATAACATTGTAAATGTATATGGTCACCCATATCAGGGGTTTCACTACAATTTCTCACAATGGAAAACAACCGGTGAAAATCACCTGTTGCCTCTGCTAATGAAACCCCTGCATATTAAGGTTTCCATTGTTACTAAACCTGCTATTTCTTTGATTTTATAATTCTGGGGTGTTCCACCTGCCTGAATATGGTTATGGTAAATGTAGCTGGCTGTGCCTTAACATAAAGCCTTGCAATCAGTTTCAGTTTCTTATCTGTTTTTAAGTGGTTAGGATGAAAAGTTAAAGTGAGATAGCAATTCTCACAATTTTAAAGCTGAGGTCCTATAGACCAATATCATTAAGTCCATCATGATAAATCTTGATATCTCATTTTTTCAGTTTCTGTAAAAACATAAGGATGTGATGAGTATCAGAATGCCAATTTGTATACTTGTGTGCAATGTCTCCATAAATAGAACCAATAATTATCAGCCTAGTAAATCTGTAAAATGCTATATTTTGGTTCTTTCTAGGCTGTTAAAGATGCCAAATCAGTTGGAGGATTCAGTACAAAGATCGAGGTCGAATGCAGAGGGTTTACTGAAGCCAAAGAAGCAGCCGAGGCTGGTGCTGATATTGTCATGTTAGACAATCACACTCCAGTGGTTAGTTAGTCGCTCCTTCTAAAAAGTGATATATCTAAAAGAGGTGTACAGTAAAACCTGTCTAAGGGAACACCTTTGGTACCTTTAAAAGATGTTCCACTACCACTAGGGAGGTGTTCCACTTACAAATGTTCATTAAGCATTAAGTCAGTTGGTCTTGGAACTCTGAAGTGTTCTACTAACAGAGGTGTTCCACTTCTAGTAGAGGTGTTTTACTTTACAGGTTTTACTGTATTTAACTGTCATATATGTTATATATATTGTAGTAATTTTGCAAAGATGAAAACCCCTTTTATCACAAAAGATAAGTTGAATAAAATTACTGTACTCCCAGTCTTTTTCGCATGCAATTTAGTTTCACGCTTTTCACGTTTGTGGTTAGCCTTGCCCAAGTCGGTATTTTTTACTTATCTGATCTTGAATTATTACCGGCGGTCATAATAGAAATCAAGATAAGTAAAAGAGACCGACTTGGGCAAGGCTAGTTTGTGGTAAATTTGTGAAAATTAATCTTCGCGAAATTATCAATTAAATCCCGGGGATTTGTGAAGTTTCTTGTTTCCTGGGACTATATTGCATTTCGTGTTTTGTAAAATGTTTGTCAAATGTTTTTAGGTGATAAATGGGGTACTAAGTAACAATGTCTGTTACAGTGTCCTATTAAATCAAATAAACCCAAAAATTACGATGTAATAGAGGTTAAAGTGCAGCGTGTTGTTGACCAAGATGACAAAGTATTAGGTGTACTGAGTGAAATTCGCAAGATTTAATAGTCGCGAAATCGTGTTTTCTCAAAATTCGCGTAATTTAAACTTGAATTAAACCGGGAGTACAGTAGTCTATAATCATAAATATAAACTCTTGTCAAATTATTTTTCGTGGGTCAATCAAACCAAAAAAATAATCATTCAAAAGACCAAAGTGCAATATAACATGCAGTCTTTTGCCTTCAAAATATGTTTTTCTAAGCATTTGCCCAAGCATTTGACAGTTTGATAATTTTGATGTTATATTTTTATTGGGTCAGTAACCTTCTGACCAGTCTCCTGACCACAAATCTTGGAAATTGTTATGATAAATTGATTAAAACAAATGAGAAAAATAATTAAATTTTCCAATATGCCATTAAGCCTGTCACTGCTATTTAGGTGGAATATCATCTTCAAATATATCAAAGAATAAATTGTACTACCTGAAAATTCCTGTTAAAATTCCTATGATGTTTAAAAGAGGAGGAATATTTACATTATTTAACTGAGTGTTTTTTCTTTATTTGAAATGCACATTGTTAACTTTGACAAGATTTTTTAGAATGCCCAGTGTTACAAGTAGTTTTATTACAAATATTTAGATATTCTTAATGTTTTTACTAATATTGAGATTTAATGAACATGATTTCTGTTTGACTATTGCCCTAGTCACAATTGCTCTGATTTTCTCTACGGCGCCCGGCCGATTGAGTATTTTGTTCAAAATTGAATACAATATTAAGCAAAACACTCAATCGGGCGGGCGCCGGCCGATGGATGGGAGCAAATGTGACCAAGGCATATTTGTTGCAATTTTGGGGAGCTTGTTTTGGACCATACCATATATTGATGCTCCAAGTACAGCCTTCATTGACAATGTGTTTTCAGCTTAGTATACCTCTAAAGCTTTTATAAATCTCAATAAAGCCAAGGTGATGTCTATTAATATCAGTCCCATATTGTCCACACATAATCGTACATATCAACTCATTTTTGAAATATGATTTTTTCAGGCCTTAAAGGAGGTAGCGGAACAACTGAAAAAAGAATTTCCAAATTTGCTAATAGAGGCCAGTGGTGGCATCACGCTGGATACCATTGAGCAACATTTTAGTCCTTACGTTGATGTGATATCTCTCAGTAAAACCACACAGGGATATGATACAGTAGACTTTTCCTTTAAGATAATTAAGGAAGGACATAACCCAGAAAATCCGCTTATATGAATGCAGGCTGTGTGGTGTGAAAGGACATGATGTCCCCATCGCCCATTGTCAAATAATATGAAGAGATATGATACCATGGACTTACTTTAAGATTCAAGAGGAAGCACACAACCAAGGGAATTTGCTTCAGAATCCAAGCATCATTGAGTAGATATTTTCACCTATCAATTCTTTCTTTGGAGCATGATTGAATATTTTATACAGTTCTGACCAATATTGGACAAAATATGCCAGTCATTATAATTTTATGTCACCATTTAGTTTTAGTTAGTTAGATACAGTAAAACCTGTTAAGTGAAATACCTCACTAAGTGGAACCCCTTTGTAAGTGGAACACTTTTATGTCCAGTGAGCCATTGGTTTAAGGTTAATAAAACCTCTGAAAGTGGAACACCCACATCCCAAGTGGAACACTTTTAGTGGAACCAACGATTTTCAACTTACACAGGTTTCACTGTAGTTATTTATTTTTGTCGCACATAATATATATTCTGTATCCATAATGCTAATTGTAGGTTGTTATGGTTTTTAGCTCACATAGTGTGAGTTATTATTATCACCCACTTGTCTGTCCATCCGCCTGTGTGGATGTCCTTCTGTCTGTCTGTCAACACATTGATGGCTCATTTGAAATTATTCGCAATCAATTCAAATGTTTTTACCCACTTGTTTGTATGGCAATCCCTCTGTCCATCCATCCGTACCATAATAATTTGAATTCCGCTGACCCAATATAATTTATATGCATATGCCCTATGTGAGTACAAGTTCTGCTCAAAAGCCAATTTCGAAAATGACTGCCAGTTTTAAATGGTTGCCAAGTGCCACCCCCTCTGAAAATTAGTTGTAAGTTATAGTTTTCGCTGGCCACTATGAATTTTGCTGATTTTATAGATCACACAGATTTGTGATGAGTTTTCATGTTTCAAGGGTTTGGTCTCATTTCAGACATTTTATTATTTTTTATTATCATTTTACCACCAAAACGGGGTTATGATGTCCATTTTTTGTGACGGCATTTGGAGATCGGCGGTTGGTGCTTGGTGTCTGTAACAAATTCTTAAAACTTCCAATAACTTAATAAATGAGCCAGGCCACAGGAAAAGGGGTCTTATCACAGATTTTTTCAATATTCCGATTTTTTGTTTATCTTAAAAAGCAAAAAGAGACCTTTCAAACTAGATAACAGCAACTCCGCGGAGTAGCAAATCCCAACGAACAAAATATCAATTAGCGAATTCCAATCAATTATACTCATTACTTTGGTTAAAATTGAAAAAATTAGATTTTAAAATTGCGAATTCCTGCAAAGCAGCCATTTTGAATTTTCTGAGATACAAATCTGAAAAATAATACCATAATTGTGATCTACTCCAAAATTCCTTCAATTTGAGTTTAATATAGCCATACTTTGAAGGGATCGAAAAATTATTGCGAAATCGTACATTAGACGGCCATTTTGAATTTTACGAGGCTCGAATCAGAAAAAAGATACAATATTTGCAATCTACTCTTAATTGCCTTTTATTTGAGTATAATAACGGCAACTCCGCGGAGTAGCAAATCCCAACGAACAAAATATCAATTACCGAATTCCAATCAATTATACTCATTACTTTGGTTGAAAATGAAAAAATTAGATTTTAGAATTGCGAATTCCTGCAAAGCAGCCATTTTGAATTTTCTGAGGTACAAATCTGAAAAATAATACCATAATTGTGATCTACTCCAAAATTCCTTCAATTTGAGTATAATATAGCCATACTTTGAAGGGAACGAAAAATTATTGCGAAATCGTACATTAGACGGCCATTTTGAATTTTACGAGGCTCCAATCAGAAAAAAATACAATATTTGCAATCTACTCTTAATTGCCTTTCATTTGAGTATAATAAAGCTATACTTCAGAAAGATCTAAAAATTAGCGAAAATTTCTGTTTTCCTGTCCCCCCATACATGGCCCCTGGGGGTCAGGATGAAAAACACGGAATATATGTGAAATAGATAAATGTTGTGAATACACTACCAAAATTTCAAACAATAATATTAATTACTTTGGTTTAGAATGAAAAATTTATGATTTTTGCGAAAAAGTCCCGTCATTTTTAAAGCGGCGGCCATCTTGAAAAAAATTTTTTTTGCGTAAAACTATTCACCAATATACATCTTTCCACTAAATATGAAAAAAATCTGTCAACTAGTATTTGAGTTATCTTCCGGACAGACGGACGGACTGACTGACTGACTGACTGACTGACTGACTGACGGACTGACAGACTGACGGACGGACGGACGGACGGACGGACGGAGGGCTTCACTATATCCCTAACGAACTTCGTTCGTTGGGATAATGAGCCATGGCTTGTGTCTTAACATTTTCCCTTGCATATATAGACCAAAAAGTCTGATTTGAATTTAGCACACTTTTGCCTCTGTAGCACTAATGCTAATTTTTGTGATAAGACTGGTTTTCCTATGGCCAGGCTCAAATACTGTTTAGACTGACTTTGGTGTTTTCCAAAATCTTCTACAAGTTTTCAGAAGTTCAAATCTGACTTTATATTTAAGATTTGACCTTCGGCGACCTTTTCAAGGTAAAAAAAGGTAAAAAAGTTGTTTTTTTCAACTTGCTTCAAATTGACCAATTTCTTTTTCAAAATCGTCTAGAAGTTCTCAAAAGTTCAAATCTGACTATAGATTTGACCTTCAATGACATTCACAAGGTCAAAAAATATTTGACCTTCACTGACCTTCTAAGGGTCTTATAAGATTTGACAACTGACTTAAGGTTGAACTAATAATATTGTGAGCAACTAGGTGGTGACATTTTGTCATGTAAATGCCTTGTTTTAGACATACCTTTGATTCATTGGCGAGATATGTATGTAGGTGTACTCAAGGTCAGCGTTTGTTGGAGGAGAAAATTAGAAACAAAATAAATTATATTAATGATAACAAATTATTGTGCCACATTGTGAAACAAGTCAAGAAACCAAACACATATTCTTTATTCTTTCAAAGAAATGTCCAGAGCTTAATAGCCATTATATTTATTTTCTTGATTTAAAAAGTCAATGTACATTTATTTGACATATATATAGTCCTGTCCTAAATTAGAAATGGTAAGTTATAAACATTATCATTTATTAGCTGCACTATATGAGTATAAGGGTGTCTTTTGTTCAGCTGTAATACATTCCCACCATCATCTGCTTATGTCTCTAAGCAAACCGGAGGGTTTGGACAGTTTCCTGTGTTTGGTGGCGGAGCATCTGAAAACATACGGTCCCTAGCATAGCTGTATGGCCCATCCCTGGGGTCAAGAGGGATCTCTGCCCTGTCTATGTTTCCATCAGGCCCAGAGCCCCAGAATGTAACCTGTAAACACATGAAATTCCGTTGCTGAGAAATGAGATATATTATTAAGATTATTAAGAATTTAAATATTGAGACATCAATTATGATTGAAGTTTATCTGCATATAAGTGTCACAAATGAGTCTAACTTGGTATCAACAAATGATAATAAGGGTTTCAAAACAAAACTTAATATTGGTATTAAAAGGGCAAACAAACTGTCTATATGTTGTTAGTACTGTCATCACTTTATATAATACTGGCTCAGTTCAATCATTCAGACATGGCCATAACCATCGCACTATACAATGTAGCTCATTTTAACGATTACCTGGTCACCAAATATTTCAACTAGGCCCAGGATACTGATGTCAAACTTATCAGGGTTTTCTTCATCTCTATCTAGAGTCAACTCTATCTGGCCATATGTCAACATAAGGTCACCTGGAAATGGAAAGATACTTACATGGTTTACTCTCTTCCCTTCCCATATGTGTTAAAATAATACACTTTCATTTTATAGATGTCACTTGTTGTAAATGAACACTTGGTATGTAGGTAATCTATTGTAGATTGTCTTCGGGATATTGAGTTCAAAGAAATATACTAAGGAAGTCTAGATCTTTATGAAGTTTGATGTAATTTCCAACAATTTATAAACCATAGATTCCAACATTCATTAATGTAAGATTTTGCAATGCTGTCTTGTGAAAATTTTTATTTTTTTCGGATTGTTTGATATGTAGCACAATCACTAACCTAACATGAAATACTCAACCTTTGGTTTTGGCGTAAGGAAGGAACAATCCACTTGTGATATGTTTTACCAACAAAGTATTGAGTTCAGTGCTTAAAATCTTAATTCATGTACAAGCCATCCACAGCTAATATGTATTACCTGTGAAGTCATCATCGGGATCATCAGGGTATATAGAAATGGTCACATTCCCATAGGCAAAGTTACCGAAGGTCCCTGTGTAGGCATCCAGAGGGCGCCCTGCCTGACGACGTTTCCTAAGTTTTTTCACCTTACGTCGTGGATTTTCATCCATATCAGCCAGAGCTTTGAAGAGCTTGTTCATGTGTTTATCCATAAATAGATTATGTGTTTTCTTTTGCTTGACTGCCTTTTTTAGTTGGTTGAGTTCATCTTTAGGGAGATTGCGGATGATTCCCTGCAGCATTAGTTTCATCCCTGGGAAGTCTTCATCCTAGAAGCATAAGTAATACATTCACTTCTGTGGTATCAGTTGGGTTATAGAACCCAGGGTTCTAAGACATTATTCAGTTGTTCTCAGTTCTATTATTGAAATAAGGATTCCAACAAAACTTATGGAAATGTTTGCATATTAAAAACATGAGTACATGATTCATGAATACATTCTCTTCAGTTAACTAAAGATTTATAATAGCAGATGGTTCGGCCTCCTTGATATATGCTGCAGTATTTTAAATTTTAACCATGATCAGCTTGGAGCAAATGGATTTTGAACTGGATTTAAGGCAGCTTAATTTTAATGATGCTAAACTCCAAGATGCTTCGATGCGTGAGAGTTCTCTATAGTGCTGTCATTACAACAGGTGGGGGCAGGGTTGCCTCACCATTACAGCCTCAGCTTCATCTTCAATGTCTTCATTCTCTTTGTCTTTCTGTATGAGACCACACACAGAGGAGATATTAACAGTTGGTTCCACCCCAAGAAGGATATCAATGGCAAACCTCGAAGCCCTACTTGGACTGCCCGGGTTGTTAACTGCCATGCCAACTCCTATGTTCCTGTATGGCAACATCTGTGTTCTTGAACTGTAGAATAACAAGCTGCCACCGTGTGATACAGATGGATTACCTTAAAGTGAAAAAGCACAAGGGATTACATAAAACAAATGGTTGGCTAATTGTCTCACCATTCCATCTTCATTTTCAAGATCAGCCTCTTGTTCCTCTTTGTCTTTCTGTATAAGGCCACACACTGTAGATATGTTAACAGTTGGCTCTACCCCAAGAAGGATATCCATGGCAAACTGGGAGGCCCTACTGGGACTGCCTGGGTTGTTAACTGCCATGCCCACCCCTATGTTCCTATATGGAAGCATTCCCATGCTTGATGTATAGAACAGAAGACTTCCTCCATGTGATACTGTTGGGTTGCCTTAAATATGAATAAGTTATTGTCATTTTAATCAACTAGTGATGCATGGTCTATGAATTGAAGATATGATTTATATATTCAGCTATCGATACCTCATTAAAAGTTAAATGACGAAAATTCACATTAATTCCCAATCCATTATCTACTATAGCTGGTATGGTTTCTTTATAACACCCATTAAACCATGGTCTTTCTTACCTCTATACCAGCCCATGCCCCAACCCAGTCCGTAGCCTACATTGCCCCTGAACCATGGTCTGTCAGGCTTCGTGCTGCCACGTCTCACTAGTCGCCTCGTAATTTGTGAAGTACTCCTGACATCATCAATGATCTGAGGATGTGTAATTTCTTCTTGTATGTTGTGCATCTGGAAGTTCATCCAGCGCCCCCAGTCCTCTGCTGTAATTGCTACTCCCCCAGCACCAGCAGCTCCACGGGCAACCCCTCTATAATCAACAAAACGGCTTCATGACGTGACCCATTTTTATTAAATCCTACATTGGGAATAGGTTCAGTTATAATACAGTTTATTAAACAAGTTTGCATATTTTAATGCTTGTTTTCTTGTACATTGGTACATTATTATTATAAGAAATGTGGCATATCTTGTCGCAATGCATATCCAAGTTCTCCAACAACTCCAGAGACGTACCAAGGATTTTTCAAGCGGATTCATCGACTAAGAATAATCTCCATCATCATACATATATATGATGGTATCAAAATGGGTACAGAAACACAGCAAGAAAGTATTCCAAAATGCCTCCTGTAATGTTAACTCACCCAAATCGTGCCATGTCCAGTGGTCCAAGGATGCTTTCTCCCAGGAGGCTCACATGCCCTCTAGCCCACCCATCATAGCCAGTACTATTCCCAAGCAACAATGTTGATGTCCTGGTCATCCCCAATTTATCCCAGAATTCTTCTTTGAGAAGTTGGTCCCATGTTTTTCCAGAGATTTTCTCGACAACATAAGCTGCTAGTCCATAGAGGATGTTATTGTAATCGTAGTTATTTCTTATTGGTGATGTCGGTTTCAGGAAGCGGATTCGTCTACAAGTAACAGTGATTTAAGGAAAAATTAATAGTTTTAGTCGGTATGGTAGGGAGTATATTTGAATCAAATTTTAACCTTATTCCACCACATAACTTTCATTTTTGTAGACTTTTTGTATATGATTCAAGGTTAATAACTTATTTTCTTACTTTTACTGGACTAGCTGGTACAATCCTGAGGTCATTCATTTTTGAGTTATAAAGAACAATAGAGATGTGATTTGATTGGTTGAGACAAATGAAAAAGTTTCTAATGAAATAGATATCATTTTAGATTGATTCTTGAATTCTGTGAGTGTTGTCTGTTGAGAGCAAAGATATTATTAAATGTGTAAATAAAAAACTGCAAAGGTTTCTGTCTTGAATGAATGCACAAGTGCCAAAGGAAAAGGACCAAAAATGTTTCAGAACCCAACAAGAAAAAGAAAACATCTAAGTGAATTGAAAAAAGCGATAGGTAAGAGAGATATCATTACATGTGTAAATTAAAAACTGCAAAGGTTTCTCCCTTGAATGAGCGCACAAGTTCCAAAGGAAAAGGACCAAAAATTGTTCCAGAACCTAACAAGAAAAATAAATTATCTAAGTGTACACCAGTCATAAGGAAAAACAAACCCCAACTATCCCAAACCATAATCCAATGTGAAAAGAAACATACAGGTGATACCATTTTAGATTGAGTTTCATGTACACAAGAAGTACATACAAAATTTAAAATTCAGTTTCAGTGTTGTTGATAAACAATTTCTTCAATATTTCTTTTTGTTTCTATCAATTTAAACGGCCGGGCCATCTTGAAAATGCACTGAACGAAAAACATGCTCACCAAAAATGATCGCCAAATTAAAGTCAAATACAATACATGTTCCTTGACCTATGGGTGATACCATTTTAGAGATGAGTGGGTTGAACAAACTTTAGTTTTGCATTGATTATCATTTCATGTGTAAAAGTGGTACATACTGCATGAGTTCCTCTCTGCTGAATGTGTTTGCTGCCAGGATGACATCATGGCCTGGTATACCATGCCTGTGGGCCAACAGGTCTCTCAGACTCATCTCATTGGTCCGTAGCATATCAATGAAATATACATCCTCACCCTGATCTCTCAGTATTTGGTGCACTGGAGTATCCCAGTCGTAGCTGCATTGATAAGCAACAATTAATGTGTTAAATGATTAATGTTATACGTGTATTGTGTTATAAATTGGTGTTCTACTTTATTAATTATGCGTCGTGATATTTCACATTTTTATTATACTTAACTGGATAGTAGTGGTAGTGGAGCGATTATATTATTCTTAAATGTGTGAATACTTGAAACATATTTACTGTCTAATGACAATTTGACTAATTGGCAGGAATCTCGAAAATGAAATTTTTTACTGTACTGGAAAAGTAGAAAGATTTTGTTGACATTGGCTATTTTCATTAATGGGATTTATTACACCTTGGTATTGCTGTTATCTAGTTTATTTATTAATTTCTGAATATATTTCATACTTGGTGTTCTGCAAGACATGTCCAATAATGGTTCCTGTGAAGTGCTTAGAGCAGGAAGCTATAGGAAACACAGTGGAAGTAGTAGCAGGGATGTCATTCTCTGTGCCCTCATTATCTACTGCTAATCCATAAGCTAAAAAAATGTTTCTTAAAGGTTAGACACCAGACCATAGCCATTTGGGGCGTTCGAGGGTCCTGAATAATTTTTTACAAAATCATGCATTTTTCACCATTTTGAGGATTTTTCAAGTGATTTTGGCCTGTGGTTGTCAAGTTTGAACCTCCCCCCCCCTGGATACTGTTGAAAAGTGAACCTACTTCCTGTGAAGACAGTCTCTCCCCCAAGTTTGAACCTCCCCCCTGGATACTGTTGAAAAGTGAACCTACCTCCTGTGAAGACAGTCTCTCCCCCACGCACCATGCTTACAATCATGCCTGTGTGGCTGGAGCACTCCCTCACCTCTCTCATAAACTCATCCACACGCGTCCTCTCCTCTGGGGTCAGAGGCTGAGGCTGCACCCCTGGGGCCAGAAAAGCCACCAGGATGATCTGGAGTAGCAGCAATTCTTTTCTAGCCATGTTTGCCTGATGGGCTCATAGACTGAAAAAGCTTTATTGTATGTTCTTTACATCATATGATTTGATAGCTTTTGAGCAGCAGAGGGAACTGTCTGTTGTTACCATCATGCACTGGGGATTGCTATCATGTGATGAATGTTAGCCAATTGTGTTGCAGGATTTGTCAGTTGCAGGTCCTTTTTATCATTGGATGTTCGAGGAATATAAAGTCTATGATATGTTTTATTTTTAAAATGACTCATGTGACCAGTGGATGTTTTCAAAAGTCAAAAACACTGTTCTGAAACATATTTTTTCTTCAGATGTGACTACACTGCCTTATTTCACTCAAACATAGATAGCACTATGAGATGTTCCCTTGTGCATAAATAGTACAGCACCAATAACCAAGCATAAGTCTCTCATAGAGTCAAAGAGTGATAATATCACCTCTAGTGGCTCTCTTATCTTGTCACTGGTCATGAATTCTATGTCAACAACCTTTTCAACATTATTTGTGTCTTTGTTTAGCTTTTCATCAATTCAAGTATCTCCAGATATCCGCCTGTCTGTTGTGGTGGTGTCTGACATTGAACTTGTACAAATTAAAGATGATATTATAAACAACATTATGAACAGCTTTAAACAAATCAATTTAGATTAAATGGTAGTGTACTTGGAATGTACATGCTTTCAATAAGACTGAAATTACTATACTATGTGAGCCCAGTACCCATGGTACTATTTATTTTATCCAAGTTAATGAGGTGAGAAACTGAAACCTTTTAAATCTTAATCTGGGCTAATACATGTATACATGTATTTTTATGTTGATGAATTAAAACACTACAAATACATTTTGTATTTTCATGGTCACACACATCTGATTTTGTTTGTTATATTTGCCACCTTTTCTGTCATAGGGGTAGGGGACAAGTTGTGATTCTTTTCTCAAACTTGTAAAGAAATTTCTGCTACAGTTCTACAATTTGATGGTTACTATGCAATGAGCCATTTTTGATATATCTGTTTTTACATCAAAATGTCACAAGCTTTGACAATAGACGAGTCTGTTTCATATTATATATAGCAATTCCCAATCCAGTAGGGCTCAGTAGTATATGTTGCATATTAATGTTAAGTACACTACCCTCAATAAGTTTGGCAAGCAGAAGTCTCCTTTTGGATGACTTATTAAAAACTTATTTGTGTTTGCCGATTCAGGAAAAATCATCTTTGTCATATATTTTGAAATATTGTATTTAAGGAACAAAATTAAGCTTCAAACATTGACAGACTATGATATGTTAGTGAATGAAAACATCCACTTGCTATACTTATGAAGGGGGGTGTATCAGTGAGTTTCAGTTTGGCAGGTATTAGCAGGTATTTGGCTGGGTCCATTGACAACAGGGTCTTGATGAAATCTGCATAGACTGCCGAATATTTTTTCATGAAAAGTAGTTTCATTTTTGGGATCATCACATTGATTTAATAACATAACAAAAACAAGTTATATTTTATATACATTTTCCAAACATTTTTATTTTTAATAATTGCTCGTTCTTGCACAATTTACACATGGACATTTTATTTCAATAAATCTTTAACCTATCACCCCTTGGTGTAAACAATAAATGAACCATGACCACTTTAGAAGAGTCCATCTTAGCACCATGGAGGGGTGCAAGGTTGGGCAGGTGTCCCCAATATTCTGTATGTTCATTCAACTGACCCGGACACACCAATTATAAACATTGCATTCAGAGACATCTTTTGAACAGTTTGAAATACAATCTGATAATATTAAATCCAATACATTTTTGTCATAAATATATTAAGTTGCATATATAATCAACTGACCTGAACACGGGAGGAAAACGCCCTCTATAAATGCACCTCCTATCTCCAGAAAAACACCATTTTCTTCACAATACTTCATTTCGCATCAAAACCCATGAATGTATATCAAATCCACACTACTAATTTTGGGATTTTACATAAATTCAATGGCATCTTTATACAAAAATTTGAAGATTCGTGAAAACATGGGATTTATGAAAAGATATATGAAAACCAAGGACTTCTATATGAAGGTGAACTAAGTACAAATAGTAAGCTTATATTCTTAACCTTACTGGACGAAATCAATCCACTATTATCCATAACTGATGGTCACCATGGTGATTTGCTGAAGCACCATATAAACCATAATAACAAACTCCTCAGTGCCATCTTTCATGGATAAAAGTAATTATTGCCAAATTAAGCCAAAGGGCACAGAATTGTTCGCCTTCCCCCCGGAGTCCTTTATCTAACTGTACACTCAAACTAGCCTAGGGATTCTACCTATATTAAAGCCTTAAATATTTCAATAATTAATGTATACAATATAACTTAGACCCTGTACGTACTTACAATGGCCTTCAAGGCCCAAACTAACTGTACACTAGTTCATAGTTTGTGACCTGATATCTGCCGACATCGCACAATCTTAAACGTCTCAATAGATGTCTCTATATGCAATATGAATGCTAATTTGGCACATGTTTTGGTTAAGGTGTTACGTGCTGTGTTAGGTCAGAACTAAATCTAATATAGTACGGAAAACTGACACCAGAGGACCTTGGTGTGCGAGCGTAACCATGGTGACATCACTACGCTATGTCCATCTATTAGCTAACAGATCTGTTGATATCTTTATACATAAATACACTGTTTACAGTAGAGACATTAACTACCTTCTTTATAAATAGACTTAGGACATACATATATATACCCGATTTTGATAAATTTTACATTGCTTTTTTCATATTACATTTTTGACACTGTTACAGATAACTCTATTATTATTACTTCATATAACCAGTTACGGCAAAGTGCAGAGGATAAAATACCTCAATCTTTCTTCATAATTTATTACAAGTTGAGAGATTGCATCACCCACAACTTTGAATGTAACCAGAATCACATTATACTAGGTCGGATTTCGTGAATACAACTATATAACATATTATTATTACGAATTATTGCATTTTACACAGTCACTTAAAATTTTTAAAAGACAAGACGGAGAATCGTAAATAATCTGGTGCACTATCTAAAACAACTTGTGCATTGAACAAAAAATAACAAATGCTTGCGTTTTTATGCATATTAACATTTCGATCACTTTGTTGTACAATCACAAAAAATGAAATCTAAAAATTCTAGTAAAAGTGCGTGTATGATACGTATATATAAAAGCTCTTTTTTAAAATTCATGAATTTAACATCGCTCCGACAGAAATGCAGTTTGTTCATTCACCGTAAAAATTCAAAATGGCTGACATTCCCCGGTTCATCAAGATTAACCAGAGACGTCGAAATGCCTAAAAATTAAAAATTGTTAAAAGTGTCATGAAACATTTTGCGAGAGTAGATCTTAATATTCATGTAGAGGTAGCATTGAATGAGACACAAGGATCCATTTGAGATCATGCCTTCTCTCAACCAATCAAAGATAAGGAAATCTGAAAATTAGGTCTAATTGAGGTCAAAATTGAGAAATTCACCTTCGAAATTAGGCTATTACTTCATGATAATTGCCGATAAAGGACATCTCCTTTCACATTTTGTGTTTAAAATATGATCTCGAAATGAAGTATGGAAAAAATAAAGGCAAATTAGGATTAATTTTTTCAAATGAAGGATGTGAGAGAATGCATGACCCCCTTGAATCTAGAATGGGATGTGAAAACAACAAAATGATTGCTTGGGTTTCACCCCAAACGTAAAATCTCATAGCAGTGATTGAGCCAGACAAAAATTCCCGACACATAGGCAGACTCGTTGTACAATCGGGCCTTACAGTCAAACAATAACGTAACATGACGATTTCTTCAAAACCAATGTCTTGTTTTAACTGATCCACCGTTGGGGCTAAATGGAATTCTTTTACGCCATATGTGAGTCTTGGATTATTCCTGGCCATGATGCTCATAATTGCCCTACCTAAACCTAACACTATAGCTACCCTATACTGTACACTTTAAGCTTAGTTTCTGTACATAACAAATATGCTCTCTGAACAATGCAAAAAGAGGAAAAACATTTGTTCAAAATCTCACATCACCTTTAACCCATTTACTTAATTTAAAATAATATTATAAATAACCAGATAAGTTATGCGATTGATGAAGAAGTAAATATTATGATGCATAATGATCGGGCATAAATATATGCTCAATATATGTTAGTATATACTATATATGTTGTGAACTTTTTACACTGTGTACATCATCATTTGTCCTAACTTTACACTAAAAGGTCGCAATACAGCCTCGCACAACTTCCCATCCTATATAAAAATAGCTTTGTTAAAATGTAAGAATACCTTGCCATGACAAGCCAGATGAAAATTTGATATTTTCTTGTGTTTGGCGTCCATTTTGGCTTTCATGACAAGAAAACGTCATTTGGCATATCTAATCCTGTCATGACAAGACATAAAACTACAATAGTAAACTGGGTTAAAATAGCAAGCAAGACCTCTTGTAACTTTTCAAGTTCACAGATGTTATCTTCTAAGTTCTCCTGTATATATATATATACAAAACAGTAATAAATAACAATGAATAGATAATGTACAGTATAGCCATCTCATCAAAAATTTACAAAAACATTGTTTTTCCTAAGTACATTTGTGTTAAAAACCCTACTGTGATAAACCTAGAGAAATTGTGCGACAATATACTACAGACTCCCTCTATATATTAACATTGGTACTAAATTCCAGCCATTTTAAGTGTAATTGTCCGCAGCGTAATATGCCCTTCAAATATACTGAAAGGTGGCAATCTCATTTCAAAACTGATAGGTGCCAGTATTACACACCGTAAGTAGGAATTTCTACACATATTCCTCACTAATTCCAAGTTTTGAAAACAAGCCCACCGATACAATTTATTCGAGGATCAAATTGTGACCAGCGCGGGCAATAAACTTGCAGTCAACGTACAAGTTGCGAATACAATATTCCAATACACAAAATATATACCATAAAACGGAGATGTATATGATTCTCCAAATTTACAATATAGATACAATGTTTATATTGCTTTTATATGTTGTGTGGACAAGCCACGAATAAGTATGGCCACCATAAACGCCCCCAAAAGGAGGTAACTTTTGTAGCATTTCACCATGATTTCTTCATATTTCGATGCTAAATGTAAATCTACACTGTCTTCTACTCATCTTATCTAACTTGTAGAACTCTTCAAAAAAGGAGGTAAAATAAAATAATCATTGTAGGCTAATGAGACATTGTTTTGTAAGTTGTTATGACAACATCATGAGAATTCTAGGTACTGATTGAATTATGAAAAAAGAGGACCTCAAAAAACACTATACATATACTGTAGCTGAGAAAATTCAGCCAGTTGTAGAAATCAATGAAGAACTAAGCTAAAAAATTGGTTTTACTTTGTTCCGGTTTTCGTTGCATCGCTATATATAAAGCATTAGAGAGAAGATACCCCTTTGTTCGAAAATGCTTAGAAGAGATTACATCTAGTCTACATCACTACACAGCAAAAACTACTACTAAGACTACAATATTTATACAGCTTGGTCCGGGTAAAATACCCAGCCATTTTGGTTTCTGAAATATGCCTCTCCAGCGAGCTAGTGAAACCTCCTTTGTATATAGATAACATGTACATAGTTTCGTGTATACATATAGTTTATATATCGTCAATATACACCGACTGAGAGCCTCGGCAGATCTGGATCGGGAACACAATCCCTCGCATTAATCAAATATTGTACATTTATTTCTTTATTACACTCAGCCTCCTTTTGGACGAATCCCCAAGTCCTATATGATTATTAAATCAGGTCTGGGGCATTATTATTAATATTATCGAGATTGCTTTAGTTTGTAGTTTATCGTATCTGCATTGGTTCCTATATATCATGGCTCCATTAAAAGTTACGTGCGAATGCCCCAGTTGACTGGCCCCCAAATCCAGCCTGGAAAAGATTTAAAATACAAAATTTAAATTTTATCGATACATATAGTTTGTATGATCTGCTAAGTAGGTTCATCCACTTTATTCGGTGTATTCATGCATAAATCAATACTCTTATATTTTGAAACTGAAATTATCATGAAACTTTTGAGATTGAAGTCTTATTATTTGAATAGTGTTGATTCTAAAACTGTTTCCATACTTTCAACCAAGTATCTTAATTTTTAAAACATGTTAAAATGGCAATTTAATTATCTCCAGGTCCATGTGGGAGATATCAAGCATACACCATGCACTAATATACTTAACTACTGCACTATTGGATCATCTAATAATATTCAGTAAAAAGATTGGGTTATCAAAAATATAAGCTTGTATGTTTCTCTGTTGTGAGCCTATACACTCTGGTATGGATATCTCAAACATTTGAATACAAGTTTTTTGGTCTGGGTGTTAAAACTCTCTCAAACTTGCTCGATTAAGTTTATATAGCTTGAGTTACAAGCAAGGGATAGCTGATATTTTAACTCTGTTGAGCTGTAAATTGTTATTTTGTCAAGCTTATGTTTTAGCTAAAAGCAAATGTTGTTATTAATAAGGGGGCATAAATTCAAGATAGATTCTAGCTCATGGCTGATTTCTTAAAAAATATACCTCAATCTGAAATTTCCCAATAAACTAATTAAATCCACATTTTATCATAGAATCTATATTGTGGCAAACACAAACTTTCAGAAAATAAAGATGGAGTTTCAAAAAGAATTCTTACTTTTATTTCAAACGCATGCTACTCATGATGTTACACGCTATTGCTACATGCTACATGTACATTCTACTGGACACTCAGTACTTAATACAGAATGATAATTTCTTATTTTGCCATTGATTGTCTCGATTTTGCCATGATATGTTTTAAGAAAATTCAACCATTATATAATATCAGATCACTCCATTTAATATGACCATCACAAATCCGTATGCAAAATAAGAAATTATTTCAAACTGTAACCGTAGCATACGACATGAACTAGAGACTACTGAAATACCTCAATCTCCTTTGCATTCACAGCGATACTGTTTTGATCCTCAATGGAAGCCATTTTGAAATGCTGGTATCAAGGTGCCCTAAAGGTCAAGGTCAAATGTGACAAAGGTCAGTAAGTGCAAACATATCAAAAACAAGTAAAGCATAGCCAAATATACAAGTGTGTCTAAAATATCATATTTAGGGGTATAGATATGTTCCAGAATCAAATCAATTTCAAAAAATGTTGAATTAAAAATATTAAAATTCTCTATAAACATTTTTGATCAAGACCATGTAAAATAGGTCAGACTTAGGCTTTGCTAATTGATAATCGAAATAATTTGAGAGAACAAAACTTTTTAGTTCCATGATATTCAGACACACTTGTTTCTTCCACCTCCCAGAATGCACCAAACAGGAAGTGGAGACAAGGATATTATAACAATGCAAACGTTGTGTAAAATCAGCGAAATAGGTTTGAATGAATTATAGGCTAAATTCTATCGTAATACAGTATTACATACTTGTGCAAAAAACAATTTTTATCTTTCATTTTCTGATTGCTCGTCAATAATTATAAAAAAAAATAGATCTTTTTTTCAGATACACGTAAAAGATGGAATTATAAATTTGGACATATCCTTTACCATTGAATGGGAAGTTGTTGAGGAGAACAAGCAATGTGTTAAAATTAATGATTTCAATGGCAAAGGATACATCATGATAAACGGTTAAATATATCTGTAACATGGATGTACATGTAGTTGGCAGAGAGGTTTAATTATTAACTAAACTAAACTAAGAATAAGCAAAAACCTCGCACCAGGAATAAAAGCCAAAAATTTAAAATTCAAATCTGACAATAAGACTTTTCCCAAGCAAAATTGTTAATCCAAGCTGATTGAAAAGGTTTCAAAATCAAAAATTATGAAAAATGTCTGGATTGTCATGTTTCAGATCATAAATCTATCCTCCCTTCACCCCTTCTTCATATATTTTCAGTCAACATTTGATTGAAACTTTAAATCTCAACAGGATATCAGAAAAATCAGTTTGTTGCAATTTGTGCAGACGACAGTAGCCATGACACACCACACAAAAGATTCAGGATAGAAAGCAAAGATAGAAACGTACTCTGTTGCTTACAGCTAAAGAGGTTGGGAACCCGGATGGTTGTGGACTGCTTGCCTGCACATAACCTGATGAAATGTCGGAGGAATTGTACAGATCAAATCCTGCGGGGCTGTTTTGTGCGATGGATCGGTTGTTGCCGGGCGATGTGGGGCCTCCATAACCAGTTGGAGCTCCGTAACTGTTCATAACTGCAAGGGAAGTCAGATCAGCGGCTATTAGACGGACAGTGGCGGTTAGCACACATGTCACTCGGTGTTACAAGAAGACAGGGTGAGCAACAATAACAAACAAACAGTGTAAGCACAAAGCTGCCTAATTTATACATCATACATGGATATCTTCCTCACCCCTCTCGCCCCTCTCCCCTCCCTCCCTGTGCACAATTAGTGATATTAAAGACATCCACATGAGAAATCGTGTTAAAATATGTTGTCAACGTTTTTTGGTTTTCATAAAGGAGTAACTGTATATCGAATGTTTGCATAAAAATGAATGTTTTTTTCTGATACACCATTTGTATAAAGTAGGCAAGCAAAATGCTGTTCAAATATTATGCTCTCCAATAACCATGCACAGGTTAACTTCAATGCAAAGCTGAGCATGTATTTCATCAATCCACGCATTTTTACACACATGTGCTCCGAGCCTGCTCTCAAAAATATCCCAAATCACAACTGCTGATTTCCAATTGTACAGGGTATCCATAAAGTCTCTACATGCTACACAGACTTGGTATCATAATTGTAAAGCAAGTCTATATGGACACTCTGTATTTCAAGATACAGGACATTTCAAAAAGATAATTGGACCTCAGAAATCGTCATTTGCAATATTTTCAAGAACTATAAAGCTCTGGTTAATCGAAAAATTCAAGAAACATTTATGTTAGAGATGACAGAGATAACGATTATTCAATAAGTATTGATAATATATTTTCCTTGTGATAAATGATGATTATATGGAATAACAAATATTTTTACATGATATACGAGACAATAATATAATTACAATGATCCAAATAGTTTATATTTTAATAGCTACTGGTTCTATATACTAAAGAGGTAGCAGGTAGAATAAGGTGGTATTTTGGGGGTAAAATAGAGGGGATAATAGATTAGTTCTTAAAGATTAAACAATGGGGGAAATAGGTGTTAAATTAAACAAATATAAAATAAGTAAAGGTGATAGAACACAAAATTAGATATAAATAATTGATTTAGATTTAAAAATAGGAAGATAGTATAGTAAAAGTATCGGGCCATAATTAAACCCCTAAAAGTCATACAGAATCAGAGTGAAAAAAATTTGAATGCAGCCTAATAAGGAAAGACTGCACTCAATAGGAATGGAAAAGATAAGTTATTTTTCCTAATTTATCTACAACCTAACACATACTTGTTAAAACTACAGCCAAATATAATAACGTAACAAAAAATGTACCTAGGTCTGATTTCTTGAACTATAAATTGTATACTTTTTGGTTTATGTTTTTCATGCTTCTATGGGGTTTAATATTGGAGGACTTTACCCAAGGGCTCTATCTAACCAAGGGACTTATTAGAGTCCAACATGCAAATTGTTGCTTACATTTTCATCAGAACTAGGAATAATAGTGACATTGCTTCCAAAGGAAGTCTAAATTAAGATTTTCATGGATAAATTTGATTGTTGGGCACCATTAACAAGATTAAATCCAGCAAAGGACATTTCAATTATATATTGAGCTCATTACCCCCCCCCCCCACATCCTATTTTCTAAATCAAACCCCACGTATTAATGGCTAAACTAGACATATAGCTACATATTTACACTAACGAACTATAGAGGGCTCTGACTATTGAGGTAGCTGTAATAGATGTCGCCCTACCTTGTATATTGTTAATATATGGTTGTGTATGATTGGGTAGTATTAAACTGGGTTTATGGCTGGCAGCAGCTGCAAGCAAATACATTATCCTTAGTTGGGGCCATGATTGAAGCACTGAAGCCCAGATCATGTATACATAGATTTGGGGATGTGCTATGCTCATCTGGGGCCAGGAGTGAAGCTTATAAGCTTAAGAAATGGATAGATTTTAAAATGATGATACAGGAATTGGAATTTGAGATTTGAACTTCACTATCATTTTATATTCGTGGGCAAAAATCACATAAAATTAAATGGCTATAAGCGCCATCTATATACTCAGTCCCACATCAACTGCCCCTTTAAGTGTAAAACGTTTGATACAGCACTGTAGTATATGTAGCCATTAACACATATCAACCACAAAGCATGAGTTGAAAAACACAATTTTAACAATTTACACACATTTATACAAGTAGATTCTACATGTATAAAAAGCTGTTATAGACAGTGTTATACAAATATAATCACATATACAGCTACACGGTGAATTATCCGAACAGTTCGATGATAAATGAATGTCCATGTTCAACTAAAAATTATTATCTTAACTAGGAATTAAACCAAGGCTAGGTACCATGCTAATTACATACATCTATTTTTTGTAACTACTGTACTCTATGCGAAGACACTGCATTTCTATGGCAACAAAACACTAAAACTAACTATGTTATTACTGTTACCATGGCAACATGGCTTTTATAGCACTGATATTCATAACTGATATTCTTCAATACCTAATATGCAGCCCATTATGCTAAATAAATGAGAAATGGGAACCTGGATACTTAAATAATAAGTTTATGATTTGTACTTATGTCTGCAACGAGCCTCTATTTTATTTATCGATACAGGAAATAGTAGCACTTGCGTTCCATTTCATACTATTAATGACGTTTGATCATGCGAAATTACCCAATTTCTGGAAAATTATTCATATAAAAGGTATTAATTTCAAACGATTTCATGAAATCTTGTATTTTATCCATTCAGGTTGTTCTAGTTTATTTCAAGCTAATTCACCCCATTTCTGAAAAAGTCTACAATGAAATGCATGACCAAAGTGCTAATTTTGAAAAAAGTTACCCAAGATGAAAAGATGGGGAGGTAGGAGAAGAAGGTACTTTAAGTCTATATTGCCACAATAGTAGGTGTAAAGTGTTAGTACAAAAGCATGAATAAAGATGGCATGCTAGCATAAATAAGGAAAAATGACATTGATGGATGAGTGAATGGGGATTTTATTCACTAACCCCCTAGTATTAATATTTCACCTTCTGACTTCAAAGATACAATTGCATATTGGTGTACATGTACATATAGAGGTTTAGGAACTCAATTAAATACCCTGAAAATAGTCCATACCCCGAAAACAGTCAATACCCCCAAAAACAAACCAATGCTCCGTAAAAATGATTTCAAATATGATTTAAAATGAAACTCTCAAGAAGTTATTTCACTTTTTGAATTAGTATTCTCGGGTATTCTTTTATTTTTGAGTTTATATGTACAGAGTGTTTAAGTATCTCGGAAGTCAGAATGTGGAAATCTCTTTGTGGTTAGTCATGAGACGACCAGTACCTGCAGCTGCCGAGCGCTGTGAATATTGATCTCGAATAGCCATGCTTGAGACCGCAGTTATGGGGGAGGGTTCGGTTCTTGCAACGAGGGCATTAGTCGTGCCCTGGCCTGCTGGGAAAAGATTCTGTTGGGGGGCCAAATCGGCGTAATAAGCTGCACCGGCTGAGACAGCCGCTGCCTGGCGGACAGCATCTATGGGGGCGGTTGCAGTCTGTTGCATTAGTCCCATATTGGGTGTGGTTGATGCCCCAGGGTAGCCAACTACAATAGCAAGTCCCATGTTACCATAGCAATCACCAAGATCTTTCCCATATATGGTAGCACACCAGGAAGAACTTGTCACACATAAATATTCACAATAGGATAATACTATTGCTTTTTTGGAACATGTACAAAAATGTCATGAATTGTCATGAAATATCCCTATTAATTACATATTAACCTAAAACATTGGATTTGATTTCACATTTCTTTATTTTATGTGTTCTAACTGGTGTGTTACCATGGTAACAGATCTGAGCAGACGCTGGTCCCACTGACTTCCCAGGGCAACTGATAGGTGGCACTGCAGGTCTTAATATTCACACGGCACACTTAAATATCGTAAAACTACATCTAAACACAACTTTCATAAATCAAGTAGAAATCTGAACTTTCTAAAAAGGATCTAGTAAAAATACCAAAACCAAATTCTAGTCAAGGCTAATTAAAACTTACAATATTATATGAGGTACATTTAGTATTAGAGTTGTATATATATCATGCTAAAATGCATTTCTAAAGCTGAGCTAAACTCTTTATATATTGACCAACTACAAGAAGCTTGGATATTCAGTGGAGTGTGCTGTGCAGATACCAGGACATGCATTGGCCAATCAGATGCCCGGAAATGGCAGTGTTCTAACTCTCAAAACACTCACTAGGTGTCTCCACGGAATGTTGCTATAGCAACCCAACCACCAACAGCTAGAGCCAGCCCCTGATTCTAATCTTATATTATTTTCACACCATACAAATTAAAGATATGCAACTTGAAGAGTATTATAAAAGGGAGTTGTCCAAATCATTATATAATTTCAAGGGTCAAATGTAAAAATATTTTGTTGTAATCCGGTTTCTTGAAATACACCCCCACCCTCACACACAAAATTGCTTCTATTTAAGTCGATCTAAGTTGAAAACTCTATCTAATAATTTTATATACATGCCTAAATCAGTCGTTTACAGAGAAAAAAGAAAATTCTGGAACTTATACATCTAGAGACACCCTTCCCAGAAAATAGCATTTTTCATAATTCACAAGGAATTCTTCAGAATAAAAATGTTCATTAATTCTTTTCTCAACGCTTTTGTTGTCACAATGGTGGATAGCTTATGGTGGGGGCCCGTGCATACACATCGTAACTGTTTGTTAATAAAAGGTGGCGCTATTACATTTTTACCCATAATCAAATTCAATATTTCAAACAATTTTGGGACACAAATGTAACATACCAAATGACCAAATTTCAAAATATAATTTTGAGACTTGATCCACTTTAACCTTACATAAGGCCATATCATAGAATGCACTATCTAGTATAAGCATGGTACATGGTCTTATGAAAGGAAACATACATAACATAACATATAACAATACGTTACACATTTTACAGGATTACAGATTGGTAAGTTCTGTTTATTAGATTTATAAAAAGCTAAGCACTAATTTATAATAAAAACAATTGATGTATTAATTCATACAAAATCACATATTAAATATTTAAAACATTTCAAGTTCATGTGTAAGATCTGGGAATATATCAGCAAATGGCGTGGTTCTTTGCCTCACCATATATGGCATTGGATTGACAATATCTCCGGGATAACCATATATGGGAGATGGGGTTAAGTCGTGACAACACTCAAATTAGCTGGTCACAACACAAGAATTTTATATTACTGAAAGGTGTAAATGCACAGAAGGCTCCCATTGGTCAATTCTATTTCTAGGGTTCCATAATAATTAAGGAGAGAATTCTGAGAGAAATCTGATTGGTTAATGGTGGAGAAAGCTGATGTCACTACAATTCTATATATAAAATGGAATGTAAGCACAGTTGATATCAAAAATATAAATTAAATCAGACACCATTTTGAGAATGTAAGTTTATCTTGCACCACACCTGTAGAGAGACCTCACCGCAAAAGATTAAAAAATTCCAAACGATAAAACAAAGTGCATTAAACCCAGTATATCTGTATTAGTCCATACCGTTAAAGCAGCAAGACACTTAAAGTAGTTTAGTGTGTAAAATACCCCACAAACGATACAAATATATAAAACAAACACTATCAAGGTGTAAACACTACAAAAAATCTAAAAATGTTGTTGCCATGGCAATGTCAAACATGGCCAAATTGTGCCAGAGTGAGGCTAGAACTAATGGAGTGAAAGCGGTCCTACATCATGTACGCACGAGCAGTGGATCTTACCAGGCGTTCTTGGGGAGTAGCCACTCATTCCCCCGCGCCCCCCACGACTGCTACCCCGCCCTACACCGCTAGGCCCTCCACGAGGGCTGTTAGCAGATAGGGCGGAGGCCGCAGCTGGGCTGAATGCAGGTCCGAGCCCTGTTATAATCAAAACATATATTTCATTATATGTACTTTTCAAGAAATTATGAGACTTGACCATGTATACAATATGATAACTGACACTATATGAAATTGGCAAAGTGTTGTGATACAATTCAAGTACAGAGTATATGATATCATCAATTTGGGTTGCGAATTTAGAAAATATAACGATTAATGCGATGGGTTGAGGAGATCAGGCAAGAGAAGATTTTGATACAGGAATACTACAAAATGCCTACTAGTGTAACGAATGGGTGAAATACAACAACGGGATGCACTCATTCAAATAACATTCATCTTAACGATAACTCGAAAAAACTAGGATCAAGCTCAACTTTAAAATGTGTGTCAATGATCGAGGTAACTTATGCTACTTTTTGAAATAACAAGGCAATTTCCATGATTTTCATAAAAATTTTTATCCATAAGCTTTTTCCATCCACTAGTTGTATTCCCGTCAACTCTAATATGCTAAACATTGTAACTAAATGAAATTTACACCGCATGAAAAGGGGGTGAAGTATACTGTGAAATAATGGCATCCATTTTAAATGACCAATAACATCAGAACGTAATGGGCCACTGCCGTGCTCAATCATGCATCAATGGTACAAGACTACAAGCAAGGGGTTTGTGGACTATAAACAATTAGGATGTGGTATGGTGAACTATAGGCGTACATTCTCAAAATGCACATCATAATAATTGTATCTAATGAACTAAAAAAAGAATGGAATGTTCAACAATGGGCTACTCATTTAGTTCGGTTTGGTTTAGTTTAATATTTGGTACTGGCTACAAGTTTGGTTTTATGAACAGTGTTGCTATAGCAACTTCAGCTGCTATGAGAAAACACTGGTTGCTAGGGAGCAAATGTAGTTGCTAGGGATAAACAAGTCATTGGGAATAATGCATTTTGTAAATATTTAATAATGACTGAATGTATCAAGACTTTCACCACCATTATAGATCAGTTTTTTCTCAATGAATTAACATTCTTAGTCTTTTTGGTTGAGGAATTGATCTACTGGACATAAGCTGAATATTCATATATTTGCATGCAATAGAATTTCACCTTTACCCTTAACATTCAAAGAAGCCCATTTTATGACACAACTACAAAAACAATCATGTTTAATTTGTAGTTGCATCATAGGTTGCTATGGTAATGATTATTACCATGGTAATGATCATGGTTACCTTAGCAACCATGTTAAATATTCAGAATCCACATTCTGCTCTAAGCTACATTCAGACAGAGTCTTGCTCTTACCTGGAAAGTAATATCCTGGTGCATAGGCGAATCCTCCCGCCCGACCATAGGCGTATGCTGGGAACCCTGGGAAGGGGAGACCTGAAAGAGCAGCGAGTTCTACGACGCAACAATTAGTCTGTTCTAATATATATCGTAAAAATATTTTTACCTTTGAATCAATTTTGGGGGGGTACATTAATTTTGGCTTGTATGGCATTTTTAAATCGATTGAAAATATGAAAATATGAACAGGTACTTTATCAAAGGTCATGTCACAGTGTTGTCTGATAGTAATAGACTTATAATACAAATAATCTTTGTGAGTTTCATAGTATTAGAAGATCATAAATATGTTACGATACAGGAAATAGACAGAAGAACGTCAATGTGGCCGTATATATGTCGAGTTTCACTATTGAGATTCAAATGCAGACGGTCTTAATGTACATAATTGGAATTAATAAAAATGTTTCTCTCTCATTTACTCCATGATAAAATGTCAAAAGTGTCGAGTTAATAACAGAGTTACGTTGAAATATTATTGATAAATGATGCTTTTCCTGTCATGGGAAATACATAGCATTGTTCTTGTCATGACAAATTATTGAAGCATAGTAATCCTAAACAACTAGATATAGTGAACTGTTTTTACGTCTGCAACTATTGCAAAGCATTGTGGGTAACTGACACATCATATACACAGACAAGGTTCAACGTATCAGGCAAACAAACCAAAATGTTCCAAAAGAACCAAAAATTACCCATGAATAAAATGTTGTCAAGGTCATGTTAATAATTTTGGACGTCATAAAATATTCCTGGGTTATGCTTAGTTCTACTTATATAGACTTTTAGAAACATGACCGAAACATTTTACCCAGAAGTAGCGCTCAATGTGGGCATTGCACTATAGGTCTAGGGCTAGCTAGGCTACCGTTAAGTGGAACATTCAAAATTCATATTAAAAGAAAATAAGTGTTGCATACTTAGGGGTATCCAATGTTTTACTCTACATGGACACACCAACTGGCTAGATGAGATTCTAAACTGTGATAATATTGTACACTTGCATATATTCAGACATATGCATGATTGAGAAAGCATCTAGATCATACACTATATAGCTAGAATCAAGTGTGCCCCCCTGTCCCGTTGCTATGACGATTCACTAGCCTCTAGCCTAGAACCCACAATAAATGGCCACCTACCGAGGGTCGATATCAAACCATGCCCTCTATTGAGCAAAGTAGGCATCATGGCTTCTTTTGGCAGTGCCCTTTTCGTTTCTACCTAGGCGAATAATAAACATCATTATGATTGGTCAGAGAATCAGAAAAATTGGGCTGAATGTAGATATTGAAAATCTTCGAATTGAATAAATCATTCGTCAGGATATTCTTGGTTTTAATTTCAGAATTTTTCTCTTCAGCTCAGGTTATTCAATTCATTTATTTTCAATGAATTTGATTGGTCTATTATGTTCTGCTTTTCCGTCTGCCAGTTACCCATAATGCACCATGTTGGGCAAAGGATCATGGAGCCTACCTCTCATTTGTGTTGTACCCTGTGGACAAAGCACCTCTTTTGGTTGGGCTTTCTTTACTTCGACCTAAAGAACACATAAGATAAAATATTTACAGTTTATCCCATACAGGATATGATGTTATCCACCAGGAAATACAGTATCTGTAACATTAAAGCACCATACAAGTGAAAACATACAACGTCCAATAACAGTTGATTTTTTTCTCAATCTGAGTTATATTTTCTTATTACATCTACATGCCAATTTTATCCATCATGCGCAACATTCAGAAAAAATGTACTTGAAGACGAACTAAGGATTTGATAAATCAACCGTGTTAGCTTAGTTTCAAATATTAGCAGCAACGGATTAAATTTATTTTGTTTTATTTATTCAATAAATCCAATGGCGTGACTCATCCATGTCAAGAAGTATTAGCAAAATCTCTGGAGATAACCAGGAATGAATTAATCTAGGACAATTGTATTAAATCCATAATATCTACAAATAACTGTTATTTTGCTTGTCATGACTGGTGATCATTTTTACCCATTGTGCCCATATATTACGAATATCTGACATTCCACGACATTTCCTCACATAAAATCTCCCAACCCTTACGACAGAGTCTTAACAAAGAGCAATTACTGCATAATCTTGTAGATTAGATTTTGTGTTCATCATTAATATATGCCGTTATACAGTAGGTCCAAATTTTTATCGATAAAAGACAATTTAAGATATATCATGATATTTTCATCAAGGATGGATTAATCCAGTTATATGGCTGGGTGAGTTCTATCAAATACATAACCAATAATATAACACTCATACTGTTAAATTCAACCTCGAAATTCACTAAGAGTTTTTATTTTCTGAGAAGAAAACCACATGTGCTCAGGTTTGAATAGCATGGTTGCCATAGAAACCAGTATTTTCACATCTTTTTCTACTTATCTTTCTATAAGATGACTCCATTTTCAGAACTAATGAAACTCGGGGATGATAATAACTCTCAAGTTGTCTAAATACATCCAAATATTGAGAAAATCTGAGTCTTATTTGGGAAATTGAAGTATGATATTTAGATGAGATTTTCACTTGACCTGATAAGAAAGCTGTGTGCATTTCAATTGACCCAGATAAAATACCTTAACATGATCTGGAAAATGGAGGATATAATAGAATTACAAACCAATTAAAAAGTAAAAGTCATATACTGTAGTACCAACTTTAAGATATAACAGAAAGCCAGATTGTTGAATATTTAGTCTTTTTTTTATTTCTTTCACATGGAATATATCTAATATAGAAATGAAAATGCCCAGGTTTAAGGATTCCACAAAATGATATCAAACTGTTTGTTGTTTGTTTGTTGTTTATTTGTTTGTTTGTTTGTTTGTTTATCTATCACTGAAAATCAAGTGACCCAAGGTCAGTTATTCTCACATCTCAATACAAATCTAGATCGGATGCGATTTTGAATTGATGTAGAATTTATTTTGAAAATGATAGAATATCATGATCTTCTTATCAAGTAAGCCAGGAAACAGATTGATACCTATGACGCAAATCCAAAGTTTGATGCCAAACGAAACACAGAAAACACTGGTCTTAAATTTAGTAACTTCCATCATCCTGGGAATAAACGAGCTTGGCCAAAATTTGAAATAAAAAATAAAGAAATTCAAAGCGAATTTAAAGTACATGTATAAACAAATTCCAGGTCTGACAAAAAAAAAACTTATAAAAATGCCGAAAATTCTAACGTATGATTATGTGCGATAATTTGGAATAATGCATTATATTTTCTACATGGGTAATATAAGCCAATGGCCCACCGTATCTCACCAGAAGAAAGATTTGTAGAAATTGCATACGTGTGTTGTTATTCGTTGAGAGGTGGGACATTTTACAGACATTATAGTACATTACATAACACATAAAGATTACCAGGAATAACATGTCAAACTGACCTCTTGGAAAACCCAACATAGAAACTTACTTGTATTTGAATCAAATGTATAATGTTGGGCGGTTTTTAAAGAATGGATGCCCTTGAGTTGTCATGGTGATATTCATTGGGTTTCCATACTGAGCGTTGTACCTACTTTTTGATCATAGATTTAACCAACTTGAAACCTGTTTTCACCCACATGAAAATAGGAAATCAAGAAAGTTTTGACCAAACCTTGTGAGAGTTGTGAAAATTACGTGGTGTGATGAAAAATCATTGACAGAATGACTGAGAAGAAATGTTACCCTAGACTTTAATATACGTGATAAATCAAAATTTTTATGATAACTCCAGATAGACTGAACATGTGTGTGGGCCCCTGTATTTGATTATCTAAAAGTTATAAATTATCACTCTAATTCCTAATCTTAATCAGCCAATGATGTTACGTGATGTTACGGGCATATATAACATATCCGTAGATATGAACTGAAAGTATTTAGTATTTTATCACCCCCAAAAGTGGACACATCCCAAGATGGCCGTCATTCATCTCAAACTGATTACTGCCAGCGCTATCAGCCTCACTTTCATTGTCGTTCTACTGATATTTTTCACATTGTTTATTAGTCCACTCGGAGCAATAAATAACCCAGAATTTGATTTTACTTCAAACAACTCTCAGTGATAGAAATCTTATTAATTTGATGATAGTTTTGCATTTTAGATGTAAATTCTATAAATAATATTACCGCAAGCAAAACCCATTTGCCTCTGGTCAAACTTGATTGATTTTTGGAATTGACTTTCAGATGAGCAGATTTGCCAGGATAATGTATGTATTGTATATTGCTTTAACCAGAGAACAGCCTGAAATCTTATAATTCTGAACAATCTGGTTTTTTATTTCATATCATTTCTGTAAACAGTAGTAAGATCATTAGAAATCATTCTAATTTAACTCTACACAAATCATAAATAAATAGGAACATCTAAATTCTCTGAAAACCAAATTGCTCATGAGATGCCCCAAATAGTTTTCCCGAATCATGAGATGCCCATATCATGTTCATGAAGGAATGTAATGCTGACTGAAGTATGTTATATTATGTAAAACAAACTCTGAGATGCAGATAGTTGCTTGGTTCTTATCTCACAATTTATATAAAGTTTCTACATTTAGATGAACAGGCATCTTGTCAATTATTGAAGTACCATTTGGCAATTGCATTAAAATGTTATCTATGTGGGCTTATGCATTAGTTCAACTCTGCTTCATTTATTTATATTGCATTTAAAAAGTCTTGCAACGAGCCACTTTGACCCAACCCCCCCCCCATTTTTTGAAAAGGCAGGGACACTGCGATGAATATACTGAATAACCCTATTTTGTATAAAGAACAAAACAGTTTTATGTATACGAAAAGGAATGATATTATATTATGAATTATAGTAGATGTCTTCAAACAGATTCCAATATTGATAGCTGAACAGTGCTGCACCCTATTAGATTTGCATTGAATTAATAATTAAAGTTCCATATATGTGAAGATTCAAATGTTTCTCAACGTGTACCCATAGTAAAATATCATTCTGGCAGTGGCTTAAAACACAAAACACAAAGGAAAATACAAACGTTTTCTTATGTGGATAGGGATGAAGTCCACGCTTCAAATTATTCGAAAATGTAATAATAAAATCCTATATTTTATTTGAATACTTGGAAATTATGGGAATTACACCCAATCACAGAAAGTTTGAGGTTTGCGTACACTGAATAGATGATCAGCTGAAAAAATATTACGAAGAAGCAATCAGGAATATTTTCTCAGACACAAGTTTTAATACCACACACTTGGTAGTTAGTGAGAAAGCAAGAGACATATTATGAACCTGCATAAGCTTGCAAAATGCATGGCATTTAAATGTAAAATGTCAAAAAGTTATTTCATATCAACTTCAAAACCTATTGGCATTTAATAAATCAGTTATTCCCTAAATGATACAATTTTTGCCCCCAAATGATATAATTTCTGCAGCATGAATGCTCGGAAATAAAACATTTTAGCGATCGTGCTTTGAAATGAAATAAACAGATTTGTCAATATGGGTATAGGAGAAATGAATAAACTGGAGTGATACCAACAACTTAAATTTTACAGAAATGAAAAAACACGTCATTTCACTCAAAGATAAACAGGACATTTTGAGAACTTTTGGATGGCATGAGACCTATAGATATTATTCCAATGTGATACAGATTGTTGACGCAATGCGATGAAGAAACAGTTGCTAAAGGGTACAAACAGATTTTATCGAACTCCTTATAAATTTTAAAGAATGAAAGACTATTAAAAATTTCATTATATTTTGCCTGAGGGTATTGCCAATTGAGATGTTGCAGGAATGAATGATTTACAAATAAATGAGAGAAATACAGCTGATGTTAAAGCTTTTCTGAAGGTTTATTTCAATTCATCTCAAGGTATATCAAATATACTCCATCTTTGCATTAATGTTCTTACCCTTTCAAAAACATTTCGAGCAAAAGTCAGGATATATCAATATAAGAAGAATCTAACCATCGAATCTGTTTTTCCAAGCTTATATATCATGTGTGATGCTTTGTCATAGGGATGCATCAATCTTTAGATATGATGTAATATAATATTCATTGAAAAATAGAAAAATAAGGGAATTTATTGGAAGAATTCTGAATATGGAATTATTGTATTTATGCATATTACAACAAGGACAAAATTAATAGAATTTCTTTGAAATTGTACAGCGTTTCAAACCAGAATGATTGATAAGATATATAAACTTGCTGTAAAAGGTGCCATAATTTACGCCTCTTTCGCATTAAAACCCTATCCCTCAAATTACTTATTTATACCTCCTAGATTATATTCTCTATTATCGAACTAATACAATTTCAAGATATACCCACAAACTACGATTTTCGTTGAAATCCGATCTTCAAAATCAAGTGAAATTCCATGAAATTAAATCTAATGGAAAACGAGCAGACGGACTTAGCGAGTACTTGTAAATATATGAGTGGGTCATGTGACAGATCTAGGAACTTTGAAAAAGAGGTTTATATCTTGTAATCCACTATCCAATGACAAGTAACTATTCAGTCTGTCAGCGATGTCTACTTAGAAAATAAAGCTCCTTGGAAAGGATTCTCAGACAAATATTCAATTCATTTGCGCTCTAAATTGGTTATTTTCCTTTTAAGCATTTCTTCTTCATTGATAGTTTATCAATTATGCAAATCTCCATATGAAACTATATTACAGCGAACTTTTTTGACTCTATTACAAACTATATGTAATAAGTGCTGTTGACAGAAAGATGCATGATGCTTTTTATCACTTTTGCGGTTTAAGAGATTTGATTTTACTTTGTATTTTACAATGTTGCCATAAACGATTATCTTCCATAAACATCCCTTATTTGTGTTCTATCCCAGCGTTTTTATCAAGTGGATGCTAAACTTGTATTTTCATAATTCTGACCAAACATAATAATGTCAATTTTTCCTGGATTTCTTATTTAAAATAGGTGCAAGAATTCAAAATCTCAAATGGGTACAGCACCCACTTGTTTTTAACGCTGGAAGGACAACTGAACGATAACAATACGTACCATTTTTGTGTTTATTTCGTGAAAGTGTATTTCTGTAACCTTTTCTACTATGTCTTCTGTTTCAAACGTCACAAAGGCGAATCCTGGAAGTAAAAAAATATACCATATATTAAAACATTATAAGTAACCTGTATTAAGTTGGCATAAAAGATGTCTTTTAATAATGATTCCAAATACTGATAACATGTCCAATTCATTTAATCATACACAAATGCAAAATAATACAAAAGAGGAGGTTCAGGATTCACAACTCCAAGCTGCCTGACTGCAAATGGCAACCAGTTTTCACTGTTGGCAATGAACTTAGAAAAACAGTTGCCTATTGGCCAATGTACCAAATGCCCATAATATGGTGAATAGTAGCGATCATGTTTTCAAGCTCAGCCGTGAACTCTGATGAGACTGGCAACATCGACATGAGTTGTGTCAATATAATAATCAAAAAGAAAAAAATCAAAAAAATGGCTCGAAGGTGTTCAGCATCGTGACTCTTTATATTCAAAGAAATAGAGTTCATCTAATAGATATAGTTCGACCTAATTTGTTAATGTATTAATTAATGAATCGTCTAACTGATTCGAGCCTTAAGGGTTTTTAATACTCTTACCAGAATATCAAATTTTACACCTGAGAAACATCAGCTATATGGTAATTAAAGGTGTATCATATCATAATTTAATATGGGAGATATACAGGTGGGACACCCTTCCAAAAAATTTCAATGCAGTCTTTTATTTCTCAACTCTGTCAAAAATGAATAAGTTCTGGTATATGCAGAAATATATGCAAATACATATACTGTATATAATCATTTGTCAAATTGGTGTCAATATTCTCTAATGCATTCCTCTCTTTTGCATAAAAAGTAAAAATACCTGACATCAAAGAATAACTGACATCAGAAATACATGACATCAAAGTCAGTTTATTCAAGGGAATTTTCTTTGATTTCTTTGAATGCAATGTGACAAAAAAGAAAAGGAATGATACAATCAAAGAAATTTCTACATTTCAATAATCTATTTAAATTCATTTACAGCTTCCAAAGTGCCGATTTATAGACATATTGCGTTAAAATCATTGGAATATTATGAACATACATGTACTACAAGCGTGATTCGAATTTTAAAAAAGCTGTAATATGAGACGTGTTACATATGGGGGGTATTGATTTATAGATAAACATACCTTTTATTAGTTGTTAACACATTTTTTTAATTAATAGGAGGCTTTTAGACAATGGACTCCATTAAAAATGAGTTTTTGTTATCATTACCAAGGATAAGTCAGGGTGACCTTTTATTTTTCAATAAAGCATCGCGTCATTATCATTTATTATCATGGTAGTATCATCCCATACACAGGCAATTTTTACCCTATTCAAAAAAAGTTGAGTTTGTATATTAACGACAACTTTATATACTGTAAATGATTCATAAAAGGCAGAGTATAAAAATTAGTTATAGCTTCTGGGAATCCGGGTATGTTTTTAATATAAACATCAACCAAGAAGTCGAAGTGACTGTTTAATCGAATAAGCAAAGAATGTTCTTAGCATTCCCTCAACAAGAAACAAAATACAACGTTGGGGTATTTAATGAAACGCATTACATCTTTCGTATCATACGAACTAATCATATGGCATTTTCATTAATTCCCATGTTGCTTATGGCGGAGTATAAGCGAAGAATTCTGGTGAATGTTTCTTTTTCATGAGTACATTAAAAGCAGGAAATTTAACGATTTATTGCTACCCTTAAAACCTATGATTTGGAGACATATTTTTGAATTTTATCAAAATACAGCGTTAATGACGTATTATCCTTGCGTGTATTTATTATTTCATTGTAAGCAATTGCATTTAAGAATTTTATGTTTTGATTCGTACATAACATCTGTAAATTACAATGACTTACAAATTTCACTGATGGGTAGATCTTTAATGTAAAATGATTGATCGCAGATTTTGCAATCGGTCACTTGGTCTCGAAACATATCCATGTTCCTTTTGCAAATTATCAAATTCTTTTTGTAATCTATCAGGTTTAGTCTCTAGACAATAGTCAGATATGGCCATAAGTAAATAGGTTCTACAACTTTATTTATGTCATTACGTCACACTTTGTGTACATATTGGTATATATGAAAATGAGCGCAAACTGGCTTCTCTGACATTTAGGGGATCTTTGAGGAATGGTTTATCTATTGGAAGGTTAGAAAATGTCAATCAGAATATTGCGAATCATTTTTCATGTTATTAAGACGTTTAATTAACAGAATGTTTTTCTATATTTGCGATGTCCACTAATTACTTGAGAATTAATGATCTTCAAGATAGCCCTTAATGTAAAGAGATCTGCTTTCGTTGAATAATTAGCTAATTTCACAAAAACACATTACAGCAAAAAAATGAGCGATAATAAATGTAGAGCCTTGTTCACAGACACAACAGACAAAGGGAAAGCCAGGATTACATCCCCATCAAAAAGTCTGAAAAGGATTACAGATTTCAACTTCAAGAAGTTCCTCATGTTTAAATCAGATGGTTTCGCTATTTTAATTGCATCATTTTTCTGTTAACCACATTTTCACGAGGTTAATGCCCAATATATTCATTAGAAAATCACTACCATTTGTTCGTGAATTTCATCTAAGTCTATATAATGATGAAAGCCATTGGAGAATTAAATTAAATTCAACGACAGTGTTTTCCTGACACAGGTTATATTGTGATCTTATGTCTAGAGCTGATTTCCCCCCAAAGTGAATTAAGAAGAATTACCATATAATTCACTGCTAATGACTGCTAAAACATTTCAAATAAAGCTACTGATTTTGAACAGTTGTGGACAACTCATACCTGATCATGTTAATTTCACATTTTTCCTTGTTTAACTAAAATACAAAGACCTCATTTTCTGAGGTTCCAACAGAGAGCATACATTACTGTTTACTTAATTCAATCTCTCTTAAATTTCAAAACATGGCAGATATGGCATCTAGTCCAGGGAGGGCATAAAATAAAACATATTCCACTATACATCAAATTGCTTATCAAAATGGTCGATCAGTTATCATTTTGAACAGGTCTCCCTGAGATCCAATTATCGTATTATCTTACTGATCCATACGGGAGAACGAGCTACACCTGGGAACGTAACCCCATCTGATAGTGGATCTCTGAATTTAAGGTAGATACGCTAACTCATAGAAGTATTCCAGGTATTTTAATCAAACGTAAAAACCGCAGGATTCCGACAAGAGTACATTTCATCAAGGATAACATAAAACTTAGGACTATTTTGAGTAATTTCAAGATTTCCTGCCTTACTAAAAACATCAATGCAATTCTGGAGGAAGTGAACCAGATGAGAACTACCCTTTTAAATAGTTTGATTTCACTTTATTAAAAGAGAGTTTCATCTACCCTCTTACAAAAAGGGACAATCCTTTGGTCTAGTCCTGCTAACCAATCAGAATGGGTCAATTAAAAATCCAGCTAACCAATCAAGAGTTGTGGTCTGAATTTTATGACTACATGAGCAGCTGGCATCTATTTCACATTCAAACTCTAATCGCCATAATCAAAACTACATTTTTCTTCTTGAGAGGGTAGTTATCACTATTTGTCTCTGAACCCCAGGGTAGATTAGAACGGAGTCCTGGAATACAGTGTACTTCATATCAATTTCAGTTTTTAATTGTTATACTTGAACCAGGGCAATGCCCCTCTTTATCAGCCAATGACCCCAGAAGACAAATGCCCCTTTCTATCACCCCTCCCCTTCCAGTCTCTTAAAATGACCCCAGAGGAAAAAATGCTGTAAGTGACCATTTCAGCATCTACATTTCAGAAGGGTCACCATGTGGACTAAGGTTCCAACAATTATAGCTCAGTTCGTCAATTATTCCATTCTCGACAAAGCAATCCAGAGATTGACTGACAGGGCCTTATACATAGACTTTCCTAATTCATTTACCGAAAATCTTAGCCGTTTTCATTATATGAAACGCAAATTCCTTGTCAGACGCCTAACAGAAGCCATTATTGTGATTGGCTAGATTCCAATTGGTTTTTTGACAATCACGTTTAAGACAATATATGTCTTGTTTTCGATTGATTGAAATTATTAGAATAATCCCTTCTTGGCAATGCTAACAATTTCAATATGTAAGGAACTTCGTACTTTTTACATTTATTTCATCTTTACAATGGGAAATGCATAATAATATTGGTAGTATAATGCATGGTTATGTATAGTATTTCTCAGAATTTCTCAACTTTTTCAGACTCCCGTCAAGTATATCAAAAGACTGGGATTGGGTGGACTGGGTCGATAAATGTCGGAGACAATATTTGACCATAATCCCCAAGCAATGATCTCATAATAGTAATCTAGTTGGGAAAGGAATTGGATCTTAAATGAAATCCTACACAGATTTTTACTTGGTTCTTGGCATATTGGACATGCTTGAAAAAGAGATTGGATCTGGAAAATGAGGGCATCAGCCAATTCATTGATTTCTATTTCGTTTTTGTTAATTTGTCATGCCTTACTCTTAAAATATACTCTAAACATTGTGTTGCTCTTCGTATCTTTCAGTTTTGCATTTAGAAGGAATTTTAACAGATACAAGCCAGGCCATGACCTCTCTCTCTCTCTATCTATATGTACATATTTTTGCTTGTTTATCAAACTTTTCTTGTTCCTTAATTGAGCATTTTCCAGTACTGGGCTCAATGTTGATAGGTAATGTATAGATCAGGACAGTGTGCGAATTTGAAACATAAAATATCCAAATATGGATATAGAGTTTCCATGCACTCATACATTGCATTTTCTTACACTCAAATAATGTGTTTCCTTGCACTCATACAAGAGCAGAGACCATAATTGTAGCAACTAAAAAATATTCTTGTTATAAATATCGGAATTATAAACCAGGCATTAATCAAAAACTTCAATACATTAACACACTGGTGTAACAAGCCAACAATCAATACCCCTATCCAAGCAATATCAATCTGGCGATCCTGATTTTTCTTAATATCTCAGAATAATTTGATTAAACTATCCAACCTTTTGTGATTTTAATATAGATATGGGTCCATACTTCCAGTCTGTTTAGTTTATCTTTTGTTATTTGCTACATTTTCAGAGATATCATGCATGAAATAGCCTGAGTTGTGATATTGAATTTCTAGGTGAACCTACTTTGAAGTTGTATAGTACCTCTCTATGAGTTAATGTTTCAGTCGTGATTCGTTACCCGTTGATTCTTTAAAGAGATCTCATTTCTTATAATGCTGAATATTCGCAATTAGAGAAATATGTATTAATATGGCACCCGTGTCGGTTCAGCTTCAAGCATTGCAATACACTTCCCGTGGGTACTTTTTAGACTAATTAATGATTTCTAATCAAGATTCAATTGGCCCTTGCATTAAATGTTCCGACAACAATTTCATAAATAAGACAGATTTCATTCTGACACTCATCACATCTTTCTGTTCCACTAGCAACATGACTAAATGAGATGACATGGTTAAATAACATGATGTCAGAAGAAATGAAATGACATGGTTAAATGTCACGACATCAGATTTTGTAATACATGTACCCTAGAAAACCAAGGACTATGAATTAAGTAAAAGAAGCCAAAACAAAGCTAGATTTATTGTTCTATAAAATCTGGTTTCATTGTTTTTAATATTCATTAAATACAACAGTGTAAAGAAAGTTGAACTTTTTAATCTTGGGTTGAACCCCGAAAATGTCATAAATAAACCCAAGGCATGGAACAATTGAGTTAATCATCATTTGACGGAAATAATTGTATGATCACTACAAATCTTTGAATCCTTAAACTGTTTTGCGACATCGGCAAATAGAAATCTATTTGCTCATTTACTGCGGACCTGCTCTGGCAAACAGTGACTGTTGACTCATTTACAGGAGACATGCGTTCAACATAAGTTCCCAAACATTTTCAGTATTAACAGAACCAACATGAATTGGGCGAACCATGAATGATGTGTAATCTCGGACATTTAGACAATTCTTATACAAGTCAATATCTTTGTATGAACGTATTTAATCTGTGCCAACATTATCGACTTCTGTCTCAAAATGAAAGAAAAATTGCAATGTTCCTATCAGAACATCAAGTATATGAAGATCATTATTAAAATCCAAACTCATTAACGTTTCGTAGATATCATTTTTGGGATTTTTTTCACAATTCGCTCATCAATTCTAAAGACCCTTGCAGATCCTTACATCCTGCCCTGAATCGATTTGTAACTCTTAACTCAACAAAAAAGTCAAAATTTTCTGTAGTAGTTCAGAACTTAAATATTTTCTCGAGAATATGTTTCATTATCCTTTCATCCTTATTTTAAGATATTTCATTGCAAAACTACGAGAATTTCAAAACTTTCTCGGAAGGAATCATCGTGATTTTCCCAAAGTCATCAGAGTTTATAATGGGTCTATCAAACTGTTTCGATTGAAAGTACTCCCAAATGACCATTTCATCAGCGGAAAGACCCGGTGATGTCATATATTTTAACGACTTGGATAAATCAGAGACTCCCTCACAAAATCCATGGAAATGTTATGTTTTCTTAATGTCATCCCTTAGATTGAATATTACTCTAAGATTCTCTGTTAACAATTGAACGATCAGGTCTTTTGTGTCAACATGTTGAGTTGAAGCATTTCTTAGAAATGTAGAAATATTTAAAGCTTTTAAAGCATATTTTCCTGAAGAAATCTTGAGGTGAAGTAATCAAGTGATCTCATATGAGCCAATTATCTATTTTTCTTGTATCTGTGCTCCAAACTGTATACTTTAAAACACAAAATGGTAGGAATAAGCAAGAAAAAAATATTCACTGACATTAAGAAAAAACATTTTATGTATGTTCAAACTAGAGCTCCCAAGACTGACATGCAAAATGCAAAGTGATACGAGAATAAACGAGGGGATATATCTCAAACATGTGATATAACTCAATAGAAATGAACAACTGCAATCTAAGAGTTGGAACTGGCCATAAGTTCAACTCAATATACGATTTGTCATAACCTAAAATTACTTTCAAATCATCAAAATCCAATATCCATATATGCACTTTGTGATGTCACAAGTCACTGATTGGCTGATAAAAAAATCTGAGTTTTTCTGCCGCCAACGTCAAAACAGAGTGATGGCTGCAATTTATGATGGCGTCCCTCGCAATGTTCGTATCTAGATATCTCCATAAATAAGGTGAAATGAGTATAATCTTCGCACAGTGCTTGTGTACTTTAATGTAATACAATTATACAGCATACTAAATCAGTTTTATATTTAATTTTGACGAATTATAACGAAAAGTGATATCTAATATAAGTTGAGCATTTTCAGAAATGGATCCCCAATTGATTTTTAAGACCGAAATATAGGGCACTGACCAGACAGAAATTAAAAGAAATTTCCATTTCTTAATTGATAACTGCTCAATTTCTTCATCAAATGAATGAGAAAGTCAGTCAATCTAATTGCGAAATGGTCATCGAATGTTATTAACTGTTTAATATGTATAAGTGTTCCATACATTGGAACTTACGGAAAACATACCGATGCGCAATCTAAACGCAAAGCAATCGACTTATATACTGGATGACTATTTCCTGATTTTAGACTATCAAATTATAACTTTTTTTAATAAGTAAATTGATTTTGTTTCTTTAAAAGAAACTTTCATGTCCATGTATACTCTCTAAATGTGAGTATATTAGGCTCAAGATATCCATACTGGCCGATAATTTCCAGATTTGAAATGATACTACTCATATCATTACCCAACATATCCCAAACGATACCCAAACTAAACGATACCCAAACTTGCAGAGTTGCAAAATCCCGAAACAAAAAGAACATCTAAAAATAGAAGCATCTTATCCTCCCTAGGAACAGCAATATAGCAGGTATATTTTCAAGATGTTTTTTTTAGAAATACATCTTCAGTTTCAAGTATCATAGAGAGAGAGGAGATAAACCTCCCCACATGTTGTAGAAAATCCAACTGTTATTTTGAGATGAGACCACTGTTTTTGTTGATAATTTTTTATTATCTTATCTAAAATGGGTAGAGGACAACCAGGTGTAAATTTGGACTCTTGGGGAAATCGTTGATAACCTAAATGTGATTTTTGATGATGATTTTCATTTAAAGACTGACAAATTTGGGAAATTTCACGAGGTTTGATGCTTATTAGCTGTTGATGTTGAGCAATTCCTTTCTTGCTCCCCAAACTATCTTAAAATGTATATTTTGACTGAAACTAATTCTATTAAGTTTATGAGGTGCCCAAATGGATCACAGATGGTATATCCTGTTAAACGAATAATTGATTTTGATCATATGGTTTTTATACCATAGCTTAGATCTTTTTTCACGGGAGGAAATTCACATATATTTCACTTTAATGCTCTTACCTGTTGTGGCAATGGGAAATATTGAGTGATGTCACAGTATGAAGAATGATGTCATGTTGTGATGTCATATTGTCAGATGACGCAGCAGGAAACAGCATTTGAAAGAAAAAGAAGCAAAAATATTCTTTAGACAAAGTACAATTAGTTTTTTGATAACAATACAAATATAAACAGTGTAAACAAAAGCATTTTTAATTAACTTTGGACAAACTCACAATTCAGCAAATAAAAATACAAAATCACTCCTACATGTGTTTTTGTTAAAATCAACAAGATTTAATGTGAGGAGCCATGATTATGAAATATTCCCCAGAATAACATAAAAACGAAGCTTCGTTAAAATATCGCAGCCATGTTTTCAGCCAATCACATAAACATATCAGGTCAATTTAACTTCTCCATCAAAAACATAAAAAATTTCACAAGTGTATTTTTACGATTTCTTAATTGGGTTAAAAAAGATTTTTATTTTTTCTAAATTGAGTAGATGCACTCCTATGTGATAAAATTATAGTTTTTCCCCCATAATTTATCTGGTCTCAAGCCCACCCCTAACCTCCTCCAACGCTTACCTCCTCCCCTCTCACCTCTCTGCCATTATAGATTTCCTAAATCTGGGATTGAGGACAAATAACAGGGAAATATAGCAATATAGCGAACTGATGCAAACTCATCCATGACAACCTATTTAGTCAATATATGAAGCGTTATATATTTCAATATTTACAAGGTCCTGCTTTTTCAACAAAATGGCTGCTCCTCTTTTAATCAATATATTTAATATGTTTTCTGTCCATGCGTGATGACCTAATATAACATAACCAAAAGTGACATTTTTATTACAGTTGGACCGCAAGAATATTTTACACATTGATGTTACGATCCCTCAAATGATAAGAAGGATATCTTTCTACAAGTTGTTTAGAAATAAAAGACATTTTTATATTTTTTATCAATAAAACCAATACATAAAAACTAAAATTAAACCAAAGCTGCTATGAATAACAACTCTGACATATCGTAATCGTGAATATTTTGAAATATGATCAACAAAACTATCGCCAAAAGATTCCAAAGGCAATAGAAATTATTCCCTGAGAGGTGCTTCCACCTATTGGTGACTTTTAGTACCAAAATATGCAACACTCGCATAAATCAAAAACCTTACTCAAAAACATAAAGACTGTAAAAATAGTAAAATACAATACAACAAACTAGCATGAAATAAATATTCCATAATCATACCACCAATATACATGTACGAACAACTATGATTTCAGATTTAGAGCATTTAATAAATTGACGATAAAAACCAACATCAACGGATAAACCCATAATACAGTAGAAATGTAGAAATGAGGAAAACATATTATGTATTGATTTTAATGGGAGTGATCAGCTCTGATGAAATGCCACCCATAATCAAGAAATGCTTATTACTCATTAGTTATTAGTTCCTCTTGATTGCCTATAAATGTTCTGATTTCTTCCATACTTGGAGTATTTACTGTTTTGATAGTCCCAGAAATCAGTAACTTTCCTAAATGACTGTGTGGCCAAATTTTCTTGATTTCTTCAAAATCTGAAAGCTTCAAAAAATGGATGTGGCCAATTTTTTCAACTTACTTCATATCCAAAACCTTCCCAAAATAAGGGTATAGCCTAATTTTCTCTTTATTTTCTCAAATGTTTCAGTTCTCCTCAAATCTGAAAATTCCCCAAATCTCATCATTGTTTAATTGTTTGAGGATATACAGTAACTATCTCCCGAATGAGTCATATCTCCCATAGTAGCAGTCTCTGAGGCACAAACTCTACCAAAAATCTCCCTACTTCAAAATTCTCAATATTTATGGAAGGGACATATAAGCATGAATGAAACACCAAAAAACTCCTGTTTGCAAAAGAATTTGTTTTGGAAACATGCTGACCTTTAACTAACACCTTCATACAACTCCTATACACTGCCATAACTTGTAAAAAATGTTACCAAGATATAAATTATGGTTATAAGTAGTTGGTAGTATTACTGAGTGAGTAACATTTTGGGTGTTTATAAGTGCCACTGACCTTGGACGATCTACATGTAGATTCAAAATACTTAATCATCTATTTGACACCATATTATTCAATTGCGGTTTTCATGGATTGTACTTGTAGTATATATTTAGAAAGATGAACCTTTGAGCTGTGTTTGTTGAAACATGTTCTGTTAAAAAGTTTCTGGTCGGTTTTTTGTGGATCTTAGATCTCATATACAAATCTTATCTTTAAACAAGAATTGATAATCATACTTTGTTGACCTTGTATCCTTGGAGATAATCTCATTTAGCTTTCATCATTTTACTTTAATGGTGGCAGTTATCTTCGCTTGGTCTGACAAAAAATCATTTCGTTTCATGCTTATTTTACGCAATTGCTCTTTTAAATTTGAATGAACTATTTGATATTCTTACATTACTGTACACTTTAGAGTATTAATTATGTACTGACATATTTTGTTCCTTGCTAATTCCTCTGTATTTTACAGCATTTAAAGTTATAAAACATGATTTCTGATATCTTTTAACGATGGTCTACTTCAAAAGCTTCTGAACCAAAGCAGACAGAAAATTACATTCTTCTTGTTTTTACAGATTCCATTCAAAAATTTGAATGAAATGTCTGCATTTTCGGCAATTTTTTACAATTATATCATTTAGTTTAATTAAATATATTAGATTTCTGTTTATTTACTTCAATTTCACTTTATATCAGTGAGAAAAATAAGATTCTTATCAATTTTATGAGAATTTGCAGGGAGAACTTATTATTATGCGGAAGTAATAAGTTCACATGCTCCAATCAAAATTTCCAGCGAGCGTATCAGTTTGCATCAATATTGTCATAATTTATAACTCCTATCGAATAGTTCTCACACTTTTTTAAGAAATCTTCGTTGGAATATCTTAAAATAATTTCACCAGCTGGGATGGGATCGAATGATCAGTGAGAGGTAGCTCTATCATGCCAAGATATGTTTGCCTAAAAAATCAAAGGAAATGGGCTATTTAGTAAGGAAAAATAAGACATGATAAAGATGGTCTCAAGATTACTAATACCTACTTTACTGAAGATTTCTTATACCCCAGCTCTCAATATATACTAATGCTTGATACTGTACTATCCCAGAACTGAATTCAATAATATGTCGGGAAATTATATTTTGGAGGCCATGTGGTATCATTCCTGGATAAATTGGAAATTGTTTTTCAGATTTAAATCGTGAACTTGGTTTTGGTTTATCTTGAGCGATACATATTTCTACGGCTGCTGCAGAATCAAGTCATGAATTAAATTTTCTCATTTCTTCTTATCTTTTTAGCTAACACCTATAGACACAAATAATAAATTCAAAGATACAAACTCATTATCCCAACGAGTAAATCTTCTTTTGGTTTACATGGAAACTATATTACAACCATCCAAGCGTGAAGTTGGAACTTTATACGATTATTTTCATCAATACCGAATAATAAAATAAACATAGTCCAGTGTTGATTAACGTTTTTCAATTATGACGACTTCAAGCTGAATGATGAACACAGGAAACACCAGTCCTTTAGATGATTCTCCATGGTTGCTATGGCAACCAGGTAGTGTACCAAGTATCCATGGAAACCAGATGTTGAGATACTCTGTATTTCATCTTCGCTGACAGTTATCTATCAAGAACCAGAGCTTGTTTAGATTAAATACTTTTCAACCCAAACTGAAAATCTGGCAACCCAGTTGTATCCTGTAATTAGATTTCACCCTTCTTGTAAAATCAAAATACCTTTTTTTCAAATAATACAGGTGAAAAATATCAGTGGAATATCGACACGTCAACAGAAATCATCTTCCAATAAAATGGTATTTAGATATTATCGTACAATGGCACAAGTACTTTATAGTTTAATTGAAATCCATTAATTACACAAATGAAACGTATATATTTCTGTTGCATATTTACCTTACCCATCTTGTAATCACCCCCATCACCTCAAGTTCCCAGGAAATTATTTGAAAAAATATCTAGTTTCTCGCCATATGTTGCTCAGTGTGGCTTTAATCTTTTTATTGGGAAACAACTAATAAACAATTTTTACATATTATTCAGGAAATACAGCTTTTGGGGAAAAATAGGAGAATATTCTGGAATTTTCAGTTCAGGTTAAGTTCCTGTTTTTCATCATCAAAGGTCATGAGTAAATCAATTGAGTTTTATCCTTGAGTGATTTTTTGCCATATGTGGCATACATTTATTTACTTAAACCAATGATTGCAAAAATAGAATTCTAACAATGTTCAACAATCTGAACATCATGGAATAAAAATAACAGATTTACATTGGAAATATTTGTTTTCTATCCCATAATGCATTTAAGTTGCAGACGTGTGATATTGCCAAGCAACCATGAGGAAATGGTTCTCCTGATTTTAAGTGGTAAACACTAACATTCTGCAGGATGATTTCCTATAGACAACATTTGAACACGACAAACTAACTTATCATTGATTCTTCCAAACACTACCGAGATAATTTAATTTAGATCGGACAATGTGTCAACTTGTCAATTATTGTCCATCCTTAGCTAACAATGGCCTGAAACCACTCAATAACTGTGGAGAATCGTTCCTTGTCTATTTACAATTCCATTTCAATTGACACTCAGATAGAAAATCATTCTTTATCAATGAAAGAAAAAAGTGAAACATACTTTTTACATAAAGAAATGACCTGGGACTATGGACTACATAATATAAATGCAGCATTGTCGACATGTCATTATCATTTACTTATATCAAAGAATCCAGAGTTTTCACCTTGAACTGAATAAAATATTTTCAACTGAAAATTGTAAACAGTTCATATAATTTATGAACAGGGCCAGGATTTATGTTTCTACAGAGTAAGGTATTTTGATGATGTGTAAAGGTGAAATTCCAAGATTTATTTAGATTCTGACAGTAGAACACCATGCACAGTTATTCCGTGTCATGTTTATTTCAAGCAATTTCTCTCTAAAATTTGAATGAACTGTCTGATTTTCTTACATTTCTATACAATTTAGAGTGTTAACTACATCCCCATTTAGTTTATTCCTTGCATATCTCTCTGTTTTCCATGCAATTTTGCGATCTAAAACATGACATTCTCCAAGGAAAATAGCACCAGCAGAACAACACAGTTTGAAACTCATGTTTTACCCAATGCCAATGGCAACCATTTTTTTCTCTTGGCAGTGGATTTAAACAACTGAAAAAACAGGAAAATGATAATGATTACCTACCAAAACCAGCCATCTAAAAGGTGCATATTTTTGAATAAAATAAATGGCTAATCATGTTTGTAAGAGGGAGTGTAAATTATCAAACAACAAAAAGAGAGTAACCCAGACATAAGAGTGTCAGAGACTAGCATAGCAGATCTGTAGCTGAAGCTCTCTTTTAAGATGTAAAATCAAACTACTGTAAAAGGGAGAATTCAACATAAGTTACTGTCAAAAGCATAACACATATTGAAAGAAAACTAGCACTCTTAAAAAATGAAAACATTCCAATTTGTTAAAAAATAATTTATCTTTACCTCCACTCCCATAAAGCAGTTCAAATAGCTCATTAGACATTTTATTCAGTCAAAACAGAGAAAACTTGATAAACATGTTCAAGTTGTCATAAACTTCCATAAACCTCAAGCCAGCCAACTTCATGGGTGAAAAAAAACACATTTGAGGATATAAATCAGATTTCTTACTACCTTGTAGATACATTTATGAGCTTTATGATAGGGAGACTAGTCTCCATTTCAATTTTTGAGTAATGAAATTCATCTACTGTAAATATCTAAATAAAGAGCATGATAAAGTAAAAATGAGCCAGTAAATGAATGAAATAAATGTTTGAGCTGAAATCAAGATAATAATCAGGAATGTACCCAAGACATCAATAATATACTCACAACATCAAGAATATGCCCAAGAAATCAAAAATGTACTCTAAAGAAATAAAAAATGTACTCTAAATTTATTCTCAGATCTCTAACTTTCCTTTGCCTTATGCTTCCACAACACATAGGTAGAATGCTATATAGTGCCTTATGTGTCAAAAAACCTCCTTACACCTGTGTTAATGCAGATAGCTGTCAATCATGAAACATCTCAAAAAGATAAATCAAAGAGAAAAATGTACTATAAGATAACATGCATTTTCCAGGTGCTAAAACAACATGTGATATGTCGGAACTATGCTGTAAAACATCTTTATTGTTTCAGGGAGCATTCCTTAAGGTTTTTCCGCATCTTGACGTGTCAAATAGGGCCCTGGAAGCATTTTCCACATATTTCAAATGTGTCCTACAGAATGATGCCAATAATGTGCTGGTTTTAAAATCTTAGTTGTTCAACAAAAAACAGCACGAACTTTCGAAAGATGAAGTTGGGATTTGGTTTGGTTTGATTTTCCAACATAAGCTTTTACTAAATAAAGGTTTGTGCTTATAATAGAATCTCAATATAAATACTTTTCTCTCATTTCTAAATTAAGAAATAGAACACAACATCTTGAATTTTTCAAAATCAGACAATTGCGCTAGATTTCCAAACAAAAAATGTTCAACATTTCCCAGACAAAAGGTGAAAAATATCAGAACAGAACCCTGAAGTAAGATATAATGGTGGCCATGTTTTAAAATACAAAATACAGTTTAAAACACATGAATAAACCAGGAGTAAAATAAACACACATGAAGTTCACACTCTATATTATATAAAAATACCAAAAAAAAACACACTTCATTCAAATTTTATGCAAAAATCACGTAAAACAAAAACAACCAGAGAAATATTTTGACTGAAGTCAGCAGACGGCAAACGATCAATTTTTTATTTTACTTTGTAGCGAAGCCCTAGATTTATCAACATTTCACAAGATTAGACCAGTCATGTTTTCCTTTCCTGTAAGACGTTATTTCAAAGCTCAGAACATCACTTGTTTAAGATAATAGACCTAAAAGGCCTAAAGACTTTTCTTTTCTTACCACCTTTTGGAACGCCATTGGCAATATGTTTTATTGATACCCGTTTCCTGGCCAGTAAGGTATACAGGGAGACTTGTGATTATGAGCATCTTTTTAAAGTAACACCTCCAAAATTTGCACTGTGTTGTGGCGTGAGACTTTTAGGCCTTTTGAAGTTTCAAAACTTATTGTCCTTCTTCAAGGAAAACATCCTTATTGTGCTATTAGGACTTCTTATATATGAATACCTTTAATAATGAACACTTATAGTCTGTTCACACAACATCCTATTGCATAAGTTTAACTGTACATACAGAATTTTAGTCTAACTTGACTTGTTGTGGTTATCTTTCCAGAAGTCATTGACTGGTTAAGTTTTATACCAAAGTTTATACCACACACACCCCGACCCCATGCCACTCCAGTATGCAACTTCCAAAAAGCATGAAACTGATGCATGTAAACGAGAATTTAGGCATTTGTTGGAGCTTTACATTCAACTGTGTAAACAACAACAATACAGGGGTCATAGGGTGCAATGTATTGAATTATGGGTCAAACACACTCAAGATAACAAGTCCTGTGGTCAGTGTGGTTTACGAAAACCATAAAAATAGATAATTCCTCAATTTCATGCCAAGAATATAATAATGACCTCAATTTCATGCCTAATACAATAAAAATACAGAGAAAGTGAGAGGCGATGTCACAATATACAGAAAATGCCATGGATATCATCTTAAAATATGTAAGCATTTCAAATACATTTATAAAACATGTATATGTCCAAATTGAATGTCTATAAATGAGTGAGTTGTGGTTTTGATGGTTTGTGTGAGACCACAGATTTGCAGATATATGGGTCAATGTATTTGAAGACCTTTGTGAATGATATTTGTGGTTTTTATCTTCAAACATTCAGTATTCGTTTTTTGTTGTTGTTATAAATAGCTCTTTGAACATGAACTCTGCTAACAAACAGGAAATATGATCTTAGGACCCAAAATAATACAATTCACAAATCTTATGGTCATTTAATTCAAATAATAGTCATATAAAAAGGTATTTATCAAGGAGAAAATAGATGGCTTATAAAAACTCATCCATCCAAGCCTCCGTCCAGTATATAACCTTGTCCCGAACAGAAATATGAATAATACAAGATACACAAATTGAATATGGACGATTTATATTTCCCGAGAATAATTCCGACAATAAGACATTTTTCAATGACACAAACAAATCCTACGACTTCATTTGCCTCAGATTGCGTCCCTGTAACTGTCCAGTTATAGAAAATAGCGTCTTGATTAAATCGTTAAAATTGCAATATTTTGCCGATATTAATCCTAAGACACAGTAAGAATGTGTCAGTTTGATGAACTGATAGCTGACTGTCATGACAGTGCTATCGATAGTATTGAAGAAATTTCCATAACATATTAAAATGTACATGACAAGGAAGACGGGCTCTAATTATGTGATGAGAAAAAAGAGCTCTAATGATACCATTGTATGTTACAAATGAATCCCAATAATAGAAATATAGCTTTCAGTAATTTATCGTGAAATCAAGAGCAGTTCATACCCACCCCCGTGAAAATATACTGAATTTAACCCATGAAACAAGAAAGAAAACAATCTAAGATTCTCTAAACTAGCCAGGAAGAATTATAAGGATTTCATAATTGAAATATTGACCAATCCGTTATTATGTTATTTATATCAGCTATTCCAAAGTGATATTCACTGGACATTGTCAATGGGTCAGTGCATATACCACACCCTTGAACCAGCACTGAAAACATTTAATATAGTACATCACATGAAGTTAACCAATCATGTTACTCTAAGCGGAGATCACTGATGAGTAGCTTCTCCTTAAGGAGACAATAAAGCATACAAAGATGAATTCCCGAACATGACCTCAACAATTGAACAAATGCACAAACGCACATACATACACACACGTCTCATAAATGTGTTTAATGCCTTCACCCTAGATATGCACGGCAACCGCGAACAATACAGTGATATTTAATGAAACATTATCGGCTCATCAAACTTGACGGCTATCCAACGGCAATCTGATTTTGATTCGATTGTGTTTTCATCAAAACAATTTTATACAGATTTCATTGATTTTTCTGTGAGAATCACAGTGTATTTCAACTAATATGAACTTTGAAATATTGATCAAGTTTTAAGCCTTGACTCTGTCCTCATTTCACAATATTAAATATCAAACATTTTACTAATTGAAAATTGAAAGAGGAATTGTTTCCTCGTGGACTGGAATGGACTGCTTGTTTTACTAGTATTTTGAAAAAATAATGACAAGGCCTTCGTTTCCATCCTATTCATTTCATTCATTGTTCCAACCTCTATTTTACCCCTGTTTTTTAAATGGAATCCCCACTATCATCACAAGGAGTGTAAGGACCTCTATGACAAGAATCATCTACACTAACTGGAGTAAATGGTTTTTAGATGAATCATGACAGGCAATAGTGCTATAAAAGTGTATTATCATTACTTGTTGTGTTACATAAGTATCTACTTGATTGCATCTATAAAATATATCATTTAGCATTGATAGGGAGGAATATGGATGTTTCACTTCAAATCTAGTCCATTCATTCATTACATGTCTCACTAAAATTTGAATGAGGTGACTGTTTTTCTCTATTTTACATAATTCTCCATTCATGACTGCTTGCATTGTGGATTCTAATATGTTCCCCTGAACTTGATTTTAAAGATCCTTTTATGTCATATTATATGCTACAAAAGGGGCCATAAGCTACTAAGGGGCAATCGTTAATAGATGTGTTTGAAACAAAAATAATGAAGGAGAGATGAGGTAAATATCTCTATTCAACTTCAAGATGAAATTACCTTATTGGATAAGAATATAGACTACAGATAGTCCTTGATATTACGAGAACTAAGAATTTATATAATAACACTAGAATCAGTGCATAATCAGTCATAATCTATTTCATTGTTGGTCATAATCACAGAGCATTCTCCCATAATCCCCTAGCTTCTCTTGAAGTGACCTAACACGCAATATCATATATCCCATAATTTCTTACATTTTCAAACATAAAGTAAACAATCTTGTATGTATTATTGTTTTCTTATATATAGAGAGGAATTGATCGAAAGGGTCAGTATTTTTAATTGAGATTGATCGAATATTGTGATTTCTTCTCCAAGGGTTTATGTTGAGCAACTAGTCTATAATTTGTGAGCAATGTGATGTGGATAATGCCATTATAATGCTATTGTAGCAGCCAGCCTTTGTTGTATAGTATACAGATTCTATAGATAGAACAAAAATCTGTGCTTTTACACATCCCCCTCTATTGAATATGAGTTCATCCTCGGCCATAAAACAGTTGCTATCATAATATGTTACCACACACCCTCTCTATAGATAATTAAAAACTAGAACAAGAAAAACAGATTTGTAGTGTCACACTTCCCCCCAACCAAACAGGAGTTCATCCTCAACCATTATATATATATGAGTATTTATATGACAAGATTATTGGGTCAATAAAAAAAGATATACCAATTATCTCATACTACACAAAAGAACATCCTAAATATATTGATAGTCAATGTCCTATATCATTTCAAAGTAAACTAGACAGGAACGTTACAGTTTCTTTTGTCAATAACACTGAAAAATTGGTGAAGTGAGAAATCGAACATTGTAAGAAAACCCCAATATATCTTCATTTGACATGAGGTCAGTCAATCAAAGGAAGTCAAATCTAAGAAAATATATCGCAATTTTTCAAATCCCTTCGAGACATTTCACCCGGATTTCTTTTAATCTGCACAAATAAATGTGAAGGCGTCATATTCGGATGTCTCATTTCTCAAACAAAACGACTCCAGGTTAGAAGTTAGAAAAAATCAAAGCGTGTTATGAAACACAAGATGGTATCTTGCAGATATTGCATATCTCTACCACGTTCATTCGCTTACTTATACCAACTCAAACTTCCAATATTCCGGTCTAAAAATGATATACTGCTTTAATTAAAAAATAACAATGTTTGTAAAATATTCTGGATGAAAAATGTAATATTGCGGCCATCTTTTCAAAAGGGACTGAAGTTTTGTATTGATTACTTAGTACCAGTTTTTTTGTGGCGATAGGATTGTTTTTTATACGTCGTTTAAAGACTTTGCAAATGCCAAGTGAGGCTTAAATCACGCTAAAAGACATATTCATAACTGAATATTCTAGTTCTATTGATTCATATAATTGCACTGGACCATTTACGCATGAAATATCACTTTGGATATTTATTGGTTATTAGATTTCATTTTTCAGGAAGGTGTTTTGCATGCAGATGATAAGCACATTCCACATTTTGATCAAATGAAACAGTGTGATATAAACCTGATTATACTCCTATTATCAATGCTTAATAAATCAAAGCATAATGCTCAGTTGCAGTTGTCAATTTCATTAAGAGATAAATTAGGAAATATTAAATTGATTTACACTATTCCGCGAATGAGGAAACCAACATGGTCGTGATTAAATCACAAAAAAGAGTGGAAATGCCAGAAATAAACTTGGTGCATATTGTCAATACATTTATACTTCAGAGAAAATAGGATGGCATACATACATACATACTATGATATGCTTTTCAGAATTGGATTGTTACACAAAAGTAGCCTTCATTCACTAATTACATGTATAGAAACAATAACGCAGATGCGAGTAGGTAGTTACCAATTTCACCACCAGTAATTTCAGAAACAATTGAGAAATCAGTATTATCAAAATTAATGATATCCTCTATGATATTTTCATTGAGATAAATAATCTTAAGCTATAAGAAATATCACATTTGTACTATATACATCAGACCATATCTTATTTGACTTCAAACAAGACTTTCTAATTACAACCCACCAACATAAACAAGCCAACTAAGAGTCTAAATTATTGCGATTTATCTTTTTATATTTCTACAGAATATGCCAGAATTGCTAGAAATAGCGAGTAAACACTAAAAGTAACCAAAAAGCTGAGTTGAACTACTTTAAACTGCAGTGCATCATTGATAAAAAACATAATAAACTGTTTTGTTAAATCTCACTTATGACGTCTTTCGAGTATTGAACAGTATCCGATGACGATGAATTTCTTTACATACAAATTGACTTCTGCAGTTCTTAACCTAATTTTTGGAAGCTATTGAAAATCATGTTTATTTTGTATTTTAATCAAATAACTAACTTCAAAACAAGTTCCATTAAAGAACAATTCGCAAGGTCAAGTGGAAATGTATTATAGAGAGGCAATCCGTTAAGTTCAATATATCACAATGTGAAATCATTTTTATGAATGGTTATACATGTTGTATATAATATAAAATTACCAAAGCTACATTCAAATACTTAATAATAAAAACCCATTTTTGGAACCAATCAAACAAAACTTCCAAACCCCCAAATCAACACTAAATAAATTTGAGCAGTACAACTATATAAATACGAATCTTAAAAATTCAACAAATGAATACCCTAAGAGCTAGAACTGACAGTAATGTACAGATAACTAACTTGAATATCACCTCCCAATTTAAAAAATCAGAGACAATGCCCTTTCAAAGTGTTCTATTTACATTCTATTGATGGTTTGAAGGGACCACATAATGGAATAGGTTTTCTGAAGTGAATTTGTCCAGTGTAATGAGATAAAATAAATGATAAAATGTATGTACTGGGTATACTTCTTTTCATTAGATACATAGTAGTATCTTGGTAACTGTTATTTAATAACTATTAATGATAACTCACCTATAGTGTGAAATATCCATGATAATTCACAAAGCACAGCATTATAACAGCACAGCATTAAAATAGCACAGCACAGCATCATCAGAGTGCAGCACAGCAACAGCAAATGAAAAAGATGAAGAAAAACAAAACATTAGAACTTTCATCAGAGATAGAAGATTCAAAAATGTGAATTAAAATGGTATGGAATGGTTGGTTAGAATACACCTTGTGTAAAATATAATTTTTGTATGTTTTATATGTGACATGTATTTGTGACATGACTTGACATATGTGTATATGAATTTACAGGACATGTGTGTGAATATGTATTTGTATATATACTCATTTCCTTATGATGTCTTAGATTTCTTAGACAAAACACTTATAGCATCAACATAAATAATATTACCCCCAATACCCCCCCCCCTACCTCTCCTATAAATACTGATCTGGAACAAGTTTTGGAAGACTTTAATATCCCCCTCCCTCCCCTATCCCAATCTCGCTTGTTAACTATTTAACTGAAACATAAGGGCTATCTATTAAAGAGACAATCCTAATCATTGTCCAATCATCATCTCTCTCTAACAATAATTGTATTTTGTCCATCGTTAACAAGCTGAAGATTTAATACACATCTCACTAACCACAAATGGCTAAATTGCGCGAAAGTGTCACTAACTGCTTAAACGAGGCCATAACAACTTAATAATACAGAGATTCGTAATGAAAGAATTGGACAAATTGAACCAATCTAATCCAGCAATGGTGAATACAAAATGATTGAGAAATAATAGACACAGGGATATCTTTATTGCTATATGGTTTGACCATTTTGATAAAATGATATCATCCTCTCCAAAAAATTGCAGAGAATTTAAAAGGTACCCACATATGAAATAGTTGATTATCAATTTCCTGAACCATTGAAATCATTCTCTTCATTTGTAAAACTCAACATTTCCACTTGTATATTTCTTTGCTATAATATCATGGGAACCCGCATAACATTGGAACTTCCCTAATATCATGAGAATCCCTCTAAAATCATAGGAATTCTTCTAATATCATTGGAATTTTCAAAATATCATGGTAATTCTTCTAATATCATAGGAATTCCTCTATTGCGTGAGCTATTTCAGAAAAGCATAAGATGTTCAGCTTAATGTAACGGCCAGATAATGAGCATTACATGCGATCTAAACACCATCGACTTGGAATCAGGTATTAATCTTGCTATAGCACGAAAAGCAGAAGACTTGCATTGTGCCTCTGATCCCGCGACCCTGTACTACTTGAGAGGGGCGGGGGACAGAGGGGGGGGGGATTAAGGGAGAAAGAGGGAGAAAGGGAGATGGGGTAAAAGAGACATGATACAAGGCCAGAAAATATGCAAACATAGTGTATTCCCAAATCACATGTAACTAACTGGAAGGTTTCTCTTTTAGAAGTTTCTCCTTAAGGAGACAAACATATTTTGGGATATTATGATGAGGTTGTTATTATAAAATATCATTAACCCCCACTGCACTTAACAACAAAAAACAAATGCTATTTTCCCAAAATGATGTCCATGATTGAGTCTGTTTTTATAGTTGCCCTAGCAACAGTAATACATCTTTTTGAAGATTTCTTGATCCCAGACATAATATTGTCTTCTGAAGATTATTATTAAGTTATAAGATATAGGGTAATAGACTTTATATGGAAGCACTTTGGGTCTACAGCTCTCAATTTTATCTCGCGGAATTATCTTCAATTTCTTATTGTTCAAATCTATATCTGTGCTTCCTTGGCAGGCAATTGACTTAGAGTTATTCCTCGTATATTGACCCACGCTTTTGTAAATTGAGTTGCAGTTTTCGGGAAATCACTCTAATATTCATACTTGCTTTGGCCAATGGTATCAAATAAGCAATTTCGTGAATGTGTCTTGAAAGGCAGATATATTAACAAAATTGCCCTTCTCTCTCCTACGATGATTCCAGCGGCGCCAAAATATTTCATATGGCATAACATTTCTTTGATTTTCTAAAGATGTGTCTCATGTTGTTACATAACTTTGGCTACTATATAGTTATCCGTATGTTTCATTTTATTTCGTGATATTTTACTGCTTTTCAAGTTTCATTTCTCTTGATTTTTATCCAAGGGGAAGTGCACAGATGTCTCCTTACGGGTGAACAAATTTGTTATTTAAGAACTCAATTATATTTTTGGATATTGCTTGTTCCAATCGAATAAAAAAAATGTTAGTTTTAATAAGGTACTAACAGTGGATGGAACATTTCAGCAATGCATTTCTGAGTTGACAATGCATTTCTGAGTTGACAATGCATTTCTGAGCCAACAATGCATTAGGGAGTCCCTTGACATTAATCTATACATACATGAGAGTCTTATTGTTAAGCTACAGAAAAGTAAATAATTTGGCCAGGTTTAAATTGACAATACATAACAGAGTTACTAAATACACTGTTCAATACAGGAAGTTGCTAATATTTGATGCCAAATAAGTCAACAATCGATCAAAAGTTGCCGTGTTTTTAACAGACATTCATTTACAGCCCATTTTGTCTTTCAAGACGTAAAACAAGTTAATTTTACACGCCAGTACATGACAAAAAAGATCTAAACTCGACAAATAACAGACAGAATTGAAGTTAAATGCTCTCATTTCAAACAAGATTTGAGTTATTTTTTGGCAGTGACGTGAAATTAGGGACTTGGGATGGCACGTTAATTCAATAATATGACACAACAACTTTTCCGTTTACAATTGGCTCTTAAACATTTAGTTAGTCGATCAAGGTTGGACAACAAGGCGTGTTTGGTTTTGCCTAGAATAAGATTTACTATTTGGAGAATGCACATAAAGAGACCAAGGTTCTATATAAAGCAGGGTCACTTGTAAATATTGTTAACATTCAGGAGGTCAATAAAATTGTCTATTTCACTATCTTTTTCTTGAAAAGTACTTGTTCATCATTTTAATCAGTTATATATAACAGGGGGGGGGGTCATAAGCTTGATATAAGATACTTTAATGATTGTTTGACAATGTTGAGAAAAACATTATTTACCCTACTAACCCTACTCCCTCATGTATTTCATAGTCTCAAACGTTATTTTCAAATGTAAAGCAAACCATCAAACTGCCGCTTAATTTCACTCATGCGTTGCAATGATAAAACAGAATATCGTTCAATTTCCCATTTTATGTAATCCGTGTAGATCTTTGTTTCAATTGATAATGAAATCACTGCCGCCTTATGGACTTGAATGCTGCATTATGGGTATTATTAATGAAAATCAGTGAAATTGTACTCAATCAAAGTGTTTCATAATTATAAGTAGGGCTATTCCAGGATACGATCAATTACTTAAAGGAGAGACATTCTAGGCTTTGTAATCCGAAGAATTCCGAAGATATGGTCTTAGCTTTTTCAGAGTGCATTTCCCGAATTTGACGTAAATTGATTTGAGACTTTTAGGACAGCTAAGGGCTTATGGGTAATCTATTCAGACCACTTTATTCCGCAAAATTGGCTTTATGTAACTTAACCCTAAGTCTCCCATCCTAAGATATTTTCTGCAGAAACGCTTTAAGTATATTACAGTACAGTTCAAATACATGTAACAAAAGAAGACTTGCATTTTCTATGAATAAGTTAGTCTTGTCGTGCACCTATTTCATCAATTAATTCATTTGGTCATTAACTTCCCTCCCCTATAGATCAAGACCAGCCCCCTGCTTCCCCCCCCCCCTCTATCAGAGACTTGGTCCAGACACCCCCAGGCAAATCTTTCTAGGGTCTATTACTCAGTCTCATACTGATTTGATAACATGTCAAGTACTTACCTAATAAAGAACTGGACAAGCACAGGACCTAATCATATTGAAATTAACAGAATATTCAATAAACCAAACACAGCCCGATATTTCTATTACTATACGAAATCTCCTGATAACAGTACACGTCAATTTCTGCTCACAAAAATATAATAAAGCTAAAGTGCAGTGGGTCAATATTTTCAATCATAGATGAACAAAGTCGAGAATCTGATTTCTAATTGCGTCCACTTTAATTTGGTCATTTATAATAATAATCCTGTGTTTACAATTCGCAATATTTGGGAAGGGAAATCAAGTTTTTGCAAAAAAAACTTTGTTCACATAAATGTTGCAATGTTGTAAGAGTATTTGTAGAAAGTGTAATGTTATATGCATACTCTGATTGGTAGAGGGTTTAAATTACGTGAAAAAAACAAAAACCACTTAGAATTAGATCCATGCGGACTCACTTCCAATGAAGTAGTTTATTTTTCGCACAAAGACTCTTTTCTTTGAGACTAATTGCGGAGTTCCTCAGAGCATATCAAGTCAATGTTTAACCCATTTTCTGAATTATTGTAACGTTTGAGCCAAATCAATTATCGTTTTCCTAAATCTATCACTTTTTAATTGCTTTCCCGTTCTGCGATATATCAGGTTTGCATACTCTAAAATGATATATGAAATCACTACAAAGGCTTTGTTTGATTGGCTTCGCATCTAAATATAAATTGGCTTGGAAAATTGAACCATTTTACGCTGATAATAACCAAACTCTAAGAACTCTAATCCGATGTTTTGAATTCTAAACACGAGCAAGAAGGCAGGAAATTAGGCAGAGAAAATACACTTAAAAACATGTTTAAAAGTGTGAAAATCAATGTTAGCTTTTAATGTGTAGTTCTGGTCAATAACTATTGTAGACATGCCACATTCACTCGTATATACTGCAGGAACTAACCTAATTTATTTAGATATTTTTATAAAATAATCCATATTTTCAATGGGCAATGGCCTACACATTTAGCATAAACCTTGAGAAAAAGCAGTATTCAATAATTTCACACTTCATTTTCTTTTTTATTTACCGATTATGTAAAAATCCATTTGAATTTCTGAAGACTGAGAAAGTAGTTCCATATGACCTGACTTTATAACAATGCACTTATTAAAACCAGTCTTGCGTTAAACGCAGAAAACGCTGGAATTACCCATGCATGCAGATGTATCATATTGGATGAATATGACGGCTGGAGAGGAAATGAAATCTCCACATTTTCAAACTTATTCGATGAGATGAAATCACTGCATCTATGAATGCTCCATATGCCTTCCTCTTACTTCACACATTAAGAATTACAAATATGTGTAGCAGGCTTCAAATTCATGACGAAATTAGAATAATGACTCATACGAACAATATCACCATAGCAACCTTGAAAATTGTGAAAATCTTTCACAGATTAGAAATTGATATACAAAGAATTGACAGCATAGTCACAGATGTTCCGAGAAACTATAACGATTCTAATTTGGTCAAACTGGTCAACTGCTCTGAACAAAGAGATAATTACAATTTCCTTAAATAGTAATAACTTGTATTGTTTCCCTCACAAATCGGTCAAAGATTAAGCTGATCTTCCATTAATTTATTTCCATTTTTTAAATTAAAACAATCATTTGATTTTTAACACCTGTCCTCGTGTTTAAATACATTTCGTTAATCAGAAATTAATTGAATTTGATATACGGTAGATTCTAATAATATCAATGAATATAAAAGTACATATTCTTAATTTAGATTATTTCCTTTTGATTAAAGTACATTTCTTGTATAGATTATTTCCTTTTGATTCATATTTCGCACTATGATCTGCAAGTATCGATATATCCTAAACAAAAGCTCAATAATTGCTTCTGAGGTCATATATCAAATTGAACTTTAATTGTTAGATAGATGTCACCTCAGTTGACTTTTGGTCACTTCTATCCCATAATGCTTTATAATTGGATGATCTCGCTCCATTGAACCAGATCTATTTAAAACAGCGTCCTTGTCAAAATATTTACCTATACATACAGTATATTATGAGAACCCATGGCTTAATCTACTTTAAAAAAGAATTATTAAGTAAGCATATAACATAAAGGTTTTAAATGTGTAACATCACAGTAGGCATTTTAGGACAGTAGGACAGAATTTTGGCAAAAATGCAATAAAGCTGTGCACAGTGACACAAGTCATATACTCATATTTTTAAAACGTGTGAACTGTCGAGATATATGCTTTTGAATTTAAAAGATTTTATTAATTCAAACTTTATTTCTATTTATCTTGTCAATCGTTGACGTCCTGATTCGTATTGACATTTGGATGGGTCTTAAACAATAAACATCTCATACAGTTACCTCTAACATCTACATATTATATCTTCACTCTAGATGTCAATGCTACTTCTCATTCCTTTTTAATTTAATATAAAAACTGAAGTGTCGATTTTCTTGCATTTTCTAAACAATCCAGAATGTGGACTTTTATGTAAAAGAAACTTATATGTAATTGGTTTTATCATCTTGACTTGTCAAATGTATTCCGTTACAGTCTCACGATAAAATTTTAATCAAAATTTTTATTTTCATCTTAAGTTTTAAAAGAAATTCAGATTGTCTTGGATGGGCATGGGCTCCAAAAGAGAAGAGATAGGTGCCAAAAGCAACTGGTCAACTTGTATAATAATTGCTACATGTCTAGTTTCTGTCATTCCTTGTGATTCCACACTATCATTTCATGAAACATGAGCTACACGAATCACATGACGTTTCTAGTCTTAATCTAATTCACATGAAAGATTCTAAAGAAAACACCAAAGTTTGTGAACAATCTACGAACACTGATCTTCACATTATCAGACTTGATACAACATCCGTTGTTTAGATACATCGACCAATTCCTGTTCTGCTGAAAAAACATCACGGGTGTCATGCTTTTCTCTTCAAATAAAACAAAAATGGGAGTATTACATAAGAAATGATCAAAGCAGGAATTGAGTATGCATCCCAAACTGTAAAAAAATGTAAGAAAATGGAACACTTTATTCAAATTTTGTGGAGAAATTGACTGAAATAAGCAGGAGTAAGGTGAAATCTAGCAGACAGTCAGGTGTAATCCAGCAGACGGTTTATCGCATCCAACTAAGGATGCACTGTTTTCATAAAAATCTACCCTAATTGTGCACAAACTTTCCTAAATGGCAAACAGGTGAGCGTTAATTCAAATACATGGCTTTAATATTGAGAAGACATTATAATGAGAGTCGGGTAATTAACCCAAAGTTTACAATCTGGTTTGGTTCCAAACTTATAGTCCCAAGTATATACTCATAATGCTAAACGTTTGAACAAATATTACAAAATTGTGGATTGAGGAACTTTTGGAAAAGAGGCAAACAAAATATTTATGATAGCTCCTGTTGGTGAATCTGTATGAAGGAGGTATCCTAATCATGATCGTTTTTATGTTTTTTGGCGCATTTATACTTATGCTGTATTTTGTACTTCAATGAATGAATATGAATCTTATGGAATCTTATACTTTTTAATTTTTACCCATTGTCATCTCATACTAATCAATATGTCCCATTTTATATGACATATTGTCGCCACGAGATGCACATTCCAGTAATAAATCTCTTGGAAATTGTTTACTCAGAAAAGTACATTCAGGTAATGATCCCTCTGGGGACTATTTGATCAGATCTTATCGACACATGTTGAAAAGTGTCTTTTGGAGAACATTACCAACTTGAGAAATTTCCAATTTGACATGAAGAACTATATCAATATACAATTCACCTATTACAAACATAAAATACTCAATTACAAATACAAAAATACTCCATTTCAAGAATAAACTGAACACATTTATCTTATGTAATTGAGAGTAACTCTGTTAGTTCTGTCTCTTCTAATCTTATATAATCATCAAGATTTCTCTAATTTATCAAATTCTACCTTGAGATAAAATGTCCGTCTGCTCATGCTTATTTCACACAATTTCTCTCAAAAATTTGAATGAACTTTCTCATTTTCTGGGATTTTTCCACAATTTAGAGTATCTATAACATAACTGAATAGTTAATTTCTAGTTACATCTACAATTTTTACCAAATTTTGTATTTCAAATTTGACCAACCTTTGAAGTTCAAACAAGGTTTCATCCTTATCTGTCAATAAAGCAAAATTAACAGTTGCTCCTGGTGCTATTTGAGAATCAAAATGTTTATTTTCTCAGATTCTATATTTGGTCCTGTAACAATCTTTAAATATTACATCATCAGTGCCCACTACTCCAGTAGGAATGTAAATTCTGTCAATTAATCAACATTTCGAAATACATCAAGTTAAAAACAATTTTCAATTTTCCCATGATTTGTGCAATTCCAAAATCATTTGTTTGCAAATTAATCCAAACACTTGAATTTTGTAGCCATTTTCCATATAAATACAATATGCAGTCAGTCTCAGTCAAAGCCTCACAAAATGATACTTCCTCAACATTTCATATAGACAAATATAGCTCAATATTTTCTTGGAATATGCTCAGGACTGTTCATATATTTTGAAGTTATTTGCCAGAACAGTGAGTGATAAAAAGTAGTCCAGCTCTCGTAGAAAATAAACAAACTATAAACAGTTGTTACAAAAATATAAACAAGTCTGAAACAAAGCATGACTTCCTGAAGTGTTAATTTTCTTAAAATTCAATTTTTCCCATAATGCAACATGATCCGTCTGAACCTTGACCTTGATTGCAAAGTTTTACCTCCTCCCTAAAATAATCATATAGTTTGTTTTACAATAAACAAGTAAAACATTTATTCACATTTTGAGAGAAAGAGGCAAAATAGATGAAAATGAAATCTTTCCTCATGTAGAACCAATCTGAATCATTAAGTTTGATAACTATCTGAAGTTCTCTATTCCATTGCTCAGCATCATTTAAGATAGCCATTTATTATTATTAATTACTAATTAATGAGCCTTAATTACCAGCACAAGCTAGAGAAGAGTTAACCCACTTAATGCAATAGATACCAATATAACTGGGTTAACCCGCTGATTCCTGAATCAAGTCTAAAATTAACCCTATATAGACCAAGGATTAGACAAGATTAAAGTGTTATATGAAAACACTTGAAATGTCATAAAATACAACACTCTGTATTTTTAGAAGCTTGAGTTTTTCCCATATTTTCATAGATTATGGCCTTTTTATATAAAATCAAAAGATCAAAAGGCAAAGCAAAGATCTGAAGATGCATACCCTTTTCAGAGTTTGTCCGTGTCTCTAAAAAACCTTGTCCAATACAGAAAGTACTATATATTACTGGAATCTTAGTCTCAGAGTAGAAGACTACAAAAGATATTACTTAACCCTTCAGGGTCTTCGTCAACCTCAATCAGACATCTTACGAGTTTCACCTGTAGGGGGCACTATGTTCCCAAAACTGATAACAAGATAACATCAGAGAATCATTTGATAATATTACACAGACAAGAATACCTGAAATTCGCAGGATACCTCCAATGTGTTTGCCTCAGGAACTAGGCCACTCAAAGATGCCAATATTTATACAATAAACCATTGGTTCTGAAAAAAGCTGATTTCGTAATTCAAAATTATCCAATCGCTGTTACTGCATTGTACAACAGCTTTGAAAACACTGAATATATGTATTTATTTATAGGAAAATTTCTGGATTTTTAAATCCTGGTTGGCAATAATTGGAAAAGGGTGGCGATGGCTTGATTTCACTGACTACCAATTGAACTCTATCTCTCTTATATAAAAATAAACATTTCTAGATTCACCTTCATAAGAACCACATGTCTTCAAATGTATCCCATTTTGTTTGTAGATTAGAGGAAGGTGTCTATGAAAGTTAACACATAAGGAGATAATTCAGTGAATGTTTCTACATGTTCCACAGAAACGGATACCCCCCCCTCCCCCACTCAATCTCGTCCCTCAAGGTAAATCAAAAGTCATGAAAATGTGAACAAAACTGAACTTACCCACAAATTCAAAGAATAATGTTAAATATACTCTGAACTGAAATGAAGTGAACCCAAAAGCTGTAAAGACACAGACATTGGAGAATAATGAAATCCCTCACCAGATGTTCACCCTTTTCAATATACATGTTGCCTCTCAAAAGAGAACTTCATCTACTCTTCAAATAGGAGGTAATCCCTTGATCTTGCCAATCTAGCCCCAACCAATCAGAATACAAGAAGACCAGTGATAACCAATCAGGGTTGAAGTCCAAGATCTTTATCAATTTTTTTTCTTTTTTTTCTTATTCAGAGTGTAGAATTCATTACTAGTGTCTAAATATCAGGGTAACCAGATGTTGAACATCTTAGATTTCAAGGACATCTAAATAATCTGTTATTACAAATGATGGGCTTGTTTTGAATTCCAAAATAGAAGAGAACCATGGGGAATAGATACTTAAAGTACACATATTTTAAATAAGTATGAACTGTAAGTGGAAAGGGCTATCATTGGCTATACATAACCTATACTAAGTACCAGTTATACCTAAACATGGCATAATATATATCTCAACTATACCAAATATGTCTCATCTATACCAAATTTATCTCATAAGTTGGTCGCATAATTGGGAAAGTTGACTACAAAAAACTGTGCGGAAAATCAATTAATAATGAAGTTAAGAAAAATTACTGTGGAGTGAAATGACCATAAAATGAGTTAATGAAACTTGGCAACAGAGTCTGCTTGACCCATTTACAATACCAAAATGCCACCTTTCATTTGGAAACCATGTTCAAGTATTTTAAGTGAAGAAGAAGGGTGAAGACAAAAAAAGCTACAAATGTAGGAAAGATAACATCAAACAAGTTATACCCCCACCCAAAATCATTACACATTTCACTTATAGAATCAAATCGCCTCCCACCCTCTCTTCAATATCTTCTTCCAACATCTTCCCTTCTCTATTCTGATTGGTAGAAAAACACAACCAGGTTTTAACATTTCATTCACGCAAAAAGTTTTTTAGATCTTGTACCATCTGGCGTACATCTTGAATTGAAGCCTCACCTAAAACAGTTGTGTAGTTTTCCACTTCCTTAGCAACCAACAGTCATACAAAAATATTAGGTTTACGCCATTGATGAAATTTCCCAGGTTTTGCTTCTTTCCTGTTTTATATTATTACATGTCAATGGATGAAATCAACTGGAAGTCTCAGAGAAAATGTGTTCTACAGATTTGCTACAGTACAGAGAGACAAAAACAAAGGAGTTACATGATCCATTTCATAGCCGTAGGCAGCGGGGGTTCGGTGGGTTCGAACGAACCCCCGGTCAGGATTTCCCAAAATATCATTTTGGTGAAAGTTACCAGAAACATTAAATTACTGTGCTATTTGAAAACTACATATATGAGCAGTAAATGAATTGATATTTGTTATGGTGAACACGAGAGCCTTATTTTGTTAAAAACATGTCATAGTGAAGTTACACTTCCCTCAAAACGTTTGGCAACCTTAGGCACGGGGTGAGATTCAATTTTGGGAAGACCCCAGAGCATGAGATTTTACATTTAGAAATAACAATAATTTCGCACAATTAACTTAAAAGTTGCTTCTTCTCGACAAAACTTAACCCATCTTGGGCAATGGCTAAATCAGTCCTTTGCAGGAATTTTGTTTTAAGCCAGTTCTGGTCCAATACGAAGATATTGAAACTAGTTATTGAAAACAATGCAGACGTCCCATACTCCGAATGATTTTTACAACATTGACGAATAAATATCTGGAAAAGTCGTAATATTGTTGAAACACATGTTCTTTCAAATGTGTACATCACTGTTTTGTTTTATTTCAATTGAAATTTAAAATATTTCTTGGGACGTCCCTGGGGCTGGCGTAGTCCCCGACACCAATTCGTTAAATAATTAAAAACGTTGTGAAATTAATTATTTAAAAGCGTATATCATTTATAAACGCAAGCATTTGTTCAAATTTATTCATTCTTTCAATTGTTCAGTATTTATTTACCCATCACCTTCGATTCCAAAGAAAAATCAATCTTTGCAAAAAATGATTTTGTGTTTTCTGATACACTCCACTCATCTAAGAGATTGTATAGAATTCAAATTGTTATCGTTCCAGTTTACTTGCTCTCCGTTTTCATGTTAATGTCATGATATGTTTAGCAAATAAATTACATAATAAAAACCATTGAAAATCATATGGTATTAATCTTCAAATAATGAAAGCGTTATTTGTTATCAAGCCGTCTGAACTTAACAAAATACGTTTTATATTCGAACAGTCGCTTGTATTTATATATGATTTATATCCACCAAAACGTTTTTATTATCAGTTGCAGTTAAAATATATTTTGATGCAGAAAATTAATTGTAATAAGTTGTCTGAGTTTTTTGAACGTTGCCTAAAGTGAACATTTAAGTTAGAAAGCTACAAGGTCATTTTTGAAAATCGTTTTTACGTCCTGTGTTATTTCAATGGGAGAGGTTTCTTAATAAATCCTATTACTTTCCGACTTTGCTTAACGTAAATAAAGACATCATATTTGTTAAATAAAATTCAAATTCAATTGTCTACTTAATTTAATGAAGGTATTAATATGAATTATATTTCCCCTCCTTTTCTTTACAAATTATGCATATAAAATTGAAACTTAAAGATGCAATTAATACATAATCCAATGGGTTAGTTAGGATTGCCAAACTTTTGGAGGGAGTGTAAGCCTAATTGTACAAATTGCATTATTTGAGGAACCCTAATAAGGGGGGGGGGATTTGTGAATAACATAAAAATAGAACCCCCGGTCACCAAATCCTGGCTACGCCACTGCATTTCAAAAAGAGGCTGAAAGAAAATCACTTGATCCTGGGCGGTATAAAGTATGGGCATTATGGGAAGATGGGATCAAAAAAATGGGACAGAGTGATATGAAAAAATGGGACATACAGATCTAAGAAAATTGGTCTAACAAGTTTAGTGTGAAGAGTTAACCTCAAGTATAAAATCCAAACTTTAAGAAAAACAGAACAAAAAACATCCTGCACTCTTTCAAGAGTTATAAGCATTCTTCAATTTCACTTCTAAGACTCTACATGACTATGTTCATGGACCAACTACAACCAAATGTAAATAAATATACATAACATAGGGATAGAATTCAAACTTATCAAAAAAATCTGCGTATCTTGATTTTACTTGGATACAATTTCAGCAAAATTTATCTTTGTTCAATTGTTGATAATTTCATTTTAGCTGAATTACAAATGTATGTTTCTTGTCATGGTTGAAATCTACCTGCTATAGTATAGCAATGTAACCATGGTGATCAATTCCCAGGGTTCATCTGTCACTCAAACTATAGGATCTTTAAGTAAATTGTCTATCATTTCAATTTGATCATTATGCATTAGGTTTTCAGCCATCTATCTAAACCGAAGCGCAAACACACCACAGAAAAAACTGGTTCCAAATGAAAATGAATCACTAAAAGAAAAAGAATTAGAAAAAAGAGAATGAAAACATGATAAGATCTACAGCAACTGGTCAAGCAATCAATATAAATGATGATACAATACAAACATCACAAAGATAAGTGAAAAATAAACACACTTGGCCAATCTATAAAGATCTCATAAAGAATGAGAAATGGAAAATTGTAGAAAGGGTAACCTTGGACTACCTTCCCCCTAAGATAATATCCATAAATAAACCTTAAAAACTGGGAAATGGTCTGAACAGATCTGAGAAACATCTTAAGAACATCTGATTACAATTCAAGACTACAAACCACACGTTTAAACGTCAATGAAGCATTTTTAGACAAATAGAAAAACACCATGCCCCATCAATTCTGCCATAAACAGGAAAGTAAAGTGTAAGCAAACACGAGGTGAAATATATTCTCATACATGTACTATGTAAGCTAATATGAGATTAGAAAATAGAATTTTTCCAGTTTAATGACTGAATTTGAATAATTCTGCTGAATTTTGCTCATAGAATAGAATATCCCATAATTCATGCAAGCTCACATATAACATCGATCCAATCTTAAACTGATTTCAAAGGGGAAGAACCTAATTCCAATTAACTAGCAACTAACCCAATATTCTTAATATAGGTTTCTGATGTCAAAACAATTACTGACATTTTTTTGATTATCTCAAATTAAATCGCTCCGGTTGGTCAGTTTTCGTAATTCTTTTTTAAATGTTGCTAGGCTAGATTATATTGTGCCATATAAGGAATAAGGTGTTTCTCCGAGAAAACAACATCACTTTATAGCAAAAAATGAAACATTTTTTCACATCATTCATTTCTTGTATTCTTCAGCCAGGATTAGGATAAAGCACAATTTGAGAAACATTATACATATTGCTATTCATGTGCATATCAACGTGGCCCCGAACCTGGATGATTATTATGAAAGCATTCCCATGTACTGATATAATTAATTATTGATTGATCTAAATGTAGAAATCTTAACATTTTTCTATTCAATAGAGCAAATCAAATCATTCTACGTTTGTAGGAATGTTATAAAATCTAACTGTAAACCAGTAAAATAAGCTGCAAAACAGAGTCATTAACACAAACACCCCAGCATTAAATATGTTAGGGTATAAATCGTAGATTCTTCAGAAATTTGGCAAACCGATCTTTCAATATGTAGCCTACAATCTGTAATTTTTATGAAGAATCACCATAATTGACCTTAATTTCTGGCAATATGACAGTTAACTCATGAACCTTAGAGTCTTCAAATGTTTCGGGAATACTTTGATTAGCAAAACGTATTCTATAAACACACAAATCTAGAGATGGCCCTCACAAAAAATGTCAGCATGTAAATAATACAAATATGCTTTTTTCTCCATAAACCTAAAAACTGTTGGAATAATGAACTCCCTTACTAGATGACCCTTACGAATAATTTGTATGCAACCAGTCTTCGCCTTTTTCATTCTTTTCCCATGAAATAAACATGAAAATATGAAATTATCGTCCAGAGCAAAGATACTCCTAATTGGCACCATCTTACTTAGGTTTGTTTTGACTTCCCCAATCTGTATCTAGATTTAGCTAAAAATTAGTGTGGAATTATAATAGTGCAGGAATGCTTCAATGATATCTGCTAGGGTACAGGGATTGGTATCAACAATTTCTAGAAATAGAAACAAAACAGTGCTACTAACAACTGATGGATCATAAATGATGGGATTTATTACTCTAATGACAATAGGTCCCCCAGGATCTAGGTCCCCAAATGGCTTCTTGTATATCATTCAATGTTCCATTCATTCTCAAATGTGTGATGATGTACTTGTTCTCATGTAGTGTTTATTCCTCTTCTATATATGTGTGAATGAATGGTTGATTTAATTTTCATGCCATATCACTTCATATCATAATCTACCACAATATGGATAGTATAGAAGCAAACATCATATTAGGATTGATATAAAGATTTGGAAAATCTCAAAATGTTCTTGCTCAGGAAAAAAGTTAATGAATTTTCAATACAAATATGGACATTATTGCCTTATAAGGGATGCTTACCTCTGTGTCTTTGTGTTGCTTTGTCAAACATCAGCATTGCATCTTCAATCTGAAATCACAAAAGACAATTGGTTAATAAAAGCAGACGGATTTCAATCATGACAAGAAAGACACTCAATTATTAATTGAATGACAAGAAACACACATCCTATTATCAACAGTCACTGTGTATGTTCTTATTAAAAAAATTGCCTAGTTTAGTATCTCATTCCCTATTCTGTAAATAACTATTGATGAACATTTCACGAACCAAACAAAAGATCATGACAAGAATCATAAACCCTAAAATGAAGCCTTCTTTCAAAAGACTATAGGAATATAGTGCCCAATACATGCAGAATACAGTTCAGTATGTATCCTATATAACTTACAGAAACAAAGAGGGCTTAGTTAATCTTCATTTTGGCTTAACGAGTACACATTGACTTTTTGTTTCTTCTTAATTTCATGAACCGCGATTTATTGCCGTTAGAATTTTCTGATGAATTAATTCATAATACAATATGGGTTCTTCCCTATGTGCTTTAAGACCTAAACACTTAAATAAATCCCCATTTTGTCGTGTTAATAGCTTTTTCATTCTAGCTCAATTATTTTATAGGATTTTCTTGCCTCTTTTTATGCACGCCACTAAACTATGGTAATATTGGCATCAACAGTTCACGTCCCCAATCTATGAAATATTGCGATTCCAAAACTCAAACTACAGCAAGACCCGTCTCATCAGAACAGCACTGAAGCAAGCCAAAAGTGTTCAGATTGGCAAGTGTTCACATTTCAGTTTTTTAACATGAAGGCTATGGCAGATTTTAAAATTAAACCAAAAAAATGTTCAGATTAAGAGGTATTCAAATAAAAGAGGTGTTCGGCTCTATATAGGTTTTACTGTATGTCAAAGAAACTTGATGAGGAGATAGTAACATAGTAACTTTAGGATAATGGAACGCAACTCCTATTCTGTAGCATTGTTCAACCCAAATTTTCGAGATTTATCAAATGGTTCTCCAGACTGACACATATTGCATGACATACTAGCATAATCACATGCCATATTGATTCGCATCATTCCAAGATTTGATTTGAAATTTTACAGATCTTAGACAATTAATCGATTAATGATATCAGGTCTTATGCAGCTAATAATCTATTTGCCATTAACAATAACATGCATAAGAACCAGTATAATTGCCTTTTAATTAAAAAGTCATTAGAACTGTATTGTTAGGATCTTATGAAGGGTAAGCTTAAAGATGATACTTTGGATTTATTTTATAATTGGAGCTAAATCGTTGAATGAGTGTAACTAGGCAGAAGCTCATCCTCTTTATATTTTGAAACCTGTTTCTCTCTGATATCCCAATCGTCCAATAGCTTCCATTGAAATAACGAAGTCAATTAGAAATCAGTTGTCTATTTTCTTATTACGACAATTTCACGGGGTCTTAATCGCTAAAATTGAGGCGATCAATCAGCTTGGAGGAGTCCACTGCGATCATATAAAGATAACGCGATTAAATCACAGAGAAGCCATCATGAAACTCAGAATACATCCCTGAGGAATAGCTCTATAGGATTAATAAATAGGAGTTTTTGTTTTGTTATATTACATAATCTTCTTTTGTTATGACCCATAACATTTTCTTTTATTGTAATGTAACACAAGAGGGCCTGTGTGTATCCCATGATGCAACTGTACAATGCGTATCTTTGTATTGATTTACTCCAGTTCCAACTTGTATTATGGTTTAAGAACTCAGAACATTTTCTTTACTACCAATCCAATGCAAAGCCCCAGAATAGGCTCAAACTGAGCCAATGCCATGCCTGCAATACTCGAGACTACAATACACATTTTTGGTCTATGATCATAAGGTTTTTTCAACCTATAACTTTTTTAAAATGTGATTCAATAGGTAAGAATGCACTACAGAGTTTGTAGTTTATGATTATGATCAGGGGGTAAATTCATTCAATGAAGGCGCAGAATCAATTCAAATCCGACTGCTTTAGATTTATCTTCAAATGGGTGATAACATGTCAGTAAAAACATTGTACCCTTTAGCGCTTTTTACTCCATCGCAAAGAAGGTCAAGATAAGTGAATGAACCTTTATTGAAATCATTCATCAAAAGCAGTCAATGAAACTATAAACAAGTATAGATAACAATAAAAATATATGCGTTGGAGGATACATTCTGATACAATTGTTTTCTTTCAACTGAGTGCTCAAGAAAAATTTTATCTGACAAGCATGACCTTCACGAATGATTTATATGAAATCGGTAATATCTCATGTTATTAGAATAGCTTACTTGAGACAAAAGCGTACATAGGGCTGGGAGGGGGTATAACTCCAGACTGATTTATTTACAATTATTATAACATAAGATGGGGTAGAAAGTAGGACGTAAATTAATCAATTTCAATCTAATATGTAATAATAATATGAATGTATATTTGAGTTTTGCGTAGCGGTTGGTAAAACCCCATATTTGGTAAGTACAATAAAGTCAAAGAACAGTATAAGACAACAAAATAATATATCTCATGTTCTCGTATTTCTATTTTCTTTTTTTTCAGAGTAAGAAACATGCAGCATTTTACAATAAATGATTTATGACGTCATAAAAGACTGAATGATTTATGACATTAGAAACAAGACATGACAGAGATGTATCACTCTGCTTAAATTAATTAACGAACTTAATCTCGTTTCTAAACATTCAATACTGGTTACAAGCTACAATTGTGCCGTTTTATTCACATAAGAATAAATTTCATTGAGTTATTTATATATTTCAAGAGGACACTTAATTGAAATTGAATTGTCATTTCACTGTATAACTTTTAATTAAACTATCAGATTCAAATCTTAAATTGTTCTTGAAATTTAATTTAATCCACGCGCCACTATGTGACATATCCTAACAAATAAATCATCACAAATTAATTACCCATCAGCCACTCTGTCAGTAATCAGTAGACCACGCAAAATATTTTGCTTAGATTATAATACAAATTTTACTTTCATTAAATTATGAACTATCCAGATTTTATTTTATTTTTTATTTTATTCTTTTTATTTTCACTTTCACCAATGATCATCATTTCACGTGACAAATGCAGCACTGTATTGCATAAATATATAAGGTAATCTATTTTAGGCATCCCATATTAGGTCGTAACTACCTAATTTCAGCGCTTCACATGCAATATTTCTTGAGGGTGACTCACCACATCTCAAATTAAGAAGATCCTGATTTTCGATTCCTGATTTTTGCGAAGGGATGATATCTAAATGTCACCAGTTGCAGATGGTGAATTAATCTCAATTAAGGGGAGGGGGTAAATGATGATTTTGTCAGTGAGGAGTATTAATTTTTGTTATCTTCAAGTGAATAACACTTCCACATTTTCAAAATTAATTGTATATGAGGGGGTTGAGGGTAATTCAGATATAGATATATTTTACAATGAAATGAAGCTACATAGTCAATCTGCAACAGTACCATGCGGTGCCATGTTGGCTATGGTAATGTAGACTAAAACAGTACCATATGGTACCATTAACATTGTACAGTACCATACTCGAAAAGTACTGTAAACGATACTGAAGTGATTCCAGAGTGTGGATTGGGGGTATATTGTTAAAAAGATAAGTTACGTTTTTGCTATAGCTGTCAACATTTGCTACCATCCCTTACACTTTAAGAGATCAGTTGAATTAGTGAATGGCAAGCATCCTTGCGTAATTATAAAAATCTGTAGTATTCCTAGAATACGCAAGATGTACTTTATTCCCATATATGGATTTTATACTCGGTGGGGTTAATTAAGCAGTAAAACAGTGCACTTTTTAATGTGTCTTTATGAATTATTCAACTCTCCTTCAGATCTATCAAAGTCTTCAATGTTCCCTGGTGTATGCAATGTTCTAATGTTATATCGCTCATGCTTAAGGTAGACAGGATGCAAGAACTTTGGGACATATCTGTGCATGGTAGCGAAAAGGTTAAGGTAAATTAGTAAATTATTTATTCAATTTGGTCCATCTTAAACATACTTCGTCCACTTAAAGTATATGTGCTCTATCTTGAGACATTTTGGTCTACACACATAGCCTACTTTATGACATACACTTGTCTACCTTTAGATTTATACCATGGGGTATATTTATAGTAAATACAGGATTCATCCCTATGTAAAGGGCACTGCTGAAGGGAAAAGGGGTGAAAACCTCAGAAAGAACCATGTGAAGATGGACCTATATGAATTCTTAGGCATTTCCGCCTAATGCTGAAGGACCATCCAATAAGATAATTATCTATTTTTTTCAATGTGTAATCTACTCGATTAATAATATTATTTTCTTGCTTTGAATTAATATTTCATGTCTCAGGGAAACAGTCTATTTATCTGCCAAACGGGAAGATTTTCTGATGGCGCCTTCATTTGGGCACCTGCCAATTAAATATTAATTTTTTCTTGCACCGAGTCAGAAACACGGAACAAAATCAAGTCTATGTTCTGAAGAATATAACATCACCAATATGTAACACTAATTCTTTGAGAACAATGAATTTTAGAGGAATAACTGGAATATCTGCAAGGACATTCTGTTAATTATTCATCCTCCCTCTCAAGAGACCATTACTTGATCTAGCCGTTCAGGTCATCAGCACCTTTTCGTAAAAAAGGATTTCTTAGAGTAGTAAAAAGCACGCAGGGAAAAATAAATGTCTGATTCTATCAAAATCAATTCTCTTCTGGCAGAAAATATTCATCTTTTCCGCAGAGATGTCATTTATACCCCAGCGTAATTAAATATATTTGATCTTGTTTAATCAAGTTTCAACTCAGAGTTGTATTTTTTGGTACACTAAGTACAATTTGGTAATACAACGCAAAAGCTGATTTTTAATCATCTGTACAATTCCATCTTGTATGCTGCTGATTAGCGAAGCAAGAAATTGGCACAGAAGTTAATATCAAGAACTATAAATAAACAACGCCAAATAGGGGTAATGTTAAATATAAACATGAAGAGTGCTTATGTTTTTATCCATTAATTGACTTTTCCACAGCTGGAGTTAAGCAAAGCAAGATATCATAAACATACCAAGAATACACAGATTCTCTTGATATCTTGTCAATTATTTTTTAACACAAGGGCATCCCTAAATATTTGAATGACCTTTTCGATATTTGTTTGGTAATATATTGCTTCATTTCTACTATTTCAAGCACAAGCACAATCAGAGTTGCATACAATTTTCAGAATATTGTATTTAGAATTTGCTTACTCGACATAAATTCTTAATTTGTTCATTTACCAAATTGGATTTCTTGGACGTGTCTAATAGGCTTAATATAAGGGCTATGAATACACACTCTATACAACTAATACCCTTATACTACCAAAAACCTATGATACCTGGTCGATGTACAAATCGCTATCAATTCTTCCAAGGGTACCAATAGTGTAGTACCAGATTATATATTTATTTTACATTTCCTATTCCATTTGATAACAGCCCTTTTGCGATTTGATCAATCTTATATCAATAATTTCTCTTCAAAATTTGAATAAACTGTTTGAAATTTTTGCATTTACATACAATTTAGAATGTTCACTTCATGTGTGTATAATTTTTTTTCTTGATTATTCCTCTTTTTTAATGAAATCGGTGAAATAAAACATGACCGAATTCACATTTTGTGCTTCGGTATATACACTTTATATGTAAGTCTGATTCCTGTTTAAGAAGGTACAAAGCAATTGTGATAGCAGACGGCTTTTATCTCTGCTGTTGCGGCAAACTTCAAACATAATTACTGCACATGGGTTTTGTAGGTATATTTTAAGATTTAAGTTGTCGAAAGATTCTAGGTGAAATGATGAAGATGATTCTCGGAAAATCAAAGTCTGGTTGGACTCGACCTACAAAATGTGAAGATGAATATTTTCATGGTTGCTGCGGATGCAACCTTAATGATTAACTTTCTATGTATAGTCTTTGATTAAGTCATCGATTACACCCCCTCCCCCTCATACTTGAGGTCCCTCACCATTGACCTTCAAAATATTTAAACTCTTGTCTCCCTAAACTCGTTACCTTTGAAACTGTCCATCACATTATTTCTCGAGCTAGAGGAAAACTGTCATGATATTCAAAGCATCCAGATTTTTTCTCAATTATGGACTAAATTCAAAGCAGAGAAGATCACAGGGATCTTAGAAAATTGTTCAAGTACTGTTTAATACAGTTCAAACCTACGCTAATTTATATAGGGATAATGGCAGGAAATTGTGAGCCTTGCCTACTCTGCACTTTCTTCTGATCTTTAGAAACTACTACAAAATAACACCAAGAGAACTCATCTTAACCTGTTCATTTAACAGATTATGCCAATCACCTTCTTCCGTTGCCTTCACTGCGATACTATTATTCATCTCGAGTCTATCATGTCAATCAAATGAAACTGTCATCAATACTCATTGTCCCATTGATTGCTACAAACCCTCTGGGAATTGATTTGTAGAACCTCACGTGTTTCCAATTCCTTACAAAGAGTTAGCATTTCATATAAGTTTGCAATCTTTGCAAGAGATTTGCAATCTTTACAAGAGGCTCGCAATCGTTAGAATAAATTTAGAATCAATAAATGTCCTTCAATTTTGAGCAAATAAAGTAAAAAAACAAGCAAGTAATCTGACTGAAATATCTAAAAAGGACATCTCTGAAAAAAATAGAGTAAAAACTTGCGGTATCAATGACACTAGATTTAATATACGTAGAGTAAATGATCAGATTGAATGAAGAGAACATAGCATCTCGAATATCAATGTATTAATTATGGAAGCCAATTCAAGAATTACTATCTGTAACATGATGAGTAGCTAAACAATCATCTCATATTTTTTTCTCCTCAATAAAAATCTCCGATATCATTTCTTTCCATCTCTGCACAATACTCTATCATCACCCACTAAGGTAGTCATGTATCAGAAAACGTCATAAAAATGAAACTCGATACAGTACAGTAATCGGTTTCATTATTCAATACAGAAAAACATAATAATGCCATAATTCCGTTAATTTGAACTCCGCTCTCTGTGTAAATTGAATATCAGGTCTTATTAATCAAAGCAAAATCACAGAGATTCAATGAGATCGTTATGATGGATCGTAAATTGAGCGAGAGAGTTAATGTTTATTACAATATGACTTCCAAGATACATACAATTATTTACGTATGCGGATGTTCCAGCTATTGTCTGTTATCAAAGGAGAGTGCCTACATATCTGTGCTAATATACACTATAGGAGGCCATGCTCGAGCGTATCAACTCTAAGCTGACTTTGTATAGCGATGCAACACTAGCGACGGATTTTAGGTCTAATATTCAATGACTCTTCATCTCCTAACAAACTATCAGATATAAGTCAATGACCCCACCCCTTGCCCTGCCTACGAGTACAGTGGCGTAACCAGGATTTTGACAGCAGGTACGCGAGGCTGAGCAAAACCAGGGGGGTCCTACAAATTTTGATTTTAGACCTTAAATGGTGCGTTCTGAGCGATATCAGACTGTGTAATGGGGTACCGCTCCATCAATAAGAGTACACACTGCGTATTCTCGCATATGCCTGGTTACGCGCCTGGAGTGTAAGAAAACATTACTCTCTATATTATGAAAATATTTCTCCCTTTATCTTTTCAATTTCTCCCATCATAAGTAATATACTGTCCTACCCCAGGATATATTTGGGGGAAGGAAATGATCCAAAGACATCATGCAAGACAAAAAGCAGAGATCCTTTCACTATATTGAGCAGCATCTCCAGGCAAGAAAATATACAATAGTAATTTTTATGATCGTTATAAGGTGATTATCCACCTGAAATTAATATAAACGAGAAGCTTTTGTGTGTGATATAAAACAGTCTAATTCTAATGACCATTATATTGACATATATTCTACTAGATTTTTGCCATAATGGAGAAACTGTGTTGTACGTCTACATTACATCAAATATCTACACTTCACGTCTGATTCATAGTAAAATAAAGCAGACGATATCACTCACCCTACGGTTATTTGAGTTGTTTGCTCTCAAGATTTTGAATAAAGTGCCTGATTTCTTTGCGTTTTTGTATGAATTAGAGCATGGTTTATATGACAACAGACTTAACTCCCCTCCATTTCTCCTATTTTTCTCGATTTGACAAGGAAAGGCATTATTATTATTTACATTGGCATTCCATTCATGGACACGTAGGTGTTGGTAAAGGCCATAGAAAGAAAATTCCAGGTAAACAAAAGAGATTTATTCATTTGGTTACAAAAACAGTTATTTTGATTTCAGAAATGAATTCATGGTTCCCGTTCGATAAACATTTAATGGGAGGGGTTACCCGGGTAACAGATTTTGGTTGTTTTGTGTTTTTTAAATATTATCCTATGCTTTCACAATATTCCACATCAAAGTATAATAGTCCATACATAATCTTGCTTATTCCGAGACAGTTGAGAGTAAAACTTGATCATTCTGGAGATTGAAAATAATTGCGAATTTACGGTTTGGTGCTTCCTGAGAGACTAAACCAATATGATCATGATATCAAAGAAACCTTAAGAGTTTACACGCCTGAGTGATACCGATGATTTGTAAGTTCTTCGTTAAAGGAAGGACACTTTGTTTCTCATATTCGAGACATGATAGTTTCCACGTCCTGATACTTTGATCATCGTTCTTATAAGTGAGAAATCTCTCTAAAATTGACATGGTATCCATTTCCACTGTTTTTGAAAACATAATTTGAACTACTTAATGTACATGTAGTTATATAAGAGTGTAGCGTGGAGTAATATAAGGTGATAAACATTTTGGAAGGAGAGCAGTCTATTTTTGAAGATTTAGTCAGTCATCCGATAATTGAAAATATATGGAGAAACTTGATCAACTGCAAAACCATCTCTCATGCTAACTTTAACATCTTGGGCCAATTCATTAGATAAAAGGTGCATCGGTGCATTATTAATGCCTAAAAACACGAAAATCAGATGATATTTCAGATTTTAGAGCTTCGACACTTCTATAATGACATTAACAATGATTGATTTATTTTATAGTTTAATCTACTTTCAATTAATATTGATTTGCTGATTTGATAAAATAAAAAAGAAATGTAAAAACTTTACATTTTGTCACATGTCAAAATTACGTGGATAGCACCAATGGGGAAAACACCATGGGGTCACATTTATAACTTGAAATAATGTGGAAAAGAGTGGAATAAGCAAGGAATAAAGTAAACAGATATGAAGTGCATATTCTAAATTATATAAAAATGCAAGAAAATCAGACACATTATTCAAATTTTAGAGAGAAATGATGTGAAATAAGCATGAGCAGACGGACATTTTGAAACGGATTGATCAAATATTAAAAGGATCAGCTGTATGTACATTGTACATCGAGTAAGTTCATGTCAGTGCATCTTTCTTAAACATACTGATCAATAAATTAAGAAAATCTTAAGTAATTTTATGGAGAAATAACATTGTAAAAAGGCATAGAACTGATAATATAAACTGGTAATGTAACATACTGAAATGATTTTCCAAATCTTAAAAAAGAATTGTTGGTATTCATTTCCTTCCCTTTGTGTGGTATATATATATATACATGTATAGGTATACAGGTATATTCTGAGGAGCTAGTTTTAAATTCAGATCTCTAGCTTTGTATATGATTATCATGTATTCACTATATACATTTATATCCATATCAGTCTATCAAATACCATAAACATCAAAGAGAGTTCAACGCATGTATAATAAACCATAGGATAAGTCTGGTATATAAAATAAGGTCAAATAATGGCAATTAAAAGCTAAACATGCAATATCTAGGCTTTGATATGAGTACATGTGAAAAAGATAAGTAAAATTGATGGGTGGGGTGTTCCCTTTAGAAGCTCCGCCTCACCTTAGCTCCTCCCCTTTTGAACCTGCCTCTTCTGATACCACCCCCCCCCCTCTCCCACTCTTCCCAACCAGTACAGTATCAGCATATGGTATTACTTGACAACAGAGGAAGTGAAAATGAAAGGGGTCAAACTTTAGGGTCAAAGGTAACCACAAGGTAGAGCTAATCATAGTCCAAAGTGATTCTGTAGAATGAAGATCAGGAGTCAAATCACACCAGATGTCCAATCTTGAAGTTATTATTTTAATAGCCTCATGCTAAGAGACAACTCAATAGTAATCGAAACATGTATATGTATACTATCTCCCTAACCCATTCTGATACTCATCGTATTACAATTTTTCTATTTGAGATTTATACATGATGTCCTAACCCACTAGTTTTGATTGACCTCCTAACACCCCCCCCCCACCTACCCTATCCTTGAAACCTCACCCTTTAGTAGTGGTAAATATGGGGTGTCCACAGACTCAGTGCAAGACTTCTACCCCACCTGCCCAAAAGTCCTTTACAAAGTGGATATAGCACTTACTTCATATATGATGACACATCTTTCAAAGTAAGGAACTCAATATGTCATTTTAAATTATTTCAACTTTACAAGTCATCATTACCTTATCAGAGACATCTGGTGCCGATTTGAAAACATAAAGACAATGAAGGTCAACACGACCTGTGCTCATACATTCATAAATTGTTCAGATTAATCAGCATAACACTTTTAATCATATCTTCACATATATGTAAGGCCATGGATAAGATATAACACATTTAAACTTCTTAACGTTATAGAACTGTACCATAAAAAAATAAGTAAAAACCCATAAATTTTTCAATGCATTTAAGCCGACATGAACACTTGTATCGCATATATGAGACAACCCATCGATCTGTGAAATTGAAAACCTGAATTCATGAAAGAAAATGAAAATGTTATTCATTCATACACTGATATGGGGTATGTTTTTATGGTGAAACTTTAGAATACAGCATCCGTTAAGCTCTACAAGTTCCCCCAGCATTATATATAATATTTTTTACTTCATTTTTCATGACAAAATATAAATAGTAGGTGTTTGTGCATCTTTAATCAGCTGATAAGGAGCCATTAGAGAAGGTCTTAACAGATAAATCACTGGTTTGTAAACAAATATGAAAAGACCAGACTAAATGTGTGTGAATGTGTATAGGTCATCACTATGGTTTACGTACCATCAAAACATCAAAACATAATGAATACCATGGTATTAACAACAGTCAAACCTATTCTGGTGAACAGTTTAAAATGACACAATGCATTTTACTAGAATTTTGTCTAAGATCATAAATTATTACCATCAATGATTGCATATAACAGGTACTATCATGAAACCTATTTCCTGATTTCCCGAAAAACGGGATCAACAAAAAAAGAGAAAATTTAACTGAGATTCCTTATGCATGTTTTATCACTCAGTAAATAAACAAATTTATCTGTAATCATGATAATGAATCGAATGGTTTGATATTAGTACAGAAGAAATGTTATTCAAGTTACTTAATTTTATATACCAGTATGCTCGTAAAATACCAGGAAAGGTCTAATTAAATCTAAAAGATAATATGTCCGGGCATAAAAGAGGTATAAATTTCTTGCAATTTGTTTTGTTATGAATCAATCTGGAACTTAATTCAAATATGGTTGATTATGCTGTATATTTGTTATTTTGTTGCCATGGTAATGCCACATTGCTTCACTATATCTCCTAGTTTCTCCTAAGGGATATCTCACTTGAAACCTCCCTCAGATATGATCATTCAACCAAAATTTATGCCACGACTCGAGGTTGTATCATCGACCAAATATGGTGCAAATTTCTTGGAAAACCCATCATTTCTAGAATGAATCCATAGAATATATCAATGTATGTGTAAAGTTACACCAATGAAGTTGTGTTTCCGTTTATTTAGGTTTAAATTCAATGTGACTTTACGGGATGATATTGATTGGCTGCCGATATTTCAGAAGTCATTGATCTAAGAATAGATTCATTCCATAGAATAAACAGGAAAGGAATAAGCAAGGAATAAAATAGAAAGGAATAAGCAAGGAATAAGGAATGGAAAAACAAGGAGAGATTGGAGTATATACTATTCAAGTATGTCTTACTTTTAGTTGAACATATTAAATTTTCATTTTCATTCAAGAAAAACCTTATAAACCTGTACACACTTTCTACAGCTTTGAGTGATTCTCAAATTGCTGTTTTACATTGTTGGATTTCTTTTATTTTTGAAGACAATGGTAGATTAATGGATAAAATAATAGCGATAAAGGTTTGGTTGGTGAATATTGACACATGAATATTAGGAATATGCAAACCACTTAAATATAGTCGATACAAATGTACGAAGCACTCCAAATTGTAATAATTATAAGTGTATCTTTTTATTGGCTGACTAAGAACTAAAACGAATGCTTTCTATTTTCTTGCGATATATTTTTCTTTTGCTTTATTAACTATCCCTCCCTTCCAATAGAGTTTACTGACTTTTCTTGATAAAAAACACATTAAAAGTAGCTATTTAAGAATTTGGGATCACTAGAGCAAGCCATGGCCCTTCAAGATACATAAGAAGTATTGTGGATCTTATCTGTTAACAAGTTGTCAAAATTTTATCGATGCAACACCAATATTTTCTCAAAGGATGTGTGCCTAATTGATTGGCTTGAAATTAATGCTTCGTGGACATATTGATAAATATTACACAGACTTCACGTAAAATTCTTATTTAGTTAATCTTGCAAAAGAAATTGGACAAAAGTGAACTATTTTGCCAAAAAAGTAAGACACATGAAAAAACTAGAGGAAAATATTGGATTGTATTTAACAAGAATTCGATATTTCAAAATATCTGAATAACGAATTCTATATAAACCGTGACAGAAAATCTTTATCAGGGTTTAATTCTCTACAAGAAAATGTGGTTTTCTCTCCTTGTATCACGGAAGTTCATTAATTTTTACTTGCTCAGGTAAAGTTGGATAACACAAGAGCTGTCTCATTTAATTCGGTTCAACATGCACTCTGTTGTGCACGGAAACCAAAGGAACAACAAATAAAGTGATATTTCTTTCATTTGGTTATTATTATTTTAATCTTTTATGTGAAATGATTCTGTCTTCTTGCTCTATGAATTATTTCAATAAATTATGGTCAATCTCTAAGGCCAAGCAAAATACAGTTACAATATACGGTATCTGGACAACTCTCTAATCTGACCATTCTCATTGTGAGAACTTTTTCAAGGCCCAAATGTGATTTCCCTTTGACTCACATTAAGACACAAGAGAAATGTGAACACCTGCTAATCTGAACACTTTTGGCTGGTCCCAATGGTGTTTGGATTTGGCAGGTTTTACTGTTCATATAAAAACAAAATAAATGTACAAGTATCAAGAAAAGTAGAAGGCACTTAAAAAATCATTATGTTATTCAACTTCCCAGGGTAAGCTATTGTTCAAGAACGATTACACTTTGAAGAAGGGGGGTAAGTGTTACGAAATTGACCATTTGTTGACATAGTATCTCTATTGCCATTCTGTTTAGTATTGAGTTGGTAAACATGATGCATCCCATGACTTTATTTATAAGATATGAACATGAAATAAAAAACATTCCTGAACCATAATAATAGTACATGTAGTTAAAAACACCAAAATTCAAGCATTGAATTCCAAAGAAATTGAAGTGATGTAACCACTAAAAAACAAGTTATTTTGAGCATACATGTTGATCTGAGGCTAGCAGAGGTTAGCGTTGACGTTGGCTAGTTGATGTTAGCGGATGTTAGTGTTGACTTTGTGTCCTTTCCTTTGTTTCCATTTTAAGTGCCCCAGCCATGGGATCAATATACTGTATAGTCAAGAGCCCATACAGTGTATTGATGTTTTCTTTTAATATCACAAGAAAATAATGCAAAATAAAGTACAGTAAAACTTGTGATGTAGAACATGAGACATGATGCATCTCATTCTAGAAGACTTCATATCAAACTACTGTAGTTGTTTCTCCTTATTTGGATTATGACTATTAATTTCAATATAACTTTTGTAATGCTTATTACTTGTTGGGGGATTGAAGACAGACTAAATGTAGGTGGTCATACAAGAGGCAGTTAGCTGATGTGTCCAATGAAAAACCTTTTGAAATTCACTGCCTTACTGACCAATGAAAAACCTTTTGAAATTCACTGCTTTACTGACCAATGAAAAACCTTTTGAAATTCACTGCCCTAAAGACAGACAATGCCCTGAGATGTCAACAGTTCATCCAATTCTGTATTTTCAGTACATTTTTATAGATCAAATTAAACATCTTGCATGTACTATTAAAATCTGTTCACTATTCAAATATGCAATTACGTCTCAAGAAAAATATGACGTCTTTCCAGAAAAGGGTTTATCTTTATTCAGTCTTGCACCTGATTTCATTGTTTGATTGAGTTTTCAAAAAAAGGTAAGTGACCTCAATGCAGGACTTATTTCTGCTGTTGGTTCCAACAGATGCTATCATCATCGTAAAGTCACGCTATATTTTCTCAGAAGGCTAGTATGTCGATCTAAGAATACACCATATGAGAGCTCTTCAAATAAAAAGAACATTTTTCAAACAAAAGATGACTGTTTGCCGAGTTAATGAAGCAGGGAAACAGGTTGCCAACTTCGATTTTCCGAGTCTGTTCAATAAAGTGATCTATTCTTTAGCAGAATAGGATCTATTTGTTATTTACAGATGACTTTGTATTACAAGTCTTAGACATTTGATATAAAATATATATTATTGGTGTTATTTATAGTCTCTTTTGTTTGTAAGGTATAAACAATTATTCAGGTAAATCCAGGTACAGTAAAATCTGTCTTATCTGAACAAAAGTGTTCTTATTTGGTGGTGTTCATATTTCAAGATTTTTTATATGAGAGTCAATGGGAGATAATACAATTGTGACAGATAAAAAGTGTTCATATAGAGATGTGTTCAAATAAGAGAGGTGTTCGAATATAGAGGTTTTACTGTAATTTATCTTTTCTAGGTTTCATCTCAGGAATTACAAACAAAACAGGAACAAAGCTAACGGTCAAACGTAAAAGGCGCACAATTTATTCCGGGCAACGTAAAACATATATAAATTAGGAGAATTAAAAATTGATGGATTTATGAATGCTCTGCTATAACAATAGCCCCATAAACCATTAATCCTCTTCAAATCTGCTGTCCCAACCTTACAAAAAATCTTAGCGATCATCCATTTTTCCTGTAACTCATTAAAATCTCAGGACTCACCAAAAAATGCAAGAACTATTTGAAAGAAACAACCAAAACTGTATATAAAAACAAAACTTAACAAAATCTTCATAAATTGAGAGGTGAAAGTATATGGACAACTTGTGAAATCATAACAAGGGTGAATTGCTATCATAAACCTTTAGATCTCAATTGAAGTTGTTGAAGAGAGATATCATTCAAAAAACACATAAAGAACAGGTTTTGACAGTGCAAGCTGGCCTCGTATTATAGAGTACTGTATTGTAGTCCAGTCCAATAGAATTGATATTGTCTCTTTCTATCAAAGCCTGACCCCCCCCCCCCTACCTCCCCCTCTTTATAGACCCCCCCCCTCCCTTTAGACCTATCATAAACGTAGAAGCTCCCCACCCTTTGTATACCAAGAATTAGCTTGAGTAAAACAAATACATTGAGTAATAGAGCGAGTATAATACAATGAGTATAAATAAGTAAAGTATAAAGCTCAAACAGTACACTGAGGTAAAATGCATATGTCCATTGCAAAGAGGTATCTTTATGAATGAAAATGGGGCAGAGAACCACAATTAAATAAACTTGAGTAACATTCATATACCTTTAGCTCATCAAATAAGATCAAACATTTTTTAAGAGTATGTAATTATTACTAATATCCTCCAGGCATCAGGGTGATAAAAGGACACACCTCTATAGTATAACGATAATGTAAAAACATTTCTATAGTTCAAAACGAGATGTATCATCCTATTTTTACGTGAAACAATAAAAGCTCTGAGATTTATTGTCGATATCAGCTACAAAAGGGTGAGAAAATATCGCCATAATGGAATGCTTTAAAAGCTTTCACTAAATGCAAGGTGTATTTGATGAAGTAGTATGGCTTAAAAATGCATCAATATATCTGTTTGAAAAATCTCTGTTACTTTTAAATCATATTCGACAATACTTCAGTTTTTCTCGCTTGTATCTTGGATTTCGATGGTAAAGGTAAAAGATACAGAGGAGTGATTCCTCATATAAGAACATGGTCTTATAAATGAAGAAATTTCTAAGATAGCAATGGAGCAAGCGATTATACCCCAGGATCTATATTTTCCATCTATAAGACCATGGTCTGTTTGCTGAAACTACGAGCTTGTATTGCTCTTTTCTGAGTATTAAACTGTTTATTTATTATGATATTTAATCCTAAAAACAGACTCATAGCTATAGTTAATCCCTATTGAATTAATTGTTAGAAACCAACTGCACCCAAAAGCCTTTTCTAAATGAGAAAAATTAATAAAAGAAAATAATTATTCATTAAAAAATCAATTGTCAACCTTGACAGGGAAGGATAATTGGTAGTTCTAGAACAGAAGTCTCGAGATTTATTAAATACTGAATGATTTGTGACATCTTAAGACTGAGATATTTTATAACAGATATACACTCCCCTCCATAAGTTTGGCAACTTAGTCTCCTTTTGGTGCACTTATTCAACCTTGATTGGTGTTTGGTGATTTAAAAAAGTCATCAAATTTGTCATTTGTTCCAGCTTTTATAATTAGAGAACAAAATTAAGGTTGAAACATTGACAGGATCTGACCTGCTATCCAATAAAAAGTTCCAGTTGCCAAACTTATGGATGGGAGTGTAACTTGCAAAAAAATAAGAAGATATATTCATCATTTGAATGGCCTTGGAGTTGACGATGATAAACAAAGAGATATTTTCTACTTTTGATATGTTTAAATATGCATTTATTCCGCAGATTTGTACGAGAAGGAAGCATATGATTTGCACTTTTATTTTACGCAAGATTTTATTGATGATCGCTAATTCCATTTTTATATTTTAGTGCAAAGAAGGATTTTGACTTTACGGGGCAAATTTTTTTAAACACAGATTGGAACATCAATTCTTGGGGGAACAAAAGACCCCCATTGCTACAATGACAAAGAAAATGTATCTTTCCAATAATTTGCCAATAAATATTTAAAAATATTGAAAAAAAGATAGATGGACACATTTTGAATTTTTGTGACTGAAAGATAAATTAATCATTGATGGGACCTGTCAATTAATTTTCACCTGTCATTTTGTATTTATTTAGTCTTACACTGTCTCATCCTTAATCTGACCTCATAGAACAAACAAATTGATCCATCCTCTTCATATTAATCCAATATACGATTATCAAATTCAATATTCATTTTTATAATAAGACTTTTGAGATGCATTTCAAGAAATTGATGATAATCATATTTGATACTATTGAATCAAAATGGTATCTTATGAACTATAAAACAATGATTTTTTATGGAGTTATAACATACTGTAGATTTGTTGTTTTTAAACTAAAATCATATGCAGATAATCAACTGACACATTCAATTAGTAATTGCAAAATTCTATTATTAATAGGTTTCAAATTAATTGAACAATAAACAACTTGACCGTGAACACGAACAAAACAATGGAGTTAAATTTCATAAGTGTGAAACCAGAATAAAAAGTTCAGATTTCAAAATGAATTTCAGAAAATTTTACATGGTTTTTACTTGAAATACTAAGAAAACAAGAATTTTAAACAATTTATTCAAATCCAGAGAAAACATGGAACAGGCATAACTGGACTGATACTCCAGAATTCATAGAGATGAACTTATCTCCATGTAAAGATGATCCTCTAGAGGTTCACCTATGAATTCTGGGATATTGCCTCTCTTGATTTTACATATTGATTAGATTACCTTTTTCAAGAATAAAATTTATTTTACTGTATCCAAATCAAAGGGTAGGAATTATTACTAGACTCGGGTCTCAGTGTTCAACTTAACAAACCTTAATGCTTAACTCTAATCGTTGATAAGTTCATTTCAAGTTAATTAAATATGGATTTTAATGAGCTTATAGCGATAAGTACCTTATTAAGGTGATATGAACTACTTTATAGGTCATCCTGCTCAGGTTATTTGTAAATCCAACACGCTAAGTGATAATGTTAAAATAACATAACGGTGAACTGAGAGCACTGAAAATTGATTTATCGATTCAAAAATAATATTCATAAAATGCTTTAGTATGGAATATTATAGGTGATCGTTTATGAACGATGTATGCTCTGTGAAAATACAAGATTATAATTCAAATCTATAGCTTCTTTATTTCTGTTTATGATTTAATCATAGCTGCGATTGGCCAATATAGAAAACATGAGATTGCGTGAGGATTTTCGTTATATCTTGTGTTTCTAAGGAATAATATTTTGTGTCCCTTTAGAGACACAACAAGAGTGTTTGGCTTATGTAATAGCTGGAGCCAAGTGACCTTGAAATCTCACAATTCTTCTGAAAATTGATTTCATTCTATCATGACATCTTCCATGAGTTTGCTCTTTCAATAGACTAATTTATTTTGTTTCTTAAAAGAGAGCTTCATCTTCAGATTAGCACTAGCCTTTGAACATGGAGGTATTCTCAGTTTTATATCAAGTAGACAATGAGGACCCTTGGAAACAGGTTTGACTTTGACTCTCTGAGGAGACCTTTGTTTAATATAGACTTTCAAACTTGTTTTTATATCTCAGGGTAACTGATGTAATAGACTGGTATTTTGGGCTATTTTTTTACCCCCCACCCCTTTCTGAATTTCCCTTTTCTGTGACTCAAATATTTTCTCTTACCTGTATTAGCAGATGTGAATTTGAATCACAGCAGCAATCAATGGCAAACAGCAGCAACAGCATATGAAACACACAAGAGGAAAAACACATAAGTATGATGAAATATAATGATGATGTACATGGTGAGTTTGATCCATGCATTAACACTTGCATGCGATCTAGATGTTAAGGCCAGAATTATGCAATGTAAAGCTTTAGTAATATGTTCTTTTTAGATTATTGCATAGAACTTTGATAAAATGCTCTGATATTTTCTTCACTGAGGTCGTGCACTGGTTTATATTGAATATAATCACGGTACAAAAAATATAAACATGCATCATGTTACAAAATGCAAAATATAATGAATAGAGAGAAAATGGCAAGGAATGAATTATACATAATGGAGTCGATACTCTAAAGTGTAGAGAAATGCAATAAAATCATGTGTTTCATTCATGTTTACCATAAATATCACATAAAATAAGCATGAGCAGACGGACATTTTCATAGTCACTTTTCCTCGTACACACAAAACAATGTAGTACAATTGTATCTTTATATTTTCCATGTAATAAAAAGAAAAACATTGCAATAATGAACGTAGTCTCCAGGAAACTTTAGACTATAAAATCATGACAAAATATTCCCGTGCAACCATCCTAATTTCACGAATATCTCTAAAATATTTGACTGAAGTGTTTAATTTTCTTGCTTTTTCAGATAGCTTAGACTATAGACATCACATCTACCTTATTTATTCCTTGCTAATTCTCCCATTTTCTCTGAAATATTCGAGACAAACATCCTCGTCGCGAGCATTTATTTGCAGGACGAGAAGAATAATAGAAACAATACAACAAGTAGCGATAACAAGACAATTATTTATTGAGCTTCAATTAAGGTTTCAACTCCAAATAACTTCACCCGCTATTGTCAATGATGAATTAACAACTATGATTTCATTTAATTCAGCTGATTGAATTGCGTTCATTTGTTAAGAGAAACAATGCCTATTACATAGAAACACGACCATTTTTCAGTTAATTTGAATCTTTCATGTGAGAGCGGACTTACATCCTCCCCTTGGGAATCCCACAATGAGAAAAGTCAATGCCCAATGATCAGGATATGACCACGTTAACTTTCATTATCCAGCAATAAGACGATGGGGTATTCCGAAAAATGTAAATCGTTAATGAAGAAAATTGAGAGATTTATTGAAGTACATGAGATAGAATCCGTGAAACAAAGGAAACCAAGAAATACAAAATAAACACCATAAACAATGCTTAACAACATATAAGTGTAAACAATCAAAAAACCTTCTTTTATCTAAATATGATAAAATCAACCCATTTTAAAGATTCTAATCTGATTGCAAATTCGCCCTAAAATCTTAGATATAAACCAGCCTTATTTTTTACACTCAGATTTCCCAGTTTCCCATAATCCTTTCCTTCATCATGTAGCTTCGCAGACCATTTCTTCTTGTAAGATCTCACAATCAAATGAAAATTTAAGAATGGGTAAATTACTCGGCTACAAAAAGGCTAGTTACAGCAACGCTGATGGTTGTGAAGACGTTCACCTGTATTGATTTAGCTTTTATCTTATCCCTTCTAAATAAATAGTACTACATACTGAACGATATTTATTTAGGCAATCTAAGCCAGTAATTATTCGACAAGATATAAGTCTTCTGGTGACAGGTATTCTCAAATGATTCTAAACGATCTGTCAGATTTTTTTAATATAAACTGAAGTAAAAAGAACTTGACATCTGACATCATGCTTGTCTGGTTTGGTCATTTCAAATACTGTGCCCCTGTTTTCCTTTATTAAGGGGTCCAGTAGCCCGAAAATGAAACAAGAAATCCAGTAAGTACCAAAAGGACCAGTAAGGACCAAAATGATCTTGAAAGGACCAAGGGAACCTGAAAAGGTACTCAGGAGACCTAACAAGAACAAAACTAAGGACCACATGATTCCCAATTATCCCTTATGAGAATGATATACACCGTATATACCCATATACCCCAGAAAGTCATTAATAAAATATCAATACAATAAACAAACTCAAACATGTAATATACTCAAGTCACTGTAGAAACAAATCAAACAATCTTAATCACCACCTGAATGATATCAATGTGGGTTATCTTGACACCAATACTTAAATCACCGATCACGATCAACGGGAAAAAGATAGACACATTTTAAATCCAAAATATAGGCAAAAAGAGATCAATTCACGAGGAATAAAATTAACAGAGGTGAAGATCGTACTCTAAATGGTATATAAATGCAAGAAAATCAGATACTTCATTCAAAATTTAGAGAGAAATAACACAAAATAAATGTGACGTCTGTGAAATCTTTTGGAGTAGTCCATGCCAGAGATGCCACGCTTATCTGAGATCCTATTAGAAAAGTTATCATTGATGTGTTAACTGGCTTATACAAAATTTGCCCATAAACTGATATGGAAATAGTACTTATTCAAGTCTGGATGGGTTATATATATTTCTCGAATATATACAATAATGGGATAATGATAAGTCATTCTAACACCAATTTATTCTCGGGTATGATGTGTCAATGGGGCACTGTTATCTTTGTTTTGTTTAGTTTTGGTGGTTGTCGATATAACTTGTGTGACCCCCTCCTCTCCCCTCTCCCAAGCCCCCTCCCCCTACCTCCAAAGACTATTACATCAAAGTAAAATAAATATATATTCTAATCACAAATACATAAAACATTCATGATCCAACAATCAGAAAAAATATCATGTGACCTATTTCTAAGATATCGATATGAAATAATCAGAAATTCTTAATCTAAATGAAGAACTTGCGTGTATGCGCTGTGATGTCACAAGCTTATTAAGCAATTATCGTAAGAGCTGAACAATGTTAAGTAAACATAAAGGCGTGGATATCCTGATAGTTCGGATGTATTTCATAATTTGATTAAGATATCCAGTTATCTCACTAAAAATATTTCTCCGGAATCTCAACAGCCGTTCATGCTTATTTCAGACCAATGGGAATTAACACAGGGAAATTGATGCCCAGGTTTTCTGGCCAAATTTCTCACTAAAATTTGAAAGAACTATATATGAATTTCTTAGCATTTCTTTACAATAAGAGTACGAACTACATTCCTGATAACTCTATTTTTTGTTGGTTCCTATATACATAATCTATTTCAAGATAAGCTTCAGGATTCTCAAAGGTTCTCAAGTCACGAGTGATCTCTAACCATATGTCGGATTCGCTAATTTCATTTTTGACTTTTGTACTAAGTGTGCAGAAATCGTCAATATTGGGTCAAGTTTCTTGAAAGTTATCATATTTTTCTCCATTTTATCACATTCTAGGTTTAGCTAATTTCCCACTATCAACAAGATGTAGATTTGCACAAGAGTTGTATCTATTGACCCTCACGTTCTTCTACTCTGCTAAGTAAACGCCAATTTACTCCTGAACATATTTATTTCTTACTGTATTTACTAGGGATGGGACGGTTCGTTTCGGTTCGGTTCGGTTCGGTTTTTCGGATCATCAGCCGTCGGTTCGGTTTTTTCGGTTCGGTTCATTCATTTTAAGGATTTGTATTGATTGACATGATTAGCTGCTTTGTCTCTGACTTCACTGCTGACTGTCACTTTCTTTTAATAAGACGCCATATTTGAATGTATTGTGGGTGCGCACAAAATAATACCCTATATCGAACCTGCGCAAATATAAATTTGCACAAATCTTTGTATCAATTATGCCACGTTATAACAATATTTTATAGATGGAATTTTATGTTATAGTATTTCATCAACAATACATATTATTTAGAATACACGACTAAAGAATATAGTACCAGGGACCACATGATTGATTACCGAGGGATACGAATACGCGGATACGAAACGAATCTAGTAAACGAGTGAGCTAGCAACAGACAAGACAGACAAGGTAGGGACTAGGAATATCAAAAATGTTGCTGTAAAACAGTGTTTTTAACTGTTTTATTGATACTTGACCAATGAAATATTAATCCGAAAACGATCCGAAAAGCTGATCCGAAAGTAGGGCCGTGATCCGAAAACCGATCCGAAGGCTATGAACCGCGGTTTTTCGGTATTTCGGTTATCCGTCCCACCCCTAGTATTTACTCCCTTACTGTAAGAAATCAACTGTAGCACATCGAAATATGGGTTAACACACTAAAGGTTTTTGGCTACCCATTAATCTCAAACCAAACTAAAACCAGTGCTTGATATTCCCCATTTGAATAAAAATCACTTAATATGGTAATATCCCAAATATAAAAAATTAATAAATATCAAGATGAATCAAACATAAACAAATGATGGGTATTTCATATAAATAAAGCATTCAGATACATTCTAAAAGTTGCCATGTTTCAATGAATAAGTTTTGCGATTAATGCAAGAACACGGCCTTTATTAATACCTCATGACACTATAAGCCTAAACAACTCTACTCTACATTAGATATTGATAGAGTAAAAGTAACACACTGATCGCTGAATTGATTCCGAGCAGTTAAAGATTTCTCTCATTTACTTTCACTTTTTAATATGTTTTGGGTTGATTTGCATGAAAATGTGAATCACACTTTCAGATATTTTGCATTTTTGACCAATGTGGCAATAATCAAGCATCTTCAATTTCAATATGAAAATATGAGACCTGTCAATCTTCGAAGTATGGCTTGCCAACCCATAAATGGTCATACTGACCAATCATATCACCACCTCATGCATGACCGGCATGTAATATTGCCATAGGAGTGACCAGATTAAATAGATAGTAGCCCTAACCCATTGATTGATTAGTCTTGTATTTCTGAAGCAGTATTGCAAACAGCCAGGCAAAACTACTCCATCAATCTCTCAAACCCCCTGATAAAATGCTTGATATTAGTTCATTAATAAAGGTTAACTTGTGCATATAAATTAGATGCTGTAATTAGCCAGTGATTTAAAACAAAGCCATAGTATGATTAGACAGAGATGACTTTTATCGGCTGCAAGAACGATATAGAGACTGTTTACCAACATATATTGACATTTAGTATACAGGGGTCCGTTTTTGAAACCATCGTAACTTACAATTTGGTCGCAAGTCATTGTTCATCAAAACAGAGACAAATGGTTTTCTCGGAATCGTAAGTTACGATCGTACGAAAAACGAACCCCTGAGTCCTAATTTATAATGCATCATGCAATGTGTCATAACTATAATAGCAATGCACCATTGCTGTAATGACAATGCATCAATACCATAATGGCAATGCATCAATACCATAATGGCAATATATCAATATCTTAATGGCAATGCACCAATGCCATAATTGCAATACATCAATACCATAATTGCAATATATCAATACCTTAATGGCAATGCAACAATACCATAATAGCAATACATTGAATACCACAATGGCAATGCATGAATACCATAATTGTAAAGCAATGCACTACTGCCTTGGTCATATCAATATCTAATCCCTGGCAATGCTGCATGAGAAATCCAGCAAGGGTGCTTGAGAGGGGTTTATGGAATTCATAACAAAATGCAAGACGGAAATATTTGCCATTTCAACCTGTCCTGATTTCTCCCAACTATGTACAATAAAACATATAACATTGCAAACAACTACATAATTGAATCTTCCAGACCCTCAGTAGAAACTTATCTAGCACAGTAAAACCATTTTATCTGAACACCTCTAAATGTGTATGACCACTTTTTGGTCTGATCGTTTTTTAATATAGACTTCCATGTGGGAAAACCTTGAAATGTGAACACCTGCCAATCTGAAACATTTTTCGTTAGTCCCATTGGTGCTCAGATTAGATAGGTTCTACTGTAACATCAAAGTGAGCAATCCTCGAAGGGCTATTCTGGATATCAGGAGCAAATGTTTTATGGTAACCTCAGAGAACTTTTGTTCTTTCCAAATACATCACTAATAGACAATCAATCTAAAAATACATACATACTGACATCAACAAGCACACATATGTGGATCTGATGTACATCAACTGTTTCACCCAAAAAAATACATCATTATCTTTTTCATTTTTTACAATTTATTAATTTTCAAAGCAATATAACACTCTAAAAAACAATTAAATCAACTAAGTGTAACATCAACCGTCTAAAATCATCAATTGTTCACAAAGATCTTCCAAATTATATTGAAAAAATTGAAAAAATCAAAAATGGGTTTGAGACTATTTGAAAGTCTGCAAGAAACTGGAAGACTGATGTGGATCCAAGGATGATATGTTAGCTCCTAATGGACAGGCCAGATGTACAGAGATTATCTACTCAGATAAAGTTTGCCTTTTTTATGCTGATTTTTTAAGTTGAACAGAGTTGAGTGACCTTGTTATAAAGGATAGCAAGGTCGTGGTTTGAAACCAAATTTTTTTTAATCCTGATTTTTCAAGATGGAACATAATTGAGTAACATTGATGTATAAAATAGAAAGGTTGTGGTTTGAAACATTATTAGCTATGGAAGTACGTCAAGACGATTTTTCATCACTAATGAACTAATAAAATCTTAAACAAGTGAACAATCTCGCATCAGTTCCCATAAGTACTAAAAATTCATAAAATCAATTTTCATTCATATTTTCAAACACCATTCATGATGAAATACAGCAGGTAGACCCTCCACCCCCTCCCATCCCGAATAGCGGACACATTAACCTTACAATTTATTAAAAGCATACATATACCCCTTTGTCAGACAAAACACATTTCAGGTTATCGTGCCACTACAAAGTTTCTCCCTGTAATGAACAGCCATAATCAACCAAACACAATAAACTGTGTGTAAAAATAAACCTTCATTCATTAAAACCTCAAAACAGAAAACAGCTGGTGATGAAACACATATAAAACAAATAAAAAAAACTTTTTTACATATTGAATCATCGTTTATATCACCATGCTTGTTGAAACACCCATACTTGAAATCATTCTCCATTCATCCCTATTTTCCTCTTTTTCTCTAAAAAATTTAAATAAAGTTTTACATTTTCTCTTGCTTTGATACAATTAACAGCGCATACTTTATGTGTGTATATTTTATTCCATGCTAGGACCCCTGTTTAACGCAGTATTTCATGCTTTAAAACGTGACTGATTCGATATTTTATGACGAAATGAAGATCTCAGTGATATGACAGACAACACAGCTTGCAAATCCGAGATTTCATCCATTTAATTATTGCATGTGTTTGCAATACAATATTTACCATTATTTCGTCAAATAAGCAATTCAGGAATGATAAATCGTAAAATAATCGTTTTGCTAATGAAATCGTGTAATGATACACAGCATGTTTATTTCAATAAATTCTGTTATAAAATAATCAAAGTATACAAAAATACAACATTTTTGAAATCACATTGTATAAATTGCATGAATCGGATGGATGTCATGATATATTTATCTCTTCATTAAGGTCATTATTACAGAATATATACCTGTACCGTTTGAAGATAAAAAGCGTGTGTGGGATAATACTAGAATGGAATATATTATTTATGAAGAAGCAGGGACCCTTAAATTCCATTACCCATCATAGGAAGAAACATTCTCAATTCTTAAACAGCACTTAATGAAGAAACCAATATTCTATTGAGCATAAACTGTACAAGGGGTCCTATTTGTGTATGTTCATTAGACGATGTATATATTCCTCTCTTTTTGTGAAATTAGGAAGAAATTGCAGGGAATATAATTTTGAGGGCGAAGATAATTGTCCCCGCCTGATCAACTCGTTAATGCTATGATTGCCTTTCCATTTATACAATAACAACACAATCACTGGTTTATTAGGTTCATTGCTGCTACATAATGCCAGGGCCCCTTTTTGATATAGAGCAGACGTCACGAAACAGATCAATTTACTGAGTAAAATTTGGAAGAAGTGTTCAATTTTTTAACACTTCTATACAATTCAAACCATCAACTGTATACCTGCTTATTCAATTTCTTACAAATTCATCTTATTGCCATAGTAACGGATCAAAGAAAACAACATCATCTGTCTTATTCGTACAGGGTTCCATCCCATAATACTATAGTGCAGTGATCAGGCTATTGTAGGATGAAATACGTAGTAATATCTTTACTGCGGCACAGATTGAAATGACAGGGAAGGTTTTTATGTTTCAGAAAGCCTCCTCAATGAGGATCATCGAATTAGAGGTCAGCGTGACCTTTGTTAGTATCTGTTTGCCAATTCTACATCAAGTCAAAGGAAACCAATGCAAATATAGCAGGCAGGGGATTAGATATATGCGCTTGTCTTGTATGAGGTCTGTCATCCCACTCGCCCTTTGCCTATTACAAAACCAGTGTAGGATTGTTTTATCATATCTTTTAATGAAAACCTTTGCAAATGTTCATAAAGAGGAGGTTAAAATGGCAAAAATACTCACATCAATGATGTTTTCAAAAAGATGATACTGAACTAGAACATACACATCAATACACTCTATTGTTAAAGTCAACTTCAAATGTGTTTAAATCATAATTGGCAGTTGTTCAAAATAGTTTTCAGCCTTTTGTTTGATCCTTTGTCTTGTGTTTGCTTTTTTCATTGTCCTGGACGTGAAACTCAAACAAATTTATGTTTATATGACATACATGTATATAAAATATCCCTTTGATAAAGTAGATACTTGAAAGCACTATTTTCCTATGTGAAGAAATAGAGATTTAATTAAAAAATTGAAATAACAATGAGATCACAAAAGGCATTTAATATACTACCCATAATGCACTTGCCACTACCCATATTGCACTTGCCACTACCCATAATGCACTTGCCACTAACCATAATGCACTTACCATTGGCAGAAGAACTCTTGGTAACCCTTGACCTATTCATGACAAGAATTAAAATGGTAATAAGCGCAAAAACATGACAACTGCTGGGAAATTGAAAGACTCCACTAGACACTAACAAAAGTCCAGTCTTATTACTTTAGGGTGTCATTAATTCCAAAAGAGCTCTGCCAGACCTTTTGACATTGTTAAAGTGTTCCATCATATTTGAAAGTTAACAAATACAGTTTTCATCATGTAAGACAGAGACTTCCATGTGTCTGTATGAAACAATATGCCTCACATGGTAAGTTCTTGAATTGTCTGAGTATTCAAGCGTAAAGAGATGTGGCAACCTTGTTAGTTACTGTGAGAAAGGGGCTCCAATAAGCAATATATTTTCATAGCCGAGCGGTTCACTACTCTGGTGATTTGTTAAAGACCCGAGGGGCCCATGATAGCTGTGATGCCTCTAATGTGCTCCTTATACCATGAACGAAACATCATAAATGCCAGAATTCTGAAATGGGCACTCAAATCTGAGGTTCTTAGTGCACAGTCTATAAACCAATTACTTCATCAAAATCTTAGTTTGTTTTGTTCTGCTTAATGGCAAGAAACAAGTTTCCCTTCTCAAGTAATTTCCTTTATGTCTTTAAGGAAACAGTCTGATGATCTTAAATCTATCAACGCCATGACACAATGGTTCTTACAAAACCTATTAATTCATGCTTGAGTGGAGCTTTTCAATAAAGGAGGGGATAAAATTGACAGTATCTTATCTCCAGTCCAGGAGAATAGAAACCCCTCTCTATCTATTCTGCTCCAGCGAATCTCTAATATAATTGTCAAACTAGGAGATTAAATGGTATTGCTCATTTCATGAAATTAAGAAACAAGGAATAAGAGAAAATACTCTTGAAATATACCTCACTCACAAATCACACTTTTCCTCCCATAAGCTTTGACTCATCTGTCATTTGATACAAATAGTAGAAAGACGACTTATTTAATGGAACAAAATGTGAATGATTCAAATGAAGATTTCCCCAGGAATTCCTGAAATCTACGATAAAAAACAATTTCACGTCAAAAGGGAGTCTTGCGCTGTATTTACATATCATTTCAACAATCAATTATGTTGCATTGACTTGCCACTGGAAACAATAGAGAGAAATAATTCTAATGATAATATTCTACTGCCCTTGGGAGAATCTGATCAGACAACTTCATAAAATTGATGCCACATGGAACAATTCCAGAACAGAAAATTACTGAACTCATTTTTCTTATTAGCAATGAGCAAAGAAATAACTGAGTGCTGCAAACGGATGAAATTTTGGTAAAAGAAGAACTATTAAACGTCCAGTTTTGGATGTTTTGAGAAGTACATGGAAAATGAAGATTTTGCGCCCATTTAGGAAAGACCTGGGGAAAAATACTGTATGCATCAAAAGACATGTTTAAAATTTGGTTTTACCATAGAAGATTTAAAAGACACTGACTCCAAAATATACCAACGAATATGAAGATTAAATTCACAAATCATTGGGATTCATCAGATGTCCCCTCTATCAAATGCTTATAAGAGATCTTCTAGAGGAACCAACAATGTTCATGAGGTAATATCATGTGCACATATACCAATCCATCAACCTCAAAAATCTTACGTAACACTGAATCTGTCCCTACTGAAGTCTACGACTGGCAAAGTTTCAAGCCTCAACCAATTGAGATAAATGCGTTGGAAAATAATTTGATTGCAAGTTGGCCAAAGATGCTACGACAATGGGCCCTTCGGCAATATAGCTCACTACGAGTGTTGAATTGTATTTGCTATTGGGACTTTGGGACTGTCTATACATTTTAACAAAGAGTTTTGATTGTATTTCATTATGATCTTTCCTCTTACTACATATAGCTTGTTTTTTGCTTGACTCATCCAAAATCTTGAGATGAGGTTATTAAGGGTTCATGGGAATGACCTCCTTTTTGTCACATAAGGCATAATCAAAGGCTATAAAGGAGAATATACCCAAAATGCATCGTTAAATGGACTAGGTTAATTTATCTTATTTACCAGCCTTAAGTTGAGGTTAATCAATGTTCTTTTCCCCAAAATAATTAAGCAGCATCCTTCCTAGAAAACCTCGTGTGATAATGGGACGATTTTTCAGACTTCTCGACAAAACACAATATAATTAAAGAAAGGCCTCAAATCTACAGACATAACTTGGCTACACCATTAACACAGCTCTACTCAGCTCAGATACAAAATCCCTAATTCTGATTGGTTCATATTGAGGTCATGTGACTGAAGGGTGCTTGGGATATCATTACGTTGTATTCTATACAGCTCTCTGTGATATAGGGGCGCTACATTACACACATAGTGAAGACCTAATATGCTTTTTAATGCCGTTTAACTAATATGTCAAGAGTCTAGCTCATTAGCGGTGATAATAATGTCCTTATTTGGTATTCCATAATACCGTTCTCATTTTCCCAAGACTTCACCACCAATTTAAGAAATCAAGGTCGATGGTTGCATCATTTTCATACTACCACTTAAATCGTATTAATTGTTTTGAACCAGTCAACAAATAATCATCAAAAGATAATCAGAGGCATTTCGTAACCCAAATAAGGCAACGTACTCATTGAAAAATATACAGGGGCGATATGTAGCATAAGTAACCATATTGAAACCTTCTTGCTTGTTATGAAATGTTTTGATCTCATGGGTGAAGGTAATTAGCCAATAGATTACCTTACGATATCTAGAGTTACTCTAATGCAATAACTGGAGTCCTGAAGTGAAAATGATCCCAATATGCAGAAATGATAACGTAAACTCGCCCCGGAGATGCACAATGTCTGATTCAATCCACCTTGGGAAATTTAAGTCGTCAGAGTACGTTAACAATTTACATGATTATGCCTTCAAAGTACAGAATCGTCCTAACTAGTTTTTGAAGGTTCGTACTGTCCCTAAGAAGTATACAATTTTTCACTGAACCATAGTATCATAGTAAAGAATCGTCCTAACTAGTTTTTGAAGGTTCGTTCTGTCCCAAAGAACTATACGATTTTTCAGTGAACCATAGTACCATATCACATTGAGATTAATATTTATTTACCTACAGCAAAACCTGTCTAACTTCAACTCTAATTGTACTGGCCAAGTGTTTAGATTGCCAAATGAAAAACAGTGTTCACATTGATAGCAGCTCAGATCAGAGCAGTGTTTGGATATACCATTCTGATACTCCCAGCATCTTTCTATTTCACCTGAAACATCTCAGGGCTGAGAAGAAATGAGATGTCATGGTTTATCATGATGGGATATAGAGATTTCACTGTATATGCGATTCGATATGGGTAATATGCAAATGCGACAGATTTTCTCTCCTACCCTTATTAAATGCTCATATCGAGTGATTTATTGAGTTGTATTGTGCTAGTTGTACATTATAGCAGACCTTCCCCACCTGGTTTATTGGGAAACACACATTGTCCAGTTTAGACTTTCACCACTTTTAGATCATGATTGTTCTCTATTGATAACTTGATTCTGTTGTTTTATATTCAATAATAGAGTTCTCTATGGTATGTAATGGTACAGTAGAATAAGTATGTAGTATGGTACAAAATGGTATTTCATGGCAATATGTAATGTGGTAAAATCCAGTGGTATGGTACATATGGTATGGTATGGTATGATATGGTATAATACTGGGTGGTATTATATGATATGGTATGACATGGTAGTATGACATGTTATGATATGGTATAATGTTATGGTATGGTATGTTTGTATGGTATGATTAAGTTATACACTATAGTTTAAATAGGTATGGTATATAGGTATGGTATAGAACAGTAAAGTATGGTATATATCATGGTCAAAATATCATATTTTATTACAAAGTACTATATTGTACTACACGATATTGTATAACATATTGCTCAGTTATTTTAAGCGGAAAAACTGCACTTACTGAAATGACAATAACATTACATCACAATTAACGAGTTTTATAATCAATCATCATCCTAGGCTACATGAGATGAGCCCGAGTGCCTATAAATTATACATAGAAACAACCAAATGATACAACACCTAACAATATTCACACAATTGTTCTATTTATTGTACTTTTATTGCATTCCCATTTGATGTTATTTGGTAATGTATAACAATACATTTATCTGTTCAATTCATTGTTGAATATTATTTAGTCTTGGAATGAAAAAATCTGTGCTTTTTCTAAGGAATGTTACATCCAATGGTTGGTATAGGGCTGTACTGATCAGCAGAAGATGTTTCGAGGGTTGATGTTTTTAAGCATGAAATATAAAGACTTTGAGTGGAATTAGCAAGGAATAAAATAAAAGGGCATGAACTACATTCTCTAAATTGTATAGAAATGTAAGAAAATCAGGACGTTCATTCAAATTTTTGAGAGAAATTTAGTAATATAAGCTTGAGCAGACGGGGATTTTACAAAGAATGAGCTGCATTATATAAGATTATATCTGATTGGTAGGCAAACATGTAATGACAAATAGGTGATTACCCATGACAAAAATACAAAACAATCACTCATATTTTATTGATAATTAGAGAAAAACAAAGGAATTACCATGGAATAAAAACATAGACATGAAGATTAATCTCCCATTATTGCAAAAATGAGAAAAAATGACGATTTTGATCTAACTTTTGTGAGTAAAAGCATATAATTAGCGTAACCATCGTGATTTTTATTACAGGAATAAATGATTATCAGTAATTAATTCAAGGGGCTAAATACATGAACCTAGTAATAATTCATTAATTAAGACTTAGACCATACGAATAGTAGATTTGTCACGAACTATCATGATTGAAAGTGCACATATACATTATACATTCACTCTCATATAGTGCTTACTTTTGGAGCCTTGATTTCATTCATTGAAAGACACAGCAAGATTTTTATACTCCGGTTCCCTAATTATACAGAAAATTTGAAATTGCAGATTTTAATGACTGTTTCATGCCTCAAGATATCGCCATTTTCAATAACTTGAATATTCATGTGTCAAACAACAAAGAAGTTCTCCAACTTGGGTGTAGTTATAGTATCGCCAAAACCTTGGAGAACGTAGCAAGCTGTCACATTTTAAAATACAAATTAAAGTAAAAAATGTGAAAATCAGAAAAAATAAAGTGAACAGGAATGTAGTTCATACTCTAAATTATATAGAATTACAAGAAAATCCAACACTTTATTCAAATTTTAACGAGAAATTAAGTGAAATCGGCAAGAGCAGACGTCATTTTAATGATTGGGTGAAGTTCTCTGTTATCTCTTTCAAAAACATCCATTAGATGAGCACTTTAACATCACTTCACCCAGTTTCAAGTTTAATGAGTATGGGGGCAAAACAAATGATATAAGTCTATGATATACAGTACACATAACTATGCATAATACACATAATATGTTCAATATACATAACTTATTATTGCATACTCAATGTGCATTATACATGTATAATATCTATTACACAATACATGTGCAAAAGACACGAAGTGCATTATCGGTATTAATTGACTTTTGATTCTTGATTCTAAAATATTTTGATTTCCACATCATGATAACCATGACATCTCACTCCTATCAGCTCTGAGGTGAAACAGAAAGATGCTATGAGTATCAGAATGTGATTTCCAGTAAATGTAATTGATTGATGTTATAGTTAGTCCATTCTTGATGTATACTGTGTGAGGGAGTATGTCTACTATACAGAAATATACAACATAGCTTGGGACCCTATCTCTCAATGCATAAAATGTTGGAATTACCAGATAATCCTCAGCAACTATGCCTCGTGGAATGTGATGTGAGATCGTGACCCCTGAATAAATTCTTACAACAAGACATCATGGATTCTTCATAGAATTCTACTATTCCAAGTGTCGGACCCTAGCACATGTAGAAGAAGTTCTCTTTTAAAGAATAAAAGCAATTTTTTGAAGTTGTAGAAACCTACAGGGAGGAATCGTAAGAAATGAAGTGACGAGAAGTATGATTTAAGAATAAAACATTAAATCAGAAATCGGAATGAAGATGAATGAGTTGAGTTCCAGGTTCATCGAGAATCAGGCTAGGAACTCCTATCCACTCAACCCTCTGACTTGTACGAATGAGTTTGCAGTTTTGATACTATGAGATCTTAATGGGCACAAATGAATGCTCTATGGTTATCAAGTTTGAATGAGAAATGATCAGCAAAATAAATGCAGAAAAGCATATCTGAGTAAATATTCTGATTGGACATATACTACACAGATCAAAGAATCCTCTATAATTCTAAGAGTATCAACACAGTTGAGTTCTAGCGCAGGGTACTTCAAATTCATCAAAGACTATCAATAGTCGCAGGTAGGCAATCACATTCTCATTAGAACGAACCACAATGGGTGATTCAGGATTAGAGGCTTAGCAATAACTTGCCACTATAAACGTAACTTAATGTGATGTAATAGAAGAATAGAAGGCTGTCAGAAAAATGAATTCATCCCCTGGAAAAAGGGCATAGGTCTTCTATTAAACCCAAAGTTCTTCTTGGATGTTGTATAGAAAGGAGAGCTAATTCCAGTACTTAGAAATCACATCAATCAGTGGGCTTCCCACAAAGTCATCTATCTTCTCTTCTCTCCTTCAGGAGACAATTGCATGTGAGTTTATTCAGCTCCTTTATTATGACATCACAATTGCAAAGCAACAAACAGACAGATACACCACAAACAATACTGGCTTTGAAGCAAGTGTCACATATGAAGAATAGTATACACATCAACCAAATGACTCTGTTTCCATCAGAGATGATGGGGCTACGGAGGCGGGATTCCGTATTCATTACTCTCCGAGAATAATCATGATATGTATCGCACTGTGTAAGCAAGATAGCATGACACTGTCATTGATATATTTACGCTGATTTATCAATCTGCAAAACAGTGCACGGCAATATATAGGTTAGTTAATACAAGATTGAATAACTGTACACTATAAGACTTCATTTTTCATGAAATACAATATCCTATACAGGATTTACCGAATTTGATATTCTGTTTAAGATGATGCGTTCAACTAACCTTGAACTTTGTCCTGTGACCTTGAACTTTGACCTTGACCCTCAAGATACTTAAGATAATGAACTAAATGTACAATATCTTGAAGTATTTCCCCAAAGAAACATAATGGCGGGAGGCCATTATAAATTGTTATATTCCGATATTGATGACTCCATGAGCATTAATAAAGCATTTATTTAATGGCGCATAATCAGTCTTGCGAAAGGAAATCAAATGCAGTTATTTTCTCTTGCGTGTGATTGCAGTCGAAAGCAAATCTTTTATGTTGAAAGTTGCAACAGGAATTGCCATTCCCAGAGAAAAATAACATCATAATAATCCCATTTCTCCTTGACTGTCCATTCAGAGATAACTTGATTTCTTTACATTTCTGTATAATTTCAGATCTTAGCCATATTTTTATCTAAAATCCACCTCTTTTTCAAGCTACTTGTGGGTAACAGCAATGATAATGTAAATGTTTCACAAGTTTTTGATATCAAACTATGGTTCAGATGAAACACTATTTTGTAAGAATGAGATGAACATGTTACACAAAAACTTACATCTGCCTCAGATCTATGTTTCAATGGTATGAGTTCATTTCTTTAAATCGAGAGCGTCATTTCAATTACTACTTACTGGCGGGAGCTTTGGCCTGAGACACTTACAAGAACAAAGAGATCGTCATTTTTCATAAACATGCCAAAACATCTTCACATATGTAGGGTTCACTCCACTCAGAATTGAATGATTCAATCAAAGAGCCTCAAAATGAGAAAAACATAAATAGTATTTCAACTGATTTGTACAAGAAATCATCACATTATAAATAACTGTTTACTAAGCAGAGGTCAGATTGGGCCCAAGGTGAAACTTTCTTCAAAGAGTTTCGATCTTTTATAGCATAATGTATAGCTACCTTAGGCACTACACGTTCTTTGAAGATGTTAATATCATTTTTTACCTCTCTGGCTGAATTGCATGAATAAGTGGATCATAATTAATTACTGCAGTGGTCCGTTATATAATCTGAGAAATTACATCCATCAACAGTTATATATGCTGGAGAAAATTTTCTTATTCCATGAATTTTTAGAAGGAGATATCAGATGTTTTTTATGGTTTACCCATAAATGAAATTTCAACCACCCAGCTGAGCTTTTAAATAAATATTGTAAGTTTTAAATAAACAACATGAATTTCTGATTTTCTATTTATGTTTGACAATGTTTACTTTATTCCCGTTCATATTCTGATTTGTTGATTCATCCGTTTTGCCAAAAAACACGATTGAATATAATTTTCTGCATGGGGGTTTATCCAGAAGCCAAATCTTACATAGCACACTTGAATTCTTACAAGGCCTTTTTGTTACAAGTTATCCATTTTTCTCACTAAAAAAATCTTAAACAAACGTTCATATTCCTAGGTCGACGTGAGCCCAAGAATCCTGGGGTTAGATTTTGTTATTTCCTCAAATAAGTTTCAAATTAAGCTTAAAAATTGTGAAAATCCCAGTAGGGTAACTCACAAGTTTAGCATACACATGTATCTGAACAATCCAACCTTTCCCCTTTGCGGTATTTATTAGATAGGTTCTACTTTTAGAAATCCCCCTTTCCATAGCTTGTATTTTAAGTACGAAGCTGCCTATATTAAAGTCCATCCAGATCCAAAGTTATGTTTTAGATCTACCCCTTTCCAAAAACTAATTCAAATCAAGTATCAGGATAGGTATTAATAACAGAGGATTTATGCAATATTAGCTGATACCAATAAACCACAATAAACCATACAAATGATGTATAAAAGCCAAAAAGGCAATCAACCTCTGTATCGTCCACAACTCCTTACAACATCAAAGAAATAACCACAGAATTAGGAGAATACGGAATGAGACATAAATACGAAAATAAGATGGAGAATATTATATTATTAGTTTATCTGATCAAATTATTTCACTATATTTTCCAGTTGTGCACTGCGCTTACGACTTTGAAGTTAATACGATTATGCACAAAACTCGGCTCTGGAAAATGTCACGAAATCTGTCCGCTACACTGTTTCCTGAACAGCTCCGTATCAATTAATAGCCTTTTAAACTGATCAGGCACATAATTTAATAATCTTTAGAACGTAGAATTAACTTAGAAAATAAATCGCATCTTATTTTGTATTAATCCATCCAATCAAAAGAATATAACTTCTTCACTTCGGCACTGTACAATTAGAAAAGATTCATAAAATACATCAAAGTAACTTCTGAGAACTTCTTTAATTGAGAAATTTAGAGGAAAGGAGTGGAATTCCTCACAAATAAATTATACAGTCATGTAGTCAACACTCAAAATTGTAGAGAAATCCCAAAAAATCAGATACTTCATTCAAATCTTTGAGATAAATGGTGTGAAATCGCCATGAGCAGACGGAGATTGTGAAGTTGTGAGCGTGTATAGTATTTCTTGTTTTACTACAGACATGTAGCATATAGCAGTGCACCCTACTTTCTTTCAATGCTATCACTGGGACCATATATCACATTTGAACATTCATGTGCACAGAATACACAAGTTAACACTAGTCCCTTAGAGATAAAACTCAGTGCCAAAAAATCTAACAGAAAACATATCACAGTTAGTCAACCCTTTCAATTTATTTCATTTCTTATGTAGTATTTATGTTTTTTCTTGCTCCCCCATTCTCCCTCAGATTTAGTTATTTGAGTTATTGTAAGGGCCCATGGGCTGTAAAACAACATATGGAAGTCAGACATTGGGAATACTCATAAACAACTAAGGAACCACCCAGAATAGCTAGGTACATCTTTGTTACCAAGATACATCAATATCTTACATATTTCATCCAATTTTTATTGAGAAAATCCCTAAATAAGACAGCAATTTGGAAATTCAGAATCCGTCTGCTTCGGTTTGTAACCCTTCAACATCCCCACACAACATCTGGCTTGGAAGATTTATTAGCATGTCATACAAACACAAACTTTCAATGTATGGTGTGATGACCTTTGAAAAATCAAAACTTGTGTTCTGTACTTGATTTTTTCATAGATGAGTAAAAGTAAAATTGGCTTATTGCGAAATAAGTGGCGATAAAGATCAGCTAGGTACTGGGGTGAAGTATTAGATGGAGGGGGCGCAGGGAGGGAGGGGGCATTAGATGGTGATTTTAAATGGTGAATTATTTCCAAGAAATGTACATGTATTCTTATTTTTCCATCCCATACTATCAAAACCTCCATGACGTCAAAATAACGTCAAACTTATCTCATATTTACTGAAATAACATGTTCTAAATAAATCAACATATCTATGCAAAAATAACACATTCTTGAATATATACAGCCATAATACAACCCAAGTTAACATAATATAAGTCCTGACTAATTGATCCAACTAACCCAAGCGCGGTCAATAAAACAACTCATTTTCAACACATATATAAAATGTGACCTCCCATGACATGATATGCATATATAATATAAGATTGTTGAGGTTACCATTCAACATTCTTTGGATACATATTCCTTAGCAGTGATATGCATAGAATTCAAATTACAAGCAAATAACATACTACAGCCTCCTCACTATATATATCATCTTTACTGTAAAACTCACATACCTCTACCCCCTGATTATCTAACACCTCTACCCCCTGGATATCTATCGAACACAAACTATGTATATAACAACAGGGGGAGGAGTAGAGGAGCTCGGTGCAAGCATCTTGCATCTGTTTTGTTTATTCTTGCAAGTTGATCGCATTCTTACCAAAACCATAGATAAAGGTTTGATATTTTGAAATCGTGATGATGAAGAATTCTTGTTATGCAGTAAGTTAATGTTGATAGAGTGAGCCTGTGACCTTTAAGCACTCAATGAACTTTTACAACTTATCTCTTGCCAAGCTCAGATGTGCATCCCTGATAAATCACAGTTAGGCATATATCTCATAAAATATAGGAACCATTACATGAACAGAGGTGTCTATTACCATAATAGTCAAAACAACATGGCCTATGCAGGCCCGTAGCCAGGGGGGGTTCGCAGGGTTCGGACGAACCCCCCCCCCCCCTGGCCAAAAATTCTTTCAAAATCATGCAGTTTTTCACCATTTTGAGCACTTTTCAAGTGATTTTAGCCATATTTGGGCCAAAATTGTCAAATGTGAACCCCCCTGGAAATTTTTGAAAACTGAACCCCCCTTGGCAAATCATGGCTACGGGCCTGCTATGTTGTCTCATTATATAATGCTTTATCAATAAGGAGTAAATCCCAGTGACTCCGAAAGGAGAAACTTCCCAGGTGATTGTGACCCCTCCCCCATCTTACATAGATAGACAGGGTCAACAGACCTGAGCCAACACTATCCTCTCTCTCCTCCTTGTATACCCCCACGGCCCACCCCTGAGGAACTAAAGAACGGGAAAAGTCATAGTCTTGGCTCGGGACTATAATGCGATGATGTCCAAATATCGCACATCCCTGGGGAAATAAAGAAGGGGAAAGGCCGGAATATTGGCTCAGAACTAAAATGAGTTGCTATATGTATCTCCAATTATTTTATACCCAGAAACATATGTAATGTTACCAACACATATGTAACGTTATATTTACATGTGTTCTACATCAATTTCTCATTACAGATAACACACTAGAACAAACACCTAGAACATGTACCCAATTTTAGTTCTCTCTATTAATCTCTCAGGTTAATCCAGTATCTATTAGAGTCCCTTGGATTATCTCAGTTGAGATACAGTCTGTTGGAGAGCACCAAAAATTTGCTCATAATTAGATAATCATTTAATTATTTGCTTACAGTTTTTTGGTACTGTATGCTGGACTGTATATATAGTACAGTCTCCAGGATTGACTGGTTTTAAGCTGTGTTTATGGAAGAGAATTTTCAAGTGATAGTTTATTATCGACAACATGGGTTGGACTGTATGATTATGCCCTTCACTTTACCTGATTTAACCCCATGTATTTTGAGGGGTGTTATGAAGGGGTGTATCAGGGTTATTATGCAAAGAAGGTGTATATTTGGGGATGTAATTTGTTACTAGAATGTTAATGAAAACACATGTTTATTGTAGATCACGAAGGGGTTATATTGGAGTATAACAAAAGATGTATGTAAAATATGAAATATGTGACTGAAGAGACTATATCCCTAGGGTAAGGCTTATCCAAGGGGTATATTAGAGGAGAGAGCGGGAAAGTACATCCTGAGCCTATACACAATCTATACAATCATATCACATGAGAGAATATATAGGAGTACTCAATCAGGCGAGAAAATCCAATCTGAACAAAGGACTTTTTCATTTGCAGCTTCGTACAATAATATATTACCAGCATCCTTATACTTCCCAGTGCCTTATTTTGGACCACGCTAAACGAACATCAGATAAATTAATTAAGTCGTCGCAAAGTAGCTGTCGTGTTATAGTATTTCATTTGATCATAGCTAGCGCTGTTGTATCTTACATAGACACCTCTCGACAATTCTCACTTTCTTCTGGGTTTTCTTTCTGGGGAGAAGCAAGGATAGAGCGAGGCATAGCAAGAATGAATTTATCGAGATCTGGATCACATGTGATATGGATCTGGATCAGTGTTGAGATGGATCTGGATCACATGTGAGGTAGATCCTGGATCCCATGTGACATGGATCTGGATCAGATGTGAGGTAGATCCTGGATCCCACGTGACATGGATCTGGATCGCATGTGATATGGATCCGGATCGCATGTGACATGGATCTGGATCCCATGTGACATGGATCTGGATCCCATGTGATATGGATCTGGATTGCATGTGATATGGATCTGGATTGCATGTGATATGGATCTGGATCCCATGTGATATGGATCTGGATCGCATGTGATATGGATTTGGATCACAGCTCTCCTAAATATTGGAAGACATGCAAAGCTCCATATACTTTTATTTTCTTTCAAGAAATTATTGACCTGCCTAAATGGATTAAGCACCTGGCACGAGATAATACCAGATTTGGTAAAAATTTATCATACCAACACAGACATATTTGAAGATAACTTCTACAATATATGGGTAATTGCGAACCAATTTATGCATCAAGCAAGTCTTTTTTCGCCAGAATATTATCACAAACACTAAAACGCTAGATATGGGTATCTTACTGATATAGGTTAAACATCTGTTCCCATATTTTCAGATTTTTCAAAATTGAAAAATGCAGAGATTTTTTCAAACAATGAAGATTTGTTACTAGCACAAGATGTATTTTTGAAAGAAGAGGTAGACTGATGAGTAAGATGAAGGGTTACCAAGGAGATGGGTTGCCATGGCAGCACTTAGGGATGAAAACATCTCAATATATTACACATTGAAAAAAGCAAAGGTTACATTTATATACAAAACATCTGATCATTTAAGCCCCCCCCCCTCACCAACCTTTTGTAACAACAGCGAAAGGGAGGCATCAAATGTTAATCTTATTTTTCACAGTTTTATACCAAATAAACATTTACATATTATAACACCCTTTTATAAATGACCTTTCAACTTTTTCTCACATTCACAATACTACAAAAACAAATTGACATTCTCATTCAACAACTAAGGGTCACCAGGTCACGAATCTGTTCAATAGGTCATGTTTTTATGTAAAATACAGAGAAAAGTAGAGAAATTATCAAGAAACAAAGTAGCAATGTATTAGGATAATACCCCAAATTGTATGAATATGCAAGAAAATAGGTAACTTCATTCAAATTTTCTGGAGAAATTCGCAAAAAAGCAAGAAAGTGACATATCTTTTGGTTTGGACGTTTCAACCTAGATCTGTGAAAGAAGGTAGTGAAGCACAGCAGATACATCACTGAAAGTGACTGGGTTGCCTATATTTATAATTTCACTGTGATCATGCTAATTCAAACAATTTCTCTCGAAAATTTGAGTGAAATGTCTCATTTTTGGGCATTTCTACATAATTTAGAGTGTTGACTATATTCTAATATATTTCATTTCTTCATAAGTCCACTTTATTAGTCTCAATTTTGCATCTTAAAATATGGCCTCCTTTTATTTCATCTAATATAGCTGTCATACGCTGGTGACCACATGGCCATTATATAGATGAGAAATGGGAAAAGTTATATAATGGGCCACAGACTGACCCTTCCTTTATAATTCAAGTTCATAATACATCTGAAACAAACAAAACCTATTTGAAGCAAACAAGAAAACACAATAACAATTCCAAATTCATTTCATAACCACCAAACCCAAACTTAAATTTGTACAAATATGCATGATAAGGAAATAAAGGTGCATTAGCCACATTGTCCTAGTCAAGGTGTTTACAACTGAACATTACTCTGTCGAATACAAGTTGATATGGTACATTTGTCTAGTTACTGGCTGGGCTGTCCAGAGACCTATAAATATCTTCAAGAATATTGTTGGTACAGTATGGTTACCCTTTTAAATAGTTCAATTTTGCTTCATGTATGTATACTAGGCTCTGACTAGTTCAGTATACTGCAAGCTTAAAACAAATATAATGGTGACTTCCACCTACATGAGGATATAGTGAGGGAGGGAAGGAGGGACAGAGAGAGAGAGGGGGAAGGGAGGGAAGAAGCAAGGGGAAGGGAGGCAAGGAGTGACAGAGAGGGGAAGGGAGGCAAGGAGCGACAGAGAGGGGAAGGGAGGGAAGGAGCAACAGAGAGGGAGGGGGAAGGGAGGGAAGGAGCGACAGAGAGGGGGAGGGAGGCAAGGAGAGAGGGGGAATAAAGAGTATAAAGACGCATGATCTCTCTGAATAAAATGCTCAGAGATTAAGAATCTCCAAGAACAAAGGTTGTGTAACCTTCCCACACACAGTAGCATACAGAACATGTTCATTGGGATGTGAAGGGGATTAATTCACAAACTAATCCGCTCTGTTCTATTAATTCATTTGAATCATTAGTTAAATCGATTGCAGAACTTGGTCAGTGTAGGATTATGTACATACAGTATACAGTGAATGTGCCTAGCTTTTGTTGCAGAAGGCAAATTCGTAGGAGCTTCTCTCTCTAAAGGAGATAAACCAGAAAACAATAGATGAGAATATACCCCACTCATTATAACCCCCCCCCCCCCTGCAGTAGCCCCTTCCCACCTTTTTGTACATACACCCAAGATCTTTAAAGATACTAATAAAGCAAGTGAACCTGAAGGGTTTGAAGCTAGTGGAGTAAAATGTTCCCCTGGGTAAGAATGAGTAATATTTGTTATATGACTATTACTCAAAATTATATGATTTATCAATTTTATAGATTTGAGCAATAGTGCAATCCTGAATATTACCCGAGGCCCAAAAGCTCATATTATAGATGCTTACTATTATAGATGAAGTAGAGTCTTAAAAAAGCAAAATCTAACCAACGAAAAATATTGTCTCAAATACTAAAATGAACTCAACCCCTGAACCTGTGAAGACGTTGAAACAGAGAATTTCAACCCTGAATTAACAAAGCTATCATCAGCCTTTTATAGAAAGCTTGAATGGACAGAAAATATTGCAGAAATTTCCTGAAGGATGGACAATAAGATGCATACACGAATATACAATGAATTCACACCCCTAGAGGATTTCCTTTCTCTTATATTGGAGGATTACATAACAACTTAGCCTTTGGGGTTTTATGAAAATCACAGTCTCTGTACAATCTATCACAGATGAATTCATTCCTGTAAATATCAAAACCACAAGGTCACATTTTCAAATCAAAATAGTATTCAAACGAGATGTATTTTCAAAAATACAGGATCACGGTCAAAGAGTGGATATTCTAAATTGCACCAAAAAGTTAGAAATTCATGATTTTGTACAAATTTTAGAGAGAATGGAGTAAAAAAGGAGTGACACTTATGTAATTTTCATCAAGGGATTCAATACATTGTTGAATGAATAGTTCTGATATTATTATATTCTACAGAAGTCTCATCAAAGGAGCTCTTGAAATATATTGAAAAGTTCCCAGTTTCTCACTCCGTTATCTTCATTCAATAAAAGGACAAAGCCACTGAACTGTGGAGAACTTTTTATGCAATCTACTTTTAGTGTGATTTATGAAAAATTATGTTGTTTTCTTCATTTATAGCAAAGTATAAATAATTTGAGCACCTCACACAAATACCCTGTGATTTAATTAATTTTTTTAAGTTTTTATTAGAAAATGCTTGAAAAGAGTTTAGAATAAAACCCTAATGAAATGTCAAGACTGAGAGTGTATTTATGGTTTGGAATAAAAGGGTTAATAAGATATCAATGACATTCATGTTGCTTGAGTTTTAATTAGTGTAATGATACCATTATAATGTCATTTTGAGCCAACTTCCCTGAAAAAGTTCATTTTCAGTGTTCACAACAAATTGGAATATCACCTAGGAAACAAGCAAAGGATCCTGGGAGAGGTTTAGAGGAATACACCTGGGAATGAAATGTAACAGTTACCATGGATATAAGTGTCAAACAAACAGAGGGAGTGATATCAGAAGAAAACAACAATATATGAGACTGAAACAGGAAAGCCTCATGAGGATTAACTGACAAATAAAAAACATATACATCTTATATATTTCAAGAAAGACAGTGCCTTGATTGTTATTTTCATGCCAGGGAGCAATGTTATGGTACACATGTCAGTATAGTATTAACAGCACAACTAGAAACCTTATGGCTTGGAAAATGAAGAAACAAGAATTTGAAATTTTGCACCTCATCATTCAGGTCTTATGTCCAAGAGAGGTCAACTTTTATCAATCAAGATACGGTTGCTATGGTAACCTGAATTTCAACCTGATGAACTACAGGTTAATGAGAGACCCAGCCTGCAACAACAATAAATTAAGAAAATCTGGGATTTAGATTTCAAATTATCAAAACATAGTAAAACCTGCAAGATTGAACATATTTTTAGAAAGAAAGTACTTGTGTTGAAAGTCTGACATGTATTATTTGAAACTGAAAAGGTGTTCAAAAATATTGTTTAACTGTACTCAGCTCATAAGTTACAGCACATTATCAAACCATTATTAAACCTCAAAAAGAAAACAACCTATCATACAATTCTCTACTTATATATAAAACTTACATATGGGTGAAATCGTTGAATTAAATCGTATTCAAATTCTTATTTTGTGAAAATATTTGGGGTTATAAGCCAAAGAGAAAGGTAAGAGTGATTGCCTCTATGAGCACCCTGACGCAAAACTTCCAGAGATCATTTCAAAATCGCACAATTTCTCTCAAAAATTTGACTGAACACCCTGATTTTTTAACATTTCTATACAATTTAGAATATTAACTACATCACCATATAATTCCTTCTTGGAAAAATCCATGCTTTCCCCATAATTTTGGATTTCAAACCATGACCCATTGTACCATTATTGGGGGACTGGTATAAAACTAGAGGCCTAATCCACGTGTCAATATTTCTTTAGCAGAATTGGTTACCCTGCTATATAAGTCTACCACTGACATAGGATATCAGACTTACACTATATCATTTCTAAAATAACACTAAAACAGTCAAACAAAATCCCAAATAGAAATCTACATTAATGACCCTAAAATTGAAATAGAATCCAAACCTTTCCTATAAACATCATGTGATTGCAATTTTCACGAAAGGGAAAATTCATAAAAAAGTATCCCAAGTTTATTCATCTCTAAATGAACCATAGAATTCTTTAGAAACCTACTTCGAATATACTTCAGTGTTCAATAAACAAAATCCCTTTTTATGTGTTTTCAATGTAGACCATATGAATCAATATAGAAAGCATTCAAAAAATCGTGTGAACCTTTTTATCTTATATATTCTATATTTTCAAATATGTCATTTGGTACATATTGAATCTATTTTGCTGTGCATTGACTTGAGCCCTTGTGACCTTCTCTGCCTACTGAAGGCTCAATGAAAGGTTATATTTGGTCCAAAATGGAGCTCTGGCATATATAAACTGATGTATCTATATTATAGCCCATGGGGTTCTAAATAGAAACCATCAAAATGACTTTTCCTGGTGTAATCCTTCAAATATATCACTTTCTTTAAAATGACTTAACACAAGTCAAGTTGGTATTTTCAACATCATTACATCCAAGGTTGATTTAGAAATCTCTGAAGATTGGTTGTGAAGAAAATGTCCCCAATTTAGATCATACTTCGATAATAGACCACGCTGACCTTTAGGTGATGTATGACCACTGCCATGACTGCAGGAATTGCGATCTTTAGATTTAAGATATCAGGCTGAGGAGGAGGGAATGACGTTAAAGCGCGTAAATTGTTCTTCTTACTGAATAGGGAACATTTGTCCAATATTCGCAAACAGGATTAGAGATTATCAAATTCCCCTAACATGCTCTCTCACTGATTGCTCCTTCTTACTACAGCATATTATATGTACAGAATACAACTCTGTCTTATACGACCCACTTATTATCATTCATATCAAACAATATAACATTGAAGAATCTGAAGACAATTTGAAGAAAACACAACTATCAGAATGGAGCATAAGTTATATGTTAACCACAAAGGAGAATACCGTATACATAAACCTCTAAGAATGGGTAAACATGTTGCCCCATTATTTACACATCCCCTCCGTAGTTATAACTTCCCGCCTTTTATTCTATATTCTACGCACAATATTTATCAATGGTGGCAATAATGACATACTGCACCTCGATCGAAAATCTCTTTGATCTAATAGACCTTGAGGTACTTTTGGACGTCAAAATGCTAGTGGTTTTTGTATTGAAGATACACACGTTGGTTCAATACACTCAGGGGAGTGTGAATATTTATTCAGGTTTCATGTGAAGGCAATCCAAGACAACAGTACATAAATACATACAAGGAACAACCTTGCTCTTCCAAATTTACCAAAAGACCAACCGAAATAACCTAAAATTCTCTAAAATATTTGAAAGAAGTGCCAGACTTTTTGGCACTTTTGTACCATTTTGGGTATCTACTTCATACCAGAGTATACTAATCCTTGGTAATTTCTCCCAGTTCTGAGAAATCTTGAGATAAAAATCATGACCATTTTGATAATTCAGAAGTTTTACAGGGGTCGATTTCAAATACACAGAATTTGTAATCAAGAATACAGAGGTATGTACATATGTACCTCAGAGTGTGATCAAAGACTCAAACACTGAAAATCCCTAAAATAACATAAACCAGATATTCCTATTATGTCTGTAGACTTATAAACTGATTAAAGGGAATAGAGAACTTACAACCAATGTAAATATGATAGCTAAACACGAATACATGTGTACGTCAACCAAACCTAATTAGCTGTCAAATGTCTTATAAACGACCTTAACTTGATTGAACATATAAAATGCAAAATATAACCCAATATGAATGCCACGTACACGCCTCGACTTCAACAAACAACGTGAAATTCTAAAACGCTACTGGATCGTCTGGTAGCTTCTGACAGATTAAAACAGTAGTGAAAACATTATAGAAGACACAAGCAAACAGACAAACAGTTACAAATATTTGCTTCGCTTCAATTTACAATTTTACATTGAAGTCAATACCATACAACATTCTATAATTACACTCTACCGTTTTATATATGAACCTGTATTCCATAGTATCAGAGCACTGAATACAAAAAGGTTTTCATGATTTCTTCAAGTCATATGTCAAAATACATAATAGATTTTGACAGCTTTTTAAAAAATCTTTTGAAGATTTCTGGCATTGATTTAGTATGCTATGACAGAATACAGAAAAACCTGTCTGCGTATAATCTCTATAAAATAGATATATAACACACGACTACTCATCTTCAAGTGAACACTTTTAGTAAAAGTGAACACTTTACTGCTCATCAAAAGTGTTCACTATATTCAAGATGATATTCATAATAGTGTTTGGAGTCTCTCAAAATTTATCACTTTATAAATAAGTCAATATTAACTTTTTAATTTTGTTTGATAGACTCAGACTTTGATAGTATGAGTATATGAGAGAATGATAAAGTATCTTAATCTACTGTCCAGTTCAAAACAAACATAAATGGGACTTTATAAAAACACTAGTGGTTCAGATAACCAAACCTTATAAAATGCTTATAAAATAGTTTACAGGGCTGGTCAAACTCCATCAAAGAAAGTAAAAAATAAATATGCCAGAATCTAGCTATTTGTCCTGACCATGTATGCCCCCCCCCCCCATCTAATATTCTGCAAACCCCTATACCTTACTAACCCCTCAGTGCGAAAAAACACATGGAGCTCAAAGAACAGCTGTAAATAATCTTAAATATGTACATTTTGAATGTCTGCATGAGATTAGACATAACATGTACTTTTTAGATTATAGTTCAAAATCAATTGAAGATTGGATTCAAGATAAGACATGTGCATGATTGCAAAGAGATATTGAATTTTGTAGTACACTCAACATATACTTTTCATGAATAACTATAAAATGAAAATCATCAATATTTTTTCTATAGTCTCAAAACCATTTATAACCCCCTCCCCTGACATATTATTATTATTATTATGAGCTTTATTATACTTGTATCCCACATTTGGGCAAAGTGTACAGCTTAAACAGAAAAAAAATGAAAAAGCTTAACTAATTATCTATATAGTATATTAACTAATCAAAGGGTGCTTGATCATTGCAAGATTTTATTGGATGCATATACATATTGACATATACAATGTACACCAAATGCATATGAGGACACCACAGATTTGATGAACTATATTTTGACTGAAAATTTAAAATTGATATCTGATGATTATTTGGAGTATTTAGGCACATAGCTCCTCTAAACTTCTAGACACTCAATTATAAATAACTATATTGGGTGTGTTACCATGTGTACATAGCATGATGATCTCAAAAAGTTGGAAAAATTCATATCAATAATGTCAAAATAAATATATGCCATCTACTTGACCTCTTGCTGGATGTGAAAATGACATTCCAATTTTGTTTAATAACTTATCAGCACACGTGAATGCCTGAACCTTTCTGACCCTCTTGTATATAAAACATGACAAAGAGACTTGAAATCGGCTATATTGCTCTTACACGGTTATCTCTAGTAAATAAAAACACTTAAAGTTTGTAAAATATAACCCTTGTTTAGTTAACCACAACACCAATAGCCCATTCTAGACCTCGTTATTGCAGCTATAATGTTCAACTTTGATTTATGAAACACATGATTTAATATGTGGTGATGATGATAGTATTGCTATGGCAACAGGCTTATGGTTGCCTTGGTAACAAAAAAGGTACTGACCTTTCCAAACTGGCCGAAGTATGCTTTGACATCTTCAATGGTGGTTGAGGCAGAGAGTCCTCCAATAAATATCTTCTTGGTTCTCGTTACCTAGAAACAGAAAATCATTTGATTACTATAGCAACGAAATAATAATAGAAAAATAATATTCAATAATATAATATAAATATCTTTGTTATACAATTATATAATGTTAGTTTCATATATTGAACATATGAATGTGCATGGAGATTTGTGAATTAAAACAGACTTCAAGAAATGTTCTGATATCAGTTTCTACGGTAACCACAGTATTTATTGAGCATTATAGCAAAACAGAATTTCTGTTAAGACAGGTAATGTATGGAAAATAGAGACTGATGCATATCATTACAGAACAACAATTCATCATCTCTATTTAATGAAACTATCTTCCTTGTCCAGCTGTTACCATGACAACAGTAGATACTAGTATCTTTATTCTAATGTCTGTAGCTGCACAGATAGACATGCAACTCTAATGGCTCATGGATGTGTGAATATATTTGATAACAATCCCGTAATCTAGGCAACCCTTTTAATAGCAAAATCAACCAATCACATCAGTTTCCAATAAATCAGGAATAATATCCCTAACATAGACCTTGACAAGCCGCCACATCACAAATGCAAATTCTTTATTCCATCAAAAGACATCAACCAAACAAAAGATAAAATGCTGATATAGAACTTCTATATAAATTCTACGATACTACATTCTTCAGCATTGATAGAAGAAACGCAGATCAATAGAACATTATAATCTATCCGAACACAAAACACATAGTAGGAACTCCAGAATCTATCGCAACAATGAAGTAACTAGCAACGATTAACCCGTAATTATTATACCATATAGATTTTTTATACAGCATCTCAAGACGCTATTAGATCTTGTACTCGTTACACCAAGGGTTGGAACTTATTTGAAAATAACATCATACAGAAATCTCTCGTTGTGAGAGACCACTACATTCTATCAGTTTCCTTTCTCAAAGGATATTGCTATTTGTAAAACAAAGAGTCTGATGAGTTTAAGGATAGGTCTATATCTCCATAAAGTCGCTGGTCACCCCCCCCCCCCCCCACCCCTACTATATTTCGACCCCAACCTGACTCATTTTGTGATAGAGAGAAAGGGAGATATAGCAGATTGACATAAGCTTGACATCTCCATTATTCTACCCAACATCCGTCTGCTTACTTCCCATAATGCAACACTGCACTTCTCTGAGAAGGGAGAAACAGAAGACTGACACAAGGCTTTCTCTCCACATGTTGAAAATGAATCAACAATTTTGCTACCGGTTTAAGTTAGGAAGGCATTTTCATGTTCATTTTAGAGAGAAAATAAGTACAGTACAGCGCAGTAAGGGTAATTAGGCCAATTGATATAAAATAACTCGACACACGACTGTAGCGAATTAATTGTTACTTCGGTTACCTTGGATATTTAGAAATCACCATATAGAATGAATTAATTTCTTCATTTTTCATTTGTTAATAGCTCGATATAGGCTAATATTCTTACATTGGTGAAAAATAGATGATATTAATAGGCAATTTAGAGGTTAGAGATGCTTCATCATCACCCATAATGCAACACATTCCCGTAGTACTGACGGCAAATCTGCGTTAACTACTTCAAGACGTGTACTTACTAAGATTGAGAAGTATCACGCCTTTTTGAGTGCCATCTCAAATCTTCATCTCACTCAGTGTAAGAATATGATCTTTCTAATGCTTCATCATCAACTAAGCTATCAGAATAAGATATAGTATTTTCAAGTTAATTTTCAACTTAATATTCTCATAATTCAGACTTAACTAATAGACCCATTATTTTCCCATTCTATTTTACTCAAAAAAAACATATTAATTGATGCACCCATACTATCTATTATTTTACCCAAAAGCTGTGCTTACTCAAAATCTGTGCTTATTTCCCATAATGCAACGTTGTACTTCTGCTTCATTGTTTTCATAATTTGATTTTGAAATATATTCAAATTGAAAAGGTAGATCTGATGCTTATTTCCCAGAATGCATTTGTACTTACCGGGGCCCTTTTGGGATATTTTGGCTGATCATAGACGAGAGGCAACTGCGGTAGTCCATGTATAGGTATCTGATGTGCCATTTTGAAAGAAATTCGCTAAATATCCACTAACTAATGAAATGAATGCTATATCCTCTAATATAACTTGATGTACTACTGTGATAGGATTTCTTACACTAACTAAGACAATGAATGACTTCCTTTATGGTGAATAGCTTCCCCTTTTGACAAAATGATATCCTCAAGCCTTTGCTTACTTCACTTCAATATAAACTGCTGTGTATACACTATCTCGATGATTCACTTATGTGGTTAAAACTTTTTGAGGTTACAAATCTGACATCCAAATTGTTTAAAACAAAAGAAATTCTTAGTTTGATTCCCTTGGTAGCTGAACAAACGTAGTTAGTGATAGATTTTGTCTTAGAGGTGTGGAATTTGATCTAAACGCCCTGTTTTCAAGCCAGAATGCCCTATTCGTCTGTTGTCACTATCTTGTCTTATCTCCACAGTAGTTCTGGCCAATCTCACTAAGATCCTCAACCAGTTTTATATAAATCGTCTTTTCTGTTTTTTCTCACTCGATTTTATGTGCTCAACTGTCGAAATCTGGTGTTCACCTAGACTATGCGGGTCATATGTGACTAAAATGAAATCACTGGGAGTGAAATTGAAACCATAGTAATTAAATCCGAGTCTACATCACAATGAATTAATCACATTCTTATCACAGCCCACTATAGCATTTAAGATACTCTATCACTAGTTCAAATTGGCTCTTAAAAAAATTTTGGACAAACAACCTCCCCCCCTCCCACCTCCTTTAGATCCATGAACCCGTATTAAGCCCTATAAACCGTACAAATCACATCGACTTTAATTAAAATCAAAATATCAAGCACACCTGCTAAAGATAAACAAACATGATTTATCCTGAAAACACAGTTTATAACATTGTTTTTGTACTGGCTTTATGGCCTGATCAAACGGGGAAAGTTTGTAGATATTGGAGTGTATTGGCGCACTTACGAGTGATTGGGACTTGATAAAGGCCCTTTTAGCTCTGTGATTTATAACGCTGCTCTTGAGGTAATAGCAGTAGATAAGCCCACAATCTGCTATGGCCCATACACCAACCTGCTACCAAATTTCATGGGGTCAGTCATGGATCTTCGGGTCATGTGTTACTATAGCAACAATTTTCATGTGTCACTTTTAACGTAATTTAAGTCAGCCATAAAAAAACATTAATTCACATTATGTAATGTTTGCACAAAAAGAGTGTGTTTATCTTAACATAATTTGTTTACTTTGGGGTTGAAAGTATTTAGAGCTTTTCCTTTAGTTATTATTTCAAAAGTAAAACATTAATGTTAAAATGACCTCAGAATTTTTTCTAGTGTAGTACTTTAAATCACTATGGCAACTGAAAAAGTATATATACATAAATCATACACTACCCTGATTTATCAAGGCATGATAAATCAAAGTGGTTACCATAGCAACCTCTCATAAATTGGAAACTCTTTAATTCAGGAAGCCGAAAGCCATTAATTTTACTGGGTGCTTTTATTTTGACATTTGTAAAACTGTTATAAATATAAATAATTTATAACAAATAATAGTCTTCAGAGATCCTAGTGTTTGAGTCATTTTTATAAATGCATCGTCCAAAGGTAGTTGTCCCACCCGAGTATTTTGAAAGGCCACTCAAAACTAATTTACAACTCTCTGATGTTTGATTATCTATGCTGATGAAAATATATAGATAACAATTGAAGAGTTGCTTTGATTTAATTATTTCAAGCTTTCTATATACAGTTTTAGGATGTATGCTAGACCTTTTTGGCATAAAAGGAACACAGAATAAAGAAAATATTATATATGGATCTTTGAGTTAGAGGTTTGTTATGATTGGTACCACCCAAGTCTTCATAATCATATTTTTAAACATCAAATAAAAGCTGGTCTTATTAAAATTAGAAGGATGTGAGTTTGGGGTAAAAAATAGATAACATGGGTACAGCAATGATTTAGAGGCTTAAATAGAACTTTTTGGGAGTCTTCAAAAACACCTACAGGGTCCATCAATATTTTTATGACTTTCTGAGTTGAGCTTTGGTGTATAATACTACATATTTATTTCGGGTAGTGTTGAATTGCATCTGGTCTCTACCCCAACCCCACTCCACCCCACCCCCATCTACTTCACTTCAGGGTAGGAAGGGGTAAGGTACAGGGGCCTGATTGATGGTTACTTTGACTATGTGCAAAATAGATTTTAAAAAAACGATCTTGCGATACATGTAGCTTTTAGCAGGGGGTAATTGGTATTTTTTATATTCTGAACTTGTCAGAATACAAGTTCAATGAACTCTAGTCACATGTCAGATCAAGCGATAAAACTCCTTAAAATTATACATATGTAATGCAACATTACACATGCAATGTTAGCATAACAAATTATATGGATTTCAAAAAAGGGCATCTACCATATGATCCCTCCCTCTCCTCCATACAGCCGCCCCCCCCCCCCCCCCCCATCATAATCATTTCAATTTTAGACCCACCTCCCCCTCCCAACCCCTCATAACTCATCAAAAAATTCTCGATCTAAGACCCTCAAAGAATGATGTCTCGTCCCATGCCTTTAAATTCCAAACTGGTGTCTATTGTGAAACTCTTATTCTTTCATATATGAGAGAATCTGAGAGATCCGAATAGGCTGAAGTCAGTAGATGCTTTTCTGTATTTATATATAACATATAGCAGAAGCTCCTGAAGACTAAACATAGTGCTGAAAGTTGGAGGTCACACATGTGAACAGTTCTATGCGTACACCTTAACTACCAAAAATAACTACTTGTGAGTTATGTGGGAAAATACTAGCTGTATATGTTGTTTAAGAATGGACATCTCCAGTAGGCCGGAACCCATTAAGGATATACATTCATGTAGTGTATAATGTATTTTATTTTGAGATGCCATGTATAAAGCTACCCTTTGTAAACAGCTTGTCTTCACAACTCTTATAGAGAGCCTCATACATAGAGTTTAAAAATTACCCGAGTCTGACCATTGACTCTTGCTTGAACTATACCCTCCCCCTCTCCAATTATGAGATAAATAGGGTCAATGGGACCTCGATACCCCCACACACATCCTAACTTTTAATCTAGTACACTCACATGTACTCTAACATATTAACAATTTGAAGCCCCGGGGCAACGATGTAGATATACACTGTTTTTGAGATACTAAGTCAAATTTTTGAAAAGGGTAATATAATGAGAGTGCAAAAAAGCCAAATGGAGCTTTTGAAAGGGTATATAGCAAGAATCTTGACTTGAATTTCAGTCATTGTCAAAAGGGAAAATTCACTGGTAAATATTGTTTTATTTTTCTTTTATCACCATGAAACTTTTGTATTGCACCATGCAATTGTAATAAACATGAGATTGAAGTATTTTCTAATGTGTATTTTATTCTCTGTTGATCAATAAAGGATCTGCGGAACATTTACTCAAACTTAGAACTTGTTTACCGTGCGCTAGTTTTCCATGTGAGAAAATGTCTCAATGATTTGTGGCTTTAGGTACAAGTCTTTATAAAAAGGAAATGGGTTATATAGAACTATTAATAGGAGCATATAACAATACAATATATATAACAAATGGAATATATATATTGAATGTAAGTTTTGTGGCTTGTTGTATGGTCGTTGGTACGATACCACAATTGATTTTGCCAATAAAGTTACATACAAGAATAGTTCAAGAGCAATACATAAGAACATAATGACAATACAATATAAGAAGGTAGACTCTAATAAAGCCTGGGACCTCTCACACCCTGATTTTTAGGTGCATAAATTCAAATTTCCTTTTCTCAGTCTGCAAATTTTGATTGCTCCTACCCCGGCTCTGATTGAACTCAGCTACAAGACCCTGTGACCCCCCCACCCCTCCCCCCCCCTACTTGACAACACACCTTCTCACACAGGACTTGTTGAAGTGGGGGGTCACAAAGGCTTGTAACCAAACTAGTCATAACTCTGCATTTTGATTTTTGATAAATGGTTATAAGTGAAGCAAAAGTTTGTACATACAACTATAACATTACCCAATATGACTCTTTTGTGCCATAAGAATATACAACTCTGTTTACACCCAAATTCATAACTTTGTTCAATTAGTTCAAATTAAATGAGATTGGAATGAAATGTTTTCGTTAAACAATTGTATTAAAATATTGGATTTCAGTCTCAGGTATGGGTATAATGCTCACTGCATAAGTTTGCCCCGATGTTATGTAAATCTAGTATAACCAAAGTATAATACCATATTTTTGGTTTAATCCATTTGGCTAATATCTTTGAAGTTCTACCTTTATGAATATGATGTTAATATTGTAAATTAATATTTGTAATTCATCAAATTGTTCAACAATTTGAGATAAAAATTCTACCTAATAAGTTCCTACAATATTTTCCATATCTATTCGTTATTCTATATCGTATAACTGTTTTGTAGGGGAGGAAATGTGTGGCACCAATGTGAATTTTTGTAAGGGTTGAAAGAATTATTTCTGGTAAGGTCAAATTATAGAATGTTAAAGTGCAGTGTATCAAATTACCTTACATAAGATTACATAAAATGATATCAAGAAACAAACAAACAAATGATCAACAACCAAACCAAAAGCACAAAAGTCAAAAACCATGAAATTCATCATAAAAATAATGTCAAAAAGTTGCTAAAACTTTCTTACAAGGGCAACAATACCATATTTGGCAAGAGGTTCTCACAAAAGGTAAAAATCTTTAAAAGTTTCAAGAACAGAAGTTACTCAATACAGGTGTTATATCTACAAATCTTACTATAATACCAGTTTAGATTTGGATTTTGGCTATCGGTAAAGCGTCAATGACCGACCTTTTATGAAATGTTTCGTATTTATCTTGGACATTTCACAGATGTGTTTCTTTAAATAACCAAGTGTTAATCAAATGTATATATTTGGGAAAGCAATTGCTTTAATAATACAGTCTGAATTATAACTTTTAGGTTTACAAGCAAAATCCAATTACTGTTTCACGCATTCCCCCTCCCCATCCCCTTTCATCCTCATTTCCCCATATACCATATAAATCCTCTTCATACCCAAAAACCCATAGTAAAACAAAACATGAGATAGAAAAATTGAAAATGTATACCCCATGTGATTATACAAATTCATAATTATGCCCATAAACCGGAACAATATCGAACATCCATTCACTTTTTACAATTTTACTATAACTTCCCTGGTATGGTTATTTCCCATAATTCCCCCTGCCGAGTCTTTGTTCGGAATATGAACAATGTATTAATTTTCACAGTAGCTATCACTGTGCTTATAAAAACAAAGATTTTTGGCAACTGTTAGGTCCTTGCATAAAATTTTAATACATTTTTCCCACCATTTCAAATAAACCACATGTGCGCTAAATATAAACAAACAATACCTCCGTCTGAAGACTGTGAGCACTTTTAGATATGACGTGACATTTTATATTGGAATTTCATATATATAATATAATAAAAAGGCCCCCAAATATCAACGAAAAAATTAGAGGTTATTTACCAGCTTTAAGGATTCATTCAGTGGTTGCCAAGGTTATTAGGTGCAATGTCACAGGTTTAGCACTACCAAATAAGTAAAACTTAACCTTATAGTCCTGCATATTTCCCTTGATTTCTCTCTAAAATTTGAATAAATTGTCCGATTTTCTTTCACTTCCATACAATTCAAAGGTTCCCCTTCATGTCTGTTCACTTTATTTCTTGCTAATTTCTCTCAATTTACATGTATTTTGCATTTTACAACATGCCCACCAGGATTGATTTTGTAAAATAGTTGGACATTTATCAAATTGTATAGTATCTTTATGTAGTGTTGTTTCAACAAATTAATAGCACGCAGCTTTGATGGGTGTCCAATAAAAACATGAACGTGAATTACATACATCTGACTGTGAAACATAAATTTGTTCCAAAATACTTGAAAATTGAGTTGAATCATAATTTAGCGTGTTTATGGTGATTTTTAGATGAAGTATCTTTTGCTCAGTTACATCTCTCCTCTATAAAGGATGACCCGGAGGATAAGCCACATGGCATATACAGTCCAATCACAGACTCTAGGAAACATGTATCGGTCCTCATATGAACGAATAGATTGTCACCTTATTTTCGAGGCATTTCATCGACCTGTGTGCTACGGTCGAATAGTCAATAGTGTATCCTGTGCGTACCCTGCATGCAAAGTCTAGTTATAAACAAAGACGAGGTTCTCTATTAAGAAGCGAAGTCGAATGGATACATTCTGTACTCTACTTTCAATGACAAATCGGGTCTGTTTTCTCAAAGATTTCATTATCCTCCATAAAACTGGCCTGCTTTTTCTATAATTTCATTTAAGCAATAGAAAATCACTAAATCACACTAAATGAGTTAAACCAAACCGAACATTCCAAGTTATGTGATTAATATACGGACCCCAATTCAATTTCAGATTATCAGGTTTAATTTTCTGCCTTCGGTTACAGTACCCAATGTGACAGGCGGGCAGATTATACTTCTCAATTTCGATTAGTGAAAAATAAACGCGATTTGTACATATCACTCGGAGATCAATAGGAAGGGTACCATGAGAATTCAAAACCGTCAACTTTATCCAATCAGCACATAAATTTCTATCAAACGTGGATAATCACTGCATGCCATTTTGGAATTTCAGGACAACACTGTCGCTCAATTCCATAGGGTTCTGAAACCATGATAGAACTAGTGCTGTAGAGCATGTATAGATCTGTCAAGTGATTTTATCTTATAGGAATCCAATGCATAAGGTCATGCTCCAATGCACAAGTAAATTGTACTAGAGACTGATGATTAGCAATTTTAACCTCGAATCAGATACACTGCTTAATATACAAGAACTGAAGTGTCCCGACCTGTAAATGAGAGGTTCTTTCAGACATCAACCATATCACCTCTTTTCGAGTCAATCATATCTTCTCAAAATTTCCAAATATTGAATGTATACATAATTGCAATTAAGGTTAACATCAAACTTCATTCAGTATGAAGTTTACTTGACATTGTTAAAACTAGGTCAAAGAACACCATAACGTTTGCTTGAAACTGATAGACCATTGGAAACATACAGATGTGGTATAACCCGCATGATAACATGGGACTACATCATGAGATCTCTTTATCTCAGCAGAAAAATATATTAGTTCTAAAATGACTGCAGTGAGCCCCTCGAGATGTTAGAAATAGCACCTTCTGGGTTTATCAACCCACTTTAAGATGAAACCCCATCTTCATCTAAAGTACAAATTACAGTAAAAAAGCATTCATCGAAACTTTCCATTCGGTTAAAATCAACAAATCCTAAAAGGATAATTGATGCTTAATCTGAATGTATTTATTCAACCAAGACGCGGTAAATAAGCATCCTCAGGTTATAAAAAGATTGGTCAAAATAATATGATTTTTATTCAATTTCGTAAATACCAAAATGGCTACCATGTTTACTGACCTTCCTATAGCAAACACAAGATCTTCAAACAAAGAATAAAAGTTTACCGACCTCCAAATACCAATACACATTTTTCAAACATGCGTATAGTTTTTCAAATCATATTGACTATCCACATAGTCAATACAGAAAAAGTTGTTGGTACGTTTACAATTACCGCCCATTTTATATTTCTTAACCCGAATATGTCTTTCTTAAGGAAACAATGCTCCAACTTACAAGACCTTTCGAGCACTTCAGTGGACCTATTTTTCAATATTTAACCGCATGTTGTGTAAATATTAAGAGCAGTACAATGTTCGTAAAAATCGATCAGTTAATGGGATTTATTGATCATTCATTAAAAAGTAAGCAATATTCTCATACTTCTACATCGTGTCCTCAATAATATTTTACCCCGACAACCAAATCAGGTTGGTACAAAAATCCCAAAAATGCAGATTTCTTGAAATTTAACGATACACATTCTAAAATTTGTATTTGTATCCCCATTTTAAACAAAGCGTACATGTATACTCGAGTTTAAGGGTCTTTTGTGACTGATCCCTGGTAATCAGAAAATTTTATATAAAACTTAAGATAGCAATTTTTAACTTTAATTTTCAAGAGAAAAACAAAAACAAAAATACATGTATAGCAAAGGTACATAGATTTTAAAGTAAGGTGAAAGATTGATTGAAGGATATATGCAAAGTAGAGGTAGGTATACTTAACAATGATGTAATTTTCCTCAACAAACAACCCCTCTAGCAATTTCCTGGATAATTTTAAAAACAAAGTACTTTTAAAAAATGTCTATAAATATTTACTCAATTGGTCCCTCGGTAACTTTATATCTTTACTGCCCGCAACATTTCGTTACATTATAAAGTCCCATCCCTGGTGATAGCGTTTCGGAATCAGTATAAACCCAAATGCGTGATGTTGAGTACAGGTAAAGTGCCCAACAGAATTTTATAGGAAATCTTTACGCCATGTGGATATAACACAAAAATTGATTGGGAAATGTGTAACGTTGTATTGTTTGTTTGCGAGCCGCAGAGAAACTTGAGTGATAAATCCATATTCGTAATAACCCCATCTCAAGATTTATTAAAAACTTACAAAAGTCTATTTTTCGCCATAATTGAGTCCATGATGACTTTTAAACTTAACATTCCCTTAAGGTGTTTTTTCTTATGTTGCCCGATGCGCTTTTATTATCATACGAAATATTGACGTCTGCTTATATAATCATTGGAACGGAGCTGGAAGATCAACCATAAATATTTCAGCATTTCTTGAAAACCTACAAATCAGTCGCTAACAGAATTTAGTGGCTGTGTAAGAAGTTTAGCCAATTCCATCCCTTTGACCTTCCAAGACAAAACACATTACAATTTTCTTATCTTTTGACCACAAGTACGTTTTTCAAAATTGTTAATGTTCTATAATCTCCATACTTATGAGATAAAAAACAGGTCTTAAATGATGATTGGTCACTTAATTCCTCTAAAATTCAATATACCATCCGAAAGGGGAAGTAATTAATCGAGAAATATTGTGAGGGTTGTTCATTAGATCAATGATGGGAGACTACATTATTTATATAAGATGGGATTGGAACTAAATACATGCAAATAATAAACAGTGTATTGACCAGTTTCTCCAGTATTTAACTATTTATAAGATGGTATGATACAATTTCACGGTTCAATTGAATATACGATTTCACCATGGTTAAATTGAATTTAACATGGATATTGCCTCTGATATCAAACATTGTGAAATCATTACAAAATTATCAACTACAATTTTAATATTGATATATATTAAAAAGCTGTGATCTTGGAATATAATTTGGAACTTTGGGAACAAAAGGGTTAATAGTTGAAGTAAGCATATTATACTCTGAGAGGCAAACATATGGTTGATGTAGGAGGGGGGGGGGGTTCTGTAAATGAGCAAGATACTCTTATACACCAATCCTAGTTGTTTAGTGAACTGCTGGATTCAGCCAAGCTAACAGGGGGGAATATCCCAATATTCAATACATAAACCTCTCTCCATTTAAGAACCTCTAGAGGTTCATCTTTATGAGTCCATCTATGAATTCTGGGTATTTTCTCCTCTTAGCCAAGCTCTTTGAGATCTTGGATGACAACTTCCAGCAATATACCTTAGAGAAGTACAATTTCGGTAACATAACACACATTTTGGTAACATAATACCACAAGCCTCCCTTGGTGTAGTGACCTTATAGCCCTGTTGATATTTACCAGATATGACCTTTGACCTTCAAAATTAGATCAGTAAATTAAATTCCAACCACATTGCTTATTTATATCATCACTAACAAAGCCATGTGTCTTTAATCTGATTTTATGTCATTTGTATTTTCAGTGGTACGACAAATTGGGGTTTTAATTGGTAGTGCATAGAGAAGATCTAGATTACTATTCTCAGCACATGTAACCGGTACCCTGGGTAGCAAGATGTCCGAGAATACAACTAAATATGCTTCCCTCTGGCCATGTAAATGACAGCATGGCCATGGAAAATGGATACACACGTAAGATTAATTGCATTTCGTATGATTTGGGATGCTGACTTGAATTTAGAATGGTGGATTTCATGTTTGAAAAATTGACTCGGTGTTTTCATTGAACTCTAATGTAACACATGAGCGGTGTTACCATTCATCCTGGAACCATCCTGCGTACAAAAGGATCATAGTTTCCATAGTGACAACTAATAAAATCGCTTGAACCATGGTGAAATAACCAGAAATGAAAAGCGAATGTTCTTTATTACACAAAACTGCCAAAAAATCAGACACCGCTTTCAAAATAATTCGCGAAATTTGATAAAGTTAGATTTTTGGGGAAAATTTCTAAAGGGCATGGAGGCAATATAGTGATAAATACTCAAACAGTCCAGACTAAATTATTGCGGGAATAATGCCTAAATCAGAACAGTTTTTAACAAGAGGCTTTAGGCAATAATTCTTGAGCTAATCTATAAAGGAAAACTCGTCATGTTTTCCTAAATGACCAGTGACGTCAGTTCAAAGACAAAACATTGCATTTTTGCATTCTCACCAAACTCTGACTTGAAAAATTGACCTTAGAAGAAGCCTAACTTTGGCCGAAGAGGGAATTTTGTGCAACAACACATTACAAGTCATCGGAGATGTTGGAAATCTCTGTAAAAACAAAACTTATATCAGGAATAAATGTAACACATACACGAGCAGTGCTCATTCCCGATTTCAACCAGCTCAAAATAATTCCCTAAATCTGCATTATTCTGCTAAAACCTCATATAATTGATACAAATTGTCAAATTTTCTAACTTTACTCTGAAATTCAAAATATCATCTTCATACAGACCCATCCATTCCTCGATAAATCTCCATTTTTCTTAAGACAATGTAAGAATACACAAAGACAACACAATGTTTTATGTATGAATCCCTATTTCCCTAAAGGATCAAGAAGGCTTGATGAAGAAGTTGGAGACTCTAATATCGAACTCTCTGATTCATGTATGTATCTTACTGGTCAAGCTATTCTTTACAAAATATTTCCAGTGTTCACAAAAAATGATATCGAAGAACTTCATGAAATGATTCTCATTTGAAACAGTGAATATGAATAAGATGCATGCTCGCAAATGCTTAAGTATGTGAGTCTATACTCAAAAACATAATTCATTATTTTTCTAAAACTTGAAGGAATGGCGGTCAGCAATCACTTAGAGACTGTTTAATCTTTTCTTCAAGTGAAATCTTTGGATATAAAGTGATGAACATAGTTACTAATTACGCTACCCCAGAGGGTATTTGCATTAAGGGGGAGGCTAGTCACTTCTGACACCCCAGGGGGAGAATATTTGCCAGAGGGTAGTTACTGGTGACAGGACAATTCTTGGAGGATGCTAATAGGGTTAAAGATCTAAGCACTGTCATGATTATGTAGCAAAGGAGGACCCTACCCAGAATTCTTTCAATAACCATTCAACCAATCAGATTTGAGGAATCCAACCAAACAATTGAGGAACATAGTGAATGACACAGTTGCTTTGATTACATAGAAAACCATGAAGTTTGACAACCAACCCCTGTCATATGTTACACCCAGCCCTGAGGAAGAAATCCCAATGAGATCAATTTCATAACCTTGGGTTTGAATTATCAAAGTGAAAACAAGGGTACAGAATCAGCTGTCATTTGCCAATATGCACAAGAGGTACATCTGGGGAGCAAACAATAGGAGAAGATTGTTAAACATCAAGGAGGATTGGCTCCCAGAGTGCACCACCGATATTCTGTCCCATATATGGGTATGTCGTAATACAAAATTCGAATTCAAACAGCCGCCATTTTGTTCACTTCAACATTTAAATCGTGAATTTTGGTCTTATTTCCAAACGAAAAATTCCAAAACTCACAAGAAATGATCGAGATATTGGTTCGAATCTTTTGAACTGTTTATTTTGAATTTATAGTCGGTTTTAATTTCAGAAAATAACGACATTTCGACGTTTTCATTGTTGGAAAATATCGAGTTTCGATCCTGGGAGCCAATCCTCCTTGGTTAAACATTGAATATTATTCTCTGTATTGAAGTCCATATTGAACAATAATACCAGATGGCCTGCCGCTAATTTTGTTACATGTATAACGGGTTACCAATGCATCTTATAAGCAGATCAGTCTAGATTCATATAATTCAATAAAAAATAACGAATTGGGAGAATATGCATGATTGGTTTAATTTGAGAATCAATGTGGCCCCAAATGTGTATATTGGAGAATAATTGTCTATGGTATATGTAATTGAATAGATGTACGGGTAAAGTGATAGATTTCACATTTCAATAGAGTTCTGCCATGACGAATCAACATCTTATATACCCGTCATCATGGTCACTAGATTTCCCATAATGCAATATTCTTGATGAACAACCCCAGTGGGTTATTTGATTGCCTGATTGGACATGCTATGTTTAAGAAATATATATTTCGCCAGTACTTTCTACTACATAATTTATTGCCTTTCGATACAGCATGGAAAAAGTCTAGAAATAATTGAAATCACTCAGTACACGGCATCTCCTGAATCCACATTTGAAATGCATAAACACATCAGGCGAGACCCTATCTTGCATAATTCAATCACATTTTGCAAACCAATCAATACAGACAGTCACTTATGTCAGGTGAAGGGTCCTTATACTATCTCTGATCGATATGTAAAAACAATGTCTCGGACTATACTATAGCGAAGATTTCTGATCACAGATGACGAAAATCAATCAAGTTTCTTCACCTACGACTACCCACACAAGGACATCTGATTGGTCATGTTCTAAAATGGCAAAACGTGACAAAAGAGGGGAATTAGCGAGGAATAAACATGATCATATGTGCCTAACATTCTGAATTATGGAGAAATGTAAAAACATAAGCAATTCATTGAAATTTTTAAGAGGTGTGGTAGAGTATAATGAATAGTGAATTGTATAAAATATATACAACTGAAATTATATTTGTTTGCAAGAAAGGATCATATCAGAAGTATACAAGTATATAGCGTGCATATATTCAGACTGATTCCATGTTAAAAGCTGTAATTGGTATATCTGAGAAAATATATGGTTCAATAGACCCATTTTTCTCTCCCTTAGAGATAAGAAAATGCTAAAAAATAAACAAGCGCCAATTTATCAACATACTAAATTATATATACAGCACAACAACATATTTAAGAGGGTAATTGAACGAATTACGAAGATCTGTATGCAGAATCTTTTCGACTGAAAATAAAGACCTTTATGGGAAGCAAGATGTCCCGTAATATTTCACTTTCTTCACTGAAGCGTTAACAGAGATTTGAACTGCGAATATGATTTCGTGATTTCGATACTGTTCATTTTATGCCATTTCTGGGCTCTGGCATGTTTATTTAAAAGTATAAAATGGAGATTATTCTTGTACTCAGGAGTTTGGGGACCAAAATATTTTCCATTTGAGAATTAAACAGGGATACAGCTCATTATGATGTAATGATCCCCATAGCAACAATACGCCATATGATAATCAGAATCAGGTCAAATGATACGAATTCTCCAATGATAAAGTTAAATATACACAAAAACAGCTGAGCTTAAAATGAAAATATTAACTCCGATAGGATAGGTATATATTATAGCACTGATTCCCTTAATAAAAGTAACTGATTCATCCCACCCTCTTAAAATAACAGATAAACTAGACAGAAACATGACTGGTCATTCTCAGAGTACTGTATACATATTGATGACCAAAGGGTAGTAACTCACCTTTGTAAAAGTGATCGAATTCATCCCACCCTCTTAATACAACAGATACACTTCAAATGATTGGTCATAATCAGAGTATAATACACATACTGATGACCTAAGGGTAGTAAATATCTAGGCAGACTCTAGTGTCTTCACATCCAAGTTAATTTACTTCCCCACAGTAACAGTTTAGATTAATAGCTCTAGTAAATACAAAAGTCCCCTCTTAGAGAAACGGAGGCAATAACCTATACGTATGCACTCTTGTAACCAGTCAAGTTATAGCTGTGGGGGTAATTCACTTATATATACATTCTAGGAAATAGTCATAGAGTCAATGATCTAGAAATAGTCAAATATTTACGCAATAGATGTATTTTCTGGGATCAGTCATAGAATATGTGAATATATGTACTTAGTAGAAATGGTCTCTCCTCGTTTTTCTTTGGAAATACCCTTTGGTAAATCAAAATGCAAAAACACCTCTTGTGGCAAATTTAGCAATTAACCTGAAATTCCAGTTCGAAAACTAATTGTGATTCTGTCATGAGATCCCATCAAGTCATGAAAGAGTTAAAACTAATGATAAGCCCCTAAATGAAAGCTTATCTACAATTATAGGGGTTAACTCTAAGCCTAGCAAAACAATTCCTTCTATATCCTAAGTTTCCACCAGGTGGTGAAAAATTATGGTACAGACATATAATAAATACCTTGCATTTGGATCAAATAAAGAACACGAAATTTTAGTTCGATTCACTAATTCTAAATATCATGGTATGTAAACCATAGATTCTTTGGCATGATGTATGAATCGTAGCGTAATTTAGTTCATCTAAACCTTGAAGAAGACAGATTGCTAGGCATGCGAGAGATTTGGAATAACGTCTATTATCCGTAAGGTAATTGCACCATAGCACCCCATGCCAGTCTAAAATCAGGGTTTACTCCATAATCCTTATTAATGATGGGTCTAATTACCTTATGTTCATCAATTACATGTTCTACCTCCTCATAGATAAAATATCAGAAGTGGGCTTTTTGAAATGCAGAATTAACCACGAAAGAGGAGAACTTCAAAGGAACGGAGGTAACAGACGTGTAGATTATACTCTAAATTGTAACGAAATGCCAGAAAACTGGGTGGTTTATTCAAATTTTTGAGAGAAATGCGTTGAAATATGTATGCATAATCAAAAATGCCGCCTAATATCTGAGCTAAACCCTGGGCTGTACAAATATCATGGAGTATCGTAGTAACCTGTTTCACACTTATATTTATAATCACTGTATATCTCTTTCACAGTCAACTAAAACAAATCGTAAAGTTTAATATAAAATCAATGCGGTTTATCAATATACATCCAGTTTGAGGTTGGGAGTTTTGTTATTAATTTGATATCAAATCTGATAAGCCAAAGCTGTTATTTGTCATAATTCATTCAATTCATTATTAGTATTTTTCCAATTAGCAATTGTTGAAAATGATTTCAACTTTCACCACAACATGTGTATTGTGTACCATACGATGCCATTCCGCAGACAAGATGGTATCATGTTACCAAAATGTACAACTCTCAGACAAAGGTACCTGCAACATATGTCAAAGACAAGATGGCAAATTGGGGAAGAGATAAAATACTGTCAAATAAACGCTAACTTGATTAGACTGTCATTACCATTAAAAACAAAACAGTATATCACATAAAAATTATCAAAGAATGATATAAATTAAGTTGCTGAGACTATGCAGATCCAACATCACACAGGAAGTTTCAATCAACGATAAAAAAGATAGCTTTTTCATTGATCCAATTTGGACAAAAAACAACATTCTGATAAGTCAGCACTGGTTAAAACCCTTGAACAGATCACTTGTAATCCGAGCAACCAACATGTGGAGATGTTTGGAATATGGCGTTTGGAACTATTTTTAGGTTAAAGTGTCCCTTACTAATCCATTCAACAATTCTACCCCATTCTTGATAATTCCCAAAGTTTTTAAACAGAGAGGCAGTCCATGTATAAAGTATGTGGAAACGATCGTACTCATGTTTTTCTTTGATGTATTAGAGATGACGTCACAAATAGAGATCGAAAAAGTGTAGGGTTGAGCTAACAGTGATGTTAAGGGAAACATAAGAATATTTCTGCATTATCAGAGATACGGAAATTGGAGGTACATGTTGATTTCAACCTTTTTTTACCAGTACCACAGCCGTAAGTTAATCTCATGCCTTAGTTATGTATGTTTAGAACACATTTTGACCTGAGTTCCAAATCATACCCTGATGACAAAAATAAATGCTTTTTGTCCCTGTTTTTCTTCACAAATTCTTAAGATACATTTACAAGTCAAGAACTGTTATTTATTTCATGGACTATTCAGTAGAAACATTAATTGGAATTTCAATATCAGAACCTCTGAATTCGAAAAGATCACTCCAACCTCTACGTTTTAATCCCGTCATTAACTGAGGTACCACCCACAATGTTATGAATAAACCCTCATATATTTCTTCACATAACTTCTCTTTCAAAAAATCATTCTTTTGAGATCAATAAATATAAATTGATGGGTTAAAAAACAATGGATTATAACCTTTTCTTCAAATAAGACAATGTATACGTTCTACTGAAGTTCCAGGATCTTATGTGTGTTAAGCGGCTTAACTACAGTCATTTCACAAGCAATCAATAATTGTATGATTTTTATTTAATTAACTAGCAAAGGTATGCATTAATTAGCCTTATTCATCTTATACAGGATTACTAAGGTGAGAAAAAAGAAACGTGGATTCGTAATAAATGATATCTTACAGTCAACTCTTAACTGTAATGTCATATGGAATGCTCAAATCTTTGATATGCGCAGCTATCATATATTCCTAATCCGTGAGGATAATCCGTAATCCGGGGATTATAACCATCAATATTTCCAAATCAAGGTGACTAAAGATTACATCAAATTTGATCTACTTAGGGCAATGGCTAATACTTGAACATGCTATCCTCCTTACAGTACCCCCACCCTCCCCCCTCCCCATCATCTGTAATCTAACTCCATATTTGTCATATTTTCTCCAAGATGTTAATACTTTAGAATGCCACCCCCTAACACCATCTCCCCCCCCACATTTGTAAAATATCACATGGCTTTAGTTTCGTAATATCTTCTCCAAGACATGGCGCTGGAATATAAAAACTTTAAAGCATAAGGGTTACTTACCTTTGCCGCTTGCTGTGCATTGGGACGTCTTGGAAATGCAACTTTGGGGTCTACCTATGAAAGGTAAAAGTAAAAACAAAGTTAAAACAAACAAATTCACATGTTTGCTTAAGTTCTGACTATTTTTGCACCTTTCAAAGTAAGACTTCTTAGTGAAAGGCTTAGAAAAGAAAATTCTTTTGACAATAATGAGGGCATATGTGTTTAAGGTATATGTTCAAAGAAACACCTTGTATAAGTTTCTAAGCCACCTAATTTAGTTCAACAAATATAGATGTTTAATTTCAAAGTTGGTTTTATAAGAACTCAAGCCAAAGTCATCTACGAGTATATAATGTTTGCCATAATTCTAAAATGAGGAGAATTGTGACTCCCAAGGATTTGAACTACGAAGGGTGCAACTTCGCTGTAGTTCCGTATTTTGAAAATGATGCAACCGTGTTAACCTAGAATTTTTTAAGAACCAGATCAATGATCACCCAAGGCAATTAATTACACTATACAAACCACAGAATTCTACAAAATCTTGTGGTTTCATGCATTTTTTCTAAAATTACAGAATCAACAGGGAATCCTCAAAATCATTCAAAAAATCATGAAATCATACAAGCTCAAGACCAAGCTTCGGAATTAAACTCAAAAGTTTCCAGGGAAAAAAAGCAACAATTTTCGAGATATTATCGAGAGAAAAATTTGTGTGATTCATTTTCCTTAGATGAACAATACCACGAGTCTTTTCCACTGCATCAATCAATTTGAAGAAATGAGATGCATATAACATAATCAATGTTACGGAGCATATAAATGCAGGCCTATATAGATAGAATCCGATAAATCAGTAAAATGATATCGTCAAAGGGGCATTCAAGAGGATAAACCACTAGAACTGTTTCATATCAAATTGAGGCTCGTTCAATAAGTTTATGGATTCACCTTTGAAATAATTTGGATTTTCAAAAAGTTTGTGGAATCATTCTTGAAAGAATTTGGATTTTCAATAAGTTTTCGGAATTACTTTTGAAATAATTTGGACTTTCAATATGTTATATACCACAAAGTACGCTACTCCTCGAGCATTTTTTGTTTAAGTTTTAGATTTCATAAGGATGGGTTCAATATAGAAAAAAATCGATTACAATATCACCTTGAAATTATTCAGTTTTTGAAATACTTTTCAACATGCAGTTTCATTACAAGCAAATAGTTCATTAATATCTAGAATATAAATATCACTATAATTTAATATCACTATAATAATATATTAGAAAATATTTTGAAAAATTACATGCACAATCTTGTGATTTCTTGTGTCGCCTTTTGAAAATTTCAATTAATCCATCCATACAGGGCGACACAAAGAATCAAATGATAATATAGTCTAGCTAAGTGAAAATTACCTGCTACAGATTAACTTAATAAGAATCTTCGAGATCACCCTGTATTATATATTAACACAGGATAAATCTTGGAGACCTTATAGAATATCATAAAAATACAGGGTGGTCCACAAACAATAACAATTTCATATTACTTTTTGTTTAAAATATGACCATAGGGCAGAAAATTAAGATGCAACTGCCTTTGTCATTTCATAAAATATAAACAAATATGAAACTGTTATCAAGGATGGTCCAACCCGAGAAAATGCAGCGCTCCCAAGACTTCCTCCAACGGCAAGTTGTGGAGGAGCTCCGAAAAAGCCCTGCATTTGAAGGATGCTAAATTCTAATGAAAAAAATGTCCACTAACCACTTTTTGATCTAGTTCATGTGGTCCATTAGCTAAGACCTTGTCTACACTGTCTACATCTGTGAAGGTCACAAAGCCGAATCCCCTGCAAAACACAGTATATTTGACAGTTGGCCACTACAAACGGTTTGACAGTTACAGAAGATACCAGGGGAGGGAGGAAGGGACCAGGGGTAATAGGTTCAAGTAATTCTGTCAAGCAGGAACTGCACCCACTTTAAAATGAAAAAAATACTAAATTGCGAAGTGAGTTATCTTTGACAAATTTTAGACAAAACTGTAAAAATGATATTTTAAAATCAAAAAATTTCTGAAGAAACAATGAATGTAAAACTTAAAAACAAAAATAAAAACAGAATGGAAATAATATATGAATGTCAAATCATCCATTTTTTATTGAAAATAGGAATATTATGCATGTACTGTACCAAACATCAGATGAAAGAACTGAATTATAAATCTGAATCGCTTTAGAAAACCTATATAGAAAAAACTCATTAGAATATCTCAAGGTTTTATTCATTGGCAACCAGGTAAAAGATATTATTTCTTCAATAAAACCACATTGAAAATCTCTAGATGGAAAGATAGTATATAGCAAATCAATAAAGTAACCAGTATGAAAAACTTTGAGATGTGAAGACTTTTAAATCTTATTTTAATCTCATATCAATATCAAAGAAAGGTGACCATTAAAAAACATTATATTTGCTCTGAATCTATCAAAAAGTGATTGAATTTTGTTGGTTTCACTGTATCATTGAATATTCTTTTTTTAACAGTTTTTCAAAATTGCAAAGATTTTCTATTTGCAAAGAAAAATGCTTTAGGTGTAATTGAGCAGATATGATTTTACATGTCTTTACACTGCTTTTTAATGAATATTAATAGTCATTAATATGTAAATATAAATGAAAATATTGCCTGTATATTGAGGTTAGCTAGTGTGGGTGTAATATGTAAATGTTAAAATACTGAGGTTTTTGCATCAAAATTGTAAATGTCATTAGAGATTTTGAGATATGACATGCTTTGACATATTTTCAATAACATGCAAAAGTTGTGTTGCATGATTGTGTATTGTATATACAGTTCAGTTAAAGCAATTATAAACCTTAATTTGAGCTTATTAGCACTTAGCTTGAAGTACTTTAAAATGTCAAAAAGGGGACGATTGTATGAACACATTTTGGGCGATGAAAAAGTGACACAAAAAATTGTCTGAACTTAAAAACCTGGCATCGCAATAGGGTAAGGATAAAATTTCAAACGAACTTAAGAAATAGGAAAAAGTAAAACGGTTTGGCATTTAAGGGTAGGTCGTTTATTTGTTGTGACCAAAACTGTGCCATTTGAACATCAAGCTTTACTACATGACTATGTTCTAAACCTGTACTTCTACATTAGTTTCACATGCAATGTATTCAATTTAACAATCACATCTCAACCAAGTCAAATTTTAATGGCTCCAAATGTATAAACCTTTACCCCAGAACAAATCAAGCTATAGTACGTCAGATTTAATGCAATCAAATAGCTTTGATGTCTCAACACGAATTGATCTGTGACAGCTATATATACCCCAATTTAGAATATAATCTAGGTGTTAAATGCCTTCATATGCTAATCAACATCCCAAATTGACCATTGCCAATGTACTAATCCCAACAAATTCTATAGGCACACAAACATTTATGCAACGCTCCCCCAATGTTAACCATGAATCCAGCTAATCTGGAACTTGGTTCTACCAAATTATTTTAGACTTCTGTTCTACTCAATCTAACGTTTTATTCTCAATCTATCTGCGCTATTTCCTATATTTGACAATGAAAAGCTGTGATTTTTAGCCTACAAGATTCGTTTATGATTTTGTGATGTGATTTTTGGAAAAATTTCGACCTACCTGGATCGCTTTGTAATTGGGTCCCTCATCACCATACATTCGGAAATTTCTCCATACTTAGCGAAGTGTTCCCTCAAACCCTCTGAAATAGAGAGAACTCACATTATACCTAATACTGCAAAATTATACAGCAAAATCTTGAACAGCCATATTGGCCTATTTGACAACACATAATTCAATCAAAGCCTTGGAAAAATCTAGGGTAAACATAAGAATGAATCACTGATTCTGAACATACCTGGGGTAGTCTGCCAGCTTAGGCCACCTACGAACATTTTCCTACAAACAGAGAGAAATCGTTGTAAATTTGAACGATATTTCGGACCTGGAAAGTGTCGAACCAAACGTGGGAAAACATCGACTTCTGAAAATCTTGTAACAAAGCTGGGATTTGAACCAATTGAACTTAGAAAATAACAGTGAAATTCCGAAGTGATTATTGCAAGTTGTACTTACCCTGGGTCTTGATGATCATCCACACCGTTGACAGAATTGTTTTGCTGAGACTGTACATCCATTTTCATTTTCTATACTGCTCTATATCCAACTAAAACTACGTTAATTCTGAGAGCTAAATACACGTGTGATTTCAATGGCTCTCTGGCTTACACTATACAGATTTGGGTGGGCTTCAACTAAGGCGCGAAGTATCATTGATTGACATTCAATTCTGCGCCATGATTGGTCAATCTTTGATTACCTAGCAACAAAATATCAATTTCCTTGACGTCATTGAGGAAGGTCATTGATCTAGCTCCGCCTTGATGAGTGCTTGTCAGTTTTCATGAATAAGAAGATAGTAGATTGACACGCCCTCTAATAGTAAATTTTGGAACTGAGTTAAAGATATGCTATACAGATATGTAGGTCAGTATTACATAATCGTGAAATGAATAAGTCTGAATATATCATTGGTCAGAAAACACTAAAACCTGCTTGAAACTGTAAAAGTTTATACACTCTATTCCACACTGTATAGAAATAAAATAACTTACACTATAAGTAACTGTGAGCCAATCATTGCATAGAAAAAACTTTATGCACTGTTTATAAGATTCACTGAGACAAGTGGGTCAATACCTCATGTACTTTATGTGCTCTCACACAATTACCTTCCCTTGCATAAAGTTGCTGTACAGTTATATGTAACTGAATATTGTATATTCATCACAAACAACCTTAGCAAAATGATGGTTCGACGAAACGGACGGTTCGCTAAAACCAATAAACCAGGCAATCCAGGCCAATTTGGAAAGAAACTAGATAGCGTGATAGCGAATGAGGATAGTAAGTGAAATATATTTTGCAAAGGTCAGCTTGTAAACTACTGGGTAACCCTAAATGATGAGAAATATGTACAAAATATGTTTTGCATGATTTATTTATATCCCAATGATTTAACTCCTTCACTGCATCTAATAAGGTAATACTAATTACGGGACATTCAGGAATTAAGTGACTAGACCAAAGCAAGCATGTTTGAGATTTTAATGATTTTAAATAAATTACCACTTCATTATTTGCTTTTATTCAATCAGTTTTATTTGTCCAACAAACCATATTCACAATTGTTCAATCCAACGAAGATTAGGGTATAATCTATAGAGACCCCTCCATTTGTCCGTCCATCCATCCTTCAACTAGACAACAGCAATAGCAAAGTGTAGCAAATCCCATCGAACAGCCATGGCTGGCATTTTTACAAACAAAGTATACAGCAAAATTTTTTATCTCCATCGAAAAATAGTTCAATTCTTTGAAGCAAATGATTCTAAAAGTACAACATATCTTTGAAAAAATATGATTCTGTTAAGTGAAATTGTAAAAGATATTTTGCAATGTGTGAAATTGAATTAAAGCACATGATTCAATCAATAGTGGATGCTTCAATCCACTTATGTCTTCTAGTCTAGGCTTTGAATTCGGACTACCACCCTCGTTCATAGTCTAGAATCAGGCCATATGTTAAATTTAATCATCTACAATGCATTGATCGAGTCATTGGCTTAAATCCTATAATATAATATGCCTATCAATATAATATGTGATTATTTAAGTATCATCTCAATGCTTTAATTAATAGAATTATTTAAATATTTAATATGTAGTTTGCATTACTGTTGATAAATAAATAAATGATTGCACTGTTCAGTAAAGAAATAAAGCAATTGTATTATTTAAACTGACTATACACATAGAAATGATTTTCATTGAAAAATCAAATCAGTACCAAAATTATAGTTACCCTGTAGTAGTGAAAGGCACATTAAAAATGAATATCACCCCCTTCAATCTATTTTTACAGGTTTTTATGATTATTTCAGATTTTTCTATAGTTTGCGTAACCAGGACGGTGAATTTTCTTCATTTTTCATCAAACATTCCGTCTTACCAATATTTATTATGTCCGTCAATTTTATCAAAATCGCGCCACTACGTTTGAAAATAATCCAAATTATGTAGTTTTTCCCATTGAGCTCCATTATAAAAATGGAATTTTCAAACTTAATATTTTAAAATTCTACGTGGTGAAAAGTTGCATATTAAGTAGTTAGTTAATGTAATGGTGTTAAAAATTCAAAACAAAAAGGAATAAAGAAAAAATGCCACAGAGAAGTCTCAATAGAGTCTCTTTAATTGGATTTTCTCCAACAGATTTTGCAGGGATTGAAAGCCTGGAAATTGAAGCCAGTGAATTTATTCGGAAATTTTCGTCCAAAAACTGAACACTTTATATTTCAAAGGCATATTAATATTTAGAAAAAAAGAAATAAATGAAACAGTGAGGTACACCAGTGCATAAATGTGAAGAAACTCAGGGAGCTACCCACAGGTTGGCAGCCCCCTCACGCAAATTCACCACCGACGACCACCCATGGTTCACTCCCAACATATCTCCAACACCCTCTCCCCTGGATCTATGTTCTGAGATCTGTATCTAGGTCTCTGTCTATTTTTTCTTCGTATAAACTGACTCATATTCTTGTATATTTCTGTTAAGCTTTTTGTGAGGGAATTTAAATTGATAATCAATTTTTATTGACATGCACATATCTTTACAACAGGAGGCACTGGGATCAGAAAAACAACAGATGAGAAAGTGCAATTATCATACATGTATATTATGATTGTTATATAATAAATTGCCTATAGGTTAAATAAATGTGACAATTATAGCATAATACCTGATTAGTAGGTGTTAAATGGCTAGTTATTGTCTCAGTAAGTGCTCTGTAGGATAACAGGTTGGTCTACATATTAGACAGGTCTTTTTCAAGGACGATATCAATGAAAAAACGGGAAAATTGTATTATCGGTTCTTTGAAGGTGTTTTCATTTTTGAAATATTAAAAAAACTTAAAATATTAAAAACTGGCTGAATTTTACAATGATTTTGCTCACATGTCATGCCTATTTTTCAAAATAATGTTTAAAGATAATCTTTGGATTTTTGAATGAAGACTTTCTTTTTTCCAATTTTAATGAATTTTGGTATGTTTCTTGAAAAGATTGTTTCCAAGCACTCTGCATCCATTCTACTTCATTTAATTGCACCATTTTGTTGCCTGTTTACTTGTGAAACAATTTCCTTTTATCTTCCAAATTCAAACTTTTCATTTTTTGAAAATCATTCATTTAGAGATATGCGATACACTGAAACTATCAAATCCTTAGAATTTTTGATGGTTATTAGGTGTATCATTAATTTTTAAATCACTTGTTTTGACGACTGGCATATTCAAGCAGCAACGCCATCTTTAAATCATGAAGAAACTAAACCCATAAAAATGTGTTTTCCCTGCTCTGCATGGACGATCGTATTATGATGTCAAATACAATGGTAATAAATACAGTTTGGGATTTAAAATATTAGCAATTCTTGATTTATTTGGGGGGGGGGGGATATTTCATTCATTTAGAATATACCTTAACATTAATTTTAGTCTATTTGTAAGATCGTTCTCTCATTGAATTAGATCGTTTGATATTTTAACACCAAATAAATGACCTCAATTAAAATTTTGCATTATGCTAGTAAAATAATGAAAGGTGTCAATGTATATTAATTAACATCAATTTAAGAAACAAGACCAGATGTGTTGATTGCACTTTGATGGCCATTACTTTTTATCGATATCTTAAAAATATGAATTTCCTAATTGGTAATTCTCAAGTCCTAAAAATTAGACCAGTCGGTTCTTTTTTAACTGAATCTAAATTTAGGAATATTGGGTTGACAAAAGTTATAAGCAATATTGAAAATATGCTATTTTCGTTGTGAAATTCTACGCTGTACATTAAGGTAGTTATGACGTGCACGGACCTGGGGACAATTCGGGAAATACGGGCTAATCTCAGCTTTAAGCGTTAATATCTGCCTTATTTAAAAAGCTAACTATGTGCATTATATATCATTTTGAAGTATTTTTTATTCGCATTTCACTGAAATCATTTTTCCTTGAAAAGTTTGATGAGATCTACCATATTTTTAAAGTTAAATGTACTCCGACATCGTCAAATACGCTGTAAGACGTAACATTCCATGCTTACACGGTTCGTTGAATTCGGGATAACTTTTGAAATACTGATCAGAATTTTACTAAAATTTCACATTTTATTCATTGAAACATTTGCTTTTATGACGTCACAATTGCCTAGCTGCTACAGTTCAAATCGTCTTATATGAACGCTTTTAAAATTTTCAAAATTGTGTAAGGTTTTGAAGGCGAAGGAGACAAGCAATAAGTTTACCTTTATTTAACCTTCTAATTTAGGTCTGATTTAAAAAAAAAATTAACTGCACAATATTGTCATGGCGAAATTTACAAAACAATAACCGATTTCTTTATTCTTCAAATAATAAGAAAATAAGAGTTGCTTTCAGAGACTTGAAAAAATGTAACGCATCGATTTTTTACCACAAATCCCATACATATCAATTTTTGCTAACGCCCCGAGTGGATTTCCTGACCGTTTTTCAAAAATCAAAAACATTTTAGAAATATTGTCCTCGAGATCTTGTTGCTCTGTGAATTTTACCAGGGTTGAATAAGAATAAAGCATCTTATTTCTAGGTTGACTAAAATTGACAAAATGTAACGCTTGTCGTTTTTGACGTTATAATGCTGATTGCGCCCTATACTGCCCATTGTATTGTTTGGTATTTTGACGCCATAATGTTACTCTAATTGTCCCCAGTTTCGTGCGACGTGTAAGTAGAATCATTCGTCCAAACCCATTAAAAGCGATAGATTTTAAGTTGGAACGATTTTCATATGTTACAGACATACGTAATGAAGTCAAAAGACAAAACAGACAGAGGTGAGAATCAGACTTTAAGAAATATCAACTAAAATCAGATTGGAAATATAGCAGCATTAATATTTCATAACACAACAGAATGGCACTCCAATCATTTTCATAAGCTGATAATTTACTATCATAATTTGGTGTGATCCTATTAGTCTGGAGTAGGTGATTACCAATATGTTATTATTACAGGCTAATGTCAGGTAATAATCCGTTCTCTCCTTGCATAGGATTGTATATCTGCAAACCAGCAACGCTGTGCGATGGATGGAGAAATTGATGTTTTGGAGGGTGATAATAATAATTGTTTACTCTGTGAATACTTGATGATCAAGTATACCATGCGACCATGGGGATGTTGTCCCACTGCAACGGGGGGGGGGGACCGCGGATGTAAAGGAAGGGCTTCATTTATACGTGTACGTGCCCAGAATATATCTGTTCGTACTTTTTGTTTAAAAAATGCAATTTTTTCAAAAGTCCCGTCTTCGACTTCAAAGGTGTTATAAAGTTGTAGCAACTGATACCTTGTGAATCAAGATCCAAAACACGCGACTAAATGTCCTTAGACACCGGAAATTATGAATTGCCCTCATGCCAAAATGGATTAGAATGTGATGGCACTAAATCCCGTGACTAAATCTATTACAACCAATTACACGATGTTGCGTTATCATGTCATGGTATGTGACTATCTGTTAATCCAAAGATTATCCCTCTGTTCACCTCCCTCTGTTCACCTCGACAAAGATAAATGGCGATATCCATAGTAACATTTCGCTGCTGTCTCAGAAATAATACAGTGGAACCTGTTTAATCCGAACACAGATGGAACGAGCCAAAAGTGTTTGTATTAGCAGGTGTTCACATTTCAAATTTTCTTTAACAAGACACTCAATGGGAAATAACAAAATTGGAACTGAGAGACAATGTTCATATTAAGAGGTGTTCAGATTAGAGTATTCAGATATACAGGTTTTACTGTATCTTGGGACACCCAATAGAAGAAGCCCTTTAACAAGTAGCGAAACCAAATCATTCAAATGGTAGAAATAAATGTAATGAGGTCTCCTCTTGAAACCCCATGGTAATGTAAGAGCTTATAAGGCGTTATTATAGAACAGACCCCTATAAACCATAAAATATACGTGCAGAACCCGAATCTATAAAAACGTTAATTAGGCTTGGTAGAATCTCGTGTCTTATGGGGTCCTCTCTTATCTGAGATTAACATACCTAAAATGTTTGTCTTAGGTCTCATATAACTTGTGTCAAAATGTTAAGTTTACGTTACCAAAAGTTCACTTTATCAAATGATTCTGTGTAATAATCAGGTCCTTTTCACTGGCGGATTTTTTTTGGGGGGGGGCTGGGTGGGCGCAGAAAAAAATTGGGCCCAAAAAATGGCCTCAAGGCTTTTTAAGGCCTTATTTTTAATTTCAGACCAAATTTTGAAGAAACTGGGCCTCAAAATTTCAAAATTTGGGCCCAAATTTTTTTCTCTGACCTGAAATTTGCCCCCCCCCCTCCCCTTGGTGGTTCCAAGATCCGCCCCTGCTTTTACATTTCAGCAAAATGGAACCCTTTCGAATTATTTTTTATCTTTGCATATTCAGGTGTTTAAAAGGCAATATGGGTTAATTTCGACCCCTGACACATTTCAAGTGCCCCGGACCTAGTCCGGTGGTTCGTTTGTCGAAGCCCAACTGTTCAGTCGGTATCTTGCCCAAAAAATGTTGGACCCTTTTTGAAAGTTTGGAACTATTTTTTAAAATTGTGGCCCACCGTATAAAAGTCCATTTACATAAGATTAAGCCTGAATATATAGAGATTATCCTATATGAGGTTCAGGATATTGGGACTATCCCGAGGTCAATATAATATAACTGCCAGAGGGCCGTATGTCCCGAGGGTAGATATATCATATAGGCCAAGGGATGATGCCACTATCTTGAACCGACTATAGGATGATCTGTTTATCCCATACCGATCTTGGTCATCTGGTTCACATTGTTCAATTGGCCACAGCTCAGAAAATTTCCATTAAACCGTGGAAATATTTTAGAATATTCATGTCCAGTTTTGTTTCTCATCTATTCCCATTTGGCCCTTACCATTTCGCCCCTTCCCATTTCGCCCATTCCCATTTTGCCCCTCATTAATTCCCATTTCGCTCCTTCCCAATTGGCCCCTTTCCTATTTCGCCCCTTTCCCATTTTGCTCCTTTGCCATTTCACCCCTTTCCCGTGTTGCCCCCTTCCCATATCGCCCCATTCCCTTATCGCCCCTTCCCATTTTGCCCCTTCCCATGTCGCTTCTTCTCCATTTCGCCCCTTCCCATTTCACCCCTTTCCCATTTCACCCCTTCCCATTTCGCCCCTCATTTATTCCCATTTCGCCCCTTCCCAATTGATCCCTTCCCATTTCGCCCCTCATTTATTCCCATTTTACCCCTTCCCAATTGGCCCCAAGTGGGAATAAATGAGGGGCGAAATGGGCAGGGGCGAAATGGGAATGAATGAGGGGCGAAATGAGAAAGGGGCCAATTGGGAAGGGGCGAAATGGGAGACGGGGGCGAAATGGAAGAGGGGCGAAATGGGAAAGGGGCAATTTGGGAAAGGGGCAAAATGGGAAGGGGCGAAATGGGTAGGGGCGAAATGGGAAGGGCCAAATGGGAATAGATGAGGGGCGAAATGGGAAGGGCCAAAGTGGGAAGGGGCGAAATGGGAAGACACCCAATTGTCTGCGTTTTTTCCATTGTCGTTTACAGTTGCGAACGTTACAAAATGAACCAATATATGCGAATGGCGATTATGACGTAGCGGGCAGACATACTATATCTGCCCGCTTGTTGCGGTACGTAAAGCTATATCTGCCCGCTGATGAAAATGTAAATTTTTACAAACCTGTTTTATGTACCTACAAGTATATAACGTCCAAGTATGGGATAAATTGATATATTCTATTGCTCCAAAGTATATCAATATAAGTAGTTTTCATAACTTAAAGCCTCAGTCACATTTGCTACGACGACCGTACATCGTTTTTGCGGCCAGTAACATTACTCATCTTCAGATCTTTCATGACCAAGGTATGAGGTTTGAAAATCAAACTGGTTTAGCGAGTATGAACATTTCCTACGGTCACCTTATGATAACTCATTGCTTCCAATGCGCTTAGATGCTTTAGCAGTCACATTTGGTACGGCAGCCGTATTACGTATTTCGATTTTGAGGAAACATAAAAACTACGGTTGCCGTTCGGCTGTAACTGAGGACGCATGGTGACCGTAGGGGGACCTATTCGTCTTCCTAGTACAGGGCTAAAAAATCCTCTGCTTGAAGGGAGGGAAATTATAATTTGATCAATGAAAAAATATGAATGATCCATGTGAGATGTAAGCAATGAGTGATCTCTATGAAATGACTAATTGGTGCTTTCTCAGGCCAAAATTCGAAGACTTTCATATTAATATACTTCAATTTCAGTTCAATCAGATCTCTCATTTTTTCATCTCACATAAATCACTAATCGCTTTCATCTCACATAGATCAATCACCGCTTTCATCTTGAATAGATCACTCATAGCTTTCATCTCACATAGATCACTCATCGCTTTCATCTCACATAGATCACCCACTGCTTTCATCTCACATAGATCACTCATCGCTTTCATCTCACAAAGATCACTCATCGCTTTCATCTCATATAGATCACCCACTGCTTTCATCTCACATAGATCACTCATCGCTTTCATCTCACAAAGATCACTCATCGCTTTCATCTCATATAGATCACTCCTGGCTTTCATCTCACATAGATCACTTACTGCTTTCATCTCACATAGATCACTCCTCGCTTTCATCTCACATAGATCACTCACTGCTTTCATCTCACATAGATCACTCATCACTTTCATCTCACATAGATCACTCATCGCTTTCATCTCACATAGATCACTAATAGCTTTCATCTCACATAGATCACTCATCGCTTTCATCTCACATAGATCACTCATCACTTTCATCTCAAATAGATCACTCATGGCTTTCATCTCACATAGATCACTCATCGTTTTCATCTCACATTGATCACTCATCGCTTTCATCTCACATAGATCACTCATTGCTTTCACCATACATAGATCACTCATCGTTTTCATCTCACATTGATCACTCATCGCTTTCATCTCACACAGATCACTCATCACTTTCATCTCAAATAGATCACTCATGGCTTTCATCTCACATAGATCACTCATCGTTTTCATCTCACATTGATCACTCATCGCTTTCATCTCACATAGATCACACATTGCTTTCACCATACATAGATCACTCATCGTTTTCATCTCACATTGATCACTCATCGCTTTCATCTCACATAGATCACTCATAGCTTTCACCATACATAGATTACTCATCGCTTTCATCTCACATAGATCACTCATCGCTTTCATCTCACACAGATCACTCATCGCTTTCACCTCACATAGATCACTCATCGCTTTCATCTCACACAGATCACTCACCGCTTTCATCTCACATTGATCAGTCATCGCTTTCATCTCACATAGATCACTCATCGCTTTCATCTCACATAGATCACTCATGGCTTTCATCTCACATACATCACTCATCGATTTCATCTCACATAGATCACTCATCGCTTTCATCTCACACAGATCACTCATCGTTTTCATCTCACATAGATCACTCATCACTTTCATCTCACATAGATCGCTCATGGCTTTCATCTCAAATATATCACTCATCGCTTTCATCTCACAAAGATCACTCATCGCTTTCATCTCATATAGATCACCCACTGCTTTCATCTCACATAGATCACTCATCGCTTTCATCTCACAAAGATCACTCATCGCTTTCATCTCATATAGATCACTCCTGGCTTTCATCTCACATAGATCACTTACTGCTTTCATCTCACATAGATCACTCCTCGCTTTCATCTCACATAGATCACTCACTGCTTTCATCTCACATAGATCACTCATCGCTTTCATGTCACATAGATCACTCATGGCTTTCATCTCACATAGATCACTCATCGGTTTCATCTCGCATAGATCACTCATCGCTTTCATCTCACATAGATCACTCATCGCTTTCATCTCATATAGATCACTCATCGCTTTCATCTCATAAAGATCACTCATCGCTTTCATCTCATATAGATCACTCATGGCTTTCATGTCACATAGATCACCCATCGCTTTCATCTCACATAGATCACTCATCGCTTTCATCTCATATAGATCACTCATCGCTTTCATCTGACAAAGATCACTCATAGCTTTCATCTCACATAGATCACTCATCGCTTTCATGTCACATAGATCACTCATCGCTTTCATCTCACATAGATCACTCATCGCTTTCATGTCATATAGATCACTCATCGCTTTCATCTGACAAAGATCACTCATAGCTTTCATCTCACATAGATCACTCATTGCTTTCACCATACATAGATTACTCATCGCTTAAATCTAACATAGGTCACTCAATGCTTTCATCTCACATAGATCACTCATCGCTTTCCTCTCACATAGATCCCTCACTGCTTTCATCTCACATGGAACACTCATCGCTTTAATCTCACATTGATCACTTACTGCTTTCATCTCAGAAAGATCCCTAATCGCTTTCATCTCACATAGATCACTCATCGCTTTCATCTCACATAGATCCCTAATCGCTTTCATCTCACATAGATCACTCACCGCTTTCATCTTACATGGAACACTCATCGCTTTCATCTCACATAGATCACTCATCCCTTTCATCTCACATAGATCACTCATCGCTTTCATCTCACATAGATCACTCATCGCTTTCATCTCACATAGATCACTCATCGCTTTCATGTCACATTGATCACTAATCGCTTTCATCTCACATAGATCACTCATCGCTTTCATCTTATATAGATCACTAATCGCCTCCATCTCACATAGATCACTCATCGCTTTTCCCTCACATAGATCACTCATCGCTTTCATCTCATATAGATCACTCATCGCTTTCATCTCAAAGATCACTCATCACTCTCATCTCACATAGATCACTCATCGCTTTCATCTGACATAGATCACTCATCGCTTTCATCTGACATAGATACTCATCGCTTTCATCTCACATAGATCACTCATCGCTTTCATCTCACATGGATCACTCATAGCTTTCATCTCACATAGATCACTCATTGCTTTCGTCTCACATAGATCACTCATTGCTTTCATCTCACAAAGATCACTCAACACTTTCATCTCACATATATCGCTCATTGCTTTCATCTCACATAGATCACTCATCGCTTTCATCTCACATAGATCACTCATTGCTTTCATCTCACATAGATCACTCATCACTTTAATCTCACATAGATCACTCATCGCTTTCATCTCACATAGATCACTCACTCATCGCTTCCATCTCACATAGATCACTCATCGCTTTCATCTGACATAGATCACTCATCGCTTTCATCTGACAAAGATCACTCACTGCTTTCATCTCACATAGATCACTCATCGCTTTCATCTGACAAAGATCACTCACTGCTTTCATCTCACATAGATCCCTCATCGCTTTCATCTCACATAGATCACACATCGCTTTCATCTAACATAAATCACTCATCGCTTTCATCTCACATAGATCACACATCGCTTTCATCTCACATAAATCACTCACTCATCGCTTTCATCTCACATAGATCACTCATCGCTTTCATCTGACATAGATCACTCATCGCTTTCATCTGACAAAGATCACTCACTGCTTTCATCTCACATAGATCACTCATCGCTTTCATCTGACAAAGATCACTCACTGCTTTCATCTCACATAGATCACTCATCGCTTTCATCTCACATAGATCACACATCGCTTTCATCTCACATAGATCACTCATCGCTTTCATCTCACATAGATCACTCATCGCTTTCATCTCACATAGATCACTCATGGCTTTCATCTCACATAGATCACTCATCGCTTTCATCTGACAAAGATCACTCACTGCTTTCATCTCACATAGATCACTCATCGCTTTCATCTGACAAAGATCACTCACTGCTTTCATCTCACATAGATCCCTCATCGCTTTCATCTCACATAGATCACACATCGCTTTCATCTAACATAAATCACTCATCGCTTTCATCTCACATAGATCACACATCGCTTTCATCTCACATAAATCACTCACTCATCGCTTTCATCTCACATAGATCACTCATCGCTTTCATCTGACATAGATCACTCATCGCTTTCATCTGACAAAGATCACTCACTGCTTTCATCTCACATAGATCACTCATCGCTTTCATCTGACAAAGATCACTCACTGCTTTCATCTCACATAGATCACTCATCGCTTTCATCTCACATAGATCACACATCGCTTTCATCTCACATAGATCACTCATCGCTTTCATCTCACATAGATCACTCATCGCTTTCATCTCACATAGATCACTCATGGCTTTCATCTCACATAGATCACTCATCGCTTTAATCTCACATAAATCACTCATCGCTTTCATCTCACATAGATCACTTATCGCTTTCATCTCACATAGATCACTCATCGCTTTCATCTCACATAGATCACTCATGGCTTTCATCTCACATAGATCACTCATCGCTTTAATCTCACATAAATCACTCATCGCTTTCATCTCACATAGATCACTTATCGCTTTCATCTCACATAGATCACTCATCGCTTTCATCGTTTCAGGGAATTACGGTCGCCGTAGAGCTAATAAAACTGAGGGTTTAATTCTAGCAGCCATCTCTTGAAGAAACATGATTCAATGGCAAATTGAAAATGAACGTATTGGGTGCATATGATAAAATAAGTGATCACTCATCGCTTTCATCTCACATAGATCACTCATCGCTTTCATCTTATATAGATCACTAATCGCCTCCATCTCACATAGATCACTCATCGCTTTTCCCTCACATAGATCACTCATCGCTTTCATCTCATATAGATCACTCATCGCTTTCATCTCATAGATCACTCATCACTTTCATCTCACATAGATCACTCATCGCTTTCATCTGACATAGATCACTCATCGCTTTCATCTGACATACATACTCATTGCTTTCATCTCACATAGATCACTCATTGCTTTCGTCTGACATAGATCACTCATTGCTTTCATCTCACAAAGATCACTCAACACTTTCATCTCATATATATCGCTCATTGCTTTCATCTCACATAGATCACTCATCGCTTTCATCTCACATAGATCACTCATTGCTTTCATCTCACATAGATCACTCATCGCTTTAATCTCACATAGATCACTCATCGCTTTCATCTCACATAGATTACTCATTGCTTTCATCTCACAAAGATCACTCACTCATCGCTTCCATCTCACATAGATCACTCATCGCTTTCATCTGACATAGATCACTCACTGCTTTTATCTCACATAGATCACTCATCGCTTTCATCTGACATAGATCACTCACTGCTTTCATCTCACATAGATCACTCATCGCTTTCATCTGACAAAGATCACTCACTGCTTTCATCTCACAAAGATCACTCAACGCTTTCATCTCACATAGATCACTCATTGCTTTCATCTCACATAGATCACTCATCGCTTTCATCTCACATAGATCACTCATCGCTTTCATCTCACATAGATCACTCATCGTTTTCATCTCACATAGATCACTCATAGCTTTCATCTCACATAGATCACTCATCGCTTTCATCTCACATAGATCACCCACCGCTTTCCTCTCATAGATCACTCCTCGCTTTCATCTCACATAGATTACTTATCGCTTTCATCTCACACGGGTAGATCACTCATCGCTTTCATCTCACATAGATCACCCACCGCTTTCCTCTCATAGATCACTCCTCGCTTTCATCTCACATAGATCACTAATCGGTTTTATCTCACATAGATCACTCATCACTTTCATCTCACATAGATCACCTCGCTTTCATCTCACATAGATCACTCCTAGCTTTCATCTCACATTGATCTCTTACTGCTTTCGTCTCACACAGATCACTCATCGCTTTCATCTCACATAGATCACCCACCGCTTTCCTCTCATAGATCACTCCTTGCTTTCATCTCACATAGATTACTTATCGCTTTCATCTCACACGGGTAGATCACTCACCGCTTTGATCTCACATAGATCACTCATAGGTTTCATCTCACATAGATCACTCATCGCTTTCATCTCACATAGATCACTCATCGCTTTCATCTCACATAGATCACTTATCGCTTTCATCTCACACGGGTAGATCACTCACAGCTTTGATCTCACATAGATCACTCATAGCTTTCATCTCACATAGATCACTCATCGTTTTCATCTCACATAGATCACTCATAGCTTTCATCTCACATAGATCACTCATCGCTTTCATCTCACATAGATCACCCACCGCTTTCCTCTCATAGATCACTCCTCGCTTTCATCTCACATAGATTACTTATCGCTTTCATCTCACACGGGTAGATCACTCCTCGCTTTCATCTCACATAGATCACTCATCGCTTTCATCTCACACTGATCACTCATCGACTTCATCTCACATAGATCATTCATGGGCTTTAATCTTACATAGATCACTCCTCGCTTTCATCTCACATGGATCACTAATCGGTTTCATCTCACATAGATCACTCATCGCTTTCATCTCACACTGATCACTCATCGACTTCATCTCACATAGATCACTCATCGCTTTCATCTCACACAGATCACTCATTGTTTTCATCTCACTTAGATCACTCATGGCTTTCATCTCACATAGATCAATCATCGCTTTCATCTCACATAGATCACTCATTGTTTTCATCTCACATTGATTACTCACTGCTTTCATCTCACATAGATCACCCATCGCTTTTATCTCACATAGATCACCCATCGCTTTCCTCCCACATAGATCACTCATCGCTTTCATCTCACATTGATCACTCATCGCTTTCATCTCACATAGATCACTTATCGCTTTTCCCTCACATAGATCACTCACTGCTTTCATCTCACAAAGATCACTCATCGCTTTAATCTCACATAGATCACTCATCACCTCCATGTCACATAGATCACTCATCGCTTTCATGTCACATAGATCACTCATAGCTTTCATCTCACATAGATCACTCATCGCTTTCATCTCACATTGATCACTCATCGCTTTCATCTCACATAGATCACTTATCGCTTTCATGTCACATAGATCACTCATGGCTTTCATGTCACATAGATCACTCATCACCTACATGTCACATAGATCACTCATCGCTTTCATCTCACATAGATCACTCATCGCTTTTCCCTCACATAGATCACTCACTGCTTTCATCTCACACAGATCACTTATCGCTTTCATCTCACATAGATCACTCATCGCTTTTCCCTCACATAGATCACTCATCGCTTTTCCCTCACATAGATCACTCACTGCTTTCATCTCACACAGATCACTTATCGCTTTCATCTCACATAGATCACTCACTGCTTTCATCTCACAAAGATCACTCATCGCTTTAATCTCACATAGATCACTCATCACCTTCATGTCACATAGATCACTCATGGCTTTCATGTCACATAGATCACTCACTGCTTTCATCTCACATAAATCACTCATCGCTTTCATCTCACATAGATCACTCATCGTTTTCATCTCATATAGACCAGGCTTTACTTTAATCTCACGTAGAGCATCATCATCATTAAACCAGTACATTCATTTTGAAATCTCAGGTGAATTTCTTTTCCAAGGGGAGATGGTAATAGAATCTGTAACGGGTCCTTTAAATAGGTGAGGCAAACAGTCAGAAACAATAAGATCTTGTCATTAGATTTCCTTTTCATGGTGTCAATTGAGAAAATGCCTACACTAATAATTTTAGTGAGGCAGTTGCTTCACCTGCCTCATGCTGGCTACAACCATGATCTCAATAATCTCAATGCAACAAGCATATTCAAAGTGTGAAGAAATGAACAAAACATCATGTAGGGTTTTTCTTATTTTTTATTCTGTAAAGACCTCAGTTGGTTGTGAACTAATATTTCAACAATAAAATCAAACATTTTTGCTAAACAATGATTTATTCTGACCCTAAAAATATGATTGTTGAACCTTTTTATATTTAGTAGCTGAGCTTTTGTATTCAAAATCACAAAATATGACACTATTTCAGTCATTGTAGCACAGTGTTGGTATATAAATGCAAGGAATTTGATTACGTTATGTTATAAGTGACTTGTGAAATATTGTATAATATTGAAATTTTAAAGGAAGATACCACAATACATGAACCACATCTTTACCATTTGTATAAAATTGAAAAAATATTTTTGGTCTATATCATTACTATATGAAGACTTTGTACTATAAATAACTGAACATTTTCTTTCATATTCACGTTTACCGTAATCCAATTAGAGAAGTCTTAAGGTTTTCATTTCCAAGGTTACGTAGCTTTGTAACCTTAGCAACATTAATTTCCCCCATTCTAAAAATTCATAAAATTGACTCTAAAAAGTTGTAATTTCTTCAATGTACAATACAAACCAACAGTATCAACGTAAGGCCAAAAATTGAATTTGTTTCACAGTATTTTTAATTTTTTCACCGTCATGTGAAACAGATTCCATTTTGTGGCCTTAACTTTATAAAACCATATCAATTTTCTACCATAACTATGGTCACTTCCTTACAAAGGGTACATAATTTTTGTACTAAAATCCTTTTCAGCAAATTCCTTAGAATCTATTTGGAGTTTTATATCCATATACCAGACTACAGTCCATGCTATCATAAAGGAGCAAACGTTTTTTTAAAAAGTCTGCATGGCTTCAATATGGATAATAGGGGCTGTAGACATTTTTAACATCCAACATTGTTGAACACGTTAATGCATGGTTGAACATTTAAATGCATTGTTTATCATATAAATGCATTTCGTAACATGTCGATGCATTGAATCATGTGATACATTACTATGCATTATGCAATGATACACCATTCACCAAGTCACACAAAATTTAACATGAAAATTCAATTTTCAATGCTTTTGTATTTTACAACAAGGCATTAACATGACAAAATGTCACCACCTAAAACAATTTGGTCAATTTAAAGCAAGTTGGAAAATACCTTTTGACCTTAAGAAGGTTTGATTTGAACTTCTTAGAACATGAAGATGATTTTGAAAAAAAAATTCGTCAATTTGAAGCAAGTTGAAAAAATACCTCTTTGACTTTTTTTGACATTGAGAAGGTCATTGAAGGTCAAATGTCAAATGTAAAGTCAGATTTGAACTTCTGAGAACATGTAGATGATTTTGAAAAAAAAATTAAGTAAATTTGAAGCAAGTTGAAAAAAGAGCTTTTTGACCTTGAAAAGGTCATTGAAGGTCAAATGTCAAATCTAAAGTCAGATTTGAACTTCTGAGAACATGTAGATGATTTTGAAAAAAAAATTAGTCAATTTGAAGCAAGTTCAAAAAAGACCTTTTTGACCTTGAGAAGGTCATTGAAGGTCAAAGGTCAAATCTAAAGTCAGATTTGAACTTCTGAGAACTTGTAAAAGTCAAATTTGAACTTCTGAAAAGATGTAGATGATTTTGAAAAAAAAATTTGGTCAATTTAAAGCAAGTTGAAATCAGACCTTTTTGACCTTTTTTGACCTTGAGAAGGTCATTAAAGGTCAAATGTCAAATCTTAAGTCAGATTTGAATTTCTGAGAACATGTAGATGATTTTGAAAAAAAAATTAGTCAATTTGAAGCAAGTTGAAAAAAGACCTTTTTGACCTTTTTTGACCTTGAGAAGGTCATTGAAGGTCAAATGTCAAATCTAAAGTCATATTTGAATTTCTGAGAACATGTAGATGATTTTGAAAAAAAAATTTAGTTAATTTGAAGCAAGATGAAAAAAGACCTTTTTGACCTTTTTTGACATTGAGAAGGTCATTGAAGGTCAAATGTCAAATCTTAAGTCAGATTTGAATTTCTGAGAACATGTAGATGATTTTGAAAAAAAAATTAGTCAATTTGAAGCAAGTTGAAAAAAGACCTTTTTGACCTTTTTTGACTTTGAGAAGGTCATTGAAGGTCAAATGTCAAATCTTGAGTCAAATCTAAAGTCAGATTTGAATTTCTGAGAACACGTAGATGATTTTAAAAAAAATTTTTAGTCAATTTGAAGCAAGTTGAAATCAGACCTTTTTGACCTTTTTTGACCTTGAGAAGGTCATTAAAGGTCAAATGTCAAATCTTAAGTCAGATTTGAATTTCTGAGAACATGTAGATGATTTTGAAAAAAAAATTAGTCAATTTGAAGCAAGTTGAAAAAAGACCTTTTTGACCTTTTTTGACCTTGAGAAGGTCATTGAAGGTCAAATGTCAAATCTAAAGTCATATTTGAATTTCTGAGAACATGTAGATGATTTTGAAAAAAAAATTTAGTTAATTTGAAGCAAGATGAAAAAAGACCTTTTTGACCTTTTTTGACATTGAGAAGGTCATTGAAGGTCAAATGTCAAATCTTAAGTCAGATTTGAATTTCTGAGAACATGTAGATGATTTTGAAAAAAAAATTAGTCAATTTGAAGCAAGTTGAAAAAAGACCTTTTTGACCTTTTTTGACTTTGAGAAGGTCATTGAAGGTCAAATGTCAAATCTTGAGTCAAATCTAAAGTCAGATTTGAATTTCTGAGAACACGTAGATGATTTTAAAAAAATTTTTTAGTCAATTTGAAGCAAGTTGAAAACAGACCTTTTTGACCTTTTTTGACCTTGAGAAGGTCATTGAAGGTCAAATGTCAAATCTAAAGTCAGATTTGAATTTCTGAGAACATGTAGAAGATTTTGAAAAAAAAATTTAGTCAATTTGAAGCAAGTTGAAAAAAGACCTTTTTGACCTTTTTTGACTTTGAGAAGGTCATTGAAGGTCAAATGTCAAATCTAAAGTCAGATTTGAATTTCTGAGAACACGTAGATGATTTTGAAAAAAAAATTTAGTCAATTTGAAGCAAGTTGAAAACAGACCTTTTTGACCTTTTTTGACTTTGAGAAGGTCATTGAAGGTCAAATGTCAAATCTAAAGTCAAATCTAAAGTCAGATTTGAATTTCTGAGAACACGTAGATGATTTTGAAAAAAAAATTTAGTCAATTTGAAGCAAGTTGAAAACAGACCTTTTTGACCTTTTTTGACCTTGAGAAGGTCATTGAAGGTCAAATGTCAAATCTAAAGTCAGATTTGAAGGTCAAATGTCAAATCTAAAGTCAGATTTGAATTTCTGAGAACATGTAGATGATTTTGAAAAAAAATTTAGTCAATGTGAAGCAAGTTGAAAAAAGACCTTTTTGACCTTGAGAAGGTCATTGAAGGTCAAATGTCAAATCTAAAGTCAGATTTGAACTTCTGAGAACATGTAGATAATTTAGAAAAAAATTGAAGTCAGTCTAAACAGTATTTGTTAAGTTATAGGAAGTTGTAAGAAATTGTTACAGACGCCAACCGCCGGACGCCAACCACCAACCGCCGGACGCCGGACGCCAACCGCCGTCGCAAAAAAAACGGAGACCATAACAATATGTCACCACTTTTGGTGGTGACATAAAAATGATTTTCATCGATAATCATTGTACCCACATGTGATGCCAAAAATTCACGATTCCCTTTTCAACTGATGAAAACGCAAATTTTCCAAGTCACACATGAATGTGCAATTAATCATTTACATTACAGTACTAGTCTATACGGAGATGCATTGTATGGTATTTACCGGCACAATAATGGCATTTTGAAATTCTTTCACCCCAACCCTTTGACCAGAATGACTTTGTATACCAGAACATGACTACTTAGTCCTATCTATTTTTCCTGATCATAACAGATATCCAAGTTTTGAAAATGCCAGTTTTGAAATTGTTATTTCCATGGCAACACTGTATGTATTGATGACTGAAAATGTTGGGTTTTCTTAGAAATAAATTTAGGATAGGTTATACATCCCCACACCTTATTCACATAAAAACAACTGTCATATCCTGTCCCATTATACAAAGACATCCTGGTATATTAAACAATATACAATATAATAAATAACACTAGACTTACAAGATATCTACATGTAAATAGGGTTAGTACATACTCATTGCAAATAAATATTAAATTAATAAGAAGTCACCACAAGAAATGTTATCCCAATTTTATGATTTCCTCCCAACTTTGAATTTCTAAAGAAATATTCTCATATTGCTTTTTCCAGAATTTTTTATAGTTAAATTTCATTCTCTTAGATAGACAACTAGAACCCTAGCTCCATGTAGAGATGCCTGCGTGTTAAGGGTCTTCAGTTGAACTTTGACCTATGGGATTATTTCGTCCATGGGCTAGTTTGCTCAAGGGTAACTTCGACCTTGATTGATATTCAAAGCAGAAGCGGCCATCTTAGATTATGATCTCATTTGTTTGAAAAATTTAGAATTTTCCATGCTAAACAAGGCAAACTGTCAGAATTCAAAAATAATCCAAGGTCAAAAACCCCAATGGACAAAATAGCTCAAGGTCAAAATAACCCTTCAGGTCAAAATTTAACGGAAGCTCTTCTGAACTAATGAAATGAAGTGCAAATGCAATGGCTTCTTACCAATCTCTGATCAAAAACAATAACATTTTCTAGTCCTTAGAGTTGCCATGGAGCTGTTAGCATTACCATGGATACGATCAAAACCCCAACACACCATCAGTTTGCATGTGGTACCTTATCTTAGATTCTACACATGTTCAAAAGTAACTCTCCCGTTGAGCTGATTATAGTTCCAGCAAACTAATAGAATGATGAGGTCTTGATAGTATAAATGAGTTACATTTAGTATGGAAGATTCAAGTGATGTTAAAGGCCTTAACAGGCCATTGTTTAATAGGACTCAAGGGTCAATGCATTTGCATTCAATTTATCTACATAACTAAGAACATGTTTGTATCTCCAATACCTCAACAGATTTTATGTTACACCCTGTGTAATGTATGGTATATTATGTAACACCCTGTACAATGTGCAGTATTTTATGTAACACCCTGTACAATGTACAGTATGCCATGCTCAGAGAAGCCATAATGACGAACATATAAAACTTAGAAATTCTAAAATCGGAACAGTGGACAAAACCATATTTTCTAACTTGAACTATCGTGGCTTGCTTAATTTTCATAATCCTGACACCAAAAGGAAGGTATGAAGGAAGATATATGACATACAAACATGTAAAGAGACTAACACTAAATACTAAGACTTGCCTTACAAAAATAATTTAAGCTACACAGGCCTGAAAAGCCCAATCAAGTACATGATCTGTTTCATTCCCAATGATATCTTATTGTAATAATACTTCTAGAAACTGTGTCTTTGTTTTGCAAAATAGGGATAGCGATGTTGTAATGTTATCTCAACTACCCCTTACTCTTCTCCATATTTCAGATTATGTTTCAATTATTACTCTTATTCACGATATTTCAGATTATGTTTCAATTATTGAGAACCCACCTTTCAAATTAGAATACCATATCAGCTAAGAGGTCACAAAATTTTATTAATAAACTCAAATTTTAAAAAATCACATATATTCCACACGACATTGTACCATTGTAACAAAATAGCAAAACTACAAAATTGTATAAATTAATCACCAACAAAAACCAGTTTTCAGAATACATATCCACGTTTAGCCAATTTACATTCGATTCACGCTATGGTCCATTTTTGTAATTTTCTTTCATCATTCATATTTCTTTTGTTTAAATACCATATTCCTTCGTATGATTACAATCATATATCTTAAATTAAAATTCCTATTCATTTCCTCTTGACAGTTTCTTCAGTTTCTTAATCCTCTTGACAGTTTCTTGATCCTCTTGACAGTTTCTTAATCCTCTTGTTTGATTCATAGTGTTTCTGTTCACAGTAAAACAATTCAACTTTTATTTTTAACAGTTTCTAGGTTTCCTCAAATATCAATGTACTGGAGTGGCCAATCATCAGCTTGTGCAGGTATATCTGAAAGAATATGATTGATTGAAATAGTTTTTAAATACCAAAATGTCTTCCTAGAAGCATGATTGGTTAAAATTATTTCATAATATGCAAATTTCAATTACATGAGAACATGATTGGTTAAAATTGTTTCCTTATATGGAAACATCAACCTAAAAGTACTTGATTGGTTAAAAAAGTTTCTTAGTACCCAACGTTCCAACGGTATAAACATGGTATATTAAAATTATTTCCTAAAATGGAAATATCAACTTAGATATACATGCCTTGTTGAAATAGTTTCTCAATAACCGTTTATCAACTTAGAAACATCTTATTCACCTAATATGTAGCTAGACTAGATTAAATTCATTGATTGTGTTGATATTTACCTAATATGTAGCTAGACGAGACTAGATTCATTGATTGTGTTGATATTTACCTAATATGTAGCTAGACGAGACTAGATTCATTGATTGTGTTGATATTTACCTAATATGTAGCTAGACTAGACTAGATTCATTGATTGTGTTGATATTTACCTAATATGTAGCTAGACTAGACTAGATTCATTGATTGTGTTGATATTTACCTAATATGTAGCTAGACTAGACTAGATTCATTGATTGTGTTGATATTTACCTAATATGTAGCTAGACTAGACTAGATTCATTGATTGTGTTGATATTTACCTAATATGTAGCTAGACTAGACTAGATTCATTGATTGTGTTGATATTTACCTAATATGTAGCTAGACTAGACTAGATTCATTGTTGTTGATTGTGTTGATATTTACCCGATATGTAGCTTGACGAGACTAGATTCATTGATTGTGTTGATATTTACCTAATATGTAGCTAGACTAGACTAGATTCATTGATTGTGTTGATACTGCTGTGGAGCCATCTGTTGAGGTGCCTGTGTGTGAACTAAAATTATAAAAAATTGACACTGAAATAACATATAAAATTGACTGAAATTACACAAAACTGACAGTGAAAATAACACAAAATTTACATAGAAATTACACAAATCTTTTGGCCCACTCTGTACATTACACAAAGTAACCAGTCCTGATGATTTTCTTTGACTTTTCTTTTCTATGATTAAATTACACAAGATTCATAAATATGAACATACCATATATTTGCTCATGCTAATAATTTATCTTGGTAAATCATCCCATATCCTGTGCACAATGGTTTGAATTAGTAATTATGATAATACTATTGAAGATATTTAGTGGTTTCAGTAGTGGGTTGAATGTTTAACAAAATGTTAATAGTCTATTTCTTGAATTCTTAACATGCATATCTGCCAGTTTTTTAAATTGCCCAATTTCTTTTAATTCAATCAATGGGCAATACACCCAAAATACAATAAATATGCAATGACCAGGCACAATTTTGCCAAAGTGAAGTAAGCAAATCTTCAAAGTTTTTTATTTAAATATGGCTGGTTTTCTTCAGATGCATGACGAACATGCAAACTCAATGAAAACATACATCGGATTTTGAGTTATCTTTATATCTTAACTATATTTTAGTAGAATTAGTAAATTAAAAACAAAGGAACTCACAGAATTGTGGCTTCTCTATTTGACTTTCAAATGTTATTGAATTGATTCTCTAATCTTTAATGGAGTACCACATTAATCAAATCTCTCTTTTGAAGATCTTAATTGCTATTTTATTCATAGCTCCACTTGCACATAAACATATCACAAATTTTACTGAATTTCTATGTATTTTAGGGGTTATTTCTTTTCAAGAATATTGTATCATTAGTGTTTCAAAGGGATTCTGGGTCAAGTTAGTAGTATATTAAGAGAGGGGAATATCCCAGAATTCTTAGATGAACCAATCTCCATATAAAGAGGTTGCTTTTTTCATGGCTAGTTTCACCTAAGAATTCTGGGATATGCCCTCCTCTTTAGTATATGCTGATGGGAGAAGTAATGGATCCCTTACCCCTGACAATTGTCCCTAATAAAGCAAGATAGAAATTATTTGTTTTTCATCTCTGTAACATCCTAAATTGGGTGAAAGTTTATAATATAAACTGGAATTTAAATATGTAACACCCTAAATTGGGTGAAAGTTTATAATATAAACTGAAATTTAAATATGTAACACCCTAAATTGGGTGAAAGTTTATAATATAAACTGAAATTTAAATATGTAACACCCTAAATTGGGTGAAAGTTTATAATATAAACTGAAATTTAAATATGTAACACCCTAAATTGGGTGAAAGTTTATAATATAAACTGAAATTTAAATATGTAACACCCTAAATTGGGTGAAAGTTTATAATATAAACTGAAATTTAAATATGTAACACCCTAAATTGGGTGAAAGTTTATAATATAAACTGAAATTTAAATATGAAACACCCTAAATTGGGTGAAAGTTTATAATATAAACTGAAATTTAAATATGTAACACCCTAAATTGGGTGAAAGTTTATAATATAAACTGAAATTTAAATATGTAACACCCTAAATTGGGTGAAAGTTTATAATATAAACTGAAATTTAAATATGTAACACCCTAAATTGGGTGAAAGTTTATAATATAAACTGAAATTTAAATTTGAAACACCCTAAATTGGGAATTCATAATCAGTAAAAATTCATGAAACATGTAACACCCTTAATTGGGTGAAAGATATAAAAAGAATTAAAGAATTTTTTTTATAAATATGTAACACACTAAATTGATTGAGTTGAAATTTCATAAAATATGTAACACCCTAAATTGGGCGAAAGATAATAAAAGACTGAATTTCTATAAAACAAAATGTAAATGAAACAAAAGCATACCTTGTTGGTGAATGGAGTAATGCATCTGGGGGTGAACATTTGACGCAGTTGACGTCATAATGCCCTGGGGATGGGCAACCATAGTATGCTGTGTGGGTGGGGCCATTGTTGCTTGACTATGTCCTATAGACACAAACAAATAAACATACACAAACAATAAATCATTCATAGGTTAGGTGTGTAAAAACATTTTATAAATGTGTGTAAAACGTGTGTAAAACGTTTTACAGCCAGAAAAAATGGATGAAATCCTTGTCACAAAGTTATCTGTCCCTACTATCATTTCATGAGTTTAGGTAGTTGGCATGTAATTCGTTCCTCACTGGATTATGTCTATACTATATATGTTGAATAAATGATTTTATAAATAAAAAAATATGGTTACCTTGCATGTTGACCTGTTGGGGGTTAAACTGATGTGCGGGTTGTGGGGGTGGTTGATGTTGCTGGGGGGTCGGTTGTTGCAATTGTTGGGGAGTGGGGGGCATCATCACGATTTGCGGAGTTTGCGCATGTGGCGTTGACGTCTGCTGGGGATTAGTGTGCCCCGTATGGGCCATTGTCATCTGTGGTGCCATCTGTTGTTGGGGAGGTTGTTGTTGGTACGTCGCAAAATTATAACCCTGGCTGTTGTGGATTGAGTGTGGTGACGTCGGCGTGTTGGGGCTGGGTTGTAATGATGGTGCCTGGGGGTGAGCCTGAGGGTTAGGGATGTGTTGAGTGGGGTGCTGTTGGTGTTGTTGGGGTATATGCTGTTGTTGAGGTGGGCCGGGTTGATACATCAACTGGGGAGTGCCCGATTGGGGCGGTGGACCCTGGGGCTGGACATGTACAGGGCTGGGGGAGGGGTGGGGAGGCTGGCCAGGGATGTGTTGAGCCCCCTGCTGATGTTGGCTCCCCTGGGGGTTAGGCAAGTGTGCTGGCTGTGGGTGCATCTGCACGTGTGTTGGTATTCCACCCTGTGGGACTGAAACACAAACAACAACATGTTGAGTTAATAAAAGGCTGTGGATGCATCTGCACGTGAGTTGGTATTCCACCCTGTGGGACTGAAACACAAAATAAGATGTTGAATTAACAAAAGGTTCATTTCGAAAAATATTCATTGTATAAAAATATTCATTGTATAATCACATTAATTCATTCTTTTATGCCTATAGTGCTTTATACGTGTATTTAATTTGCAATGTGATCCTTTATTTCTATAGAAGGTGGAATTAAAGGGTTTACATTCATAGGGGCTGTGTGACCAATTGTTACAGATGCTGATGCCAAATGCTTGTTACAGAAAATAGTGGCTAGAACAATCTAAAATTTCATAACCTCCCATTTGTTACAGATGCCGAATACCAAACACAAATACCAAACACAATCCACAAAAAAAAAGATGGAGACTATAACAATATGTTTATCACTTGTGATAATTGATATAATTGTGACAGTCCAACATACTGAGGGACTTACTGTAATACTGGGTAGGTTGTTGCTGTGTCTGTTGTATCTGTTGCTGCTGTGACTGCTGTTGCTGCTGTTGTGTTTGTTGGGATTCTCCATTACTCTGCTGCTGTTGCTGTTGTTGCTGCTGTTGCTGTTGTTGGACAAACTGAGGCATGAGTTGTGCTGCCAGAGGCATCCTCACGTTACTGCCCTAAAAGTGTACAAAAAACACAATTTTTAATTACATTTTGGAGTATCATTTTGGCTATGGTACTGAATTGTACTGTAAAATATGGTACCATAGACCAAAACAGTACCATATGGTAATGTGAACACTGCACGGCATGGCACCATATTAAAATGGTACTTTATGGTACCATACTCTTAATGTACCCTACGGTACCATGATTTCAGAGTGCGGAATGGGGATTTTTTCAAACAGATCCCCAGCCAGATATTTTCCTTTGTTAGAGATTCATATTAGTCCTCCAGCTAATGGGTTATTGGCACTATCACTTGGCCCTGGGTTTGATTCCCGGTTCAAGCAAAATTTGTTTGTGCATTATATTATTCAGGTTGTGGCTCTTCCAAGGAGGGGTTTCTGGCTCTATCTTTAAGTGTAAAATACATAAAATACGGAACATACCAATGAGTATTTGTTGCATATACAGTATTTAAAAAAATTGAATACATTGAAAGATCATAATTATTGAAACTGAAATTGAAAAATTCATGAAAAACAAATAAGATAATCTTTTTTCATAATATGGAGTGTATGCATGTACATACCATGTTATATAGAATTGTTGGAACACCCTGGGGCTGTCCTTGTACAGGGTTACCCAACACAATAGGTTGCCCCGTCACATTAGCAGGATTCTGACTAAAGTTGGATGTCGGATTCACTGAAACCACAGCAGCTACAAACAAGAGAAATATAAGTCAATGTTATCAAAATGTCAAACTGAAAATGTGAATATTATATAATGTAATTCAGTATATTTTGTGCTATGTTAATGTGAAAGAGGGGATGAGTCTTACTTTTTCCAGGTCTGGGGAAGCGCTGCTGCTGAGGCTGTTGCTGGGGCTGAATAATGTAGTTCATGTTCATCGGCTGCAAAATAGGAATGAAAATTTATTGAAGTTTTATCCCATACTTTTTACATGTTTCAGGTACATTAAGCAGATTAGTAAATAGCTGTATTTTCATCAGTGGGCAGATATAGTTTTACGACCGAAAACTGAGCCGGCAGATATAATATTTAAGACCGCAGTTCATATGTTGGTGCATTTTTTTTGTACCGTTTGCATAATTACTGTGAGTAGCAATGGCAAAAAACAAGGGAATGACCATACTTATCCCTGTTAACAATCAAAGATTCGAGAATATAATCTGAAAGAACAGGAAAATCCTGTTACGGCCAAGAAAACTGGACATATATCCACCCTCGAGACCTACAGCCCTCGGGCAGATATATTATATTGGCCTCGGGATAATCCCAATATCCTGAACCTCATAATACAAATATATGTATTATAATGTGTAACAGTACTACAGACTTACTTGATATGGCATAGTAGGGAACTGTGGCTGGGGTTGTATAACTGGGCTCTGTGTCTGTGGCCTTGGGGGTGTGGGAACAGGATTATACTCTTGTTTCTGAAAAACACACAAAATAGATTAATTCACGTTAACTCACTGCATGCATGGACTTGCATTTGTACATGTATGCTAAATGCATTGCATCAAAATAGATTGCCTTGTTTCCTTTTATTTATTTTGGTTTATCCAAATTCACACTGGATATCATCAGCTCCAAAATAAGTAAGAGTACTATTGACTGTGCCTGTCAAATTCACTTATCAATTTTTGAGTAACTTTTTCCTCATTTTCTCCATGTTAACATGGGTCATATTAGCATCTGGACAGACCAACAAGCACATTACAGAAAGCACTTAGAAAGGCACATCAAAGGTTAAAACTGCATCTTCAAAAATGAGTTCAATGATTTTCTATAAATCCCAACCACCCTTTGGTTGGGATTGCACCAAACTGGACTTAATTACATGAGGTACATGGATATATATGTAAATGGGCTATGAAAATCCCATGTTTGGAGTTCTACATTACATGAGTTACATGGAAATAGATGTAAATGGGCTATGAAAATGCCATATTTGGAGTTCTACATAACATGAGTTACATGGACACATATGTAAATGGCAATATTTGGAGTTACATAAACTCTGGATATCAAACAACACAAAAAGGTACTTACTGGTATGAATGGTTTGGCCGTGGGGTTGAAGACAAATTCCTTTGCATTTGGATTTAGGGTTGAGTGTTTCACAGACCTGAAAAATATAACAATACATGGAGTTTCAGACCTGAAATATAGAAATACACCTGAAAAATATAACAATACATACATGTAGTTCCAGACCTGAAATATAGAAATACACCTGAACCAAAACTATATGAATGCCATCGATAGTTCAAATTCTGTTTTTAGAAAGTTTTAGTTTATTAATAGAAATTCATATTGTAGAATCAATGTTAATTTTTTTCAACAGATTTTCAATATTTGCAAAATGTTAGCAATCATTTGTAACCAAGTTGGTCTGTATATACTATTCAGAGTGATCAAGAAGTTAGACCAAAGACACCAAAGACACTTCAATACCACTAAACAATCATCTTGGATCTTGGTACTAGATGTTCTTTAATCATTTCTGAGCTACTATCTCGAGATTAATGAATTGAGTATTTGACTGGACAAAATCATGGTTGTTATGGTAACCCAATGTGACATCACACATATCTATATACAACACTTACTCTACTTCTTCAGTCTTTTCTGAATCTTGTTGTCTTTGGGTGTCTTCTTGTCTTAGCTCTTCTCCAGTGTGAGACTGTAATGTAATATATATTGGCTTAAGCTACTTAAAGTCTAGCAAGTTCTTTAATTATGTAGAACATTGGAAACAAATGTGTAAACTTCAAACATTACATCTCATACCTTATTTTAACCTTATGTTAATATACCAGATATATTTATTACATAAACTATAAGCAAGGGCTGTTTAAATAACATACAGATATTTTAATCTGGTGTCAAGCCCTTGGTGAAAGACAAATAATATGTCATGTTACACATGGAGAGATTCAAGATATCCTTCATGAATAAAATACTAAGTTATGTTATACCTGTTGTGTCTGTTGTTGTTGCTGTTCTATGTATTGTTGCTGTGCTTGTTGTGGCTGTTCTGTATGGTCTTGTTGTAATTGTTGCTGCTGCTGCTGTTGTTGCTGTTGAATTTGAGGGTCTTCTTTTAGAGGAGTTTCTTTTTCTTTTGTCTGAAAATTACAAGTTGGGTCATTTAAGTTTTTCAAAAGTATTTAGCTCATACTATTCTGTCCTCAATCATATTCTTGAATTGGGGATTCTCATGTGTTAGTGTTCTTAGCATAAACACTGAAGCTGAACAGTTATTTAAGCTAAAAAACTATATACCGTGATGTGCACGCTTGATGTGTCAAATGTTTTCGTTTTGATTTTTAATCGCAAGCTTAACCTCCCCAATATCTGATCAATGTGTAAATATATTTATTAAAAAAAGTTTCAAATTCATTGAAATTCTTACAAACTTCTGACCAAAGTATGACATGTATAAGTTACTTTTGATGGAATTTAAACTATTCACCTTTTTTTCTCTCTCAGATTTTGTATCTGATAATTTAAAGGTCTCCTGGAAACTTCTCAACTCCTGGATCTGCTGGTTTCGGGCTAAGAAGACATCATAAATATTACAAAATGCAATTTTTCTGAATCAAAGATTTCATAACAGGGGGTGTAATCATTCTTTTATGGGTCATGTTATATAACAAAAATTACTTGAGTATTCAGTACTAACACTTTAAATGAACCAATTATTGTAAATATGAACCAGTATGGATCCCTTCAATATGGATGAGTATTAGTTCAGACCAAAGTCAGTTTCTGTTTGCACAATTATTGTGGGAGGGGACTTGATGACTAATGAGATAAATACCTTTTTTATTTATATCTGGACTTGTGTCTTTATTATTAGGTCTTTTATCTTCATTTTTTAAATCACTGTTAGCGGCTGCAGCAGCTACTTTCTCTGGACTATTGCCTAGTTTTTCTTCAATATTTGAATCTGAAAAACAAGTTTACAATTTAGAATGCTTCCTGTTGAAATCTGAAAAAAACAAATTGAATATTCCTTAGTAAGAATTGAAAGAAATAGAATTTTCTGCCACAATGAAAAAAACAAACATTTTTTTTTATTAATTAATCATATTCTGTGGCTTTGCCTTTTGGCAGTATTGACATTAACATATATGAACTACACAAGAGAAAGACAAGATCAGATTTGTATTTTTGGTTAAGTTAGCAGTGTTCTCCACAAGATTTTTTTCTTAAGTGGGTGCAAAATTCTCATTTTCATAAATCAGTCCAAAATTGGTCAGAATGCCTGTTTTTCATGATTCGTAACATTTTCAAGTGGGTGCAAAAGGATTTTCAGGTGGCTGCAAGCCTTTTTTTAAAATCTCGGGTGGGTGCTGCACCCACTTGCTTTAATGCTGGGGAGATCAATGGTTAGTGTTTATAGTTTAGATATGTAGTTTATTTGTGGATAATGGGGTCTTTCATATAAAAAAACTTAAAACTCACCAACTCCTCCATTGATTTGCTTTCTTGTATCTACAAGTGGTTTATTTGGAGATCCCTGGGGTGGGGACGGGGTAGAGCCTGACCCTGGCACACGTGGAATAGCGCGACCATGAGCCACTGATTTTCGTAAATGGGGAGGTACGTATCTGAAAGATTGAATAATGGAGGACAATTAAATAATACAGTTTTGGTTTAACTCTTTGGCATGGAAATTTTTTTTATTTGAAAAGTAATTAATTAAATGAAAATTGCACCATTAAATGGTCTCTTCCCAAATTTTGTTTTATTTTACTTTTACATAATGAATCATACTTATATAATTTTAATCTGTATTTTTATTTTTTATTGTATAATTTTTATTAACTTGTTCAAGTATTTGTGACAACATTATTTAAGCATGAATCTGAATCTGAATCTGAAGTGACATACTTTCCCTCTATAACAGCGCCCCCTGTAGGAGCACCTCCCTCTGTATTTTCTCCGTCACGGATGACAGCACTATATAACATTTCTTCGTCACCATTTTCTAAATTTAATCGATGCTTTGACGATTCATCCCGTTCGATTTCAGCAGCGAGCCTGGCAGCATTCCGCTCTCTTTCTTTGTATTCTGCTGTATTTTTTCTGTCAAGCGGAGTACTGGAAAATAAAATAAAAAAAGTTCCCTCTTTGAAATAATTTACTATCATTAAAACCTAGTTTTAAATTCTTGAGCAATTTTGCTTACCAAATCTGATTTTTTTAAGAAGCATTCTTGGCCAATGAACAGTGATAAGTATGTTAGATCTTTTAGAACTTTAAGATGTTGGACGTATTATAGATGTCACTTAGTATGTCTATTTTGAAGATGAAATAAAAATGCAATTGATGCGTAGATTTTGTGTGAGGCTGGGATGTACGTAATTAACCAAATTCTGAGGTAAATCATATGGAACTATCCAACTGCAAAAACAAGATACTGCTAAACATAGAATATAAATACTCCCAGCGTAATTGAATTCTAACTTACGTGTATTGCGCTAGTGATGAATCATATGACGATTCCACTTGAAATTTTTCATTATTTACTCTGAACATTTCATTAGGGTCCCAGCCATTCTGAAAAGAAATCATTTCCATAAGTTGTTTCTCTAGAACTACAACAAAATCTCAAGCAATCCATCATGAACAGTAAACTTGTTATCTGAACACCTCGAAATTTGAAAACTATATCCAGTCCAAATTTATTTTAAAAGTCTCAAAATGTGAACACTTGCCAACCTGAACACTTTTGGCTTGCTCCAGTTGTGTTCAGATTAGACAGGTTTTTGGTCCTATTGCCTGCCTTCTTACTTGGCACATTAAGCCACTTTTCTTTGACATTATCAATGAATACTGTGCACAATATATTTTATTAAATTATTTTTTTTGCAAGTGATATACAAGTACATCTCCAATCACACTTGGAGATTCATAGGAGAGGAATGCAAAAGGCCTGTTGTGGTCTAGCACTGGGAGAGTGGGTTGGGGCCAGTGTGTGATAAAGAAATAGTCAATATTCACATTCACCCTTCAGGGACAGTGGCTGTTAATAGCAGGTGATACAGATGAAATTGTATCACAAGGAGGGAAAATCAAGGAAATATCTACATCAGATCCGTTGAAATTTCACAATCATTGATAAATATATACCTCATATAATATAACTTGCATAGCAAAAGCTGATACATACCTGGCCCGATGACCTCCCATCTTCTAGATCTAGTTCCATGCCACCTGCATCTGCCTCCCATGGCTGCAGCTCCTTCTCTAGTTCTCCATTGAGATTATGTTTGCCAGATATAGCGGTGTCTGTGAAGGTATCTACAATTATAAATAAATACACAATTTTATCATAGTTTTTATCCTTTTGTCTGTTGCTTAGGAGAGGTTTGGAGAAACTTAACATAATTTAATATATTGAAATGTCTTACTAGATAAATGTGCATGTTCTTTCAGATGGTTTGAATCAGTCCTGCATTAAGACTGTGCCCTCCCCCCATCCACTTCTCTCCTCTTGTGGAGGATGTTTCATTTGGAGGGGAGGGGGCACAAGGGCTTAGCAAGACTAGGAATGAAGAAAACAAGATAACTAATAATATGTCACTAGATTAAATAGAATGTTGCATTTCTTCAAAATCTCCTTGTTGACATCAGCAAACTAAATGCTGTTTTTATACCTGGTGACCCAGGAAGTTTCGACACTTTCTTTAGCTGTATTAACTCTTGCATTGTGAACATTTTTAGTTTAGTTTCATAAATACCTCATTTACTTTATCGTTTCATTTAGACATTCATATTTGAAGACATTTCATTAGAAGTTATTTGTTCCATGTCGTTAGTTTAATCAATTTGAACACTAAGTGATAATACTTCAACAAAAGCTCTGCAGCGTGTAGCTCATTTTATTCAATTTAATTCAAACGTACCTTTTATTCAATTCAATTCAAACATACCTTTTATTCAATTCAATTCAAACATACCTTTTATTGCATAATCGAGATCGACATTCAGGGCAGTAAGCATTGTGATGTCATGAAGATTGAATATCACTTTTTCAACGATGCGTTCTTGTGGGGGTACAGAATTTAATGTTTGTCCCGCCTCTACTACGTGTGCCATTTCTAGGACCACTTCCATCTGGAAAATATACAAATATAATATATATTGAAACCTGTTTACAGAGATCACGGTAGACGTTCGCCATTCGCCAATTGCGAATTTTCGAAAGAGGTGGCGAAAAATATGTAAAGGTATTTCGCAGTTATGGCGAATTAGAGGTGTCACGGTTTCCCGATATTGGACCGAATTTCGGTCCAGATGCTTCGGTTCGGGACATGGGACAGAAAGGGTTAATATCGGTACGTAGATTCCTTTCCTAAAATGCATAAAAACGTGTATAAATAGCGAGGAACACCTCCGATTTCGTTCTGAAAAATTAAATATTTTCACTAACCTCGTACCTAGATTACACTTCTTTGCATTGAAAAGTGTTATTAACGGACCCGCGATTTCAGGTAGATGGTAATGCTTGTTCGTAAATTTCTTCATCGTCGTTCGCAAATCGAGTGCATTATCAGTATGCCGGATGTAGGAAAGAAATTGAAAAATCGAGCCGGCATCTAAGTCGAAAAAGTCGGCAGTTTGGAAGTATTTTGGGACTCCGATATCACAAGGTAAACGAGTTGGTGAAATTACACCGTGCAGACTATGTGAAATGCCGATCACATTCGCGGCAGATGCTTTACATTCAATTTCAATTGACGTTTTTTTATTTCTGAAAATGATTTTGAAAAGTGAAACTGAAAGTGAAGCTGTCATCATCAGACATTGCATCATTTTTAATGTTCTGTCCCGTCCCGTCCCGAAAGTAACGTGTCGAGACAATTTGTACCGTTCCGTACCGTACCGAAATTTTCATAGACCGTGACACCTCTATTGCGAATTCCCTTTTTTACGGTTTTTCAAAATGGCTAATTCATATTTTAGTTGGCTAAATAATTTTTGGAAGATTTAGCCACAATGGCTAACAAGTTTTTTCAACTATCGTGATCTCTGCTGTTTATCTGAACATCTCTCTAATCTGAACAACTATAAATGAGCCAGGCCACGGGAAAAGGGGTCTTATCACAGATTTTTTCAATATTCTGATTTTTTGTCTATCTTAGAAAGCACAAAGAGACCTTTCAAATGAGCCATGTCTTATGTCTTAACAATTTTTCCTTGCATAAATAGACCAAAAAGTCGGATTTGAATTTAGCACATTTTCCTCTTAATTTTGGGTATATTTTTGGCTCTGTAGCACAATTTTCATTTTTTGTGATAAGACCGGTTTTCCTATGGCCAGGCTCAAATATAATATATAGTGAAACCTGTATATCAGAACACCTCTCTAATCTGAACAACTCTAAATATAATATATAGTGAAACCTGTATATATGAACACCTCTCTAATCCGAACACCTCTAAATATAATATATAGTGAAACCTGTATATCAGAACACCTCTCTAATCTGAACAACTCTAAATATAACCAGTGAAACCTGTATATCTAAACACCTCTCTAATCCGAACACCTCTAAATATAATATATAGTGAAACCTGTATATCTGAACACCTCTCTAATCTGAACACCTCTAAATATAACCAGTGAAACCTGTATATCTAAACACCTCTCTAATCCGAACACCTCTAAATATAATATATAGTGAAACCTGTATATCAGAACACCTCTCTAATCTGAACAACTCTAAATATAACCAGTGAAACCTGTATATCTAAACACCTCTCTAATCCGAACACCTCTAAATATAATATTTAGTGAAACCTGTATATCAGAACACCTCTCTAATCTGAACAACTCTAAATATAACCAGTGAAACCTGTATATCTAAACACCTCTCTAATCCGAACACCTCTAAATATAATATATAGTGAAACCTGTATATCTGAACACCTCTCTAATCTGAACACCTCTAAATATAATATATAGTGAAACCTGTATATCTAAACACCTCTCTAATCCGAACACCTCTAAATATAATATATAGTGAAACCTGTATATCAGAACACCTCTAAATATAATATATAGTGAAGCCTATATATCTGAACACCTCTCTAATCTGAACACCTCTAAATATAATATATAGTGAAACCTGTATATCTGAACACCTCTCTAATCTGAACACTTCTAAACATAATATATAGTGAACCCTGTATATCTGAACACCTCTCTAATCTGAACACCTCTAAATATAATAAATTGAAGCCTGTATATCTGAACACCTCTCTAATCCGAACACCTCTAAATATAATATATAGTGAAACATGTATGTCTGAACACCTCTAAATATAATATATAGTGAAGCCTATATATCTGAACACCTCTCTAATCCGAACCATTCTCAATGTGAACACTTTCTCAGTCCCAAAATTTGAACTCCCACTGACTCACATATTTAAAGAAATGTGAACATCGGCTAATCTGGACACTTTTGGTTGGTCCCAGTTGGGTTCAGTTTAGACTATATATCAATCACACACACAATATGCAAGAATTTTCATCTAATATGACATGCAAAAAGAACTCTATCGATCTAATATGAAACAATTATTACATTAAAACACAATCATTGTGTCAGTCAGTGTGATATTAAACACAATTATATAATTTGTCAATATGTATAGTGTAGATGGTGAATAACTTGTAAAGTTAGATAATTGTAGTTATATGTACTTGCAATCTGAACCAGAACAACGGCAACGCCAAAGCGTAGCGAATCCCATCGAACAACCATGGATGGCATTTTTACAAACAAAGGATATAGCAAAAATGGCAGCCATTTTTCAAAATGGCCGCCTTCTACCAAAAGTGTCATTAGACCATGTGCCATCCTTATAGTATTCACATACCAAATATGAACAGAATCGCTCCACTACTTTTCAAGTTATAGTAAAATACGTTAAAATGGCAGCCATTTTTCAAAATGGCCACCTTCTACCAAAAGTGCCATTAGACAGTCTTCCAAGCTTATAGTATTCACATACCAAATATTAACAAAATCGCTCCACTACTTTTCGAGCTATAGTAAAATACATTAAAATGGTGGCCATTTTGAAAAATGACCGCCTTCTACCAAAAGTGTCATTAGACAGTGTGCCATGCTTACAGTATTCACATACCAAATATGAACAAAATCGCTTCACTATTTTTCGAGTTATAGTAAAATACGTTAAAATGGCGGCCATTTTTCAAAATGGCCGCCTTCTACTAAAAGTGTCTTTAGACAGTGTGCAATGTTTATAGTATTCACATACCAAATATGAACAAAATCGCTCCACTACTTTTCGAGTTAAAGCAAAAATCGCAAAATAACGAGTAAAGACCGCCATTTTTCAAGATGGCTGCCATGTGCTTCTTTAATATCTACATTTCTAGCTTTATTAATGTCCTATATAATCTTTTTTACATCTAAAACATATTGCTATTACAGTTTTACATATTGCACCTAAATTACTGTAAATTCGGCACTAAAATGGCCGCCATTTTGAAATGAGCGGCCATTTTGAAAATCAGCTTTCGAGCAGAACTTCTTCCCCCATAGGGTATATGTGTACAAAATATGAACAAAATCGGGCCAACGGTATTTGAGTTATTGCCCGGACGGACGTACGTACGTACGTACGTACGTACGGACGGACGGAGGCGTTCCCTATATCCCTCCGAACTTCGTTCGATGGGATAATTATTTTAAGCTATGGGGAATCGTTCCACCCAAATCTATACAGACATTTGTGACAAGAAACTGCTTAGATGTAATTTGATGATATGACCTAACTCAAAATATGAAATGTATGACAAGATATGATTTGAAGTGCAATACAGTATGTATTCTGCTTGAGAATTCCGTATTAGAACGAGACGAAGTGACAAGTGACAATGATAAATATCATACTTGAAATACAAATTACCCAGCATGCCTATAAACCTAAACAGATCTTTGGAGCAGGTCTCAGTTTTGGATTTTTTTCCGCGCATGAGCGCAAATTTTTTTTATGTTTGAAATGTGGGGCCCATCCCCTTGCTAGCTTCTGGATCCGCCGCCAGCGGGCTGGATAATGTAAACTGTGCAGGTAATATAGACTGGATGTCATAAAACACTATTAATTAACAGGAGACCGCAGTGCTAATAAATAACAGATTTAATGTCAGGTGGAAGGACCGACTAGTCAATGTACATTAAATGTGCTGGTTCTAAATAGTAATAATACTTCATTGCATTATTAAATTGCTGCAAATGTAAAAATGTACAATGATGTGAAGGATCAGGTTGGTAAAACTGGATCATCAATGTCAATGTTATGTCAATTAAATATAAAAATAAAAGCTTGCATTTTCAATTACTAGTGTTATGCATTCCCATTTCCCATGGTACAAAATAAAACACAAATCCACACAGTTTATATAGTAAGCCCTAGAAATGAGCCCTCCATTCATTTCCACTGGCCCAATAATTGTTTTCTTGTTACTAGGCATTAGACTACTCCTCCCTATATAACAATATATGTGAATGATGAGGTCAACCTAACCTGACATGTCAATTTCCAGGAATTAAAAGCTTATGTTTAAGTAAATCACAATGTCATTACTAACAACAAGCTTTCTTAACAACAGAGGTCTGTAAAATTGTTAATTCTTTTTAGACAGTTCGCAATGAATAAAATAACTGAGAATTTTTTTATGAAAAATCTGTTTTAAAAATGATAAGAAAGATGATACAAGAGCTCTAAAAAACATTCATGTATTCAAAGAACAATCCCAATGTAATATACCACATTGACCATATGTGAATTTTTTGATGTTAAGAATAGATCTGATAAGTCCACATTTTTCTTGAATAGATGTACCCTAGTACCTTTCATATAGCAGTACTAACTAGACTCTGAGCACAACAAATGATATATAAAAATGATAGCAAAGATGACACAAGTGCTTTTCTTGAAAATAAGTACCCTGGTTCCTTTCATATAGCAGTACTAACTAGACTCTGAGCACAACAAATGATAACAAGAACACAAATGTGTACAAAATGTCCCCACATATTGGTGATCCCATCAAATGGTTATCCTAAAAATGAGTAGACAAGACTTTACTGACACAATTTGAGGACGGAAAATCCAAAATGGCTGCCTTAAAATTTACCCAGAATGCCAAAAAATTAGTCAGTTCTAGATTTTCATACTAAGAACCACCCCTGAAAATTTGAAATTGATCCGTCACACAGTTAACCCAAAAACATGTAAACAAGACTTTACAGACAAGATTTGAGGACAGAAAATCCAAAATGGCTGCCTTGACATTTATCCAGAATGCCCAAAAACTAATCAGATCTAGATTTCCATACTAAGAATCATCCCTGAAAATTTGAAATTGATCTACCAAACAGTTCACCTAAAACCGCTTAGACAAGACTTTACGGGCAAGATTTTAAGACGGAAAATCCCAAATGGCTGCCTTGACATTTATCCAGAATGCCCAAAAACTAATCAGATCTAGATTTTCATACTGAGAATCATCCCTGAAAATTTGAAATTGATCTACCAAACGGTTGACATGAAAACGCGTAGACAAGACTTTATAGACAAGATTTTTGGACGGAAAAATCCAAAATGGCCGACAATAAAAAAGTGATTATGAGTTTTTGCTGATTTCTTTTTACAAAATTATCACATATAACTACTGTTAACAATAACATAGGCTTTTACAACAAAGTACACCTGAAATTATTTATAAAGCTAAGAAATAGTTTAAGTATGAAAACTGAAAAACACCATTCAATATGATACAAAGTATTATCGTGCGCTAACTTTTCTTAAAACATTCAAAATGGCTGACATGACTGAGCTAACAGGTCCAAAACCTAATCAGATCTAGAATGAAGTGAGCTGAACAAGATATTAAAGTTTTAAAAGCAACTGTGAAGCCGTTTTTCTTAAAGTTTGCAGACAAGGATTTTAGCATTTGACTTCAAAATGGCAGACAGGAAGTAGGTATCGAGTTAATTTTTTTTCATCCACATCTGTATGCACTCATAAGTTATCCCTGAAAATTTGAAGGTGATATCTGTAGTGGTTTTGGAGAAAACTGCCGGACGTACGGACAGACGGACAGACAGACGGACAGACAGACAGACGGACGCGCCTAGGCCGACAATATGGCCCCACACTATGTGGTGGGGACATAAAAATGATAACAAAGATGACACAAGAGCTTTTCTTGAAAATAAGTACCCTGGTTCCTTTCATATAGCAGTACTAACTAGACTCTGAGCACAACAAATGATTGTACACTTATCTGATGCTCAGGTGAGACCAAAATGACCTCAAAGGTATACCACCACATACAAACATATTTGAAGAATGAAATATCCTTTGAGGAGCCTGTACTGGAAACGGAACAGGAGAAAAGATAGCTGTTATGTCAATACCAGAATATGTTAAGGCAGAATATGCCTTATCATGATCTAGGATGAGACTTTGTAACTAGTAACCAAACTCCGGAAACTTACAGTTCTAATTAACGATTTCCTGTTTAGTAACATTACATTCCAATGCAGAATTGTATTTTAAACACAAGCACATATAGTTCAGAGGATTTCCTTATTAGTGTACTTGAAGGCCATTGATTATAATTGATTATTTTTTAATCCCTGCATTGCAGCTTTGTGGTACCTAACAAATCCTGCCACATGGGATTGAACAATCTGACGAGGCACCAGCTAAAATAGATCAAGGCTATTGAGAAACATCCTTCTGTATGCTTCTTTATTCATTTATGCTAAAAGTGGAAACCCTTGGACCAAGGATGATTGAGAACAACCCTCTGTTGAAAATTATAAGATACCATGTAAAAAATCTGTTGTCACCCTGTCAAAATAGTGAAATACAGTTGTCTATCAAAGCCAGATTAGTGTTTGTATATACGGCGGCAGCTTGGTGACAAGCTTGAAAGAATCTATTTAGTTTTTCTTGCTTGTAAAGGGATTGAATAGATATTTTGACCAAAACAGGGAAAATTTGAATTTAGCATGGTGAGGAGATCATAGAGAGATCACTGAAAACGAAATATCATAAAAGGCATTAACATGCAAAATGTCACCACCTGCCATTTATTACATCGGTGGCATATCAATTTTATGCATCTAAAACTAGATAACAATCACAGAGCTGATGAATGGCCATGGCATTTATACGATAAGTCAATGTTTTATATAGTGCAGCTGGAAAATATATATACTTAGAAATGCCCACACTAGGAGTTTTTCAAATGAATTTTTTTTGGCGTGATATTTCAAGATTTTCAAAGTTTCTAGTGCATATTGTAGGTTTTAAAGATTTTTCACAGTAACATTTTAGGATTTTAGTAATTTAATGGATGAAAATTAGGAAAAGTACAGTGCCACGGTAAGATGACTCCAGTTTACGATTTGTTAAATAAAGGAGTCACTTAAAATCCAACTTCTATATTTCCCAGGGGACACAACCTTAACCTCTCTCTAAGATGGATTATTTCCCAGGTGGCACTGGAAAATATATGAAGCATATAAAATCTACTTTGAACATTTTTAGAAACAAGACTTTTTTATTGAAATGGGAAAGATATGCTGTTCATCCAATTCGTTATTTGGCCAACCTCAAAAAGGTTTTTAGATTCCAACCTCTTCATATATGCAACTAATGTTTCTACTTTTTCTATAAATATCAATTATCCAAGGTGAGAGTATTGAATAATGATTCCAATTTTTTGTTGTTAATAAACCTGGCATTGAAACACAGTACACATATTGTTTCAAATCCAAATAATACCAAATGCCTATAAGTATCTTGCAAAATAACATCCCTTAATCTCCTCTTGCTGTTCTACTGCGTGGACGTCTGAGTTGAGAATATTGAAGTAATAGTTACTGTAACTTTAAGCAAAGGAAAAAAACTATTAGTAATGATTTATCAATGCAACTTTAAGCAAAGGAAAAAAACTATTAGTTATGATTTATCACTGCAACTTTAAACAAGGGAAAAAACTATTAGTTATGATTTATCAATGCAACTTTAAGTAAGGGAGGGCTATTAGTTGTGCTTTATCAGGGTAGGTCATAAACTTAAACAACAATATCAGATAAGTGACTGCACTTGAAGTTCCTTGTTTAGATTAAACATACTTTGTACTGGATATATCTCTCATTGAGTATAAGAAAGAAGTGTCATTTTTTAGATTTTTGAGTTAAATGCTTTGGGTAATAGAGGGGGATGGGGTTGTCCAGACTGAAAGGGTAGAGTACAATAGTGTAGTTTTCAAGGTAATGCTTTGGGGAATGGGAAGAGGGGGAGGGGGAGGTGTTACAGACTGAGTGAGTTTGATTGCCGAATGTTATAAAGGACGTTTGACTTGTTTCCTTATAACAAAGATACAAGGCAATTTAATACTTTGCCGATGGTCTTACATAGTAGAAGCCCATGGTCTTGTATGAAGAGGAAAACTTACAACAAGACCACATGCTCAATATTTCAGAGCAGAATGATATATGACAGAAATCTAGGTTTGTTAGACAAAAGAAATAAATTAAGAAAAAAATTGTGAAAATGTGTTTTCATGGCAGGTGTTTCATAAAGACAGGTGTTGACTAACATAAATAAAAAATGACTCAATGTTAGCTCATATTAACGAACTCCAAAATCAAGTTTGTTGTATATCCATCACATCAGATGCCTTTACACAGAGAAGTACAGAAAACCTGTATATCAGAACACCTCTCTAATCTCACCACCTCAATGTGAACACTTTTCGGTCCATCTTTACATCATGTTATAACACTTTCATGTACAAGCATAAACTCCATATTATATTCCTCTTAAAAATGAGTGGCTTAAGCTTTCCATTGTTGTCACATATATGCCGCTTGACATAGTTATTAATATGTATCACAAACATACCTTTGGTGAGAATGTTCTGAATATTCCTTCATAAACTGTTCCATTTTTCACTTGTACTTGGACATTGCATCCCTGGAAAATAACAAGAAAATTCAAATAAATCTAAATTACATGTACATTGTACATAAAATACAAAATAAATCGAAATTGCATAACATTCAACAAACCATAGAGTTCACAGGATTTTTTTCAAGTGGGTGCAAAATTCTAATTTTCACAATTCAGACAAAAATTGGTCCAAATATGCTCATTTTTCATGATTTTCCTCATTTTAAAGTGGGTACAAATGGATTTTCAGGTGGGTGCAAGGCTGTTTTGAAAATCTCAGGTGGGTGCTGCGCCCACTTGCTTTAATGCTGGGGAGATCACTAAACCATGTGTTTATAAGTAAGATAAAACAACTGAATGTTTTTAGTGTACAGATTTTCACGGGGTATTGCTTTGCATTGGCAGACTTGTTATGCAAGATTCAACAATATTGAACAAGGCATTAATATGCAAAATGTCACCACCTGCCATTTGTTATAGAGACTGACTGCCAGCTGCTGTTACAGACACTGAACACCAGGGACAAAAAATATGTCACCACTTCTGGTGGTGACAAAACCTTGAAATATGAACACCTGCTAATCTGAACACTTTATGCCAGTCCCAATAGTATTCAGATTAGACAGGTTTTACTAAGTATGTTTTCTAATAGCCATGCCCTAGACTGAGAAAATGAAATCCTTGCAATGTTTACCATTCTTAATCCTATCATGATACAATTTTAGCATAACATACAATACATCCTATGAATAGCATGAAACTGAATGCATGGCCGATTATTGATTATCTCTAATCCAGTGATATCAAATCTTCTTGTCACTTTACTTACATTATCAATCATATAATCCATTTTTCACAAAATAATGAGTTTGCATTAGCGTTAACGGACTCTACTTAGAATTCATTAAGAAACTTACATTGTACTCATAAGTACAAAATTCTTCCTATAATGTTGAGACAATCATTTGAACAATTCCAGAGTTATATGAGTTTTATACCATCTCGCCATTTTGTTCAAATGCTTAAAATTTATCAAATTCGTAAATTACAATCTATACAAATTTGTCTACTTAAGACAGTGCTTGATATCTCTTTCTCTATGCTAATTATGTTTCGAAGTATTTTGGGCACTTACAATGAATAAGTTAACAAATACTCTGAGATAGAGCCCAGTATTGTACCTTCTAAAACTAGACAATGCTGTTCTTTATAGAGAGTATTCATTGACATGTAAGTCAATGGGACTTTTCTATCAAGGGATGTGTTCCTTATAGCAAGCAAGTCGCTCCATAAGACGAGTTTCACTGTTTGTGTATATTTAATTGGGCTATTGTTGTAGTAGGTACATATCAGATTCATAAATATTGAGATCATTATTTTGACATCATTCTGTACGATTTGTGAAAATTTAAAATTTTTACTTCCTCTTCCAAACAAAATCAAATTACATGTAGATCATATGGGTGTTTGGCGACATTTTAAAGTTTTTCTTTAAAAGGAATTCAGTTTATGATAGACATTTTGAGAAAAGGTCGAGGGCATATTTGGTGAAAAACTCAAAAGAGTTGTATGCGGGAATTACCTACAACTTTGGAACATCCTAGAACTCCAAGAGAATAGTCTCTTATCAACTTAGACACTCTATCATGAGCCGTAATGATTTTTGATCAGTTATAATACAGAATTAGATATACAGTTCTCAACAAATGGGCTCTTGACCTTTTAGACACAGATATTTTTTGCTTTAGCTAATTGTTTTTTGTTATCAAGTGTTTCTCTTATGACAAGTTATTGTAAATTGATATGTCATTCATCCATAAAAATAAATAGATCAATGTCTGTCTTTCACTAAGCAACTGCCTATTGTTTCATAAATATTTGTTAAATCCATATCAACTTATGCCTACGGAGATGTCCAGATGCAAATAAGTGGACTATCACGACAATATAGCATTTTCATGAAAAGTGTGATAAATACAGAATATCACATCATTTTGAGTGATATCATTTTTATCGCCAAGTTGATATCAAATATCAACACGAGTGAGCGAAGCGAATGAGTGTTGATATTTGATATCTACGAGGCGATAAAATGATATCACGAGAAATTGTGTGATATTGGGTTTATCCCATGATTACAATCACATTTTAATAATAAAATATAATAAAATATAACAACAGAATAAATTATCTGACCTAATTTCCAACAATATTTTGGCGCGAAATGCAAATGTGATATCACACGGATATGCGTGAGATAAACGATATCACACGCATATGAGTTTGATAAACGATTTTCTGGAAAATATCACACGGATTTCAATAATATCAGAAATATCAATAGCTGTTATTGTACAGATAACACATTAATCGTGGGATAAAAAAGTATATAGGACTCAAAATTCATCTTAACACTATAGCATCTAAGATAGGGAGACATATTGCACAATGTGTGATTTATTTATGTGTAAGGTGCCCCCCCCCTCAAAAAAAACAGAACAACGGCAACGCCAAATTGTAGCGAATCCCATCGAAAAGAAATGGCTGGCATTTTTACATTTGAATTATGGAGCAAAAATATCATAAAATAACACCCATAAGAAAGGCCACCATTTAGCATCTAAGATAGGGAGGCATATTGCACAATGTGTGATTTATGTGTAAGGTGCCTCCCCCCAAAAGATTTAAATCTCCTGTACTTACAATTAGGGCACTAGCTGAGTGTGTTAGCCTTGGATTGTTATACACTCCCTCTGTCTGCAACACATGAAATACAGGGTAATAAGAATAGGATGATATAACCTAGACACTAGAATAAAATATGATTTGCAGCAGGTAATAATATCTCTGAGCCTTCCTTTTAAAGAGTGATACTTGATCATTTCTTTTTGCCAAAAGTGACTCTCACTGAAGAAGTTATATGAAATATCTTAAATCTCCGGGAAAATATATATTTTAGAGGGGTAATATGCATTAGATGTCACATACATGTATATTCATCTAGTTTAATTAAGATTTTCATATTTAAGTCTCATATTTAATTTCTTAAGTTATAAATTCACCCTCATATATGTAATCATCTCGTACAATTTAGCATAAAACATGTGAAATCAATAATCATAAAAAGTTAACTTACAAATATTCCTTTATCCACATTTCCTCTCATCTTGCCACCTCTGAAAATACATTCGAGAAAAAATTACAACATATTTCCTATAAGTCAGAAAATTACCACATATTTCATACTCAATGTCAAGTATAAAGTATAATGTATAAATCAAAACCTGTCTCATAATAAACAGTTCACCTGTCCTCTGTTTACTCAATGATAAGAGAGAAAGATTATTCACTTTTTATAGACTGATTTTACGTAACGTGGGTAGCCGATTACATGATACAAGACAAACAACCTTTTAAAGCTCAGATTAAATGGAAGAGTCGACTGATATGCTAGAATTTGATGATACAATATTACACTAAAGATCACCTATCTAACTCAGATTTCAGTGATAATGAACAACAAAAAACACTCAATTTTTTTGAATAACTAGGGGGCTGCGTTACATGAAAGAACCTAAGCACAGATTAAGTTGTATACCTAACTGCTAGAATTTGATGAAATGATAAAGCAGTCTGAATCCTTATCTAATTGAGATTTCAGTGAAGATAAGCAATATATGTGTATATTAAGAAAATAACAAAAACACTCAAAAATGTCAGATCATGTCTTCAAAATAAATGCATGAGGTAATTGTGTAGTTTTGATTTCAAATATCACTTTCAAATCAATATCTATGATTTCATCGATGATTCGATATGAATAAGAAACACAAAATCTCCGACAGGGAAGTACTGTATATTATAAAATACAATGCTGAGAAAATACAGTAGAAATTTTATATATTTGAATACCTCCACAATCTGAATATCTCCCAATGTGAACAATTTTTGTTGGTTGTATTTTTAATCTACCACAGCCTTCCATGTTAAATAAAAAACCTTGAAATGTAAACACCGGTGAATTGAACACTTTAAGCACAATGGTGTTCAGATTTGACATGTTTTACTGTACATATTACCCCCAGGATGTTACCATACAACAAAGCACTCAATTTAAGTATTCAGTAAAAGTACTAAAGATGTTAACTCTACCAGGATTCATAAGTCTATATCCTGGTTTATGGCATACTGGCTCCAGGCCATGTTTATTTACATCAAGTACACTTCACTTTGTCAGGACCTGACTTCAAAAAGAATTTTGATAGAAAGAGTAGCATTGTCATTGTGTTGCTATTTCATGTGCTAGGGAGGATGGGGGGGTTTGATGAAAAATTGCTTTGATGAAAAATTGCTTTATGATATATGGCTGAATTTATAAATAAATATGAAAGTTAACAAAAATATTAGAACTTCCTGGCTGCAGTAACAGTTGCCTGTGCTTAGCATATACAAATACTTTCCTTGACTACTTTAACAAAATGTTTTCAATTTACAAAACAAAGTGTTCGACAAGAAGCCAAAAATTGAACTAAAACTTAGCAATTCTGTATTAAAGATGGGAGGAGAGTTGGAGGAACGGAAGAGTGAAACCTCATACCAAAATTAACTTCGTTATTCCAAAACTATTTAGATATCATCCCTTTGTATTAAAACAACGCTTACAACAGGATGATGGCACATCTAAACCATATCATGCTATTTGAGATAAAACATATTCTACTTCCTGGTACTTTATCTTTTTGTTTTCTTTAGGTAAAAAGTCAAGGTGACCTTGTAACATTTCTGTTCTCGAACCTCATGCCGATTATCTTGATTTATGCATTTTTTATATCTTCTCGTACTAATCATTTTCTGCGTTTATTACAATTTTAGTAACAGTGATCTCAGCGTTTTCTTTTTAAATAGGTGGCAAAATCCCAATTTTAAATATGCTTTTATGGCAGGGTATAAATAGATTTTCAACTGAATAACATGTAATTTTTGAATTTTCAACAACATTGGTTGCTGTAACACTCGGGGATCAAGAAAAGTGTAAATGACTTGTTGTGTTTTATTTTCAGTATACAGTGAAACCTGTATATCTGAACACCTCTAATCCAAACACCTCTCAATGTGAACACTGTTTTTCAGTCCATTTGTTATCTCCCATTAACTCACATATTTGAAAAACTTGAAATGTGAACACCTGCTAATCCGAACACTTCTGGCACGATCGGCATTCGGACTAGACAGGTTTTGCTGCAACAGAATGTCAAGGTGACATCCTTTCCTATTATTAGTTACCTCTGTTATCTCGCTGCCAAAGTGAACCAATCAGTTTTCCAACATTTTTAACAATTTAGAATATTAAATATGAAGGCCACATTTTGTTTTGTTTTCTGTATGTAATTGCTATTCTGCATTTTCAGTCAAGCTGACATCACGGCTATTCTTATCTGCTATTTCGCTATTAACTAATAACTACTTGATCTTCTGACATTTTTAAACAATTTAGAGTGTGACACATCCGTTTTTTCAGAAATTCTACTTAATTGTTCTCGATTTAGAATCTGAAACCATAACTATTAAGGAATGTTGATTTCTCAACAACAGCTTGACATGTGGCCAAAGTCAAATGTGCTGATTAGGAGGGGGGGGGGTTATATGATAGATGTAACAAGGCGTATAATGAACAATACTGCACCTCAAATCAAAATGACCACACTAACATATACCTACAGCATACGCAAAAACTAATTGATTCATTCTCATTTTTTGTGCTATTTCATATTCCTGAAAATTTAATTCAATCAAAACAGCATATTTTTCTAACACTTGTTATTTTTTATGTAAACTTTTTTGACATGGTCAACGTTACTTTACACCAGTTTTCCTTCTGCACACATATACCATACCATAAAAAACTATATTCTTTCCTTGATGAATAAATACCATAGATTTCATACCATACAAAAATATTTAACACTCTGTATTCTGCACATAATGTTACAGTACAAACTAGGCTTTCTTGAATTACCTTAGTGAGTTTAACTCCAGTGTTTAATCCTCGATATATCCTAATAACTGATAATCTAAATCTATTGTAGATTGTAGAAATCTCTCTGGATTATATAGGTCTCTTCCCTTTCTATAATTTAGCGTAATTTCGATGATTACATTGTGATGCACCAGAAATACCATAAGGCTTCTGCATGATCTTGCATTGACCTCACCAGGCTACCAATACCTCTCATAAGCAGCTTTTCCGATTAGGCACTAACAAAAATGCATCTAATTCAAGGGATCAGTGTCTTATTAGGAAACTATAGGAAAACATACCTATTTTCTGCCTTGTGTAAAACGTAACAACCCTTTTACAGATCCAGTGGGAATTCATCAATATTTTTCACTGCCTGGATATGCAATTGCAATTTTTTAAACCAGACAATAGAAGATGATAAAATAACTGTATGTGATCATATTGTACAATAATTTTCAATCATATATTTCTAAATTATACATAAACAGAAAATCTTGAGTATGTAAATATAATTCAGAAAGAGAACCTATAAATAACTAGAGTACCAGGCCTAGATGGATGCTGATACAGTAAAACATGCACAGTTGAACATATCTTTTAAGGTTTTATTGTACAATAGTTTTTAGGAAATCCTTAAGAACTGATGAGTATGATGAAAGAATAATCGAGAGAATAAGAACCCAATAAGGCAACTTTTTTCACTTCAAATATTCTGCCACGTGCCTGGTCTTTAGGTGTTGTAAACATTTGGGTTTTATGATATTAAGATGATTTCTAAATCCCAGGCCTTTTACAAGTGCTTAAAAAGATGTTTGACTGTATTAATTCCAAGGATAAGTGATGTGCAGTTTATTTATGGATTCACAATTCATCATGTATTTTCTCATTACACAAAATTGCAAACATGTTTAATTCAGACGAATTGTTTGTTTGGTAATTTACTGCATACACTGACAGTGCCATCTGAGAATGGTGGTTGAAACTAAAATATCAATACAAACAACTGAAGACATACTTGCAAAAAATGAAACAATCCAAATTAGAACTGAAAGCAAGGATTAAGGTAGTTCCACACTTTCAGATTAAATAAAAAAAAAGATTTATGGAATTGTCATCTCAACATAATTTGAACAAAATATTTCGATTTTAAATGTAGTATTCTTTAACAGTGAACAAAAATATCTATGTAAACAAGTTTCGGTTTGGAGAACAGTCAAAAGACATTTAAATCTACAAGATACAAAAAGATCAAAATTGTCTGAACCAGGCGTAACTTGCAGTAGACCGATTCAATAAAAGACAAGTCTCAATTTAGAGAAAGAAGTACATCACTATACTGTGTTTATATGGGTAAGTTCAATAAATACTGGTAATTATAATCATGAAAAGGATTGGTATTGATATGGAGAACTGAATTCAACAATGTTTTTCTCTTAAAACAATTATTGAAAACATTCTGTAAACAAACTCGGTCCTTTATGTAATGTTGACTGATTGACAACAATTTAATGCAAAAATAATTTATACATATTTTATATAACTGTTTTTGTTAACATTTTTTTGTTTTTTAGTGCAATTGTTTTTTGCTCCTTTTTACCATTTCTTGGCGAATGAAATAAAATACCTTTCTGAAGCTTGTTCGAACAAAATAGCATATACAACATTTTTTTAGACTTCCCAATATTATAGTTGTACAAAAAAAGTATTCAAAAAATCAAAACAAAAACCCTGAAATAGATAAAAACTAAGATAACCCTTTAATTTCATTAACAAGATACCTTTTTTAAATCAACCAAACTTTTTTTGTATAATTATATAATATTGAGACACATAAACACGGTGTGTTTATGTCATACCGTGTTTATGTCATTTAGTTCCAATGAGGTTCGGATAGATGTTTCATTTCATTCAAAACATATGACCAAGAACAAAAGAAGTGCCCGATGTGTTTTCTAAAACAATATAGAGAAAATAATAGATTTCTATATTTCAAATTATATTGTTACCATTCAAAATATGACTATTAAATTGACAATGTGTAAAATTTCAGAAGTTTTTGATGACTGGTTTATGAGAAATGTGTGTTCAAAAAGTTCGCCATATCGATACCCATCCTTTACTGAAAATATTCATCATGTGAAACAACCTTAAAAAATATAGAATTTAGAGCAGAAATAGTTTCTACATGTACTAGTACTGATGTACTTCAGAGGTTTATTAGGAATATGTCTACTTTTGTTAGAAGCTGCCACAGGTGTGCATATTATAAAAACAAATGATCCGGAATGAATCATGAACAATGACACAAAGCTATAAAATGTGATACTGCACTCATCATACTGCTGTAGCAATTGTACTAATAGAATAACAGAAATAGATCATCTATGCCATTTCTGAAATGTATTATACTTCATCTTGGTGTTTGTTTCTCAAAAAATATTATCAATTATAGTGCATACAAGACATTAACATGTTACAGATGCCAACCACCAAACACCAACCATCGAACACTATCCAGGCATTAGCAGCAGGCAACAGGTGATTTTAAATGGATGTTTTCCCGAAATTGCCTGTTGTTTTTAAAAAATTCAACTTTCCATGTTAAATTCATCATTTCAATTAACTTCTTTAGCTTTGAAAACATAGATCATGTAAAAAATGAAATTTAAATTAAGCACTAATGCTGCTTAGAATTTTTGAAGAATCTTTAAAAAAAGAAGTAAGTGGATAATTTGGTATGAAACCAACCTCCAAACACCAACTGCCAAACACCATACACAAAAAGTTGGAGGCTATTTAACAATATGTCACCACTTCTGGTAGTGACATAAAAACAGTGTACTGGTGACGGTCAATCTAGCTTTAGATGATGCAACAAAAGATACAAGGAATCACTATATGCATATTACAAAATTCATTTTGTATCAATAAATTTAGAAATCTGATGAAACAACTCACCATTTTGACATTTTGCTTCATCTCGCTATTTCGTCAGAATCCATTTTCTATTTTGTTGTGATAATTAAATATGTAGAGGCGTTAGAAGGTAAGCACAGATGTAATATAGAAATGAAAGGATGGATGGGTTTTATCATTTTTATTTCTAGACAAAAACAAAATACTGTAGTACAATGAAAAGAAATCATTTTTGTAAAACAGTGCAATATAAAGCTTAAGGCAAGGGGGTATAACTGAAATAACTTCTAGGGCACTAAAACTGTGTTGTTGCACGGTTCTTGGGTCTTAGTCGGTATGTACAACCAGACCTGTTGATCTGACCTAAGATCAAGTGATGAATCACATCTCGACATTGATTGGTTGAAATTTTCTTTGTTTATAAAACTTTCCCCTTACACCTCCCGCTTGAAAAGGGAATTTGTCATGTGACATTCTGCCAAACCTCTGACTTAGAGGACAGGGAGGCAATGTCTTCATGTAGGTCATTGTTGAACAAAGGAAGGCCTGCATTGAAAGTCCGACAATTAGCTACATGGACGACAATGCCTCCCTGTACTCTGAGGCAAGAATCTGGAAAAAAGTTAGCATCAATTTTGAATTCTTGTTTCTGATCCTCGGATAGATATAATGCATAACTATGTTTCAAAAAACATTTCTCATTCGTGGTTATTTGGCTTTCCAACGATGGATGCTGTCCCGATCGTGGAAAAGACAATATGCAGGTTGTGCAAAGTTGTTCTGATACATGAAAAGGGTACGCATAAAAACTGGAAAGATAAAAATAGTGAAACGAACCAAGAAATTAGGAAACCGTTAGACCCCTAGTAACTTCAACATATAGGATAACTATGACACCTTGTCATTCATTTGCTTTCTGATCTAGGTGGAAGCCATTTTATTCTCGCATGGATAAAGATCTCAAAGATACCCTATTTCTCATGTCATCATTACCTCACATGTCCACATTAGACTCCTTTGCCGTACAGGTTGAGACATGAGTGGATTACCGCCGAGTGGTCAGTTTACTTCCTGCGAAAGCTATGTGGATTTTGATATAATAGCTTTCCCACGGCGCACTTGGGCAGCTGAATAATAGTGACCCTTGAAACACGAATTAAGTCGATCAGCGGCCTATTTTTGGTCTAACTGTGTCTTCCATCAGTATCATCAATCCGTGCAAGTATTGGAGCGCTGAAATACTTCTTTTTCGATCAAGACTTGTAAATTGTTCATCGAGTGAATGTTTTTTCGACCCATTTCCAATATGGCGGTTTGCTAGGAGCGAGATAGGCAACGAACGAAATGAATTTTGAGAATGAGTTAGGTTCGGACAACCTCCGAAGATTTACGAAAAGGTCCGAGCAGAAACGCCATATTGGAATTTGGCAGAAAAAAACATTCACTCGACTAACAATTACAAGTCTTGATCGAAAAGGAAGTTCCTCAGCGCTCCAATACTTGAACGTATGACATAGTTAGAGAACAAAAGTAAGCCGCTGATCTACGCTGATCGACTTAATTAGTGTTTCAAATGTCACTATTATTTAGCTGTCCATTTCCCCGTTCGAGAGCCATAAGTTTCAAAATCTAACATGGCTCTCGAAGTGAGCAAGTCACAGTAACCTTATCGTATCCTACCGACAACTTTAGATTGTGGTCGTTCGTCCGATTCATTGGTAAGCCTGTCTACAATGTCAGAGAATGAACTACGCATTGCACTATTAAATGACCTACCTCGATACATTCCAGAGTATTTTAGAATTCTTTTTATGTTGTTAGATCGCCAATTGTATAGGTTTATCAGCAGAACGAAGAGATTTTAGTTTTTACATCGGAAATATGTCAGCAATTTTCAAAATGTTGGAAGGGGAATTCTGCCGATAAACCCATACAATTGGCGATCTAACAACATAAAAAGAATTCTAAAATACTCTAGAATGTATCGAGGTAGGTCATTTAATAGTGCAATGCGTAGTTCATTCTCCGACATTGTAGAAAGACAGGCTTACCAATGAATCGGGCGTACGACCACAATCTAGGGCGAAGGGGTGTAACGTCGACACCGTTTTGGGGTAACTTCGACATGTGGGGTAACTTCGACACCTAGTTGTTTATTTGCTCTAATTTCCGATCTAGGGGGAAGCCATGTTTTTTTTCTCGCATGGATCGAGATCTCCCGAGATTTTAATTTTTCCAGAAAGCAAACATGGCGGAAAACGGAAATTCTACTTCTAATACGTAAGTGTCGAAGTTACCCCGTCCATTATGTCGACATTACCCCACACGTCGACATTACACCCCTTCGCCCTAAAGGGGTCGTAGGATGCGATAAACAGTAACCCAAATGTAAGCCTACAGTATTTTACAAACATCATAGTTTCCTCATGATTGGAAAAGTCAATAGAAAAAATTTCAATTAAAGCATTGATTTTCTTACCTTGTGGTCCTTTGATTATTCCTTTTTGGTTTAGAATTCCCCGTGTTCATCTTTTTGTTTTTGTTGACCGATTTTCGATGTGAAATTCAGATTCGTGGCGTGTTTATCCGCTAATCAAGCCACCATTTCAGGACAGAAACTTGTCTGGATAGTCAGAGATTTGTCTCTGTGCTGTCTGTAAAATCACTAAAATTGGCTTTGCCAACTTATCGAGATATTCAACAAATTGATGGCCGATTGACCAAATTTGTAAAATTTTCCAGGTTTTGCCCAAGAATATTAATGGATGCTTTTGGCACTATTTTAATGATGTCATATTTTTAATTAAGCATTTTATATCAATAAATTACCATTAATGCTTTCAAATTAGTATGATTATGTGAACTAGTACAATACTATTCTAGTAAAAAGGGCTGATTTCCTACTCATGCTAATTAGGTCAGAGGATTATTTTTATTCTTAATTGAAGTCGTGATGAGGCAAAAAGGCGCCAACACTATCTAAATGTTCAACTTATGGAGAAAACGGATATGCATGTGGAAATGTAAATGTGAAATATATTTGAGGCCTGGAATTATTATTAATGATAAAACGTGGCATTTCTGTCCTGATCAAGTTCCAGTATGACTCCATTTACCATATCAAACGCAAGTAGTATTATAATGCCCATGGGGAACAGTCAAAGCCTGTCATGAATTATGGATATGCTTAATGTCACAGTTCGTTTGCAAATAAACTTTATAATAGTGGCCCTTGGTTCATTTCTCGTTACAGATTTTGATTGTGTGCTATCTTATTCTGCGTGTTTGACAGAGTTGTACACAACTGTCATAAAAGACTTTGGAGTGTACTTGTAGTCTTGTATTCTGTGCATCGTTGCACATAAAAATAACACCGGGCTCCTCCAAGAAGGGTTTTTTGGCTCTGCCTTTGAGCGTAACATAATAAAAAACATAAATATGCAAATGAAGTATTGATATCCAAAATATAGCGGTAACCAAAATACCATACAATACGAATCAGAGGTTGTATTTGAGTAATTGATTGCATGCTAGTTCAAGCCACTTTTAATTTGTTATTCTAGCGTTTGTTCCCTCAATACTTTAAAGTATTGAGGGAACAAAAAATTAGTTTCCATTTTAATGTTAAGACATGGAGTCCAAGGTTTAATTAATGACCAGCTGGCTTCCTTAATTTTTATGTGTAATTTCGTTTTGATCCAGTTGGTACTTTTCAGGTCACTAAATTCATTGCGCATGCGTCAAAATGACTTCCTGAAGAAACAAATCTTGAAATTTTCTACTAAATCGATGCTGTTTTTCGTGATCAAATGGATATAAAACAACATACCAGGCCAAGATATACAAAGTTAAGGTTATCATGGGTCATTATGACTCACATTTAGTGTATTCTCTATGTAAATTAGCGTATCTGTAACTCAAATATGATGTTGTAAATTTAAAAGGAAAAATGAACACTGATCACGGAAGTGAAATAATTTAGGACTACGCATAGATCTATCACTATGGCGAATGCTGCTCCTGAGAGAGATATAAACGGTTATGATGATAGTGTAAGTGCTGGACCAAGCTCTGCTTCAAATGGTGTTGCAAATGGAGTACCACAGGTTGATCGATATGGTTTTGTTGGCGGTGACCAGTATACAGATCCTAATGGGTAAGTTATAATAGATGTATCCTACAAGCCCGTAGCCAGAGGGGGTTTGATGGGTTTGACCAGGGGGGTTGGATGGGTTTGAAGAATCCCCCCCCCCCCAGGCAAAAATTATTTCAAAATCATGCCGTTTTTCACCATTCTGAGCACTTTTTAAGTGATTTTGGCCATATTTGGACCAAAATTGTCAGAAGTGAAACCCCCCCTGGAATTATTCCAAAAGTGAAACCCCCTTGGCAAATCCTGGCTACAGGCTTGCCCTTACTATATTTGCACATAGCCATCTTTAGATAGATGGCTATGCAAAACTAGGTATTCCCAGCCCATGTTAAAGGTCTTTTTCAGAAATGTTAGAAATCGTGGGAACACTTACACTACTTCAATCCCTATATAACATCATAACATACCGTTGTAATAATCGTAGAACGCTAACTTGAGTCAGAAGACAGTGTTATTGACGAAAAATGTTGAAAAATGTTGAAGAGATGATAATTTTCAAGATGGCTTCTCAGGAAGTTGGATAATGCGCATGCACTTCCATGCCATGAGATTTCCGCTTCCGGTTACATGCATGCGCATTGGCAAGACTTCCTGGTCAGACGACATGGAAAATAACAAGTTCCAAATATATTTTTCGTCAATTACACTGTCTCCCGACTCCAGTTAGCGTTCTACGATTATAACAACGATACTTTATGATGTTATACATCGATTGAAGTAGTGTAAGTGTTACCACGATTTCTAACATTTCTGAAAAAGACCTTTAAGATGGGCTGGGAATATCGAGGTTTGCAAAGCTATCTCTCAGGAGATAGCTTTGTGTAAACTAAGTAAGCTTGCCCCATCAATGTGGGGTCAATAATGTCAAGTGTCCAAAATTATGGCACATTAGAAAAAACAAATCGCCCCTACATTCATGTTTGTCATACACTAACAGTGTCAGCTTTGTTATGTCAACCATAAAAAAAAAAAAATTAAGGTCTTGGGGTAGTAATCAGAAATTTACACTAAACAGGAATAAAAAAACATGTGAATTCTGAATTTTTTGAACTGAGATATCAGAGTTCTGCATTGACCTTCAAGCAGTTTTACTACTCCCAGGCATATGTCATTTACATGACCAGGATCACAATGGTCATGGTCAGAATGACCCTGAACAATATGAAATAGATTTTCCAGCCCTCTTAAATTGTGACTGAAAAATACTTGAAAAAGAAAAGACATTGCATAGAATATTTTGAATTTTTCAGAAAATGTGCCTAATATATTACAGAACTTCGTTATCTTAGTTGAAAAAATCCAGAAATCACATGTTTTTTCATTTCCTGTTTGGTATAGATTTCTGATACCCCGAGACCTTAAGTGTCAGAACTAAGTATTTCCAGTAGTTTGGTGATACTTCAATATTTAATTCTTAAAGATACATGGACTTCTTCCTCCTCATCAATTGACTTTTTATTGTCTACTACCCAATCTTTATTCCTGTATACTACAGTAATGGTAAACTCTTCCTTCCCTCATCTCCTAGATTCACTTGTCCGCAAACAAGCGTAAATATTTGTTCATATTTAATCATTTTATTGCCAGACCTGGTTGACCAATACATGAACAAACTACATTTCGTGGCACTATCATTTATTTCGTGATGGGAACCAACATCTTCACTGACATCACCAGCAAGAAATGGAAAGTCAGAAAAAGTATTTAATACTTCTGTAACGACCCTGGATACCAAGTTGCCACTACAGCCCAGCTGTAGTGGCTTTAAAGCCTTTATAGCTCAGTTGGTAGAGTATCAGCCTTTGGATACACGGGTCTTAGGTTTAATTCCCACATGGAGCATTGCATTTAGCACACTTTCTGGCTTGTTACACAACACTCGTGAGTCAGTCATTCCCCTGTGGGGCCCCCTGGTCATTACACTTCTTTCTTTTAGACAATGTGCTTTAGCCTCATGGTTGACAAAATAAAGCTGATACAGTTATATGTATGCATGTTAACTAAATCCTGGAAGGAAGGTGATAGTCGCATTCATTAGCAAAATCTATTTTCTTAGATTTGATTGATGGGGAAAACCTTGAAATATATCCAGCGTTGAACCAAATTCTTAAAACTTCTAATAAATTAAAACAAGTACTGTTAAGACTGACTTCAATCTTTTTTCAAAATCATCTACAAGTTCTCAGAAGTTCAAATCTGACAATAGATTTGAGATTAACCTTCTCAAGGACATTGACCTTCTCAAGGTCAAAACAGGTGAAAGGTCAACTTGCTTCAAACCGACTAATTGTTTTCAAGATTACCTACAAGTTCTTAGAAGTTCAAATCTGACTTCGATTTGAACTCACAATATGTCACCGATAATCGAACATAGGAGGTTCTGGCACTCGGGGGAGTATAACACATAACTAGCATAAAATAGAATTTTTTGTTTATTTGATATTAATTTATAAAAGTTCCTTACTAAATAATTATGTTTGACACATTTTTCCAAAAGACCTTTGTTTAAAATAAAATAAGGCTTTATAGGTTTTACTTAGAATATGTTTACTATAAAATATGATTTTTTATTTGATTCTGATTGCGGATAACATTAACATGTCATTTATTAATCAATCTGATTGATAAGTAAGCTGAACTCAATTAGATCAATTACATAAATAATGAATGAAAGTGTAATCAAATCTGATTATTAATAAAACGCAGAGTGCCAATTTACCAGAACATGCTTTTTAATGTTAAACGGCAAATTAATATTTGTAGCCACGGGTTTGTTAAATAGTAATAATAAACAACTGTATTGTGTGAGTCATGATGATAATACTTATGGAAAGCAGGCCCGTAGCCAGGTTTTCCCAAAAGGGGGGGTTCACTTTTTAAAAAATTTGAGGGAGATTTACATTTGGCAATGCTGGCCTAAAAATGGCCAAAATCACTTGAAAATGCTCAGAATGGTGAAAAACATGAAAGAATTTTTGGCCATGATTGTGTATTATGTTGCCCCTTACTTTTGATATCAGTGACAATATAACATGTATAAGCTCAATATTTCAGGAATTCATATTCTAGATATATGATTGATATATATCTGAACTTTGATTGGTTGAAATTGAACTTTTAAGAAATATCACATTGTCAATCGTATGGCAGAGAGAACAAAATAGCAGCTACAACTCGAAATATATGGCAGAGGCCCGTAGTCAGCTTTTGCCAAGGAGTGTCTCTTTTTAAAAGATTCCAGGGAGCTCACATTTGACATCTTTGGCCCAAAAAATGGCCAAAATTACTGGAAAAGTGGTCAGAATGGTGAAAAACTGCATGATTTAGAAAGAATTTTTGGTTGCTCCTCCCGAATCCTCCCCCCTGCCTTTTGGCCTGAAGTGTACACGTAGTACATGTGGAGTGATGTAATACTATGTTTTGAACCAATCCTAGATTCTGTGATTCATTTTTGCTTTGATTGTTAAGTTTACTCAAGTTCATATTATGTTGACCCGTTATCTCCCACTTCTGCCTATGACATCCAGTTTAATCAAACAAGTTAATAAGACAAATATAAACATTAAGACACCAGAATCTAATATGCACATTGTCTGAGTGGTTTGAGTATAAGCGCCATGTCATTTTCAGAGTTATTGATTTTATTCATGATGTTTTATAGAATTTAGGGGCTCGATATTTAAAGATCTTATCAATTATCAAAACTGTCCAATCAGAAATGGTGACATATTGTTATACTAGTTGTCTCCAACTTTTTATCCCATCGGAGGGATATAGGGAACGCCTCCGTCTGTCCGTCTGTCCGTACGTATGTACGTCCGTCTGTCCGTACGTCCGTACGTCCGTCCGTCTGTCCGTCCGTCCAGGCAATAACTCAAATACCGTTGGCCTGATTTTGTTCATATTTTGTACACATATACCCTATGGGGGCAGAAGTTCTGCTCGAAAGCCGATTTTCAAAATGGCCGCTCATTTCAAAATGGCGGCCATTTTAGTGCCGAATTTACAGTAATTTAGGTGCAATATGTAAAATTGTAATATCAATATGTTTTAGATGTAAAAAAATTATATAGGACATTAATAAAGCTAGAAATGTAGATATTAAAGAAGCACATGGCAGCCATCTTGAAAAATGGCGGCCTTTACTCTTTATTTTACGATTTTTGCTGTAACTTGAAAAGTAGTGGAGCGATTTTGTTCATATATGGTATGTGATTACTATAAACATTGCACACTGTCTAAAGACACTTTTGGTAGAAGGTGGCCATTTTAAAAAATGGCCGCCATTTTAACCTATTTTACTATAACTCGAAAAGTAGTGAAACGATTTTGTTCATATTTGGTTTGTGAATACTATAAGCATGGCACACTGTCTAATGACACTTTTGGTAGAAGGCGGCCATTTTTCAAAATGGCCGCCATTTTAACGCATTTTACTATAACTCGAAAAGGAAAAGTAGTGGAGCAATTTTGTTCATATTTGGTATATAAATACTAAAAGCATGACACACTGTCCTATGACACTTTAAGTAGAAGGTGGCCATTTTGAAAAATATTTTGAAATATGGCCGCCATTTTAACGTATTTTATAATAATTCAAAAAGTAGTGAAGCAATTTTTTTCATATTTGGTATGTGAATACTATAAGTATGGCAAATGGTCTAATGACACTTTTGAAAAATGCCTGCCATTTTTGCTATATACTTTGTTTGTAAAAATGCCATCCATGGCTGTTCGATGGGATTCGCTACGCTTTGGCGTTGCTGTTGTTCTGGTTTGTGGATGATGTTCGGCAGTAAGTCATTTTGCTATGTTAATGCCATGTTAGTTGTTGTAGTTAGAGTGTCATGTGTTGATAGGGCCTCAGGGTGAATATATAGTAAAATGCATTTACAAAAGTTTTGCAATGTTGAAATTGACCTTTAATATCAGGAACCAGGGTTCTCACCAGGAAATTTTTAGACATCGGATTTTTTTGCGATATCGCGACTACTCCTCTTATGTGAGATCAAAGATATGATCTTAGAATTGAAACGTATACTTTTTAAAATACTTTTCAAGATTATCTTCCTATTTTCATCACAATATACATATCCAAAAGGTTTATGACTTACTATTCCTTGTTTGTATCTAGTTCTATGTATTTTCTTAAGAGTTTTACCAGTAGTAATGTGACAAAAATGTAAAATTAGACTCCGGAAAAAAACACTTTAGACTCTGGAAAAGCTATTAGACTGTTGAGCAAGAGTGTTTAAAGACATTAGACTCCAGAGAATCTCCGGAACATTGGTTTTCCCCCAGGATTTTTCTCAACCAAATTTGCCTATATGCCTATTTTTCATATCATCATTCTTTTTTATCTTCACCAAATTTGAACGTTTTAGATAGCTTCATTTCAAGTTTTTGTACAGTTTTGGCAATAAGATTTATGACTACTTTGTCACATTTAATTAAGAATATGTTTTGAACAGTCAGTGAACCTCAAATCAATAGAAGCTGACCAGATATTGGTCCAACATGATAATGATGAAGTGAATAGAGATCAATCATTGATTGGTTGCTTGTAAACTGATAACACTGACACACCAAATATAGAATTACAGCAAAAAGAGAGAACTGGATGTTTTGTCTTGATAGTAGGTTATATCAGTCCAATGCAGAGTCTACAGAAATACTTGAAATGAATAAATGCTTTGTTCCTGTTGTGTAATAATAGTCTTTTACCTTCTTCTAAATAAAAGTTTTAAAAAAACTCTACAACCGTTCACGATTGTTGTTATAGTCTAACATGTCTAAATTTTCTTCAAGCTAACAAAAAAATATCAGACCAAGTTTCAATTCTACTAAAGGAAATTCTTATTAAATCATTAACATAATTAGTTGGATCTATTGAGAAAATGGAGAAACTACAAAAATGTTTGAGGCAAAAATCCTCACTGAGGTACCTCATTTGCCTCAAAGTTGGTTACAGTCTGGAGCTGAGATCACACTGAAGCATAAAATCAGGAAATATTGCTTATGTACAGACTTACAGACTGTTTTGTATGTAAACCTGTTGTGTTGAGTGTTTATGTAATTTGACATGAATGCTTGCAATCAAGAGTGGTATAACATTCCATTTCATTATAAACTTGTTCATCAAGATTACAATGTTTCTAATCAGAATAGCTGTATGAAAAAAGGCATGACTCACCTTAACATGTATATGAAGACTGACCTATTTTCTTCATAATAAATGGGAGTTGGGGTATCTGTTCCTCTTGTAACCATGGTGAATGATCTCTAGTCAAATGATATACTGTATTAGAGACAGGATATCTGTAGCTCTGGTAACTTACTTGTTAATTTTCCTGGGGGGGGGGGTCAGTATTTAAAGAATTCCAAATAGGGCTCAAATATGACATTTTTGACCCAAAAATGCTTGAAAATACCTGACCCCTGACTAGAGAATCTGTACCTACAAGTGAACCACCCATCACTTGATTTTCCTAAAAAATAACATTATTTACAAATGAAATTATCCTACCCTGCGTGCAGAGTCTAGTTAAACTACACTCTGCCTAGTAGAGACCATATCACAGTTTAGTAGCCCCGCCCCCACTACGGGTACCGGTGACAGTTTGAGTAATAAATCACTTCTGACCTTTGCGCTGAGCTTTCTTCCACCATTCAGCGAGCTTGAAGAAACACACGCCAAACGCGTTCTAATTGAATATGCGCATGTCATTGGTCAATTCCGGGCTCAACGATGACGTCAGAAAGAATGACCATATAAAGAACGTCGGTCAAATTTGGCTGACAAACACTGATTAGAGGTGAAGTCAAACGAATGCAAAGGGTAATCCTTACCGCTTCTTCTCAAGAAAACTTCGCTGTTACACAAATTTTGATTTTTGGAAACCATCTCACTGGGTGTGGAATAACATCAAATACATGTAATATTAAATAAGCACAGAGCAAATCTGATTCTTGCATATAAACAAACATGAGTAATACCCTAAGTGTCAGAACCTAGATCATTAAATTAGCAAAATCAAACTACAATCTTAGAAATGGTAATATGATTCACACATTGCTAGGCAAGGTTTTCTGATTCCAGCCAATCCGAACACAGTATTCCATATAACTGCAGTGCATTATATAACCAATCACAGCATCGAAGGTCGTTCCTTGTATGGTTGTCAAGGTGTCAACTTGACTCAACAGATTGAAATTGATACTTTGCCATTTTAACGATTGCAAAAAGTTTCATTGAAAATATGTTCCTTTAGTGATTTCATATCTTTTATGTCACATGGAAGAAAATGCAAAAATGTTAAAATAATTCAACCCCAAGATTCAATGCATTGTTTCAAGGTGTTGTTCTCTAAAATTAACACATTCAACATGTCCAGGGTCATTCCACATTGCACCAAGTGCAGGGCTTAAGTAATACTCTACAATTCAATTACTAATGCATAAATACAGACATAAAAAATGATTACTTTGCCTCTGATAAATATTACTGTATTTGCAATGTTATTGGACAAATTTATAAATTGATGAAAATTGTTGTTTTGCGACAATTTGGATAAGTGGGTAAATGGCAGATTAGTCAGTTGTAATTTACTCTGCATTAATGTTTTATCTATCAATGTGGAAAATCAAATGTATCTATGATGGTAGGAGCTTTTATGAAAATTATGAACTGATTAGGCTTGATGTTAAGCCTAAAGGGCAATTTTTGGATGTGACATCCATAGTAGATTCTAATGATACATAAAAAATTTTTCTCTTGAAATTTTGATTTTGAGTGTAATAAAAATGGAACAGTCTTTCAATCAGCTTTTTACATGATTTTCTATAGAACTTTGAAAAAGTGTTATATTGCTGCATGCTATCGAGCATTTAGGTACCATATAAATCTTGTCGCCAAAATTCTAGGAAATCTGCTATATTGCCTTCATCTTTTTCGACTAGTAGATTGATGGGTGTCACATGAATCAAAATTTCAAGAAAACTGTTAAATAAATAATCAGAACATACTGGCATCAACCAAAGTGTTCAGAATAGCATGTTTTCCTACATGCCTATACAATGTATATAAAATATTCAAGTTGGACGATACTCAATCCACAGGCTACCCAATTTGAATTTAAAACCTACCCCAGTGTTTGAAAATCAAGGATTGTGAGTCTCACACTTCACCGTTTTTCTTCAAACTTGTTCCGTACAAAGCTTCACAGAAATACCTTCGATACATTGTTTTCGTGTACAAAGTACCTCCTTTTAGCGGCGTTTTGGTCCCCAGCTGTGAGATAAAGCAAATTTTCATAACTTTCAACTGTAAGTCAAGTTATCTCGCCAGTCTTTCACCCATTCTCGCTCATAATTTCAGAATGGACTCCCATTACAACCTTCCATCGCTACGTTTTGATTTTTGGGCATCAAACGCAGCAGTTTCTAAATCATCCACACATCTCTTAAAATTTGACTAATGCGTCCCGTCACCTTCCACTACGCCCCGCCGAGTCTATGACTACAAACGTGGAGTTGTATTCTAAAACATTTTGTTCATCGTTGTGTAATTTTACATAGGTTTGCCTTGGTCGATTCTTAACACCAGTCTTAAGTTTAGCATACATACGGAGTATAACTATAACTGATTGCATGAAATTGATAATTTAAATGTTTGTGAAGATGTTGCTTTTTAACTTTAATTATATGTAATTGTCCTGTATTTGATTTTGTGAGGAAACCAAGTGTCTGGTTTGAAACACAATAAAATCTGGAATCTTGTTTTGCAACAATAAATGGTCTAACCATCAATACAGTGCTGAATATAGGTCAACAGGATACTAGTGTACCTGTGTACACATAAATGTTATAATTAAACCTGTACATTGATTTTGAAATATCAGATGAATTTATATTTTTTCATGGGGAGGCGGTAATAGAATCTGAAACAGGTCCTTTACCGGGATAATAGTTTCAATAATGCAGTAGCAGGTTTTGTGTAATTGGTGACAAAATATACTTTTCATTCAAAACCAATAAATGTTAAAAATGAGTATTTTTCAAGTAATTGAAAATAGCTAGAACTAAAATGATTTTTTCTCATTGTTTTATGTATTTTAAAATAAAATGCCTTTATCTTGATTCGGTCAGCATACTTATTGATCATTCCGGTTGTAAATAACTTTGATAACTCGCGAATAAGTTGTGAATTTCGTGAATTTTGTTGATGTAACGGGACAACACGCCCGTGAAAACATGTCATATCTCACTTATAAATGGTCGCATCTTTTCATTTTGGTTCTGTTGGCATAGAAAACATTCAATCAGAGTGTGATGACAGCAGTGTATTTGCTTCTCACCTACTACCGATTATATGTACCCATTATAGTAAATGTAAAATTTATTCTGTGAAAAACGTCACGGTCGTTAAAACAGGCCCAGACGGCAGAAGGGAAACTCGAGATAAATAAATTATCCGTGATTATCAAGTCTTCAGTTCAGTTTATCAGACCATTGTGTTACAAATCGTGATAATAGTTGTGATTGAATGATAATGAGCATGATCTGAAAAATTCTGAAAAATCACCGTTTTGTTTGTGAAAAACGACCATGATGTTACCCATATATTGACAGTAGTCTTGTTGGAAATGGGACACATTTCAAGAAAAACAATGTGTCCACTCCATCATAACATAAAAGGATTTTCGAAATAGCCAGCATTACCCCATCTATGAACTGATATTTTGCCAAACTGTGACAATCGTCACGCGTGAATAACGTCACGGTTATAGCATTGAACTCAAAGCAGCAATACGCCATTTTTATAAATCTTAGATGGATTGGTTTAATTTTATATGATGACCCATATTCTTAAAACACATGTTTAACAGTTATTCCGTAATTACGCATAAAGCTCAACTCATAGACAAGGAAACGATAACGGCTAACGAATTTGCCCTTTTGTAAATGTGCTTTTTACATTGTATACGTCTTTACAATAATATGTACCATGCAAGCAAATGACAAGTTATTTGGGAATTCCGTAAGAATAATTTATCGGAAAAGTCATAACAAAAAATGTAATATGAAGACCATTAAAGCCCAAAATAGGTGACCCTCAGTAAATAACGTTTCGTTCAGTGTATTCCCGGGGATCGCTAAATTCAATCATGAAGTCCCTTAATGTTTGCATTCTGATTTCTTTTCAATGGATGCAATTATTATTAATGGAGAACAGCATAAACCGAAACCCCTAGTTAAGTAATATGAACGATTACAGCTTTTCAACGATGTTTTTGTGTTATAATTAATTTTTATTTCTATTTCAATTCCATTTGCATGATCTGTAATATTCAATATGCCTTCGCGAAACGCAATTCGTTGGAAAAGAGACAGAGAAAAGCAAAAACTAAGTAATGCCCGAGAATATTAAAGAAAATGTAAGGCAAGCAATGCAAAAATACACTCCTCTTTGAAATATATCGCCAACCGACAACAAAAAGAAATAGGAAACACAAAATGTACGCTTCGAGAATGGAGGCAACAAAGCGAAATTAATTCTTTCAAGGTTCTCTTTCTCTAAAACAAAACCGGGGTAACGCATTGCACTGAACATTTAACTTCCAGAACTTCAAAGAAAACTGAAAATCACAGTAAAGAATGAGTTTATGCTTAGAGTTATGTGATGTGATATCAGAAACCGTTGAAAAAGTATCGAGTCTGACAAAAAAAATCGTTCTAGGACCGCCGACTTAACTCAGCTCGAATGAAGCAAAACACAACAATAAGAACGTTTTCAGTTGCCATAAAAATGTCCTTGTGATGAGATCGGGGCATCGAGGAAGCGCCCCGCAGACCAAAAGAAAATTTCATATTCACAGTCCAGCATCCTCCGATCACAGGGCTTCAAAATCCAGAATATATTCTTTCTTACGGATTCTGGATACCTGCTTAGGAGGATGCAGTCCAGATGATTTTCATGCTTTGGCTACGTCAGACTTAAAAAAGTCAGCAATATCATTCTTATTTCTTTCAAATGATTACGTACAATCAAGTAGATGTAACAGATTTTAAATGAAAAAGTCTCTCTTGAAATTTGAAATCTTTAAAAAGGACTTTTCTGATGCATGATTGAATGCCGTTAATGTCATTTGGGATGGACATGTATGGTTGCCCTGCTGTTTGTGGTGCATGCAGAAAAGACTTCACTACGTCACCCTGCAGCTGGTCTACATCCATAGTAAAAGTTTCTCAAACTGTAAAAACAAATCGAAATCAAAGTGTCTTGCCTCATATACTATTAGGGATTAAAAGAGAACTAGGGTGATTGCAATTGGGTGCTTGACAACATGGCATTTGCACCATCGATATAAAATGTAAAAGTGCAGCTGGTTTCTTGAATCAGTTAAAGGTTTTGGTTAAGTTGATTTAAAAAAGATAATGTGGTGTGCACATAGTTATTGAAAATAGAAAAGATGTGTTCAGTACATGTAAACTATGATTGCATATGGGTCCACATATGACATGTAACATGTACGTAACTGCTTTTTCCATGGAGATAGTGAAACACGGCACGATTCTGCTATTCACTGATTCATGGTTTATGTGAGTTTTGACGGAAAATTAAACATAAATGTGATAATACTATAGTATAAGACACAAATACAAACTTGTTTCTCAATTCAGCTAGCTATAGTCATCAAAAATGCCCATTCGTGAATTAAGACTTCTCCTAAGTGAACATATAACTCATTGTCATTTGTTTCCAATTTTCTTGTGAAAATCGACACGCGGAAAAAGGTGAACCAGCCTAATGATCAATGCTCCCCAAATATTTTTTTTATCATTTTCTATTCGTCTAAAGCACCATTTTTCATGATCGAATCGATTCATGTTCAAATAGGGTTGAGCCCTTTTAATTTTACTCAGATAAAAAACACAACGTATGAAAAAAATCGAGAAAAATGATGGATTCGGATGTTTCATGTTGACAAGTGATGCACATCAAAAGGGAAATACTTATAGTCCAAATTTATTTATGATTTTAAAGGACAGTAGAGTAGCATAAGGAAAGTCATTGGCTTTTTGAAAATGCTGCATTCTAATGTGAATACCTTGGCATATTAATCACGGACTGAAAATGTGAAAATCGTCACGTTTGAGACGGGCCTTAATTTCAATTTGAAATTCCACCTATTGTTCCTCGGAGTTTACTTCAATGCTTTGGGTAACGTGTGTATAAATGTATATAGATACATACTACATGTCTATTTGAAAAAATAATTGTAATGCTTTTTTGAATTTTTAACAAAATTTGTTTCACACTTAAGCCGTTTTCAGTGTTTTACATGATACTGTCCCCTCCATAAGTTTGGCAACCTTAGCTCCCCATTGAACTACGTGTTAAAGCCTATTTATGTTTGAATTTTTATCTACATAACCTGCGGGGGAAATACTTATAAAATTGACGGAAATATAACTTGACTTTATTCCCAATACCTCCAAATTTTCTTGATGTTTTTCTTAATTACAATAGATCGGAAATGGATGATAAATCTGATGAATTTTTGAAAATCGACATTCCCATGTAAACCCATGAGAATTGATATGTTTGTCGCATGTCATACGACAGAATATCCATCAATCTGAGTACAAGCAAAAAGTACAAGTTAGGTACAGAAGACAGCTGAATTTGCTATCTTTATTTAACAAAAAGTTGATACGTTTCTACAGGTTCAACAAAATTATAGGTTAGGGTTGTCCAAATCTGAAAAATTTTCCAAAAATCTGTCATCTGATTGATTCTAGTTACAAATTGACTCTTGGTACAAATATTTCCACTCTAGACCCCTGGGAAATTTTGCCACGTGTCTCACTTGAAGTTTTGGAAATTTTGACAAATATGCCGTTTTCATAAATGGTTTATAACTCAAAATTAAACTGTTGTATTTCAGGAATATGTATTTTTTCTTCATCATGTATAATTTTCAATAACCCTACAGGCATCACTTTTTTTTAGCTAAATCCATCGGGAAACTTTGCCACGCTTAATTTCAAAATAACGGAGATGTTATCAAAATTGAGCAATATTGGCACAAAAACGTTTCTAGATTCATATAAAGAATGCATCATCATACAACACTAATTGGTATATAAACAACATCTACTGACTTGGTCTGATAATGTAATATAAAGATTTTAACTGTTGTGTGTCAACCTTTCTTCTGTATGATTCCATCGGATTACATTATGAAACGTGTACCATATAAAATGATACATGTTTCTAACGTAATGCTGAAAATATTTATAATTGACATCACCCATCCTTTCGCATTTTAACATTTTTTCAAGGATAGGGCACTTTAAACGTTTCTTAAAAATATTTTCAACTGTTCAGTAATTAAAATCTTTATATTGCAATATCGGGAAATCGAAATTTTAGGGGGATTTTGGACCACCCTATTATAGGTATATTGAAAATGGACAAGAATGGGTAAATCTTAAAACACAATCCGATTAGTATTTAGAATCGACAATGGCAACCTACAAACGGACACATCGATGGACAAATTGTTTTAGAATGCAACTCTACGTGTATAGTGATGGACTCGGCGGGGCGTAGTGGAAGATGACGGGACGTATTGGTCAAATTTGAAGAGATGTGTGGATGATTTAGAAACTGCTGCGTTTGATGCCCAAAAATCAAGACGTAGCGATGGAAGGTTGTAATGGGAGTCCATTCTGAAATTATGGGCGAGAATGGGTAAAAGACTGGCGAGATAACTTGACTTACAGTTGAAAGTTATGAAAATTTGCTTTATCTCACAGCTGGGGACCAAAACGCCGCTAAAAGGAGGTACTTTGTACACGAAAACAATGTATCGACTGAAAGGTATTTCTGTGAAGCTTTGTACGGAACAAGTTTGAAGAAAAACGGTGAAGTGTGAGACTCACAATCCTTGATTTTCAAACACTGGGGTAGGTTTTAAATTCAAATTAACGGTTTTTCGGGACGGAGTGGTTTCGATACGTCCCGAAGAGATACTACCGCGTGATCATTGTAGAGAGGAAAATATTCAATATTGTATTAACTTGGTATATCCTATACTCATAAGCTGCAATAATGCTGGCAGTCCGATGTGAGAGAAGTAATTTTCTGTCTATCAATTTTCCCAATTCCCAGTTTGGAAAAGATGTTTATCACCGTGCCCTCAGTTAGTTCATTATTATATTGGTCTCAGTGTTTGTTCTGAGATGGGATGTGTATGAATTCTTCAATATTCTATCATTTTTCATTGACCCCATTGTATCTATTAAGCTTGGTATGATGTTTGACTCACAGCTGTATATTTGACTTACAGCTACATGTTCGACTACTCTACAGAGGAATTTGACTGGATTTAAATCACTAGGTATTGTTCACTTTTAGGATTCAAGATTTTCCTCTTTTCAAAAATGTTCGTTTGTTGTACGATACCCTGATCTACCATTTATGTTTGACTTACTGCTAGGTGTTTGACTATTCTACAGACTTATTTGACTCCACTTTTTTTTCAATTATTGAAACCACTTTTAGGATTTTCCTCTATTCCTGAAAATGTTCATTTCTTTTACCATACTCAGTTCTACCTAGATAAAGGGAGTACCTGTTTATCCTTAAAACATTCACTAATTACTCTTAGATAACATTATCAGTGGAAATTGGCAAAAGTCCTGTTCTCTTGAAAAATATATTACAGTGTCGTGCTTTAAACTGCAAAATAGAGTTGAAAAGAGTGGAATTAGCAAGGATTAAAGTAAACAGACATGAAGTAGAAACTCTAAATTGTATAGAAATGTAAAAAAAATCAAACACTTCATTACATTTTTAGAGAGAAATGGAGTAGAATCCTCATGGTTGGTAAATTGTTTAAACGAGGGAGGTTTATGTTTTGTTCATTGTACGTCGGTAATAGTAGTGCGTAATTTCATCTTGTGTTTTAAGGTATGTCCACATGAGGAAAATGTTTATAAAATTTTCTTAATTGTGATAATCATAATTTCTAATAATAGGTACATGTTTTCATATTTGTTTGTGGATATTGAAACATTATCATGGTAAAAAAATTGTTCAAAATCTTCCACTTAAAACGACATTTTTTTTTATTATATGTCACTACCAAAAGTGATGACATATTGTTATGGTCTCAATCTCAATTGTGATGGCAGTTTGTGTCCAGCATCTCGTGTCCGACATTTGGCATCTGTAACAAATGACAGGTGGTTACATTTTGTATGTTTAATGCCTTGTTTTCAATGTAACTCTTTTTGAGATTTTTACTAACTACCTCATTGTCTAACCATGTCTGATAGCAATGTTTTGTATGAATCATAAATACAATTAGATTTTAAGTGTACTATTGCTGTGTATTTTTTTTAACTCCAAGTAGACTACTTTACAATGTTCTTGATATAGAGGTGAATTTAAAGGCCGGCTCACAAGAATATTGGATTATAATAGAAAGTACATGTATTAGAATAATATTAATTCACAGGCTTCTATCAGTTCCATTCTAGAAAATACTTGTTAACAGTGATCTACCCAGGATTTTGTTCCGTTCATCCTAATTTTACTGGTTTTGGTCAAAAGTCTTCATATTTTTGACAGGACAAACAGACTTTCAACAGGTCGGCTCCGAGCTCAATATGTATTTTTCGATAGTGTGTAACTCCGGGTTGGACTAATGTTAGGGAGATAGAAAAAAATTGTTTCTGAAAGAATACAACAAATAAGTATTTAGTGTTATATCACATTTAAAAACAAACCATTTTCCTACAAATTTCAGCCACGGTAATATATAGAAATGTTAAATGTATGTTCAAAGTATATAATATTTAGCACCAACCCATTAGTGGGAACAGGTGTTACACAATACCAGAGTAATGATATATATAATATCCAATCAAGGTCAATCAGTCAATGTATATACTATAGTGGTCTATCATTATTACCTGGCTTCTCTCTCTAAAAAAATGCTCATTGATTGAATGGTGCAAGAAAAAAATTAAACCCTAAAGTAGTGTTGCACAGAACATAACATAATTGTATATGTTGCACGAAAAAATCCTCCATATAAAAAAAGTCCTGGGAGAGTTGAACATCTTCATTCATTTGGCTCCCATAGTTGCAGTATAGACCGAGTGCACAAAGTTGAACAGTTAAAAAATTATGTTATGGGATAGAGGGGGGGGGGGGGTGTTAAAACATCATAAAATTAACTTTATTTTTTACTGCCAAGTATCTACATTTGGACAGATCCCTAACTGTCAATTTCTTTGAAATATGTGTTTTGGATAACTGCCTTTATATCTTTTGAGCTCTTCTATTGTATTTTGCAAATCCCCCCTGCTTTCTGATAGCACTATATCCATGTATTGTTATTCCTTTATAAAGCCACTATCTATTAGGAAACCATTTAGCATAATCCAGTTAACTTAAATCACAATCCTTTTTTCACATCTGTGTACTATTTTTGATGAATTATAGAGGCTGGTAGCGCTCAGTTTGATAAAATATTTCTTTTTGTTTTAAGTCCCCATTCCTATGCCCCTTACTTCTTTTTTGAGAACTTAATGTTTAAAATACAAATAAATTCAGGTCTTGGCAATAAAAGGAAGTTTAAGCTTGCATATAAAATCGAACAGCCAACCTATATATATTTGAGTCTTTATCTCCAGTTAGTCTGATCCCATTTATAACACTTTCTGAACAAATATGATTAACTCTCATCCAGACTTCTAATTCAATTAACTGAAAGAGTGCATACTCAGAGAAAGCAGGCGGATTTACTTTTTATATTTAAAAGCATTTTATCAAAGGGGAATAAGGGAATTTTGCTGTTTTGCAAGCAATTGGGACTTGGCAGCAAAATTGGACTTTCAAACAATTTGTTGACATGCTTAAAATTGTGATCTTTAAAAGAATAAATCAACTTTTAAAGATTGACATTGTGTCAATGGGATTTAGCCTGACCTTTTTCAGAAAAGATAAAAATTCTTAGAAATTGAATAAAATGAAATAATAATGTAAATCAAAGTTCTTCTAGTAGAAAAGTATGCACAGAATTCAAATATGTCATAAAATAGAAGAAAATATAAGTCCTTAGTGTCAATATGCAAATCTCTTAAAATCTCATTAAAATGAGACTTCATGGAGATTTCAGGGCTATATAGCAAATGGTTAATTACGCCACTGCCTGTGAAGCTGGGCACTCGTAATTTTCCAAGCCTTACAATAACATGATATAACAACATTAAGGGCCTAGATTCTATAATTATAGCCGCTGATCAATTTCACTTTCCTTGTTTGTTTAATTCTCTATTTATTGCTGTATATTATTATCATGGCAACTAAATCAGTGAAATTTATTGGAGCTGCCAAGCGCGACATAAAAATAGGAGAATGTTCGGAATTAATGAATCTTGGTACAAAGATATTCTGAAGGACTAAAACACATGCCATTTAATCTAGATATAAGAAATATGTGGATATTTCAAATATAAAATGTAACATCAGATGAAATAGTTTTTGATTCTTTTTATACCCTTGCCTATATAACTGATTCTCTGGGAACTTGCTTGTGAATTTATGACCTGCTGAACTGTGTGAGTTGAATATATAAATATAAATGATGCAAGGACAGGTAAATGACTACCTAACACCAGAGGTGGGCAAGAGCGCATTTGAAATACGGTGAAATCTTTATATACCACCTTAATAACACCTTTTTAATCAAACACCTCATGTACATGTACTTTTACTTCCATGTAAAATAAACTTTAAAATGTGAACACCTGCTAGTTCAAACACATAGTCGGTCCCAGTGGCATTCGGATTAGACGGTTTTTACTATATTTATTTTAACTGATTAATATATGTTTAAGAAATGTTTATGCTTTCAGGGAGAAAAACAGGGTTCCAATGGAAGTACTCAGGAAGAGAGAGATAAAATGGTTAGACATGTTCGAGAATTGGGAGAAATGGATGAATAAAAAGTTTAAAAAGGTAAAAACAAATTAGTCTTGTTTCAAGACCCATGGACCCCCCTCCCTTTATCTACTTCAACCTGTTGTTGAAGTTGGGGTTTAGTGTCTTGATGCAAGACTAAACACTTACTATTAAGCAAGGGAATCAATATGATAAAGAAAGAATGAACATCTACAAATGGAGAAATAGATGGGAATAGATGTTTGACTGAACTAATGAATGAACTATCAAACTTAATATCAGACAAGATTTATCAAGGGAATTCCTTTAGTGAACATTAAACAAATTGTATTAATGCTTCTCTCTATTACTCATCATCAACATTCCCCAAAATGTGAATATCTATGACAAGTTTATCATAAAAAATTTAATTGATCATTTCAGGTGAAGGAACGATGTAGAAAAGGCATTCCACCAGCAATGAGAGCCAGGGCTTGGCAGTATCTTTGCGGCAGTAAATATTTAGCAGAAAATAACAGGGGAAAATTTGATGTAAGTTTTTTATATTATTAGAAAATATGAGATAAAATAAGAATAACATGCAAATTCATTCTCAGTTTTGTATCTAATGCATCAGCAATTTCCTAGGCACTTAATGTACAACAGGTTTATTATCCGTTCAAATTGCACCGGGAATCTGAATGCATAAATGTTCAAACTTTCAGTTCTTGGCATCCAAAACAAGAATTGTTAATTTGTACCAGGACTGTAGGCAAATGATAGATATTGATATTTTCGAAATTATCATTCTTTTATGTGTAAATGATTAAAGTGAAAATAGTGTTTCTCATTCTTGTATGAATATGTTATTAATAACACACTTATAAGTGCCACTGCTGTAATAGAGGACAGGGAGGGAATGTCGTCCATTTACGTCGTCCATGTCGACAATTACCTACATTGACAACATTGCCTCCCTGTTCTCTAGTGATTGTCAAATAAATAATAAGTTAAGTAAATATTACTCTGTTTTTCAGTTTTATATAAGTGCATCTGGTGACGCTAAAGCAGTGGATGACATCACAAAAGACCTTCATCGGCAATTTCCATTTCATGAAATGTTCATGGCCAGAGAAGGGCATGGGTGAGTTGGCGCGAACGCATAACGAAGAGGGGATCAAGAAATGAGTGTTATGACATGCAATGAAAATATGGGGGCATAAGGAGATACAGGGAAGACTAGGGAAATGTTGGGGATGGGATTGAGCAGAGAAGCTAGGGCTCTCCATATCTTCTTCACCAACACAATGTAGATAGGGAGGGGGGTTCAAGGTCTTGAAGCAATACTATGGCTGACCAACCAATCAGCAGACTTAGGTATGGTGTCTAAAATTCATGAAAAAAGTTGTGGTTTAAATCCCCTCTCACCACTCTCACCCTACATAACTGTATTTTCTAATAAAAATAGTTAAAATATTGAAATGTCATATTAACAGTTTTACAAAGGATTTTACTTTTATTTTGTATTTGATATTTCACCCATTCAGTCAAGAATGTTTCATTTTCTTCTTATATTTAGAGGTTATGTTACTATCGTAACCTATGATGATGTAGACTGGTCAGAGAGTACCGTTTTCTTATAGAATTGACAAACAAATGATTGAAATGAGTTTAGAAAAATTGCTCGCGCAGTTTTATCTTCGATTGATTGGTTATGACGTCAGCGCCTTGACCAATCAGAAAGTTAGCAGGCGCTGGCTTTTCAAAACTTATATTGGCTCGCTGTCTTGTGTACACTTTGCACTATACATCATCATAGGTATGTTATAAATAGTTTTATTGAATCATTGGTTGCATATGATACATTGTTGGTTTTATTTTGCAGGCAAGAAGATTTATTCCGAGTCCTGAAAGCTTACACAGTTCACAACCCACGGGACGGTTACTGTCAGGCCCAGGCCCCCATAGCAGCCATCTTATTAATGCATATGCCTGCTGAACAAGCATTCTGGTGTCTCGTTTCTATATGTGAAAAGTATTTACCTGGTTACTATAGTCAAGGCCTCGTAAGTAATTGTCAATTTTAAAGGTGTCTCGAAAATGATGGCAAAAACATTCTGTTCCATTTTGACATCATTTTAGCATTCAGATAACTTATGAGCAAAAAAACATGTTGGTGTCATTTTGGTACCAAAATGACCCAGAAGCGCTGAAATGACAACACTGATTTTTTGCAAAAAATGACACCTTTGTATTTGTGATTTCAAGCTGCTTGCAATTTATTTTAAGCACCAATTAAAACCAATATTTCTTAATGTTTTGGAACCACAATTTGGCACGAAGATCAGAAATCAGACATGGAAATGATTCCATTTAGATTGCACTTATTTGCTTTTGTCTAAATTCAGTATCATTTTGGCACTAAAAGCAGGCACGAAACAGTTCAAGAATTATATTTGAAGATTACAGTTATAGACTGTTTTCTCTTATCTATTTATTAGGAAGCAGTACAGGTAGATGGCGATGTCCTATTTGGACTGTTAAAGAAATCATCCCCAGCAATATACAAACATTTAGTAAGTTATTCATTCCAGTTTCATAATTTAAACAACTAACAGGTCATTCAATAAATACATGTATGTGGGAAAAACCTCTCATTTCAGTTTTTTTGTACTTCTTCATGAAATTTCAAATTGGAATTTTGGACATGATATATTACATATACTGTAGAAGTGGAAACTTTAACGACGTGGAAACTTTGGCGAAATTTAGCGTTGAAGGAGAGACGCCAAAATAAAAATTCGTAGAAAAATATGAAAAAATATCGGTGGGCGATAATGCCGTGAAGAATACAGATCGACATCCAGATGCTGAATTTCTTTTCGAATACATAAATAATACATACCTCAGTGTTTCCTCATCGATTTACAATCATAATTAATACCTATTTTGTTTTGCAATCATTTTTTGTTGCCCTAAATGATGAAAACATTACAGAAATAATTTTTCGATTTTTCGATCACAAATTCTGTTATTTGATTGGATATCTACTGTCATGTGACAATTTATCACTAACATGAATGACACGATTATTTTATGAGGATATACTAGTAACCTAATAATAAGCTTATGAGCTCGCCCAAGTAATTCTCCATTTTCTTGATTGCTGGTCCGGGAAAGTTTAATTCGGCGATAGAGTTTTAGGGACCATCTCGCTAAAGTTTTGTTTCGCTAAGGTTTCCACTTCTAATTGGACCCACAGTAAGAATAAAGTATGTTTCTGTGGTTGCGTTATATGAATAGTCTATAAAATTGTTTACCAGATTTTTGTCACAATGTCAATATGTTGAAAAAAGAAGCTGTCTCAATTAGAAAAGTGTGTCTAAAACACTAGTAGACTAGTATACTGCATGGGCCAACAAATTGTTCTAAAACTTTTTCCAGAGGGTCAAACTCATTAGAAATGTACCAAGGACACTAATCGTGAATTTCTTGAATTAACATCTGAAATGCAAAAATGTGGGAAAGTAATTAAAAAGTAGATTTACCACACACCAACAGTGTGTCATTGTGAGCATTCTATTTGTAGAAAAAGCAGAAGATAGACCCTATACTATATATGACAGAATGGTTCATGTGTGTGTACACAAGGACTTTGCCATGGACTGCTGTGCTCAGAGTATGGGACATGTTCTTCTGTGAAGGTATGGCATATGGATGAGTTTTTATTTCATCAGGGGCCCAAAGGCTGCTCTACTTTATCAGGGCCACAAAGCTTTTGATATTTTATCAGGAGCCTGTTTCTCTATATCAGGGGCTCAATTTTTCTAATATTTTATTATGGATTTATAGGTTTGCTATTTTAAGTATATTTACCATGCTCAATTTTTCCAAGAGTGCATGCAAGATAGCAATGTTGCTCAAATGTAATAAACCTCAGGATGACAGCGTTGCTTAATTTTGGTGTTCTCAATATTTCCAGTTGCAAGATAGCATAATTCATAGCTCAAATATAAACCAAATGATGACAATGTTACTTAATTGTGGTGTTCTCAATATTTTCAGGTGTAAAGATCATGTTCAAGATTGCACTGGTTCTATTTAAACATACGCTGACCCAGGCGGACTTGAAAGATTGCCCAACGTTATACGAAACCATGGAAAAAATACGAAATATTCCAAGTCATGTTATGGAGGATGATTTTTTAGTTGCCGAGGTATACTATAGTATAATCCTTCAATTATTTGAAGGATTTATCTAGAATATTTTGATAACCCCCTTGAATACAACCCCATGTACATTGCTGCTGGGGACTGCCCCTGCTAGGTTAAGTCCGTGTTGTAGGTTTGTGAAGTAAATAATGGATATTCAATGGTTTTTACTATCACACTTTTTCAATGCAAAGAGCTATATTGATGAAATGGAATATGAAATAAACAAAAAGTGAAATATTTATTAGTTTATGTCTTGTTATACGAGACAATATAACATGTTTTTCCAATTGCAGTTAGTAACTCTAAAAGTAACAGAACGTGATATGGAAAAAGAGCACCAGTTTCAAGTGGCTCGGCGGAAAGCATTAAAAGATGGCGATAAAGGGACTAAATCGAAAAAAAAGAAAAAGACACATGCAAAGTCCCCAAGCCCAGATAGCTGATATATCCCATAATGCATTTCGGGGCCATGTGAATCAATATTGACCAACCGGATTTTAGGGTTTTGTTCATGTGACAGAAATGTAATATGATCAAAAGAGAGTTGGTGCCCATAATAAATTTTGGATATTTATAATAATATACACAATCTTCCGATTGGATGTTCCGGGTTGGTGACACAAATGTTATACTGCATCGTATTCGTATCGATCAAAGGAATCATAGTAGTATAATACAACAGTGTTGACCAATCAGTAGTTACTTCATGTTACATACAGGAGTATTGATCAACTGTGTAGTCATGGTGGATGGTGTCCAGACATGAATTCATAATGTACCAGGCCCGTAGCCAGGGGGGTTCGATGGGTTCGAGTGAACCCTCCCCTGGCCAAAAATTCTTTCAAATTCATGCAGTTTTCACCATTTTGAGCACTTTTTAGGTGATTTTGGCCATTATTGCGCAAAAATTGTCAAAAGTGAACCCCGCTGATTTTTTTCAAAAAGTGAACCCCCTTGGCAAATCCTGGCTACGGGCCTGTGTACTATCATAACAACATACAGTCATATTGAATGGTGTACAGTATGTAAGTGGCATATAAGTTTTTTGGTTTCTTATAAAAATACTGAAATAACATATAAATATAGCAACAGCATACTTCTATCCATAACATTTGAGCAACATACAGTTAATCTTAACCAGTTTAAGAACAGTGTTACTTATATGAGTGATATGCAAACTGATAAATTAATCTTACCAATCATACAGGCCATCCTTACAAAAAGGATATTTCGTTTTATTACATGCTTCTTTCTCGAAGAAATCAAGCCCGATGTGAACAATGACCAATTGAATGACATTCATGTACAGGGTGTCCAAGAATCAAAATAACCAGTGCTGTATATCTAAGTCTTGCTTCAAGCCTCTCTCCACCTGTCCTCCTGATTCATCTCCTTCTCCACTGAGGTTTGTTGGAGGTGGGATCATAAATGCTTGAAGCAAGACTGCTGTTCTAATTTTAGAAGTGTCAATGTCAAAGTAAGATAACATCTACAAGATATAGCTCTATCTTGTATGATTTTACTGTTAAACCTGTAAAGTGGAACAAATTTAGGGGTACCAAAGGTATTTACTGTAATTTTGCTGTAGAAAATATCAAAATGTTCTAAGATTAGTATTTGCCTGGACTTAATTGACACCATTTACTTATACATGTACAAGTATGAACATAGTATATGTAGTCATCATGAAATATATATGTAATCTAAAAGAAAGTATAGTACCAGATTTTCTCAAATAAAGCCCTGGGCTCTTGAATGAATGTAAGGCCTATAATTTATGTTTTCTTTATATCTTATTCTGAGACTTCTTTGAATAAAAAGAAGTGTGAACTTTTGAAAACTAACTGATTACAAAATAGCAATGGAACATTAAACAGCTTCAAAATGCATCCCCAAAAGTGAGATATTTTTAGAAGTTTTCACGCTAGCAGACTGAAAAATGTAAACATCCCCAGTTTGGCTGTTATTTTGAAAGAACTGTCAACTGCAACTGGCCCAAGTTAGCAGTATTTTGAGAAAATCTGGTGCATACATGTGTATGTAGAGTAGGGCTACATATTCTTTATAATTGTCAAACTGTTCGTTACTAAAAAGTACATAATGTAAATATTCAATTTTTATTGCCACGTGTACATAATATGTATTTATTTCATTGTTTTATATGTTTATTTGTACAGTACATTGTCATATCAGGCCACCCTGTACCTGTATAGTATAAATGGTGCATCGGGTGCATGCAGAAGATTGGTGCATGGTGCAATGTGAGGCCAGAGTAATTAGATTTTACGTTTAGTGTTGTTTCTTTTTGTGAACAGATAAGGGATGATTAAGCCTGTGCTCAAACCCTTCTATCTCTTTTACAAATAAAATAAAAAAAGTTATTTTTCATTTATGGCCAGAAATATTATCTCTGAAGTTCTGTCATAAAAAGGACAGTTCTTTTAAATTTATTAGAGATAATATGCTAAACATTCTATTTATTTATCTTAGCCTAATTACAAAGACATTCCTGAAATACAAAATGTCGTTAAACATATTGCTTTTTTGTAATCCTGGATACAAATTATTGAAATTCATTAGAGATGTACTTGCTCAAAGTCAACATTTACGTGAGATGTAGACAGTAAAACCTATCTAATCCGTTCACTAGGACATGTTCAAAGTAGAGGTGTGTTTGGATATACAGGTTTTACTGTAATTTCAGTTCTAAAAATCTGTTCAAAATTTAAAGTCATTTTAAGCCATTTTGTGTCTCCATTTACTAGTATATTATAATAAATAGTTCACAATATTATATACTAGTATATAAAGGGAATTCACAAAAATCTGCCAAATTATTTAGGAGTCAGAAAGTAGCGAATATGCCAAGTAACAAATTAGTCTAGAAAGATACAGTATACAGTTCACAGATGTTAGGCTGTGAAATTGACCTATTCACTTTTAGAGATTTTGTACTGGATCAGAGGTGCGACAAGCAACGTTTTTATTTTTTTCAATTTAATTTGTAGAAAATATCATGTTACTCTCAGTAAAAATATGTTCAATTCTAGCATGTCTAGAGTGTATGATTGTGTAGAGGTGTTTGCTCTTCTTGCCGAAAAAATATAAGTTTCTTCATTTCTCGAAAGATGAAATAAAGATGGTGCTCCTCTACCATTATATGCATGTATTTCAGTTGTAAAGGTGCTCTGAAGCAAAAGTGATGATTGATGTATTAAGACTTCGCCTTGTATTTGTTTACCAATAGGTGAGGCAATTTAAATAGGCGAGGCAAATTCAAAGAATGAGTTTAACTCTTAACACAATTAGATTCAATTTTCAGAGCTAGTATAAAATGTATCCCCTTATAATTTCCACAAGGCTTTGCCTGCCTCATATTTGGTTACATCTCTGAGTTCTCGAAAAGTAGTCAAGGTAAACATTCAGTAACTGTTCTGATAAAGAAAGAGGTTCTCAACCATCATCAATTTTTTGTACGAGGGCCTTATAAAATGGTTGTCTGATCATCCTAGTCATTCCTTTTTTCTTGCCTTTTTATACATTGACAGTTATTTTCTTTTTGTATTTTTACAAATTTAGAGAAAAAGGGAATGCCATGTCACCAGGTTTCATTTTGAAAAGGAATTCTGCTAAACATTCAATTAATCTGTAGTGGCCTTAACAGATTACTTGAATATGTAAATTAATTGTCTGTGTCATAAAGGTCAATGTTGCATTATACGTTATTGAACATCCCTCGTATCAAAAATATATGTACATTTCAGATAATATTCTAAAATGTGTATAATAATACAATGGTACAATTGATACAAATGTAAGTACATTGTACATTGACATTTTCAAGTATTCCATAATTAACAAATATGTACATTTTAGTTGATGGGTATGTATGTGTATATACTTTATAATTATGTACAGGACATTGTCGTTGAAACTGTCTGGATGATATGTTTATATATAATTGTGCAATTTCACATAATGAAACTGAATAAATGAAAAATAGAAGATTTACATGTATATGATGTTTTTATATACTGTAGTTAGGGGAACTGGGGGTATCATGGACATGTATCACTCGTAAAAAGGACAATGAGATGCCAAAACTTATTTTCAAAGAATATATGATGAATGTCATCCTCAAGGCTATAAATTTCCTTTTCAAATTATGATATAAAAATACAAACATCTTACAATGTCTTATGGTTCATTAATTCTTCTTTTATTCTTAAACAATTCTAATATGCACAGTTTTACAGAACATAACATTCTGCTTGGCATACAACTGAAGGGTTTGTCACATAAATTATTGTTGCACTATGTAATATTCATTCACATGCATAAAATAATAAAAATTTTGGCACAATGTCTGTCAAGTCAGTCAAAATAAACATTCAAATTTTTCACATACATTTATCCACATAAGTAACTAATGAAACCAACATACCACTAGAAATCTAGGCAGGTGGTTTTTAAAAAAAATTGAATTGAAAAATTCACATTGAGAGGTGTTCAGATTAACAGATTTTACTGTCCATAGTTGAAGAAGGTCAAGTAATAATTCTTATTTAGTGATGTGTATTCATGGAGGACTAGTTTGCTCCCGTCATCCCTTAATGCTATTTTCAAAGTAAGGTGCAACGGAGACGTCTAAATGATTTATCTATTTATCAGACTTATTCATTTAGATACTTCCTAGTTGACATTTGGTGAGGTTACAAGATCATATATCATGATAGAAGAGTTGAAGTGAAAACACCTATGACATCGTCACAGCATTAAAGCAAGCGGGCGCAGCACCCACTTGAAAATCATGAAAAATTGGCATATTTTTACCAATTTTGGTCAGAAGTGTGAATTTTGCACCCACTTGAGAAAAAATCCTGTGGAGAAGACTGCATTGAATATTGATCTTCAGAGCATAGATTCGGGTGTAATATATTTCTACGATTTCTTATTTGGAGATATCTTCAATCGTTTCATATTAGTTGCAAAATGTTTTGGTAGGAGACATTTGATGAAAATGTTTTTTCCTCCCAGAAAGTGCGGCAAGACGACAGATGTGGCATGTAGATGTAAAGCAAGATGGCGGACCTTTGCTTGACGTATTCCGAGACTTTGTAATGTTTCTCCATAAAGACGCTGAAAAAAAATTAAGAAAAAGAGGTGTATGATGCCTCAATATTTCATGGATATACATACTGGACAGTAATTTTGTAATAAATAACAACTAGACATGCAGTGACAAATAACACTCAAAATCCAAAATGGCCACCTTGGAATTACCCAGCATGGCCAAAACCCAAGCAGCTCTTGGCACTAGTCTGCTCTTGCATCTTTTAAGATTTTAAGTTAAATGAATGAACAATTTTCTTCCCATATTGATAAAAATAATAATAAGTAATATAAAGTCCAGCAACTGGATAAACAAATAAAAGTTCATGTACATCTTTCAAATTTTCACTTAAAGGGTGACGCATATCGTTTAGCAAATCGAACGCTCGTTTCTGGTGTTGCTCACCGTTTAGTATAAAAGGCCCGATCCCGGAATAATACTCAAGGGTTCACAGGTTTGAGGTCGTTGTGTCAACACCTCTAACTGTTATATAGCATAAGTATATTATAGATCGTCACACATTTATAAAAGGGTGATTTTTATTTTGACAAATCAATTCCACATTTATGGGCGAAGTTTCAGGATCATCTATTTGTGTATAATAAGGAAAAATTGGCATCTAAATTTCCCCATAACGTAATAGCACACAGCTTGGCATATGAAATATCCTACAAATGAAACAAAGCAAGACAAACCGGTTTCTAATGCAAGGATTTATATTGGCTGTTGTACATGTATTCTTTGAACGCAATCACTCTTTGGATAACGTTTTCAAAATCATTATAAACGGATTACTTTATCTCAAAGACAATTTCAATAAACTGGATTTTACAGAACTCCCCTTATTTCTTAAAAATGGACTGATCCAGTTGGTTCGCCTAGAGCCGCCATATTGTTTTTATACGGGATGCTAATCGGAACCCTTTAAAATCATGTATTATGAAAAATAAATAAAATAAACAAAAAATAAAGCATTGTAAATAACATCATACCTGAGGGGCTATTCTTGATATATGCGAGTACCTATGGTCACCTAATATGGGTGTGTTCAAACCAAACGCCATGTGACATCTTATTTGGTGGAGAACATCTATAATCAAAGAAATTATGGGATGTAAATGGAACACATGGATAAAGTGATCACCAAATATGGGCATATTGCAATTAAAACAGTTTTTAATTGAATAAAAACCTTATTGGGTAAAAACGCCATTTTGTCACAAAAATGTGGAATATAGTTTCCATGCTAAATAAAAAAAAGATTAACAGCAGTTTGACGTAGCCACTATGAAATATTGATTTGCTCACCTGTTACTGGCTGGCACTCCACTAATGCAGATTCTTTGTTGCTATCTAAAACTGCGTATCTTGTCACGGCACGATGGATCTCATTCCGACTTCTTTTGACCAATGGAATCGTCTGCTCTGTTCGTTCAGGCTGAAGTGCCATCTATAATTATGAATAATGATAAAATCAATATCTAAAATTAAAGTGGAAGTTGACATTTAGCTAATCTGTTATCATTACAAAAGCTGACATCACCAATGTATAAAAGCTGACATCTATCTGTACTCATCCTCTCACAAAATCTTTTACTAACCTGACATAAAAACACAAAATGCAAAACCTATTTTCGTGTCACCATGTATTTAATGATCATATATTTAACCATACAAGTAGATTTCATACTTACCCTATAAGCTCCATCTATTTCTACTTTTTTCATAGGGATATCAATAACACCTGAAACATAGGGAACACCCTTTCAACTTTTCTGAAGTTTAAAGTACATACAAGGGTGAATATAGATCCAAGGTGTGTATTGTGATTTTCACACATCGTCCTGTTGTCCATATAATTAAAGCTATAAATTGGCAGGTACATTCTAAAATTTTCTTGAAGAGCCATGTTCGCCATTGTTTGGTATTTTCTACATTTTTTAAATATCTTAATAAGATGGGCTACAGGAGATATATTACGTATGGAGAGAAAGTGAAAAGGGTTTGGTAATTTGCCTCAAAAAGTCTTAGAATAATTTATAGTAATTTTTCTTGAGATACCAGGTTATGCGAAACTGAACATGTAGTTTCTATATAATAAATGTAGTTCTAATTTCTAACTAACTGAACTCCATGCTAATTTTTCTCTTTTTTAACTCCATTTTTCATTTCAATTGTCTTTTACCTTCTAAGGGTGATGGTATACCCTTTGTCAGCAGCCAATACTTGCGCACAATTTCTCCACTTTGCTTTAACCCCTTCAAGTAGGTCAATGCTTCATGATTCCTGAAACCAAGACAAATAACACTGAAACAACAATTAGAATTTTTCTCTTTTTTCTCAGTTCTTCACAACGTGCACATATTTTTCATGATATCTAATTTTCAAGGACAGTATGTGCCAACTAGTTGAAAAGAAAGTGCAAGTCTAAATTCTGAAAATAGGCGCAGCTCTAATAAATGATAAGTAACCGAAAATCAGCAGCTTTTTGGAAGCCCATGCTGAAATCAATCAACAAATAACACACAATCTTTAACTGGCTATGAATAAAACTGTTGCTCAAACTTACTTTGTTAATATAATTATTCCAGTAACAGTTGTATCCTGGGAATGGACTATTTGCAGAGATGATTTGCTTGATTTCATATGGCATAAACGGGACAGCTCAGGAAGCGCCTTTTCCACATTTGGACCTTGGCTATTACCTAGGAGTAAAATTCAATAACACGTCATGAATATCATGAAAGTTGAGGTTATTAGTTTATAAAGCAAGCAAGTTGTTCTACAGTATCAGTTATGTAGGCTAGCATTTGAAACATAATATTGACCATTTTATCTTAAAATTTGTAACTTGCGATAATGGACTTATGGATAATGGACGAAAAGAACTCAACTTAAATTGTGTGACATTTAATTTTAAAATGAATACATCCCTGCGCAAACTTACAGCAGTAGTAATATTTACAAGGTATTAGCATGAAAAATGTAACCACCTGCCATTTGTTACAGATGCTAAATGCCAAACACTGACTGCCAAACACCAACCATTGATCACCAACCACCAAATGCCCAACACCATCCACAAAAATAGTTGGAGACTACAAAGTGGTGACATAATAAACTCACCTTTACAGGATAATCCATATGGCTTGTCGATCACAAGTAAATTATCTGAAAAATAAAGGATTTTTGTGAAATATATAATTGTGTTTATTCAGTGGAAGGAATTAGAAAAGATAGCTCAAAATGTTGGAAGTCATTTGCTTTAAAATTGAACTCAATGAAATCGAGTTTGACTTTCAATGAAATGGACAACAGGCTAAATGAATTTAACTAATGGGAAAAATTAGTGGATATTAAAACTTTAGCACGGAAGCAGTTCCAATTTCCTTAAAACAACGGGAGAAGTTCATATCATGACTAAATCACCTGTTGCATATTCCAATTTAAACCACAGTTTGCTATGTAGCTCATTAATAAATTGAATTGCAATTTCATTGGCAGTTTTGTGAATGATGGTCCATAATTATTTCATTTTAGTTTAAAGCCCCAGTGCATTTTTTAACCAATTGGGAAGACTCACCATCTTGATACAGTATGTTTTTATGTAGCAAGGCAGCGATCATTGCTGATGGTGTATTACTGAAGTCAACCACTTGGTTAGTCAGTAATCTGAAACCTTTGCTGTCTACAGGCCCAGAGAATTTAGCCTTAGGCCCTAAAAGATAAGTGTAGTTATTTTTTATTTCAATTTCGTTTCAATATTTTTCAATATTTATATTCTTTGTGTCACCCTGTACATATAACAATCAATTAGTTTTATAAGATAAGATATAAGATACAAGTCTTGTAGGCTTGTGTAGCCTTTTGCTTTTATGACATATACATCCACTTCATTTTTTGAATACAGTACAGTTTTATGAACATATATTTCAAATTTTAAAAATATGAAACATACACGTATCATTAAATATTGGTATTTTCAATTGCAAAAATGATCTTACAATTAAATTTTTTTTATCACCATTTTTATTCAGTTACTTGACCCACCTTCTCTTGTTCCAATTTCATTCTCGACTTCTTCTTTTAGTCTCTTTGCCTCAATGCTACGCTGATTCTTCAACTCCCTTCGTATTTTCAAAGCTTCTTCAAAAGCGTTGGATTTTTGATCATGTTGTATCACCTGTTCTTGGTTTTTGGGCTTCACCTCAATGGAGTTATCAATAAAAATGTTTTCTTCGCCAGATTCAACTTGTGTTGCGACATCACTACGACGGTCATTTTGTTTTGTTTTTAATGACTTATTCTTAGTTTTCATAGCTGAACCAACATCTGTTTTATCAAGTGATTCCTGTTTATTGTTATCTTTCTCATGTACTGCATTCTCTCTTTCTTTGACAACATTTAGTCCATCATTCCGTATGTATTCATGCTTCATAGTTTCAAGGTCATATGCATTCCCCTCATTTAATACATTTTTATCTGGCAGTAAAAGCTCATCAAAATAATTTAAATTGCCTTGTTCTTTCTCACCTGCACAGTTTTCAGCTTTTGGAGTTTGAATTTTATGATCAGGAGTTAATTTTTCCGATTGTTCCAACCCTTCAGGGATCAGTAACTGATCAAAATAGTTAGACTGTTCTTTGTCAACAGCGCTCATTGTGGGCATTTCTTTAGCTTTAGAATTTGGATCAGTATTTACATCAAAATAGTTCAATGCATGATCATCCTTTGATTGATCAATAGTACTCGGTTTAATCGCATTATTATCATGTGTCCTTTGACTAGGTATTTCACTGGTTTGCGATAGCCTTGTTGTTTCACCCTGGCTTCCTTTTGAACCAGTTGTTATTTCTGCCTTAGACCCAATCAATTGATTGGGTGATTTAGACTGACTGGCATGTTCTTCAAACTCAGTCAGTTCACGAGTGTTCCAAAAGTCATTGCGCAAGACATCTTTCTCGTAGTTTTGAATACCATAAAAATCCTTGGAAGACGTCTGATCTATATAGCCAGACAAATGTTCATGTTTTGTTTCATCATGACGTTTAGTTTTTGGTTTATTATTCGAATCCATACGAATGACACCAAATGGTGCGAAAACTACCTTTTCAGACTCTTCTGAATTTTCTTTTAGATTATACTTCTCAGTTAGAGCTACGATTGATTTCTTGCGTCGTCCTCTCTTGCTTGCTTTATTATTCTTTTTCACATCTGATTTGAAATTTTCAGATTTTTTTTCAACTTCAACATTGTTCGACTCAGAGTGTTCAATGAACTCAACTTTGCCATCATTGCATGTATTATAACAGTTTACAATTTGTTCTGTGTGTTTGATCCTCCCAAAGAGATGATTTTTGTATAAAATAGGAGAATTATAGAAAATTCTTGAAGAAACACGACCAAACATAGGCGCTGACATCTTGGATTTTGGAGCATTTCGTTTTTCGATTCCACAAGTAACATATCAATTTTCTGATAAATCTGGGATTTAAATATTCTCGCATGTGATTTCATACTATAAAACAAAAGAGTGATGTCCAGTAGAAGGTATATTTACCTCCATAATGACGAGAAAATAAAGAAACCTTTCCAGATTTCGCTGTAGCGAACTAAAACTAAATCATCTGTTCTTGGTGAGGAGAAATTTGAATAGACCTGTCAAAAGTTCAAAACTTATTTCAGTATTTCAATTTGATAAGCGAAGTATTTATTCTTGGGCGTATGGTATTTTGTGCACAAATTAATGAGGTTTTATTATTGAGTAAACTTGGACTTGGAAATCTAATGAACCTGTATTTGATGTTGCAGAACTTTTTCATTCAAAATCAAATTCCTGCAATATCAATCAAATCAATCACTGAATAAAATCAGAAGCTGAGGATAGGTAGCCAAGCAAGCAACCAAGGGAATCAATGTCAGCCAATCAATGCCAGCCAATAAATCAACAAAGAAAGATTACAGCCACAACGTATCATTGTAGGGCGGCCCAACAATCCTGTTCCCGACCTGTCTGTCTGAAACTTCAGCTTTCTGGAGCCAGGGCCATCCAATCTGATGAGAATAGCATTCACACCTGACCATTAATCTAGACGTGAAGATGTGCCTCCCATTCCTGTGTCTAAATGTGATATCTATACTCCCATATGTATGGTTGCTCACTGTGCCCATATATGGATCATTCTGTGGTACAGAAGTTGTCCTAAAGATGTCACTACTGATGGCTGTACATGCTATTGTTGGTGGAATGATTCCAAAGGTCCTTGTAAGTAAAAAAATTATCATTATATTTTTATCTATATCTGATAAAGTATTTATCCATTCAAAGGTTTGCATGAGACCCCCTCACAGGGAGAGGGTAGGGACTTTTAGACACAGACATGACATTTTCTCTCATTGTTAAATCAAAATCCCCACCCCTTCCCATGTGAGGAGTGTTTCACACAAAGCTTTGAATGGTACATTAAAAGAGAAACATGATAGATGCATTCAAAATGGTGTGTTAAACACTTCTGACATGAACACGCCTCAAGTGGTGACATGTTGTTATAGTCTCCACATTTCGTGGCGGCAGTTGGTGTTTGGTGGTTGGTGTTCAGCATCTGTAACAAATGACAGGTAGTGCATGTTTATGTCACATGGCGTTTAGTTTTTAGTCCCTGAATTGCTTCGACAAACAATCATTTTCTTATTTTGTTCCTTATTTTCAGGGTTCATTGATTCCATATATCCAGCTTATCCTCCTTGGAGGGTTAATGTCTTTGCCTATATCTCTGACACCCTACCCACTGGTGTGGATCTATGATAAAGTATTGTGGTTGTCAAACCCTGCATGGATGGCGATAGAAGCATACCAGGTGGTTGCCATGATAACAATAATTAGTCAGAATCTAGTAGACCAAATAGATGATCATTCTTTTCTCATTAAGGTAAGTTCACCAAAAAACACATTATTTTGTGATCAATAAAGTTAAGAGATCTTTTGTATATGAACATTGTGGTGCTCTGGGAGTTCGCTCTTCCCTTCATTGTATTGACTTGCACTATTCAGTTAAAATATGTAAAGAAAATAGCTGTAATAATAAATGAATAGAAACATTTCTATTTTCTACCCACTTGAAACTGAGAAAAATCATAAAAATTGTCATATTTTGATCAATTTGGGTCAGAATTTAGAAAATGAGAATTTAGCACATCTACTAAAATTTGGGAAGAACACTGCAATCTTTAAAATATTAGGCCCTTAATTATGGGTTATACATGTTTTGCTTTCAGAGTACAATACTAGGTCTGTCCGGATTGTGCTATAGTACAACATTCTACTTAGGTTGGGGCCTGTACCAGTCAGATGTTGCTGGAATTCAATGGTAAGTTCATGAGATTTTCTTTACACGCGGCCAAAATATTTAAATGTGTGATGGGTATCAGGCCTGATGTCGTCAGCTTTTTGGAGTTTATATTGTAAGAGTCTACAACTTTTTTGTAGACAGTGTTTGGCAGTTGATGTTTGGCTCTCAGTGTTTGGCATCTGTAACAAATGGCAAGTGGTGATATTTTGCATGTAAATGACTTGTTACAAAATTCCAAAGGAGTTCAATTTTGACAATTTTTGTCCAAAATAGCTTGAAAGTGCTCAAAATGGTAAAAACTGCTTGATTTTGAATGAATTTATGGCCAGAGGGGGATGCTTGGTTGAACTCTCCAAACCACCCTGTACAGGCCACTTTTCTAGTTCGTTTTTCATTTGAAATTGTGATATTAATGTTGCTACAATTTTGTCAGTTTAGGAACTTAAATAACAACAAGACTTGGTGTATATTCAGGGGCGGATCCAGGAACCAACAAGGGGGGGGGCCCAAATTTCAGGTCAGAGAAAAAACGTCCGCGCTTGCGCGGAAAAAAATTTTGGGCCCCTAAAATCCAAAAGTGGGCCCAAATTTTGAAATTTTGAGGCCCATTTTCTTCAAAATTTGGCCTGAAATTAACAAATAAGGCCTTAAAAGGCCCAGTAATGACCAAAAAGGCCCACTTTTTGGGGCCTGAAGGCCTTGTTTGGCCCAACAATTTTTTTGGGCCCAATTTTTTTTTTCTGGGCCCACCCAAGGGGGGGGGGCCCGGGCCCCTGGGCCCCCCCCCCCTAATCCGCCAGTGATATTAGAACATATTTACAATTTATTATTTACAATTTATACATACATACATATTTTATACATTTTAATACACTTGAGCAAAACACACATTTAGAAATATACAGAGTGAATAATTGACTGTTTAATGACTGTCTCTACTTTCTCTAGCATCAGCCCTTGAAAGCGCTACATATTTCAGCACAGCTCCAGAATTGGTGCAAGGCATATAACTCCACTTGACATTAGCCATCTCATTGTTGATAAGTTAATTGTGTTTAAAATGAAGTAAAACCTGAGTCATCCTTTGTTTTCTGCTGGGAATCTTTGTCTTGGTTGTCCAACTTCTCTGATCTCTTTGTCAATGCAGCAGAAACGGCATACTTGGCCTCTCTTGCCTGGAAACAAAATTCAATGTCATTTTTACATAGCAAAAGTTTTTATATGTATGTCATTTTTTATGTCCTGTTTGCCATTCATTAATAGGTAATTTTTAGGTACATTTTTAATGTAGTTTTAGGAATATTCTAAGATGCAACATACTCATTGAATACTTACTCTCTTTTCAATTCTATGCAGAGCTCTTTGAAGGAGGGAACGCTTGTCTTTTTCTTGTTGAGGTTGGGAAAACTTTGGGTCATAAAGTGGAGACATCCTCAGGATAGTTTCCATTGTGCAGTCAGCCCTTGTATAAAAGCCATTTTTGCCAAATTTTGAATAGTCTATTTCCGGCCATTCATATACAGGGTGTTCAAAAAAAAACGCAACCCAAAGAAATTTCTATATCTTCAAAAATACTGGTTCAATTATGTTCATATTTTCAGGAAATAAAGAAGAGACTGTGTATGTAGAGTTCCTGTCAATGGTTAGTTGTAAAACATGATGCCTTGGACACCTGCTCAAGAGACAGTTGTACTAGCAAAATGCGAAAAACGCAGTCAGGGGTGACTGCAACCGCAAAAAAATTAAATAACTTCCTAACCATAGTGTTTTGGCTCTTCAAATTTGGCACAAACCATCCTCATTCACTGTATGATAAATCTGTAGAGTGAAATCAAAATCACTTCAGGGAATTCACTGTCATGGTTGAAATGCTTTCAAATCGCAGTCAAACACCCTGGTTCAGGGAGACCTAGGAAGGAATTTTGACCATGACTATAAAGTCCCTGGAGTGATTCTGATGAAACTCCACAAGTTCATCACACATTGAATGAGGATAATTTGTGCCAAATCTGAAGTGGCAAAACACCTTGGTTAGAAAGTTATTTGCTTTTATTGCTGTGGCAGTCACCTCTGACTACGTTTTCATATTTTCCTAGTACAACTGTCATTTGAGCAGGTGTCCAAGACATCATGTTTTACAACTAACCATTGACAGGAGCTATACATACACAGTCTCTTCTTTCTTTTCCTGAAAAAATAAACATAATTGAATTAGTATTTTCCAAGATATAGTTATTTTCCATTAACGTTTTTCATATTTTGCTAGTACAACTGTCTTTTGAGCAAGTGTCCAAGACATCATGTTTTACAACTAACTAACCACTTGGGGTATACATACACAGTCTCTTCTTTCTTTCCTGAAAATATGAACATAATTGTATAAGTATTTTCCAAGATATCGCGATTTCTTTGGGTTGCGTTTTTTTTGAACACCCTGTACATGTATCTCATTCAGGTCTATCACCATTGTGACCTCCTCCACTTTCTCTTCATCTTCATCTTCGACATCATTGAATGGAACAACGCGATTTCTTCGCCTCCATAGCTTTCTTGTTTCATTGGATTTCCAAATAGCAATCTTGCTCATGGCACTTCTAATCTTATGGCTTCTCGTTGGTTGTTTTTCCATCTTATTTCTTGTAATTTATGTCTTTGCAGATCAGCTTTCAAGAATTTCTTTCTCAGTTTTGTATTGCAATTACTTTTGTTTGTGTTAACCATAGAAACAATATTTCTGTTACCAGGTAATTCTTATTGTGTTGTATGACATCATATACCTTGTTGCTGTAAAACATAAAGCTTATAGCAACCATTTTGTTATTTGCTATGTGACATCACAATTGAATTTCTTAGAATCCCTAAATTGTAAATTCATTTAATAGATTTATGACATCACAATATAATAAGATTATTCAGTTGTGATGTCATAATTGAGACATTTCATTCTTGGAATTTTTATGTGTCATGGTAACATTAATAGTTTTAGGTTTGTTTTATTCTGTGTGTATCCCTTCTAATTTAGATTCTTCACAATTTGCATTTTTGCAATTTAGAAAACTGGAATCTGTGGTACACCACAAGGGTTGGGGGTTTTAAAGGCTTGTAGCTAGACTAATCAATACTGTCTACCCATGACACTGTAAATTCAATTTTGAGCCATAGTTTTTGCTTGATTTATTATTTTGATTTAATTTATTTGTTTGTTTTGTGACAGGATGTTGCTTGTTACCATAGTGATGATAGTCATGCTCCATGTTGTCATGTACATAGCTGACTATGGTGAGTTGTTGCCTTGTAGATTTTTGCCATAACAGCCATATTTTTAATGTTGTTCATGCATGAATATTTTATTTGTTTTATTCATTTCTGACTAATAAGACTTCATGATTTAAAATCCCATATTGCCAAAATATGTCTCTCACATTTGATTGTGTAATTACATGGAGCAATCAACACCATGCAATAGAAACTCGATCACTCTCAAAACATGAACTTTAACATGCGAAGTCCATAGATATTGTTTCGGAATTTATTTAAAGACTCGGTCACTTTAGAATTTATTTAAAGGTTCAGACACTTCACTAGTAAAGTAACCTGTCACTTGTTTCAGGTATTATACTAGAGGCAGCTGGTATTTCCGTTTTCACAATAGGCGCCCTCTATATCATAAAGTTTGAAGCAGATACAAACATTCAGACTCAATTACTTTAGAATTTATTTAAAGGTTCAGACACTTCACTAGTAAAGTAACCTGTCACTTGTTTCAGGTATTATACTAGAGGCAGCTGGTATTTCCGTTTTCACAATAGGCGCCCTCTATATCATAAAGTTTGAAGCAGATACAGACATTCAGACGATAACTGTTCCAACCTCATGGAAACTGTAAGTTTAGATATAATGTACATCTTTTTAAAGTATATGTACAGTAAAACCTGTGTTAGTGAATACCTTTCTTCAGCGACCACCTCTCTCGGGTAGTGACCATCTCTCAGTAGTTAACTCTTAACTGTCCAGTGACCACCTCCCTGTAGTGAGCAATTCTCTAGTGATAAGCCATACACCCCTGGGGTGTCTTTATCACTATTATGCACGTATGTTTATATGATTTTAATAAATAAATAAAAAAACACCTGCATTCAGTGAACATTTTTATGCTTTTTCCCATTGACTTGCATGTTAATTGTTGTTTGAGTGAACACATACTGCCTGTTGTACTCACACATGTTTTCTTTTCAGTGTACCAGGATGGCAAAGTTTCTCTTACATACAGCTGCTTTTCTCCTTCACTAACACCAGCTTAGGTATGTACTATCATGCATTTGTATTATAATGGGTATGTATTATCATGGATATGTACTATCATGCATTTGTATTATAATGGGTATGTATTATCATGGATATGTACTATCATGCATTTGTATTATAATGGGTATGTATTATCATGGATATGTACTATCATGCATTTGTATTATAATGGGTATGTATTATCATGGATATGTTCTATCATGCATTTGTATTATAATGGGTATGTATTATCATGGATATGTACTATCATGCATTGGTATTATAATGGGTATGTATTATCATGGATATGTACTATCATACATTTGTATTATAATGGGTATGTATTATCATGGATATGTACTATCATACATTTGTATTATAATGGGTATGTATTATCATGGATATGTACTATCATGCATTTGTATTATAATGGGTATGTATTATCATGGATATGTACTATCATGTGTTCATATTATAATGGGTTTTAATAAGGGTATTACTGTAGATATGCATTATAATGGATTAACATGTACTACTAAAGTGTACTGTCATGAGTATGAACTACCATGCTTTAACATGAGTATGCACTACCATGGCCATATACATGTATTATCATGAATATGAACTATAGATGTGCACTATCATGGATGTGCAATATCATGTTTATGTACTATCATGGATATGTAGTATCATGAGTATGTACTATCACATGTTTGCAATAGCATAGGTATATTTACATGAGCATAATGTGACTAAGCATTAGCATGACTGTGTACTATCATGTGTGGGTATTTGCTTTAATGAGTAGTGTATATTATCATATATTTATGTGTATGAACTATCATGAATAGGTGTAATCATGTGTCTTGTGTACTTACTTTCATGAGTATTTACTATCATAAGTACATGCTATCATGAGTTTGTACTACTATACAATGTTATTACATTATTTTCAGAAAGTGCAACGTTAGCAGTTGAGTTCCTCTGGAAGTTATTCCAGCCAATGTTTGCTCTTCTGACTGTTTTACGTCTTTACTGTGTTGTCACCACACTACAAACAGCATTGATCACCATCAGCTCTTCAGAAAAAGAGGTAAGAATTTTTTATCTCTATGGGTGTAGAGTAGTACCTTGTCTCGTTCTAATCAAATCAGTAGTTCTTTCACTTTTTTGTTGTTCTGAGGAGAAGTAGAATAGTGCACTAGTAGGGATAGTCCAAAATTCCAGGTACATGTGATTAAAAACAAGTTTCTGTTTCATAAAGGATAATTATAACTATGTGCATTTGCTCTGTAGGAGAATTGAATCTTTTGTACGTCAAAATAGGATTTGAACATCATTATAAAAGTGCATTATACCTAGTGATGCAGTAAATAGTTGTAGAGTCATGATATTGATGCAATAAAGGCCCTGTAAAATTATGTCAACTGAAGTATCAATAATCACAACCATGGGGTTTTAATTAGATTTGAAAGCCCATGATCACAACTAGTGACAATTGTTACAGCTACCATTTTATTGTGACCAGCATTTAGCATCTGTGACAAATTGTTACATTTAGCAAGGTTTATCATTCTGTTGAATAATATTTTTTATTATAGTTTTTTATTGATATGGACTAACATTATTGTATTGATTTCAAATAGAGTTTTATTACATACAGTTGAAAAAGGATCCAGACAGGATCCAAACGTCCTGTTTAGTAAAATAAAGGTTGTGAAAAGAAGAAAAAAATATTTTTGTGATTTAATAATCCAACCTGAAGAACATGTTTAAGAAGAGTTTTATTACAGTTATTAGTACATAAAAATTTCATCACGAGTTTCGTCATCCATACTTTGAATTTTCATTTACCAAATGTCGCCCACATGTTTGACAGTATACCTTAGGCTTTTTCTCACCACATAAAATCTTTGAGACACATCTAACGAGAGGCCATAGTGAACCAAAGTGACCCTGTGGGCCGATTAAGCTTAACAAAACTGGGAAAAAGCCTAGCGAAAATATCAATGAGAACCCTATCGTGCTGAATATAAATGTCCCGAATTGTAAGAAAAACTGCATCTGTCCAAAACACATAAAGAGGGCAGCACCCATGGTTGTGCATGCCCCGTAAAGTATTGATATTCCCATCGATTCAAGTGCGTCGAAAACGCGTCCCTTCCGGTGTGCTTTAGTGGAGTGATGGTAGGCTGCGGCAAAGTGGACGACATAATCAATTGTAAGGCCCACCAATAGACATAGATTCATGGAGATCAATACCTATAAATAAACAAAACAAAACAAGGGTTGTAATGGATTAGAATTTCTGACATCAGGCAAATAATGAAAACAACAGGCAAATCTATTTGAGAAAAAATCAACATTCTTCACTAATAATGAAATCATCTATTCCTATGATTTGATTTGATTTGATTTGAAAACTATATTTATTCTGGGTAGCTTTAAAAAAGTGAATTCTAATTTCCACAACTGTTGACATTTGGACATCATCATGATGTTTTTTTTTGGTCAAAGTGTCTCCTGGATGGATGGTGGATGTCTTCTTTTTCAATATAAAATGAATTTGGCCAGTTCTTAAAATGCTCATTCCCATTTCATTACAATATCTCAAAATTAGGATTTTAAGGAAACATTGGCATCCATTTCGAAAATATCTCCTCCAACATTTTACACTATTTATTTATTCTTTGCTGTCCCTTTAAGTCAAATCCATCACTTTATTAGTGTTCACTCACCCCAAGTTTCCAACCAGCTAGTGGTATAACTGCCAATGTACATGCCGTGATCATCGCTAGGACCAGAGTGCCCAGTAGTGCTAATATAACATTCATTGTACTATATAGTATTAGTGTTCACTCACCCCAAGTTTCCAACCAGCTAGTGGTATAACTGCCAATGTACATGCCGTGATCATCGCTAGGACCAGAGTGCCCAGTAGTGCTAATATAACATTCATTGTACTATATAGTATTTGTGTTCACTCACCCCAAGTTTCCAACCAGCCAGTGGTATAACTGCCAATGTACACGCTGTGATCATTGCTAGGACCAGAGTGCCCAGTAGTGCTAATATAACATTCATTGTACTATATAGTATTTGTGTTCACTCACCCCAAGTTTCCAACCAGCTAGTGGTATAACTGCCAATGTACATGCCGTGATCATCGCTAGGACCAGAGTGCCCAGTAGTGCTAATATAACATTCATTGTACTATATAGTATTTGTGTTCACTCACCCCAAGTTTCCAACCAGCTAGTGGTATAACTGCCAATGTACACGCTGTGATCATCGCTAGGACCAGAGTGCCCAGTAGTGCTAATATAACATTCATTGTACTATATAGTATTTGTGTTCACTCACCCCAAGTTTCCAACCAGCTAGTGGTATAACTGCCAATGTACATGCCGTGATCATCGCTAGGACCAGAGTGCCCAGTAGTGCTAATATAACATTCATTGTACTATATAGTATTTGTGTTCACTCACCCCAAGTTTCCAACCAGCTAGTGGTATAACTGCCAATGTACACGCCGTGATCATCGCTAGGACCAGAGTGCCAAGTAGTGCTAATATAACATTCATTGTGGCCACGAGGAGTATTGGAAATGACATGGTTATACCCGCAGATATCCCGATCATAGCATCATTGGTCAGCCTCTAGAATTACAAGAAAATGCCATTGAATTTGTATGTTTTACATTAACATTTCTATAAGTGGAATACCTTTCTCAGTCCTGTGAAATGTTGATTTAATATTTATTGAACCTTGATAAGTTGAGCATCCTGTGTAAGGTTGTAATTTCACATGTACATGTAACAGATATTTTACAGTTATGTTACATGTTACAGTTATCAGTTATGTGACATGTTACAGATATGTTACATGTTACAGTAACAGATACGTTAAAAGTTACAGATATGTTACATAATACAGATATGTTACACATTACAGATATGCTACACATTACAGTTATCTGGTTTACCTGTAAGACTTTGATATCTTGCCACCATTCTGATGTATGAAAACCATGTTTCAATTGATTTGGCAGATTCAGGGTCTTTTCTTCCATGTAGTCATCCCAATCTTTCATAATCTTCAAACCTTAAAATACATTTTGGTTCACTCATTAAAATATCATGAATCAGTGTTCTCCCCATTTCACTTTTACCGGGGGGGGGGGGGCTCCCTACTTGAAACCAAGGGCCTCCCAGTTGGCACCCTGCACTTCACCTTTTGATTTGAAAAATAAGTGAAGTAAGCAGCCACCTGGAATATGTTCGCCCCGATTTTTTCAGACTTGAGAAATTGCACCCAGTTGAAAACTTTTTGGGGGAGAACACTGTGAATATTGGGCTTTCAGAACCTAACCATGTTATGTATATGTTTCAAAATCAGTACTGAACTGAGAGGCAAGGAGTGAGAATTGTACTGACTACTGAACTGTGACCAACCATATATTTTCCTACCTTCATTAGGCCCCATATGTCTCCTGTATATATCTGTTTTAATCTTTACTCCAATATACTGCATCCTCGTCCCATAGTAAGGTCCCTTGAAATCTGAAATAAAGATCTCAAATACTAAACAACAAATTAAAAGTTATGTGTTAGGCATCGCACAGATTTAATATGACTTTTTTATCAAGATTATAATAGAAAATAATTCAAACATCCCAACCGAGATTTTCATTAAAGGCCCTGTGTAAATTTTACACCACTATGTCTTATGTGATAGTCTTATGAAATTTCATCAAACTTTGCATTGCGCCTTTAACATAATAGTCCTGTCCCTTCCATTTGATATAATATAAATTCATGAAATTGCATTTGATGCAGTGGGACATCAGGCCCATTTTAGCCAGCTTTCATTTTGGCATGCTTATTTTTATAGGGGACTTCTTATTTTGTAGCTAAGCTCACAATTGTTCAAAATGTTGCCAATAATGCTATTTTTGTCTCAACTCATGCCAAATTTTAAAAACACAATGGCAATTTTGCCAATACAATAACAATTTTACCCAGGTAACACAAGAAAAGGTAGGTTAAAATTTTTAGGTGAAAGGTAACTATCGCCATGGATATAGAAAAACAGGGCCTCTTCTGTAATTTCTCCCTTTGTTTATCCATACCTGTGTTGTTTCCCTGGGGTTTTATTTTGGTCATGGTTGTAAATGGATTATTCCACATCTCTCCTAGCAAGTCATTATAGATGGCGTAGTCTGGTGATGTCATAGAATAACCTCCTGACAACCAGTAGTTAACTCCAATCTACAAAACAATCACAAGTGGCAACATCAGAAAATGCGTTGTAATTTTTTATTCATACATGTAGTTTACTAGTCATATTACTAGATTATACAGTTATTGCAACACTAGGTTGGAAAGTTTAAGAAGGATGTTAAAAGATTGAATACTGCTTTGAACTGTAGTTTAATACTGTCAGTTTCTCTCTATATATATTTAACATAATTATCTGACATAAAGGCACATATGAAAAATAAACTAATGGAATAGAAATAGTTTCATTTAAAAAAAAACTAAACTTTAACAAAAAACTTATGAGATGGCTCTTAATTCTTACCTCAAAATAATTATTGAACAATTTTGATGTATTATTTTTGTAGATATGTGAGTTTCTTGTCATGAAGTTCGCCATATTGTTTTCCTTATATGGTAACTGTAGCTTCTGTGAATCAATCTGCAAATATAAAGTATTATCACATACTATGTAAAATTCCAGTAATCTGATTGGTTGGTTACCATGTGAGTTTTCCCGTCTCACACGGCCGTCTCACACGTTACTAGAGGCAACCAGTGATGACGTTTCATATTTTAAAAGAAAACTGTATGACGTCATATTACTTCACAAGAAAGTATGAATGCAACGGTATGACGTCATATTATTTCAAAGCGAAATTTCAAAACACACAAAAATGGTACACCCCCCTCCATAAGTTTGGCAACCTTTTTTCCCCCATTGAACTACGTGTTAAAGCCTCTTTACCTTTGAATTTTTATTTACTTAACCTGCGATGAAAATACTTATACTATTAGTTTCCATTAATATTATAAGTTATTTCATCGCCGGTTAAGTGAATAAAAATTCAAACGTAAAGGGGCTTTAACACGTAGTTCAATGGGGGGAAAAGGTTGCCAAACTTATGGAGGGGAGTGTAATAGTTACCGTGAGTACAGAGTACTGAACTGAGTCATACTGTCCAAATCAAAATGCTTCATAATTCCTAGACATGTGATAAAATCGTCATCACACGTTTCAGCTTATGTGATACAGGAAATATTCCACTCGGGTAACAATGTATCACCACTCAAGCTTCGCTTTCGTGGATGATACAGTATTACCTTTCGTGGAATATTTCCTGTATCACATGCTGAAACGTGTGATAACTGATAGTTTTACATTAAGTCTTTGGAACACCCCGCCCCCATCTTCTTCTTCACTTGGTGAGCTAGGTGTATATAATAGCGGGTGGGTGAGGGGCACATATAAATTTCCCATGGGCGTCAGAAAGTGAATGTGTAATGTGTAAATGCACCCCCTCTGAAACTGCCCAGAAAATTGTTGGTGAGGTTCCTGTGAAACTTCAAAGAAATGCTGTTTTTATCTGAAAACAACTATTAATAGTCTTTAAAATGCTCAGATTGTACCAAATAATGTCTTAAATGACAAATGCCCCTTTTTCCATGAACTCCTTGTTAAAAAACCTTATGAAGTGAACATCTGCCATTCCAAACACTTTTGGCTGATTCCATTGGCATCCAGACATATTTCCCTGTATGTTTAATCCCATGTGTTCAAAGACTAGTTAGGAGTACAGACCTTTGATTTTTGTTCGTTAAAATAATTCTCCATTGGTGTGATGAAACAGTTTATTTCAGGTCGGCCATCTTTGTCTTTCCTTATATGGAGTTTTGACGTGACATCATCAGTGAGATTATGCAGGTCATCACATAAGACCTGAAATATTAATATTATTAAATTGAATTAGTGTTACTTCCCATCGTCGTATCATTTTTGAAACTAAGACAGTGGGGCATTTTATGACTATATATTTCGAGGATTTATGTCATAACCAAGAATCTTTATAGCCACCATTTTTTGTGAGATGACCAGCATTCAGATTTTATAGTACTGTCCACACAATGGCAACCTATCTAGATCACAGTCTTTCTTATTGTCTGTGTACATGCATGGCCTCAATTTTTTACATTTTTATTAATATGAAAGTATCAGTAGTCCAGTGACATCTTTTAATGATAATAGATAAGAAAAGCAAGTATTATAGTAACCTTGAAAGCTATTTGGTGCCTGGGCTGATTAATATCAAATGACTGATCCCATCTCTGTTCTCCAATACAGTGGAAGTCGGAATGATGGCAAGATGACAGGTCCCTCTCTTTCATTCCCCATATAAGGTAAATGTCAACATATTCTACGCTATTTCTGTCCATTTTGAAGACGTTATAGTGGAGGTGGTCTACTTGACCATAATTTGTGGTGTCCTTGTAGATTTTAAACTGAAAAATAAAAAACAATTTTTGGCTACATGCATAACAATTGTTGTACCATAATTTTAAGACCTGAAGATTGACTCCATCGGCAAAACAGAATTTCAATTTATGATGAAATAAGCATAAATATGAAATCTGATTCTCAACCCTTTTTATAAAGCCTAGTGTTCATGAGGTCTTATACGACCTAATATAAAATAATTTTCAGCACCGCGTATCATCTGCATTTTTATCTTAACACGGTGTTTTTCAATTAATAAATACAACATAGAGTTTGATCTAAATGTAAAAATTTGTAATATTTTATAATTCAGGGTGTGCGTCTTTATATTTTGTAATGTATTTAAAAAAAATAAGATAGATTTAAATAAAAAATAACCTGTTTGGAGTCGATTTGGATGGTTGTGGCAAAGTACAGCAGCACTCCAAACACTACAACGAAGCAGGCTAGGATAACCCAGCGCCAAATTCTATGTGTGACAACTCGAAAATATGGTCCAGAGAAGAACTTTGTGATGCGATGTGTCTGAGTCTTCTTAGATGTTTCTATGGTATCCGCATTGTGGAGGATATCAGTTTCTTTGTATTCTTTAGGACTGCTGGGCTCGTCTAGGTGTATTCTATGTGTATTTGCCGCATCAGTAGTACCTTTAGGGTCATCCTCTGCAATGGTGGTTTGGTGGTTTCCTGCGTTGGATTGGTTGTTTGAGGGGGTATTACTATGGTTGTTTGTTGGGGTACTTCTGTCCATAGTAGCCGTAGTGTGTTTGTCAGCTGGGGTAGATTTCTTTCTCCAAGAACAACATATATGTTTCCATGTGATGTCTTTGAAGTACATATCATGTATGATGACCACTGTTGGAAAGAACACAATGACAGATATATAATTCACAAGTATAAGGATTCCAGAGAAGATTCCAAATGAGTTGATACATAATAGTGGTGATAATCCATTTGCCAAAAATGCAACCGATGTTGTAATTGACGTGAAGAACATTGCTTTGGCAGCTCGTCTGTATGTATAGCTTAATCTGTGGGCGATACTTTTATATGTATGTGCTCCTGATGCGATCCATGTGTTGTAGAACACAAAGAAATCATCGGCACCTATGCCTAGGATGATGTAGATTGAGAAAATGTGGAAATATCCAAAATATCTGAAATCGAGGATGAGTGTATAGATGAGAATTGTTCCAACAAAGCTCGAGATTACACTGAAAACGGCTAGTGAAGTAATCCATAAAGATCTTGTCATGATCCAGATGAATGCGAATATGAAGACAAAACTTCCAACTGCCAAGCCCATGTCTTTGAAGGCTTGAGGAATTAGATCATACATGAATATCCTTTGACTTGCATATAGCACTTTAATAGGTTTAAGGTCAGCGGAAAGTTCCATGAGTTTTGGACGGAAATTTCCATTGAGAAATACATCTATTTCATCAAGCATATCAAGTTCTGATTGGTCAGAGGCATTGACCAATGGGAACCCAAGTAAGAAACCCGACCTAGTGACATCTGAGTATACTGTTTGATTGGTCAATATGACATCCTTCGTGAGATGATAATCCACCATGTCTGCTAGCATTGGATTTCCACTAGCTGCAAATATCACTTGGGGGATATTATTATACCCTGTATCATTATAAATATCATCCAATCTGGCATATGTTCCATCAAAATACTGAATAACTGATACTGGTTTTGTGCAATCATCTGAATTCCTATTGCGGAGATGGCAATATCGGTGATAATTGCTCTGAGATTCTAATTTTTTCTCAAAATTTGCAATTTTTTCCAGGTTTTCCTTTGTGAATATATTTCCTGAGTCTAGTTGGTAGTAAATATCGAATCGGTCAAATGGTGTCATCCTCGGCCATTTGGACTGGAGATCTACCGAATTCCATCTTTTGATAATATCTGGGTCGTCATTTCTGTTTTTCCAAGCTTCCCAACGGAGTCTCTCAGATGTGGTCATATTCATGGGGAGGTGGTTGAAGTCGTAGGGCATGACATTGACCCCTGTCATATATAACACTCCAAAGATGACCATCATAAGAATATGTCCTCCCAATGTAAGACCTGAAATGAAAAGTAAATGCATGGATTAACAGTGGTCATATTCATGGGGAGGTGGTTGAAGTCGTAGGGCATGACATTGACCCCTGTCATATATAACACTCCAAAGATGACCATCATATTAATGGTCACAGAAATGGAAGCTTAAATTTAAACCTTCTAAAAGTCAAGATATGATTTTTAAAGGCTCAAGGAGGTGCAATCTCTTATACCCTCCCCTCTACCTAGGAAATGAGGTCATTAATAGAACCAGAACTCATAAACACTTAGGAGTCATTCTAGATGAGCATTTGAATTTTGAAGCCCATTTACAGGATATCATAAAAGCATGTAATATAATGTTAAATCCATTGAAAGTTCTTAAGACCAAGATTCGAGCTAAACACCTAGAGAAGATGTATCTATCATTTATTCTCCCAAACTTAGAGTATGGAAGTATATTATTTGAAAAATCTACCAAGTATAATATTATGAAACTAGACCAAGTTCATTATAGGGCAGCATTATTAGTAAGTGGCTGCATTCATGGAACATCTACTGTAAAGGTTTTGAAATGTCTAAATTGGAATACCCTGTCTGAGCGGAGAAAGGAGAAACGTTTACGTTTAATGTATGATGTTAGACAGAAATTGGTCCCAACTTATGTTCAAAAAATTTTTGATAGTTATCAAAATAAGCAACATAATATTAACTTAAGAAAATCAAGAGAATACACTATTCCAAAGTTAACTGCACGTTCACAAAAGTCACCAATAATAAATGCCATAAGAGAATGGGAAGCCATTCCAAATTATCTAAAAAGTGCACCATCAAGAGTCACTTTCAAAACCAATTTACGTAAATATTCAGGAACAATGAAGCATTTAACAACCACAAACCTGGATCTTACAAGAAAAGAAGAAATTTTACTGAATAGAACAAGATGTGATTTCATTTTTACTGGTCATCTTTTTCAACATAATTTTCAAGGTATTGACAGTCCCAAATGCATCTGTGGTTTTAAACAACAAACTACAAAGCATCTAATCTTCAAATGCCCTCTGTTGAATGTTATAAGAGAGAAACTTTGGGGGGAACTGAGGAACATGCCAGAAATGAACATTTTCTTTACAGGATGCTCTATAGAGCAAAAACTGAATATCTTAATGTATGGCAGAGATGGAGTTAGCATAACATGCAATTCTTCAATATTGAAGCATTTTACATCCTTTTTGTGTGAATGCATTGATATAATTATATAGTTTTAACACATTCCTGCCATGCATACATATATGTTGGTAGTCATTTTGTTGCTATTTTGTAAATTTGAATAAACTTTGTATTAACAGGGCCAATAATGCTGATTTCAGCCTCGGCCCTGTCATTTGTAGATAATTTTGTAAAGTAAAATAAAGAAACCATAAAAACTAAACCATCATAAGAATATGCCCTCCCAATGTAAGACCTGAAATGCCAAGTAAATGCATGGATTAACAGTGGTCATATTCATGGGGAGGTGGTTGAAGTCGTAGGGCATGACATTGACCCCTGTCATATATAACACTCCAAAGATGACCATCATAAGAATATGCCCTCCCAATGTAAGACCTGAAATGCCAAGTAAATGCATGGATTAACAGTGGTCATATTCATGGGGAGGTGGTTGAAGTCGTAGGGCATGACATTGACCCCTGTCATATATAACACTCCAAAGATGACCATCATAAGAATATGCCCTCCCAATGTAAGACCTGAAATGACAAGTAAATGCATGGATTAGCAGTGGTCATGGGGAGGTGGTTGAAGTCGTAGGGCATGACATTGACCCCTGTCATATATAACACTCGAAAGATGACCATCATAAGCATATGTCCTCCCAATGTAAGACCTGAAATGAGAATTAAGGAAATTAATGTGAATGATTTAAGAAATGCAGAAAAAGTGATCATTGTGTTTTGTAATATGACATAGAAGTGTAAAATGCTTGCGCGAGTGTATTACTATACTCAACTTCATAGATATACTCCCAAAGTGCGGTTTTAGGCACTTAGGTCGGGACAAAGCCAGGACTATGATATTTGTTAGTGAATGGGTTAAAGTGCTTCAGGAATTCACAGTTTACACTGGCGGATCTGGGAGAGGGGGGCCCAGTGGCCCAGAAAAAAAAATATGGCTCAGAAATATTTGAACCAAAAAAGGCTTTAAGGCTCCAAAAAGTGGGCCTTTGTGGTCATAAATGGGCCTTCTAAGGCCAAATTTTGAGGAGAATGGGCCTCAAAATTTGGGCCCACTTTTTTTGGTTTTAGGGGCCCAAAATTTTTTTCTTGGGCAGAAGTGTTTTTCTCAGCCCAGAAGTTTGGCCCCCCCCCTTGTTGGTTCCCAGATCCGCCCCTGGGTTGAGTGTGGAAGTTCAAGATACACAAAGGTTGGTATCATAATTACATTGATAGTTTGCCAGTGCAGTACACACCCGCAGGGAACGTCCTAGGACAGTATGCTGACCAAGTAAAACCTCCGGCGTAAACTATGGACCAAATACTTGGAAGAACATGGATGAAGTGGAAGACAAGTACAGGGTGACCATAAAACAGTCCCTCCAAAAAGGAAATAATTTCTTTAATATGTAATCAGCTTCATTTTTATGTATTATAAGAAACTACAATCTCTGGATCACCATATGAGACCAAATTTGTTATATAACATTTAATATTTTCTTGTCATGGTCAATTAAAAATGTGCCCGCTTTTGAAAGAAAAGAAAATGAAAGGCTATTGTGTCAACCAAAAGGTTAAACATTGTTTGTTCAACCCATCGCATTTTTTGGGTTGATAGGACAAGTATTTGAGAAATCATCTTTTAGAGGGTTCTGTATTTTGGGTCACCCTGTACAATGAAAGAAGGACTATTGAAGTATACATGTACGATTATTATAACATCAATATAGTATTTTAGATCGATAAGAAACTTTGAACAATAATTAAAATATCTCCAAAGATCATTCCCTGAAAAATTAATAAAAAAATATCAAATATTGATAAAGTAAGAGCCAATAGTGCGTTACTTCTGGGACAACCCTCGTATTTCACACGTAAGGCAAATGAAACAATGTTTGCAGACCAATTCTTTCTGAAAGGAATATTCTAGCCCGCCATTTTTGTCTAGATATTATCAATAGGATGCTATATATCTAGTTGCTCAATCCTCTGAGATAATAACTGGTAGAGATGTAAAAATATCAAGGTTAGAAATCAATGTTCACTGCTAATTTTTTATACTTATAATGGCCACTGGAAACATTTAATTGTTCTAGTGTTTCATTATTTATACCTCCCATTTAAAGTAAAGTATTCGAGATCAATGTTAAAAGGGAACTGACAATATAATACTCTTGTTTCTTATATATAATTGAATATATTAACTTCTTAAGGCTTAAAGTGACTTTCACAGACTTCAGAGGCTGAAATTTGGGATTTCAAGAAATACTTTTCAAGAAAATAGTCTTACCTTTCTATTAGGATGGGTTCAGGTGCCAAAAATAGCTGATATGATCCTTGAATATATATGATTTTGAAAATTGGAAGCAAGAATTCTGTTTTGAAGGCCATGTTTTTTTGACAGTCATGACAGGAAATAGATTCTCAAAATGAAAACTGCATGCATTAACAGCATTAATTCTGAATTTGGCTTAGAATATTTACTCAGATATGTATTCTAATATTATTAAACATCATTTATTACGTAGCTCTATATGTTCATAAATGTGATATTCTTATAAATCGTTGTCTATATGTAAGGAAGGTACATTGAACAAGGTTTAATTGTGCCAAATACATGTATGATTTTAAACCCATGCTTGGTGACTGAGTTAACACCATTTGTTAGGTTACATTTTTACAGTAGTAGCTGGATTAATCATGTCATAGGTTGTAGGTGGCAATCCATCCAAGTAAAAAAAGTTTTATTAGTTTAATTTTGAAAACAACATAACAAATCTAATCATGGGTACTGTCTTACATTAGTGTATAAAAGTAAAAAGACAGTTCGGGTCATTTTAGTGTATAACTTCCAAAAGTAAACTCAATGCTTGTCCGACATTAATTTATCTCCGTTTCTTGTCCATTACCGTATCTCTTGGAGATTGTCCTTTCTTTTCGTATAGGATGCTAGCTCTTAAAGTATTGTATTGAATATGTTAATACATGCATTATCTTGATTCATATTGTTGAACATATTGGCAGAAACACATTTGTTCATAAACAACAACATGACGTACAACAGTTGCTTTTTGTGTTCCACTCTGTATAGATAGAGCATAGTTACAGAGGTGTTTTTTCATAACTTGTAGTTTGTATGTCTCCGTATCTAATTCTGGGTCGTGCACAAGTTTTTCATTTACAATGTGCTCTAAACACAGTGTATTATCATACTTCATAACTGCCAGGATAGGAATTTTGTCCTTATATGTCACCGTGAATATGACATTTCTGTTGACACATTTGACTGAAAGATTTGTTAGTTTGTTTCTAAAATGGATTTTCAGTAAGGTGTTGCCAAGTGGTAATCCTATTGTAAGAATGATTAGCATAAGAACAATCAAATCCGACAACAGGACAGAGATACAGCGCCCAAGTTCATCAGCAAACTGATCGATTTGTTGATAAGTAACAGCGAGAAGTAGAAATAAGCCGCCGCAAAAAAAAATCACCAAACTTGTGAAAATAGCTACACAGGGTGATGTGAATTTATCAGGTAAACAACTTGAGTTACAATGTAAAACACAGTTGTATCTCATCAATAATGAATTATTGATCTTATCAATGGTGTCAGCTATCTCATCATCATTAAAAGGAATAGCTCTTACATCCGAACCTATTTTCATGTCCTCAACAGTAGTATCCAAGAAACTGGAACAACCAGGTATCGATCGTTTGCTTTTGATGTTGAAGTATGACCCATTAGTGACCATATTGCGTTGAACCTGAGGTGGTAGCACGGGTTCATCACGGGTATCCTTAGTTACTGCTTGAAGAATACGTTCTGTAGCCTGATTCTTATCCAAGTGTGAGACATCTAAATAACTGATGTGTTTCAGTGTGTCAGGTAAAGCACATGGTCTCAGTTTGATTGGGATGATATCAATGAGGTTATCATACGCGGCGGTGATAGCGGTTGTTTAGATGTTGATCTGTATTATCTGAAAGTTTCATGCATTTATATTAGAAAATAGCAAAGTTAGAGCGGGGCGTCCAAGACTTTTGGATCACCCCTCGTATATCTAGTTGCTCAATCCTCTGAGCTAGATAATAACTGCATGTAGAAATGGAAAAATATCAAGGTTAGAAATCAATGTTCATTGCTAATTTTTTTATATTTATAATGGCCACTGGAAACATTTAATTGTTTTAGTGTTTCATTATTTATACCTCCCATTTAAAGTAAAGTATTCGAGATCAATTTTAAAAGGGAACTGACAATATAATACTTTTGTTTCTTATATATAATTGAATATATTAACTTCTTTAGGCAGTGATTTTCACAGACTTCAGAGGCTGAAATTTCAGATTTCAAGAAATACTTTTCAAGAAAATAGTCTTACCTTTCTATTAGGATGGGTTCGGGTGCCAAAAATAGCTGATCCTTGAATATATATGATTTTGAAAATTGGAAGCAAGAATCTTGTTTTGGAGGCCATGGTTTTTTGACAGTCATGACAGGAAATAGATTCTCAAATAATGAAAACTGCATGCATTAACAGCATTAATTCTAAATTTGGCTTAGAATATTCACTCAGATATGTATTCTAATATTATTAGCATGATTATTGACTACTTTTTAATAATTGTGGTGTAGTGGAAAAACGTTTTTCTAAAGTTAAGAATGAATATTAAAAAATACTTCTTGAAAGTCAAGCTGAGGCTATGGCAGAATTGTTAGAGCATCAGAGATTTTGCAGGTTCAATTCTCAGCCACGGCAAATCATGTTTTCTTTTTTCTTTATTTCTGAGCCACAATATTTTCTCTATCTCATTTTTTTATAGCACAGTGTCATATTTATTACTTCTTAGGGTTTTAAAATACAGGTAAAATGTCTGTGTGTGGCTTTTACTAAACTGAATCTTTGACATGATTGTGAATCATATCAAAACAGATAATGTATTTGTTAAATATTATGATTTCATCTATTTGTGACATATTCCGTAAAACAATCTGCACCAATTGTGTCCAAAATTTAAAAGTATGTACTTAAGTAGTGCTACTAAAACTTTCTTATGAGTTAATTTCTTATAACTTATCAGCGAACACAAATGTAATTATCGAGAGATTTTGCAACTCACTTTTAATTACAACATCATTTATTGAGCAGCTCTATACGTTCATAAATGTGATATTCTTATAAATCGTCGTCTATATGTAAGGAAGGAACATTGAACAAGGTTTAATTGTGCCAAATATGATTTTAAACCCATGCTTGGTGACTGAGTTAATACCATTTGTTTGGTTACATTTTTTGGCTCACCCTGTACATCAAATAAGCTTTTATTTACAGTATGATGTCATAGGTTGTAGTTGGCATTATAATCCATCCAAGTAAAAAAAAACTTTCAACTTAGTTTAATTTTGAAAACAACATAACGTATAACAAATCTAATCATGGGTACTGTCTTACATTAGTGTATAAAAGTAAAAAGACAGTTCGGGTCATTTTAGTGTATAACTTCCAATTAACTCAATGCTTGTCCGACATTAATTTATCTCAGTTTCTTGTCCATTACCGTATCTACGTGGAGATTGTCCTTTCTTTTCGCATAGGGTGCTAGCTCTTTAAAGTATTGTATTGAATATGTTAATACATGTACATGCATTATCTTGATTCATATTGCTGAACATATTGGCAGAAACACATTTGTTCATAAACAACAACATGACGTACAACAGTTGCTTTTTGTGTTCCACTCTGTATAGATAGAGCATAGTTACAGAGGTGTTTTTTCATAACTTGTAGTTTGTATGTCTCCGTATCTAATTCTGGGTCGTGCACAAGTTTTTCATTTACAATGTGCTCTAAACACAGTGTATTATCATACTTCATAACTGCCAGGATAGGAATTTTGTCCTTATATGTCACCGTGAATATGACATTTCTGTTGACACATTTAACTGAAAGATTTGTTAGTTTGTTTCTAAAATGGATTTTCAGTAAGGTGTTGCCAAGTGGTAATCCTATTGTAAGAATGATTAGCATAAGAACAATCAAATCCGACAACAGGACAGAGATACAGCGCCCAAGTTCATCAGCAAACTGATCGATTTGTTGATAAGTAACAGCGAGAAGTAGAAATAAGCTGCCGCAAAAAAAAATCACCAAACTTGTGAAAATAGCTACACAGGGTGATGTGAATTTATCAGGTAAACAACTTGAGTTAAAATGTAAAACACAGTTGTATCTCATCAATAATGAATTATTGATCTTATCAATGGTGTCAGCTATCTCATCATCATTAAAAGGAATAGCTCTTACATCCGAACCTATTTTCATGTCCTCAACAGTAGTATCCAAGAAACTGGAACAACCAGGTATCGATCGTTTGCTTTTGATGTTGAAGTATGACCCATTAGTGACCATATTACGTTGAACCTGAGGCGGTAGCACGGGTTCATCACGGGTATCCTTAGTTACTGCTTGAAGAATACGTTCGGTAGCCTGATTCTTATCCAAGTGTGAGACATCTAAATAACTGATGTGTTTCAGTGTGTCAGGTAAAGCACATGGTCTAAGTTTAACGGGGATGATATCGATAAGTTTATCATATGCTGCGGTGATAGCGGTATCAACCTCTGTCTGGCACCAACGGCTTTCTACAGCTTCGGGGGTGAATACTAGCACTGTTTTCATGCTGGTAGTTATAGCCCTGTTGATTTCATATATACTTGTACGCCCTGGTAAAAAATCACGTTCATCATAACAGCATATTAGATTGTATGGTGGAGCTTCTAGGATGCGTACCATTTGAAGGACCCATTTCTTGTCTACAGAAGAATGTGAAAAGAAGATATGGTATTCTTTTCCATTTGGTAATTGCCTATCCTCTAGATTATTGAAAAGTCCCTCTATATGTTCAAGTTGATCTCCATCCTCTATATTTACTATTATTTCATCTGTATCTTGATATCCAGTAGCCATTATAATCATTCGTTCACTCCTTAACATACTATTCTACTTAAAATTCACGATACACAATTGATTCATTGGTGTATGGACTTTGAGCCTGTAGACACAGCAAATAATGAGAACTATATTGTTTTTTCCACTTTTCTTTAAATCATTATTATTAGTTACTGGAGAGGTTAAGCAAATACGGTTTTTCAAAACGTATACGTAAACGCAAAGTACATTGAATCAACATAGGATTGTATCGCTTTAGTCTACTTCAGATACCCGTTCAACTTCAAAGTTGCGTGTTTAGAACGGGAGTTTTTAATTTTTCACGATGCTATCAACGGGAATCATTATACTCATGTCTGTTGAATACTATCCTTGCAATTTTGATTTCGATGCAGAGTATAATTCTTTCTGAAGAAGATGATGTATGTTACGCATGATTTAACTCCAATAATCTTACGAAACGAGCTCGTTTAAAATATGTATTAGAAAACCAGCTATTGAACTTCATCAATGGGATACTATGTAATCATTACAAGCTATGGTGTAGTCTAAACAAACACTAGAGCTGAACGGCTATTTATGTGTGAACTCTACATGTATTTGTATAGGGCTGATTGATACGTTTAAGTTGCGTTTTGGATTTTATACGGTAGCTTAACCTCTCCACTGATTAATAGTCTAAACACATACTTAACATGTGAAATGTTAGAACAGGTAATTAATGTCTGTGGTAAACAACTATCAAATGAAAAGTTATTTTATATAAATTAAATTGTTTACATTTCTGAAGTATTTTTATTATATTTATGAATAACAATACGTCTCAAAAACAATTAATTGAAATTGACCAAAACTGGCTTTATCAATATGAACCAGATCTGACGAAATGTATTCCAGTTACTGAAGAATGGTGTCTACTACTAATTTCTTCAGTTGAATAGTATACAATATATATTAAACAGTGGCGGATCCAGGGGGGGGGGGGCATGGCCGAAAATTGGGCCCTTGGTTTGCATTCTGGGCTGTAAACGAATGAAACTAGGCCCCTATAATTTTCATTCCAAGCCCTAAATGAATATTTGGTTGTTAATAAGATTATTCAATGCCCAAAATTCATTTATGGCGCCCCGACTTTAATGATAATTAAATAGAATAACAATGTCACTGAATCATCAACAGGCCTGGGAACAGAGAGGTAGTTAGTTGCACTAGACGAACTACGTACCATAAACTCGGGCTTATCATTGGTTCTTTCAACTTCCGGTGAGATAGATTTTTAAAAAGGGTGTCGACTTTTGGCTTGCAACCGAAGATACCTCAAGAAAAGCCGGATACTGCCGAAGATTTTCTTTGCAAACGAAGTTGGCCGAGGGTACAATGAATGTGAAGAGGACGTCTTTAATTGGTCAAAAAGAGAGGCTTGGCATTCTCCATCAGATTGAATCGGCAAAATTCGGTTGTATGGCTTACCTTTGGCTGCATGGCCCAACCTTGATTGAATGACCCAACCTCGATTGAATGGAAAAGATGCTGTCCCTTTTTAAAAATGCAGTCCAGAAGAAGCAGTCGGTAAGATTAATTTGCTTTGCAAATAGTATTATATTTCAAAATAAAGATAAGCTTCGGAGACATTCTAGATGATGTTGTCATCCATTTGTTTTGGTATATAGTGCGGTCCCCAACGTTCTAGAGGACGATGCTACATGTAATGTTAAAAGGTGGGCCTTCAATCTTGTGATTTAGGCCCAAATTAAGAAAATAAGGGCTCAAAAATGTTTGGCTCACAATTTTTGGGCCCAAATTTTTAAATAAAGGACCCAAAAGAAATTTCTGAGCATGCGCGGAGGTTTTTATTTTGCCCCTCCCCCTGTTGATTCCTGGATCGGCCACTGGTTAAGACTTAAGTGATTTTTAAATACAATAATAATATCAATCTTTGTATATGGAACACCTTTGGTTCCCTCAAATGATGTCACATTTTAAAGGTCCCCCAGAGGTTCCTTTCATATTAATTTCATGGGTAATGGTTTTAGAAATGTTCCACTTAACTACACATTTTACTGCAGTTGTTTTTGAAGCATTTACATGTAGGTAGGATAGATAGATGCGTGTTTTATAAAAAAATCTTCAAACTGAAAACTTTTTGTTGTATAAAACCAAATAAATTTTTCCGCTTGACACATTTTAGAAATTACACCGAATATCACCTTTGAGGTTGAATAGAATTAGTCTACCAGTTCTTTTTAGAATAAGTGAAGGTGTCTGTTGGCACGTTATTGTATGTCACCTGATTCAGGCACGTAGCCAGCTTTTGCAAGGTAGATGGTATAGTCAAATAATTCCAAGGGTGGATCATGTTTGTTAACTTTGGCCCAAAAATGGCCAAAACCACTTGAAAAGTACTCAGAATAGAGAAAAACTGCATGATTTTGAAATTTTTGGTCAGGGGGGACTGGCTACAAACCTGTGACTAAACTATCTACTGGTTAATTTCATAACTACTGTAAGGATATGAAAAGGCTGTTATGCACTCAGTAGAGCACAACTCAAGAATATTTAGAACAATTGAAACATATTCCTGAGTATTGGCCTAATGATTTAATAGGAGAAATTGATATACAGTTTTGAAGCTATTTAGATCTAAATGACCCCAAATGTAGCTGTTTTAGCCTTTAACAGAGTTTCATTATGAAATGAATGCCAGGTGGTACTTATGAAACCATGAAATTGGGTAGCTGGATTAAGATCGATCATATTCTGATTGGCTAATGGTAGATTAAAGGATTATCCCAAGCTCAAAGTATAGCATAGCCGAAGGTGATTACAGCACATGTACTTTGCTATTTCTCCTATATGCATTAAATATTGCCCTTTGTTGCGTCTTATTTTGTACTCCATCACTTTTTATGCACTAGCTACATAATTAATCAAACTCTGAGAAGATAAGAAATATGAGAAATCTTGTTGACTAATTATTACCTACATATAAAATTATGTATACAAAGCTTTGTGATTTCAGTGTAGATTGCAAAGGGATATTATAGAGACCAGATATCCTACAAGCATTCTCTGATAAATAAGGGTTATGTACTGGGAGGTTTTGAATATGGGGTTTATCCAGAGGGAGATATGCATATCTACCTGAGGGACCGTAGGGACCGAAGGTAGATGTGCATATCTCACGAGGGATGAACCCAATATCCAAACCAACCGTATATAACTGCTTTATCCTATACCAAGTAGAGTTTTCAGGGGCATATGGCCATTTCAATAGTACAAGGTGTTAAAATAAACAAATCATTCATATGCAAAGTCATTTTATTGCATTTCCGCTACTTACCGGAAGCCGGAAGATATGCACCGAAGCGGGAAGATATGCACCGAAGCGGGAGATATGGCGGGAGATATTGAGGTTCTGGATATGGAAACCTCAAAATCAGGATACGGGATATATCTTACCAACTTATCTCCCTAAAACTCTACTTGGCATAGGATAAATCCTAATATCATTCAGTTATAACATCATTTTCCTAACAACACTGCTAAACATAGAATTAAATTGCTTTACCCTTAGACTAAGTGGATTGCATGATTAGAGAGTCCATTATATGTAGCTATTATACATTGAACTAATGGCAAATCTGTATAACTTGATAGATGAGCTGATTCTATACAACAATTGTAGATGTCTGTGTTCATGTTAAAATTAATTATTAATGTCTACTACATTAAGCTGATGATAGGTATAATATACAGTTAAACCTGTCTTAGTGAACACCTCTCTCTAGTGAACACATGTCTTTAGTGAACACCTATCTCTAGTGAACACCTGTCTCTCATGAATACCTGTCTCTAGACACATTTCCTTTGTACATACTCTAGTAACTTCAGTATAAAGTGCCCTCTTTGTAATAAACACCTACTTACAGTGAACACATTCATGTGGCTCCATAGGTGTTCACTGTATACAGGTTTTACTGTATATGATGTAGAGTTGAAGCTCTAGTAATATACCTTTATCTTTTAATCATGTTAGTCTCTCAGACATATGTGTCAATATACAGGTTTTTACAATTGCCTTACACGATATATAAACATACATAATCAGTTACATGTAAAAGTATAAAAATTATTATATAAAGGCATTATTTACATAGAAAAATAGAAATGTACAGTGTTTATATACAAGGCTGTGACATACTTAGGATATAGCTTATGTATGTACTTAGGATATAGCTTATGTATGAATAAAACCAAGGAGCTCACATGTCTCGAACTCATGACCTCATGGTTACAGCAACACATGTCAAGTCAATTAAACCGATTAAACCAACATATGAACTATATTAATATAGGTATTAATGTCAATCAGTGTATTTAATATAGAACCTATTGTCTGTATCTATATTTTGATATTAAAGGGTGAAAGGTACAATGTCTAATTAAACAAATTCAGTTTAATTATATTTCCATGTAACTCTCATACTATGATTCAATAAGAAATTATATAAGAAATAAACGAAATATATCAAATTGTTTAATAAAAAGTTTCATCGTTCTACTGGCCAAGGAAAATTAATCAGATACAATCTATATACACTGTCTCAGTACAATTCTGCCATCTCCCCCCCCCCTCCTTTTTTGTAGAGACTGTAATATTAGATTCTCTTGGGAGATTTATGGTTAGAAACAAGATGTTTAGGTATAAATAGCTAAAAAAAGTCAACAATTTTAACAACCCATAGGTACATTATGTTGAGATGTCAGGTGTTTATGTTGAGATGTCAGATGTTTAGGTATAAATAGCTAAAAAAAAGTCACCTATTTTACCAACCCAGAGGTACATTTTATGTTGAGATGTCATTCTATTTCAACTGTTTCAATGAGAACATTTTTAAATGTTTACTTACCGAATGCAGTTTTAGGATAGCGGGTGACATAAACACAATATGGGAATGGTTCAGCATGTCTGCGTCTTTTCTCTAAGTTCTCTGGCGTCTGTTCCTGACAATCGTCACATTCCCTTTCGAATTCTGCACACACCTTAACATCCATGCTTGCTTTGGGTGTGTCAGTTACCAAGGGTATAGTTCCATTTAGGCCTTTATGCTTTCGTTCGTTTTCGTTCTGTTTAGTCCATATTACTTCTAATTCTGGTTCATTTCCTGCATACGGAGATCGTGATGAATCTCTGTATAACCTTAATGGGATATCCAATGATTTCCTGGTTTGTGCTAACGATTTCCCATTCTGTGTATGCCGTTGAGGAGTCTCCTGATTCGTTAATGGTAAAGAATCTAAAAGGTTCTGTGCAGAATGTTCAGTATATTGTGAAATGTTCGCCACTTGAAGTGCTCTCTTTTGTCGTGAGGTCACTGGGTCAGTGAATGAATTGAGCTGAAATGAAAATAGAAAAATAGAAAAACTCAATAGAATGTTTAGAGACCTTAGAGGCCTTGCTATAACTATAGGCTATCATTTTATGAATGGCCTTATCCTTCTACTTGATTGGTTTAATTTAAATGTATATTTATATAGTTTAGACATTCTAGCTCATGTATGACTTTGAGTCACAAATGCGTTACAATTATAGACCATTCAGATCTTTTAAGAAAATAAGATTTTTGAAAATTGTAATATTGAATGGCAGTTTGATAATTTGTTTTTTTATTCATTTTGTATTGAATGACACTCTATTAAGTTTATGTTAGATATTAGGCCATTCAATGTAGAAATGACTAGGTGAATAATGTTTTTAAGTTCATGATTTAACAAGAAATGATGTAAAATCTATAAAATTCATTTGCCTTAGGGGTTCTAATAATTTACATCTACCAATTTGAGACAGCACTGTTGAACAAATAACAGTGCTGTGATGTGAAACAGCTATGAACAGCACTGTTTGATAATGCTGTAAAATGGGGATGAACAAATCAGAGGCCCAGGGATATGCTATAAAATATTTAAAAAGTGTCATATTTCTATTGTACTGAAATAATTTGAAGTATATGTAAGCATTTAACTACAGTAAAACCTCTATAGTAAACACCTCTCTCTAGTGAGCACATGTCCCTAGTGGACACCCTTCCCCACATACTCTACTGACTTCTGTATAAATTACCCCCTTTGTAGTGAACACCTACCAACAGTGAACATTTTTTTCTTGGCAAGTTTGATATAACATAATAAGAAACACTATTTTTGATTATAACTCTGTAATTCTGGGACTCACTATAAAACTGTTTACTTTAAACCGGGACTTGAAATAAAAAAATATAAACATACATACCTTTCCGGTTTCATGATACTCCACAGGTTTGCAATTGAACATGTAAGAGATACTATCTATTCGATCCTGTTCCTTTTCACTTGGCACAGCGTCTGTAATATATTTATCCATATCAATGGTCAGGTTTATGTAAATACACTATTACTACATGTTATAGTGTACACCGGCTGGTATGCTATTTGGCCTAAAATATTATACTTGACTTTTGATGGTATAAGTCAATAAAGTGCTTTTGTATATTACAGTGAAGTATTTGCATAAGGCCAAAGTGAGCTAAATCATTGTTTAGATAATTTTATTCTTATTTTCCATTGATTTCCATTTTCAGAAATATTCCCTTTTTACATTTTTATTGATATTCATCTTCTCTCATACTAAGCATGGTTTAGACTTAAAAATCTCCCATAGACATTAAATTAATCAGGTGTACTGCACGTTTATAGTTAATTTTATTACAATTTCATCTAAAGACCAGGAAGTTACATCACATTTAATGTTAGTGAAATATCGAAACCATATAAGCAGATTATGCTTCGTGGTATTAATATACATTTGATAAAATTCTACGATAAGAGGATTTGTAATGTTGTACTTTAGTTTGTATATTAGTTGAACTAGTGCATACGTTTCACAATCAAGCCAAAAAGCGGGTATCACCAACTTCATCCTTTACTTACAGCTAGAAAACATCTTGATAACCTCTTTAGAGGTGATACAAGAGAGTTGGAGAAAATGTTTTGAAAACTGAGTGACAGACAGAATTATCCTTTTTTCACATTGGATTAATTAAGAAAATTTGCATTTTAATCAATGATTTTGAAAATCTTGAAAAATAGTTAAAATTAATGTTATCTAACTCTGGTATTTTTATATAATCATATTTCAGCTTGCTGACATGGTTTAAGGATTTAAGCCATAGAGAGTGCATTGTGTGCTGAATTAGTCTATCAAAGGTGCTGTTTCTAAACCGTTGCATGACTCAGAGCAGTGGGAATGCAAAGTTGAGGAGGAAACAATTGCCTGAGTGGAATGAAGCAGCCACATTGCATTGAATTCTTGGGCTTAAATTCTTTTCACACATTGCAAAATATTTTCTACGGAATTGCCTAAATTATACAAAATCACTAAAACAACGTATTTCACTGAAACTTTTTGCAAGGGTCAAGTTGGCAAAGTATCAATTTCAGTCTGGAAAGTGAAGTTGTCACCTTGACAACTGTTCAACAAGTGACCTTGAATGTGGTGATTGGTGATATAATACACTGCAGTTATATGAAATACTGTGTTCGGATTGGCTGGAATCAGACACACCTTGCCTTTATCTAAGTATGAAGTTTGGATTCAGCATGAAAAGTTACATAACTCTTCAGAACATTCTTTACATAAAATACCTAGCTTATTATTTAGAGAGAGAGAGAGAGGTCCAAGAAAGTAGTCTCTAGCCATTATTTGTATTTCCATGTACATCTGCTTATATAACATTTAACATGTAATCAATACACTGTATATTCTAGCTAGTATACCTATTAGATTACAACCTAGATGTTAGATAATAAATGAATTTAAGATTAAGGCCAAGATATTGAAATCAGCATGTTTCATACCTCCGCAATAGATTAAATCTTTGTTCTTTCACGTTCTTTTCTATTTCTATTAAGATGTTTACTCTATCAGCCTTATCAAGATATATGTGCATTAACATTAACATCATAATTACATTTATTTACATCTTTTAACAACATCTTGGTATGAAGCAATCTTTCAACTGGGAAGATTATTTCCAAATTTGACATGTTAAATATTATACATATTGTTTATTCAAGTACTAATGGTCTGATACGTACTTTAAGTGCATCTTTTAGTACACTTAGTTCACCTGGAGTACAAGAAGGTGAATCTGAGATTCTATCAATGGAAGAAATTCAGATGAGTCCATTTAAAAAGGGGTGTTAGAACTTTCTATTGACAACAAGCCTCAAATAAATGCTCATCTCATAGTTAGAAATAAAAATACTCCAGTGTTGAAATTGCATTTTCAAATTTTTAGTTTTCAACTTTTTATGTGAAATTGCTGAGCTACACCTGAACATGTCATCATTGTTTCAGTTTATATTTTGAAACTAATTGTTTGAATATGGCCTAGTTTTTCGTTTGTTGAAATTCAGAATTAACCAAATAGGTATATAATTTTAAAATGTGAAACTTTATTGTTTTAAAAAATGAGAAAAATGACCAAAAACATATTTTGTTATGTTGAAATGTTTGTAGCAAAATTTAATATGAAAATGACTTACTTGTTACTGCGTCATCCGGTGAAATATTATCGTACCAGGAGATGCGATGATCAGGTTGAAGTCTGTCATGTTCAAGAAGCGTATCGTCAAAAGCACATAGCGTGTCATTAACAAATAATGTCCTGTCTATGTTAAACACCATAGGTGTTCCCTCCTTTGCCATTTTTAAACTAATTTTGTTTTGGTGAAATCAGCTTGAATTAACAGTTTAGTGATTCTTAAATAATGTTTCTTGTCATGGAAAGTTAAGTCCTGTTGGTTCTTGTCATGTTTTCTGCTGTATTTAGTTGTAATATCCGAATTTGTGTCATCAGATATTACATGCTGTGTGTGGTCTGAAATATGAAAATATACAACAATTAAATAAATCATATCAAGGTGTCATGGAATGTTTTTAGCTTTGTATTTATACTTTGATGACGGGGGGGGGGGGGGGGTTAAAGTGGTTTACAAAAAATGTTTCAATTTCAGTGGACATAAAAATTTAGTTCAATTTTTCTTCTGTTGGCTTTTTCCTGTTGTAAATCCCATTTTCTTGGTAATTTCCAGGTTCTGATTCAGAGAGTTTCAGGTCATAAATGTAAAAATACTGAATATATCCATATATTGATCAATGACTTGGCTGTAGCCAGAGGGGGGAGGGGGTGTGAAGGGTGATTGCACCCCCCACCCCCACAAAAAAGAAAAAAAACAATTTTGTAAAATTTGTTGAAAATCATTAACAAATTATAGTTGCACGATATACAATGTAGATTTTTAAAAATTTGATGAGGTAAATCCCCATACTGCCTTTTTGGGTCTTGCTGCATTCACATTGTTGCAAACCCCAAAATTTGCACCCCCATTTACAATTGCTGCCTATGAGGACATAAATATGTTCGTTATTTGATTCCTGGGAACATAGGTTTTGGGCCAATATAATAAAAATGGCAGCAGCTTTCTCTAATTTATAAACACACATTTATTGGCCTGCCCTCTTTATTTAAAAATCGTCAGCCTATGGCTGAAAATGAAAAATGATGTGAAGGAGGAGAATTGGTATGACATTAGGCCCAGGAACATGTGTGATTAAATTTTTTAAGGGGAGAGTTAGGCTCTGATTATACAAACTTTGATTTTACCTTAATTGTACATGTTCCTGGATGGACCTATGGGTACAATTATATTACAGGCTGTGCTACCCGGGCTGTGCCAATGCAATAATAATTTAGATAAATCATTTTTATTTTGATAAAAAAGCAAGTGTTGATTAGAGTTCACTACTTGGAGCTGCCAATATTTTTGTTCATATTAAAATTCAGATTAAAGTGAGGCAAGTTAGAAAGGTGAGGCAAAACCATAAAGAAATGTTATACTTTGATGATTATGTTGGTTGTATGTCCTGTCATAGTAGATGCATTCATGTGTTTCCTCTTCCTCCCTGCAGATCCTTTATTCACATCTTCCAAAAAAGATTTGAAGAGATCAAACAGCTATTGCGTTACAAAGCTTCAAACAGGTTTTGATTAACTTTTTTATTTTTTAACAAATTTGATTTGACATACTTTAGTGTAATTAAGCCACAAATGGAGCTACTGTAACTCTGTAAAAGGAGTGGTATCGATATGGAGAACTGAATTCAACAATGTTTTTCTCTTAAACCAATCATTGAAAACATTCTGTAAAAAACATGGTATTTTATGTAATGTTGACTGATTGACAACAATTTAATGCGAAAATTATTTAGAAATATTTTATATAACTGTTTTTGTTAACATTTTTTTTGTTTTTTTAGTGCAATTGTTTTTGCTCCTTTCTACCAATTCTTGAGAATGAAATAAAATGTCTTTCCGAACATTGTTGGAACAAAATAGCATAAACAACATGTTTTTAGACCTCTCAATATTAAAGTTATACAAAGGAATTTTTGGTTGATTTTAAAAAAGTATTCAAAAAATTAAAACAAAATCCCCCAAAATAGATAAAAATCAAGAAAAAACCTTTATTTCATTAACAATATACTTTTTTAAAATCAACCAAAATTTCCTTTGTACAATTACAATATTGAGAGACCTAAACATGTTGTGCTTATGTCGTTTTGTTCCAATGAGGTTCGAAAAGATGTTTCATTTCACTCTGGAAACATGATACCAAGAACAAAACAAGTGTTTGATGTGTTTTCTAAAACAATATAGATGAAAGTATAAATATATATATTTCAAATTATATTGTTACCATTCAAAAGATGACCATTAAATTGATGATGTATTAAATTTTCAGATTTTTTTATGACTGGTTTAAGAGAAATGTGTGTTCAAAAAGTTCTCCATATCGATACCACTCCTTTGCATATGGGAGGCACGGTCACGGTCACACTGAATGAAAAGTATGGAAAGTGCTTCCAATCTTGTCAGCATCATTTTCACTGACATAATAGGAAAAAAAGTAACTATATCTGATTTTCTGTCTACTCAAGTTACTTGTGAATAAGATAATGTTAAACTTCTTGATAGCATTAATATAACACTTCTCTAATGTCTATCTATTTGAAATTTTCATAAATTGTATCTTGGTAATCCAAGGTGTCATAATAAACTACCTCGTCTCATTTTTTCTTGGTACACTGTATCTGAGCCTATCATATGACTGGCAGAGAATGAAAAAGAAACGGATTGGTGACACTAATATTGTTATGGTCTCCAACTTTTATGTGGGAAGTGTTTGGTGGTTGATGTTTGGCAGTCAGTGTCTGTAACAAATGGCAGGTAGTGCAGTTTAATGCCTTGTTAAAGATATTGCTTGTTTGGAAAAATAAAATTGTAATAATTTTCCTGCAGTTCTTTAGATTAATCTGAAAACCCATTGTATTCCTGATTCTGTATGTTCAAATATAGGTAGAGTCATTGACCTATACAGAAAGATGAGCATGCCATAAACAGTTGTAGAACAAAGCTTAAAGAGAAAATTAAGATTTATTCAAACACGATAGCAATAAAACAGATGTAGGCTTACATTTTACCATCACTTACCTTCACATAGTTCTGAGGTTATGTTCAAGAGGTTGTTTTCTGTATTTTTACTTTCTGAAGCATCCATCAAACTTTTTAATTGATAATCCAGATGTATGCTTTCTGTATTGATTTCCTCGCTTAAAAGAGAGCTTCATCTGATGTACTAGGCACTGAGACTCAGGGTATTCATAGTTGCTTGCAATGCTATTTTAGTTTGCACTAGTCTTGTATATAAGCCTAGAAGAGTGCCCAGATGTGACCTAATTTATAAGGCAGATCAGTCACTGTCAGGCTCGTATCCAGGACTATGCAGCATTTTTAGCCAGTTATTTTCCGAAAAGAGTGCTCAGATGTGAGCTTATTTAAAAGGCAGCTCAGTCAAAATATTAAAAAATGTTTTCAGGCTTGTATGCAGGACTATGTAACACACTTAAAGCCAGTTAATTCTCCACATTTTTTGAACCCATAGAAGTTACATTCTTCCTGGAACTCTTTGTCATCATTAAGTGCCTTGTAAAAACAGCAAATGCATCATAAACTGAGTATATAGGAAGATGTTGATATGTATCAGATATCTGTCATGTTATATAATAGTATTGACTTTCCTAATTCCTTTGTATACCACTTTGTTCTTTCTGTATCTGGAAAACAGCAGGAAGATGCGTACTGCATTTTATTCATGAGTGGTTCGGTTGGATTATGTTCTGGAATTTCAATATTTAACAATCAATGACTACTGGAGTATCCCCAATTGGTTTTCCTCTTGCGTAAAACATTTGTTCATGATTGATACCTTTTACGCCAAGTTTGTATTTATTTCCTAATTCCTTTGTGTTTATGGTTTAGTGTTTGCTCATCGAATCTGTTAATTTCATTTCATTTCTCTCTTGTTTCTCTCTCTGCTTTATTTTACACTAAAACATGTTTTTCTTGGGCATTTTATGGTAAGGTAGATTTTCTTTAGATTAAGCATTTGCATTTAGTGTTTTGTTTACACATTCATAGCAGATTATCCTCTTCAGAGGCATCTTTATCCAATTTCACAGCTCAACAAGTATCCCATAATGCAATGTAAATATAGCAGACGGATTTGACTTCACAAGCAAAGTGGATGTTTGGAATATTACCACTCATTCTACACAATGTGCTTTCCAGGGAAATTTTTTTGATGTGTTACATCTATTTCATTTTGTTATGCTTTATAAGGCGTCCATAACTAAGATTCTTTTTTATTTCACAATTAAAATAGTAATTCAACTTTTTTAGTATCGTTACTGCAATTTACTTATAGGAAAGTAGGCATAATATGGAATGTAATTGTGCAAAAACAAAATTATGGAAAAATATTGTAAAATTTGGGCAATTCTTTAGAACCACTCTAGTAATTCAACTCAACTTATTTGGCAATAAACAGAGCTTTTTTTCTTTGAATTAAACAATTTCTCTTATTTTAATTTAACAATGTCCCTGGTATTTTGCTTTCAATTTGAAGACATCTCTAGTTCTATGATCAATAAGTTTAGTCAAAATCCTGTTTTATTTAATTTAATCATAGAAACATCTTCATAAAACTATTCCAAATTCCATTTATTAATATCATGTATTTGTATATTATAATTTTTTATAAAACTACACATACCTTATTTTAGTGTGAAGTCAGTGCTATATAAACTTACATCAATATGTTCTCAATGATTTATGTAAGCCAGAATGTTGCTTTCTTTGCTACCAATTCATCCTTTCACACTATTCAATTGACTTTGTGTTCATTCTTTATCATGGGGTTTACTAGACACTTTGAACAAATAGAAGACTTATCAATACCAATTTGTCTACATGTTTATCTGCCAATAGTCTGTTAAAGATGTCTTACACAGAAAGATATGGAGCACACAGTTATGAAACAAAATACTGGAATTTCTTGGTATATATGTACATATACTTTAATCAGGTTGAGAAGTACATGTATTTAAAGACCAGTATTTAATATTGTGAATATTAGGCAAAAATAACATTTTATTTTGGTAAAATCATCAAGATTACAACCATATTGGAAAATTGCATTTTTTGGATTTGGTCTGCATCTTTAAGGAAGATTCCCATGAGCTTATACATTATATTGTTAGTAGATTCCAAATTGGGCGTAATCTAACATTATCTCTCTTGGGACTATCTGTCAAGTGCTTCTGTGTGGCTTTATCAACTCTCAATGTTGCAATTAGTGTCTGTAAGTAAAGGTTGTTCCACATGTTCAGAAAAAAATTTAAAGGTGTAACAATTAGTGCAGGGGGCCATTTAACGATCATCGACCAATGTCAAAATATATTTAAGTTTTGATATTTCATCAAGACTAACATATATTTTTATTATCTACAAAGAAACTCCATGGATGAACATTATTTCAGCTCATACTCCTCTTGAAATGTGGTGGATTTTAAAAAGCTATAAGGGAGACTCCTTTATAGAAGCTATGAACTTAATTTACACTTCTTAATGCTGAAATTGATAGTTTATCCATACATTTTAAGAAAATAGGTATGTCAAAGATGTTAAGCCAAATATTGATCTGATGGCTCAGAATTTTTTTTTTTTTCGAATTTTCTCTCTACAGTCCTTGTTGCCCCTTTAAAAATAATTTATGGAAATGTCATTCAATCATAAATGAGTGTATTATTCAACATAGATAGCTTATTTTGACACTTGATGGATTAGGGAGAGATATAATTCAACTGGCAAACATTTTGGAAGGGTGAAGTTCTGGCCATTAGCATCTTAGATAACCCATGGTTATGCTGTGTTCTGATTGGCCTGAATGAGTAATGAATGTGTCGCTAGAGTTTAGACTTGAATAAATGCATTATCAAATTAAGTGCAAAAATATTGAATAATTCGTACTTTTTAAATTGGTAATTTTAACATATACTTTTATTCATAAAACTTACAAATAGTTAGTAATTAAAACGGTGCATGAATTTTGTATTTCCAGGAAACAGATTATGGTGCTAAAGTCTTAACCGACACAGATACAGAACATTACCAAATATGGCAATCACCCATCATCATAAAGTTGGCAGTAATTTTGATCTACACACAAAGCATTGTGTCCCATATTTATAATGCATCACAGGAAATGCATGGACTGGATATGATTGCTCAGAACTATGCCTGGCTTGGACGGTTTGCTCAGATTGCCGTTATGTGTTTTACTTACTGCTACATACTCAAATCTAGAGATGAGTCATTGTGACATCATAATAGTGAGCTTTGAAAATTTTGACATGCTATGATATGGTGAGCTTTGAACATTATGACATCACTATGATGTGGTGAGCTTTGAACATTATGTCATCATTATGTGAGCTTTAAAAATATTGACATCATAATGGCTTTGAACATTATGACATCATAATAATGAACTTTGAAAATGTTGACATGCTATGATATGGTGAGCTTTGAACATTATGACATCACTATGATGTGGTGAGCTTTGAACATTATGACATCATTATAGTGAGCTTTAAAATGTTGACATCATAATGATATGGTGAGCTTTGAACATTATGACATCATAATAATGAACTTTGAAAATTTTGACATGCTATGATATGGTGAGCTCTGAAAATTGTCACATCATTATGTGGTGCTGACTGTGCAATGGACATTGAAGTTCTAACTTAACATTATGGCATCACTGTTGTTAGCTTGAAACATTAATGTGGTGCGCCATCATGACATCACTCCATTGATCTCCAACCATTGCCACATTATTAGAACCTCAATAGAGGTTTAAGACTCAAATTCCTACCAAAATAACTGATTTTTTTCAATTTCAATTTATTAATATTTCCTTGATATTGATAAATAACTGATGATGATTTGGTCAAAAATATAAAAAGAGCTCCTAATTTATAACTGCGGATGTATGATAAATGTCAACAAAAGAAATGTGTTTGTATGTGTGTAAGGCCTTATTCCAAACAACAGATGATGTGTTCGGAAAATACACAAGTGTCATCTCTGAAAAAAGGGTTGATTTTGAATTGGAAAAATTTATATCAAGTCAAACTGAGATAAACAACATGGTTTCTTTGTTATATATGGGTACAGGAATCAAATGGTATGTCATCTGCCAGTGAAGTAGTTGTTATTTAAAGCTTTAAAGTGGACAACATGCAAAATGTCACTACCAGCCATTTGTTACAGACACCAAATGCTAAGTGAAGACCGACAGAAATTCTTCACAAAATCATGATCTGGACCATTAACAATATGTCACCACTTCTGGAAATGAAGTAAACATAACTAACTACTGAACTATTTTTATGTTTTTATTTTTTATTCTAATATCAGAATATTTCCTAGTGTACAATGGTGTGTATGATTCACCATACAAAGATAATATATACAGATTTAGCTGCCTTATTGGCTGGGGAAAAACACCTCTCCATGAGAAAAACACCTCTCCATGAGAAAAACACCTCTCCATGAGAAAAACACCTTTCCATGAGAAAAACACCTCTCCATGAGAAAAACACCTCTCCATGAGAAAAACACCTTTCCATGAGAAAAACACTGGGCTTTCTCTTACAAAAGTTCTATTACTAAGAGGCAGAACCTTTATTTACTAGACTGCAAGATACGACAACAGCATACAAAGCTAGGATTTTTCTATGCTTCATTTTACAGATAGTTCAAAAAGTGAAATAATGAGTTTGCACCAGGAAAGTTTACCCTAACTAAAGAAAGTTGAAAGCTGTTAAATCAAGCAAGATTTCAGTAGCGATACTTATTCCGGTAGCAAGAAATATACTGAAGTGTGACATTGGAACATGATTCACTTTATAACTTTTCAAATATACTCTGTATATGTTTTTTTGATCATGATCATCTTTCAGCAGAATACACGTCAAGCCGAAAAAAAAATTTTATTCAAGTATTCTTACCAAAAAAGTGAGATTCAAGCAAATAAACATAAATATAACATAAGTATATATTACAAAGTAATACTAAAATATGTTTTATAAATATCATTCAATGAGTATATACTAAAATCATGGACATAAACTAAACAAAAGAACCATGCACCAATTTGAAGTATTACAGATTCATCTAACACGGACATATTTGAAAAACTTACATAAAATATTTTGTCCTACATCCATAGGACTTCTTCAGTTACTTAAGACGAAATATTTTACGTAAGTTTTTCAAATATGTCTGTGTTTGATGAACCTGTCTTCAATATGAACATTTCCGGATGGATGAACATTCATTCTAATACATCAATTTGTTTAGGTTTATAACCATTGAAAATACATATCACCTTGTACTGGTACATATTATTTGATTGCTTTTCTAGACTAGCAAGACAAAGAGTTTTTAAAACTCCGATACAATATTATTTTCCATCATTTAATGGAGGCCAAGTGTCATGTGACTTTATCTACCTACATTGATTGGCTAGATAATTTGATCACATGACCCCTATGACATCCTAATCCTAAAATAATTTTTTTTTACATTCAGTCCTACATACAAATCAGATCATGAAATAAAATAAAGCATTATTAACTTGTAATATCAAGCAAAAAGAATATTTATACACTGACCAGAAAAATCTTAATTTATGCTATGTACACTGTACATAACAGGCCCGTAGCCAGAATTTTTCCAAGGGGGGTTCACTTTTTCAAAAAATTCTAGGGGGGTTCACTTTGGCAAATTTGGCCAAAAATCACTCAAAAAATAGTCAGAATGGTGAAAAACTGCATGATTTTGAAAGAAATTTTGGCCAGGGGGGGGGGGGGTTCGCCCAAACCCCCCTGGCTACGGGCCTGGCATATTTCAAAGTATATGAAAAACATAACAATGACCCAATATCATTCAGTTGAAATCTGTTTAAATTCGAGAGTACATGCACAGTAACACCTATCAAAGTTGAACGCCTTAAAAGCTCATCAAAACCTCTGTGCATGAAGGTTTACATATACACCAACTAATATCTGAGACTAACACAAAAAATTTGGGAAAAATTTTATGTTAGACTCAGCTAATATAAAGTATACATACAGATATCTGTGATACGATTGGTGGAATACACAGCTTAATATGAACCAATCAGATCACAAAAATCAATGTATTATGAACAATTTCCATTTAGCATCGTAAAATTCCCTGTTTATCTTGAGTATAACAAGGGTAAAATATAGTCATTGTAATAGACAGTCAATGACTCTAATAACAGTTACAGTAATTAAAGAAAGAATTGGGAAAGTACATGCCCATTCCTATTTACACAGCACATAAACCAACCCGACACTATTTCCATGTTTAACATATACAGCTTATGTACAAAAACAAAAGTGTTTACTTGTGCATGTAATGAATACTTGTGCATGTAATGAACACTTCAGATTCTTTAAGTGTTCACTTAAGACAAGTCAAGTGTTCTGTTCTTTATGCCTAAGTCACATTTGCTCTGATTCATTGGCCGGCGCCGGCCGTTTGTAGTATTTTGTTCAAAACCGATTTCAAATTGCTTCAAATTAAACAAACTTCCTTTTAAAAGCATTTTAAGTTCTCAGGAGTTCACAATTGACATGAAATTGAGATTTGACCTTCAATTTTTAACAAAATACTCAATCGGCTCGGCTGATGAATCAGAGCTAGCAAATGTGACCAAGGCATTACAACATTAGTTTCACTTTATCACCAAATAGCCCCATTTCAATCAATTTATAGTACCATTATTCAATAATAAAAACGCAAATGTATTGTGGAAACACAATACTGTACGTGTGAAAGAAAAAAAATTAACAAAAATTAACAAGTTAAAATATAACATTTGTATTCTAGTATAGAACTTTCAGACCCTTAGTCAGCTTTTGCCACTTCAAAAAATTTCAGGGGGTTCACATTTGACAACTTTAGCCCAAAATTTCTTGAAAAGTGCTGCAGCATGGTGAAAAACTGCATGATTTTGAAAGAATTCTCCCCCTGGCTGGCCAAGAAGAACAAGGCATAACGTGACAAAATGTCACCACCTAATTGAAGCAAGATAAAAAAGACCTTTTTGACCTTGAGGAGTTCATCTATTTTGAATCTATTTTGACTTGGAGAATGTCATTGAAGGTCAAATCTTAAATAGAAAGTCAGATTTGAACTTCTGGAAACATGTAGATGATCTTCCATTATACTCAATCAGGGCCACGCAGAGTCATACAAAAGATAACACCCAGAGTTCAGTTTGTGCGTTTTACCCAGATTTCAGTTAATGAGTGTTTCATTCAAAATTCATATTAGACTCTTATTTATGTTTACGATAAGTGGTTACAATTTTTGGTTACAATTGCCTTTTCCATATTTGACAGTTATAATATCATAAAGACAGTTTGAAACTCGGGAATCCTCCAATTTTAGACTTTTAACATATCCATTTTGTAAATACAAATTTCTCTGAAACCATGGTGACTAGAAGATAGAATTTCTTCTGACTTTCCATGTGTCCCTTTTATGTTATTCTCCAAATATGTACAAAAGGGACAAATCACATTTGTGCAACCAAGCGTGCCTCAGGTTTTACTCGGAGTTCTCCTGATTTGCGTCTGCGCGTGAATTCATCCCATAAAAGGTCTCGTTCTTTCTGGACCTTGCTGCTGATGACGCCACTGTTCTCTTGCGCTCTTCGGGAAAGGTACGGCATCACTTCCTCAACAGGGCCATAAGGGACGTACTTGTACACTGAGAAACCAGCTTGTCCTGGAGAAATGATATAGAGGTTATATAATGATATGACTGAGTTCTGCCAATGAAGTGCAGCCCTTGGAGCTGGAAAACTGATAAGAATTAAATGCTTTCAACGATATTTCAAATTAATTCTAATGCAGATCAAACTATTGTGAAAAACTTAATTTAATGGACACGTCATCTAATCAGTAATGTGGCGACTGTTTCACTTTACTACACGCGGTATCTGCTTAATAAGCAACATTTAAATGACTTTTCACTGGGTCCCATGCGGCGCGTTTTGGTCAATTGAATCATGACGTCATTATCCCAAGATGTTTTGTTCACAACAATCCTGCATTTGCCTTGATGTTGAGATTACCAATGAACCAGTAAACCAAAACTATAAATTATGTATGACGTAACTAGTCACGTGGGGCCAATCTGATTGATCCTTAATTTTGTTATGTTATATTATGACCAAGTACAACAATGTTAATTTCTTTGTCTTTACATATTTTAATGCTGCTAAATGTCTAATGGACCTAAATACATACCCAGTGGGAAGCTGATCTGATCACACATGCCGAGTAGTTGTCCAAAACATATAACTTTATCATCTGGATGAATACCATAATCTTTCATCCTAAAATGTAAAAAGGTGATCTTACTATGAGGTGTTCTTATGGGAAGGTGTTCACTTACTGAGGTTCATTTATTTGTTGTTGGTGTATGGTGTTCAAATGTTTAAGTTGTGGAAGAGTAAAATAACTTTTTTTGGGAGGGAGTAAATCATGATTTCATCAACTTGAATCAAGTAAAGGTTTGATCAATGTGATTTTTTAAAACCTAAAGTGAATGTTGATTAACATTTTCATCTCATGATATGTGGTGTTTTACTGTATTTAATACAAACTAATACATGTGCAATGTTTTAAACTGTTTTAGAAAGTAATAAGGGGGCCATTAAAAGAAACTTTGTAAAGTTAACAATTTGTATTGTTAGTACCTCAGTTGAAATACTCGATTTTGATTGGTCAACGAGCGGTGAATAATTTTAACTGTACACCGCGCAATGCATTGCCGGTGAATAATATTCCCAGCATTCCACTAAAATGACGTCATTATCAGACGATAAAATGGCCGCCGCTAGCACTAGCCGTTTCAAAAATGTTGAAGATGAGGATATTATTAGTCTCTTAGAGAGTAAAGACAGTCAAAATACGAAGAAAAATCTAAAACTTTGTACAAAGCTTTTAGTGGACTTCGCCCAGGAGAGTAATTTGACTCCATTGAGTGAACTAACTGCCGATATACTGAAATACAACATGAACGTCTCGAGGGTCTGGATCCAACTTCAAGTCAACTTCAAGGGTCAGAAAAATCTAAGATATTCTTCGGACTAACAACCTACGGTCTCGGTTTACAGTCCCGGGATATAATTTTGACAGTAAACCTCTGGAGAGGTCAATAATTGTATAAAGTTGTTTCTTAACTATGATGTCATTATATCTTTGGTAACAACAATTGATTTACAAATTCGTAACTTTATGAAGTTTCTGTTAATGACCACCAGATATCTAAACATCACCCCTAACTTTTTTCTAAAGAATTTTTCAAACAGACATACTTTTGTACAGTAAATCGCACAGTGTCTTCATTGTGACTTGCTACCATTAGAGCAATCCTTCCCCTCTCTCGCTGTACTATTTGATCCATTCCTTCTGTCAGGACTTTCTCATACATTGCTGTTGTTGCATCATAGCCAGGGTTGATTGGGTCTTCATACCCAATCATCTCTGCACGCTGACTTTCCTAAAAGTTAAAGGAAGATTCTTTGTCATCTTTTCCCTTTGAAATGATTTTAATAATGAAGTATAAACAAGGCATTAACATGCAACTTGCACTACCTGCCATTTGTTACAGACACAGACCACTGATTGCCGAACACTGTCCATAACAAAGCTGGAGACCTGACACCAATATGTTTTGTCTTGTAACAATGAACATTGAAAAATCAGCAATAAAATAATGAACAATAAATCAATGAACCATAGGCCATAAGTTCCTTAAATATATCATGTATACACAATATCACATTTTGTATTACGAGCATCTAGATTATGATAGCTGTGCTATTTTTTTACATTTGGTGCATCCTTATTTTGTGACTCATGCAACAGCGCCATCTTTACTATTAGTCAAGCAATATCAAGTGTAACAAACTTACATATATACTGACAATAAACTAGGAATATTACCTCTCAATGTCTGTATTTTTATGATGAATCAAACATGACATATAAAAACAGTTCAAACCTGCTCCATGTAGGCCCCTCGGACCAACTTGCAACCGAAGTAGAAATCTTCACGTTGTGATAGATTGAAGTCCACAATTATATTGTTGTAAGCCTCCTGGAAAATATAAAAGACAATATTATATCAAATGCAATATTAATATTAGAGAATAGCACTTTCACTAGGGGTTGCCACGACACAAAATAGGCAGGCATTTAGCTAAACAAAGTGTGATTCAATATATTTTTGTTTGGATGTGGGATAGTTGCCTCGCCTGCCTAGAGCCTGGCTATAGCCATGGCTATGACCAAAATGCATGATCTCCGGGGCATATCATTCTCAGACATCAATGGACATATACATACATGTACCTGTGTACATGACTCGTATTTGAAATTTAAAATGCACTCCACATTTCTATTTTTGTCAGACTTGAATATTTCTTTACTTTTACAGACATATACTCTTCTGGTGCCATGGCCAAAATAAATGTTGAAAAATGAACCATTTGAAGCATACCTATATAGTCTATATGACTTAAATAATTGAGGGATTCCTGCCATATCTGAAACACTTGGCCAAAAGATTTCACTGCCAGGGAACAAAGTCAAACATACCAGACCATTTATTTTTAAAATTTAAATTTTTCATTACAGTATTTCTATTTATGTACTTTTACGGTAATTATTTAAAATAATTCAGCATACCTTCAAGTGAAACCTGCATATTTGTTAAATATGATATATACCTTCAAGTAGCACTGGTATGTGTTAAATATGATTGCCTTCTCAGTGTTGTATTTTCTCATCATCTCCATGGTGAATCGTGAGATCGCTGGCTGGAAATATGTCTGCTCTGCATCAATCATTACACGGACATCTTTGTGTTTGGCATACTGGAAAAAGACACACAGTGATGTATGACACAGACATCTTTGTGTTTGGCATACTGGAATAAGACACATAGTGTTATATGACATGGACATCTTTGTGTTTTGCATACTGGAAAAAGACACACAGTGTTATATGACATGGATATCTTTGTGTTTGGCATTCTGGAACAAGACACACAGTGTTATATGACAAAGACATCTTAGTGTTTGGTATACTGGAACAAGACACACAGTGTTATATGACATGGATATCTTTGTGTTTGGCATACTGGAACAAGACACACAGTGTTATATGACATGGATATCTTTGTGTTTTGCATACTGGAAAAAGACACACAGTGTTATATGACATGGACATCTTTGTGTTTTGCATACTGGAAAAAGACACACAGTGTTATATGACATGGATATCTTTGTGTTTGGTATACTGGAACAAGACACACAGTGTTATATGACACAGTCATCTTTGTGTCTGGCATACTGGAACAAGACACACAGTGTTATATGACACAGTCATCTTTGTGTTTGGCATACTGGAACAAGAGACACAGTGTTATATGACATGGATATCTTTGTGTTTGGCATACTGGAACAAGACACACAGTGTTATATGACAAAGACATCTTAGTGTTTGGTATACTGGAACAAGACACACAGTGTTATATGACATGGATATTTTTGTGTTTGGCATACTGGAACAAGACACACAGTGTTATATGACATGGATATCTTTGTGTTTTGCATACTGGAAAAAGACACACAGTGATATATGACATGGACATCTTTGTGTTTTGCATACTGGAAAAAGACACACAGTGTTATATGACATGGATATCTTTGTGTTTGGTATACTGGAACAAGACACACAGTGTTATATGACACAGTCATCTTTGTGTCTGGCATACTGGAACAAGACACACAGTGTTATATGACACAGTCATCTTTGTGTTTGGCATACTGGAACAAGAGACACAGTGTTATATGACATGGATATCTTTGTGTTTGGCATACTGGAACAAGACACAGTGTTGTATGACACGGACATCTTTGTGTTTGGCATACTGGAACGAGACACAGTGTTATATGACATGGATATCTTTGTGTTTGGCATACAGGTACAAGACACTAAGTGTTATATGACATGGACATCTTTGTGTTTGGCATGCTGGAACAAGACACACAGTGTTATATGACATGGATATCTTTGTGTTTGGCATACTGGAACAAGACACACAGTGTTATATGACATGGACATCTTTGTGTTTGGCATGCTGGAACAAGACACGCGGTGTAATATGACATGGATATCTTTGTGTTTGGCATACTGGAACAAGACACACAGTGTTATATGACATGGACATCTTTGTGTTTGGCATACTGGTACAAGACACACAGTGTTATATGACATGGACATCTTTGTGTTTGGCATACTGGAACAAAACACACAGTGTTCTATGTCACATCTTTCTTATGGATCAATTCAAAATGGCCATCATTATTAATTTGCCAAGCTGTCAAAAACCTAGACAGACTCATAAATTCTCCCTCTGCCACTTACCTCTGTTCAACCCCCCCCCCTCCCCTATGTTTTTCACCATTGCTTGAATGCTTATAATGACCTTCAGGCGAACTTAACATACTCTAAATATTATTTTGTTAGTTGTCTTGAAAAGTGCATTGTTAGACCAGAATTATTGTGAAAGCTCTTATTAGGTAAAAGGCTGTCTTGAAATGATTTGTATTATATAGTGTAAATAGGGTTTAGGGCTACATGTATAATACCAAGCACCTACAGTACTTTTGAGCACAAGTTCAATAATATTCTCTTTGTATAAACACTTGGCCAAACAAATTAGATTTATCAAATATATGGTAGTAATGCAGACTGTACAATTCTAATTCTAGATTCACATTTAAATACAAAAACAACCAATACAGGAATGAAGCGAATCCATTTTAAATTACTGAACCACAATTTATATGTACACCAGTACGCTAGAATCAAATATTAAACTGCACATGAATATGATTTTAAATGGTGTCTAGAAAATCATGGAGCTGAAAGGTTAGGTGAACTGAACTACATAGCACTCAATTAATAGCCATTTACTGGACTAAAAAGAAATCACTTGCCAGTAAAGACATAGGCAAATGAAGACTGTACATAGAATCATAATCTGGCTCTTGTGGAGTATCAAACATTTGATATCTTATTCCAGGGTCTCTGGTAGCCCTAGTTGTACAGTTGCCAGCACAGGACTCAGAAAGGATTAGAGATACACATGGACTGATAAGATTGGAGGAAAGTAAGCCCTGATAAATGGATCATAGTACATGTATGTACATGTAATTTTGGCATGTTGCAAGCGACATGCAAGCATAACTGCAGGGACTGATATAACCTCATATTACATTTATTGGCCAATTCTGAACTGTATTAGGCACAAAACTGAAATTACCTAAACATAGTATTAGATTAGATTGGCACACAAGGCCAATAAGTAAGCACAAGTGAAAGCACTAGTGGAAGACAAGCATCTCAAGATCAATTAGCAGCATTATGACGCATTGAAGGATACAAACAAACAAACAAACAGGCCAAGTTTGGAAAGAACAAATCACAGTGATTATTTATACCATTAGAAAGGACAGGGACAAAACAATCGGTAATGATATAAAGAAAATTCTCTTAGATTTAGTTTGAAATTTTTTTGTTGTTATATTTTTGGCTCCTTCATTGTGGTGTTACTTTTGTCTTGATGAAGTTTGAATTCAATCCTTTTGAATGCTTTTTAAGTATATTATAAAGTTATTCACTGAATAATGAAAGAAAAGTTAATTAGACAACTTTGTAATTAGTGAACCTCCTTCAGCAGGTCCTTAAAGCTGACACTCTCACCTTTGAATAGTGTGTCGAAATCCTTAAGCAAATTGCATCGTTAATTTCATCATAAGTACTTTATGACCAATTGCATAAAGACCTTTCAAATTGTGTTTCGAAACCTTAAGACAATTTGCATCATTTATTTCATCATAAGTGAATGACTCACATGTTGTGTAACAACAATATGGTAACAAAGTGGCATAATACCCTAATGGGGATTAGGATAAGATTGTTCTTTTTCGATAATTTCACAAGATGTAAGTACAATCTTCACAAAATTTCATCCTAAGAATGGTGAGAAATTATGACGAGAATTCTGGCTTTCCCACTTCATATGCAGACACTTAGATTTCCAAAAGTTCACGTTCATGATGCTTGTACAAAGTTGTGCCAAAAAGGTAATGATGTATCATATCTTGTGCAGTCATGACAACAGACCTCAACTCAATTCTCATACTATTCCACCATTTAGTTACCAAGATGGATCCATTGTCGGAAGTCAACAGTCAAGTTTCTCCAATGATTCTTAAAATGTTTCATTTTTTCCAGAGCAGAAATCTACCAAGACAGAAACGATGAGTTTGATTGCTAATCTAGTAAATGCTGTACTGGAGAACCTAACAACAAGCCTGGTATTCCTTCTAGTCTTCTTAGTGTTATGGTGGTATTTCAAGCCAAGCCCCTATCGCTTGCCCCCTTCACCTCCATGCTTCCCTTTCTTTGGTAATACCAGCATCTATAAAGCTGCAACCATTGGCGATGATGATGAATTTGAGCTATACTTGAAGTACAAAACCCCAATTACATATAGGAATTTTTTTGGACTGCATGCAATGCTGCTTCATAAGTATGACTTGGTCAAGGAGTTTTTCTCAAGTGATAAGTACACTGATCGACCTCATCTGGCGATTGATGAATTCGTATTCAGAGGTTTGGTGGATGTGTCAGGGCCAAGATGGAAAGAGCAGAGAAGATTTGCACTCTCTACTCTCCGAGACTTTGGCCTTGGGAAGAATGAAATCGAATTGAAAATCCAAGAAGAAATATCAAGTGAACTATACGCTGCGTTTGATGAGAAAAATGGTGCACCGTTTAACATGAACAGTCTCATGGGTATGGCGATTTCTAATATTATCTGCTCCATGGTGTTCGGTCACAGATTCCAATATGATGATACAACCTTCCAAAAGATTTTACGACTTCAAAATGAAAACACAGTATATATACAGTGGGTTTTTCTTGGTAGTTTTGTCCCATTTAGTGATTGGATACCTGGGGATATCTTTTGCAAAAAACGATTAATCAATAATCTCGATGAGATGAAAACGAAGATTTTCAGGCCCGAATTCAAGAAGCACATGGAAAAGTATGACCCAGAACACATCAATGATTTCACAGATGCGTTTATCAAGGAAATGAAGCAACGAGAAGAAAATGGTGATACAGAGCACTGGTTCACAGGTAAATGTCCAAATACAGAATGTGAAATTTGAAATATGAACATAATCCACACTTGAAATACAGACCCTTTGTCGATGATGTGGTTTTGATGTTGTAATTTTGATACTAGAAAGTTCCACATACCAAGGAAGGCTTTTTCTAAGATATGTCCCATTTGTATTTTTTCTATTATTTCGTGCACCGAATTAGCTCATGTTATCTCATAAGAATATAAGATTACAGAAATCCATAAAGGTCAAGTTGTGTGGTTCCGAAAAAGGAAAAGTTTCCCCCTAAAACAATATATATAATGTAGCAAAGCTGGATAAAAATATCCACCTCAACACAGCTACTCAATTTGATTGTCTATTTGAACATGTACTTTCAGAGCAACAATTAGAATGGAACATTGAGGACTTGTTTGCAGCTGGGACTGAGACAACGAGCAATACTATGAGGTAAAAATGACCACGTTGGTCAGATTATAAAATGTGAAAAAGGGAATACTAGTATTCTTTGCCACATTTCTCTCCTGATATGGTAGATATAACCATTTAATTTCCATATTAAACATAAAAACATGGAAGAATGTTTAGATATAATCAAATATAATTCAATAAAAAGTGTCTGTTGAGAGTCAACTTCATCTCACTGATTGGTTTCATTTCCAAACATTGTACATGCCTTCTCTTCATAGATGGGTTTTCTTGCGTATGCTGCATAATCCTGAAGTCCAGGAGAGAGTCCGTCAAGACATACATAGAGTTATTGGGAAAGACAGGCTCCCATCAATGAAAGATAGACTAGATCTACCATACATAGAGGCTGTGTTGTTGGAATGCCAGAGGAAGCATCATGTCGTACCATATGGGATTAGCCATTCCAATCTTGATGATAATCCAATCGAATTTAAGGTGAGGTTAAGGATGAGGCTTAGTTATAGTGAGGCTAGGGGAAGATACAGTTAAACCTATATATCTGAACATCTCTCTAATCTGAACACATTTCAATGTGAAAACCTTTTCACAGTCTCAATTTTGTCATCACCTATTGACTCACAAATTAAAAAAACTTGAAATGTGAACACCTGCTAATTAAAACACCTTTTTAAAAACACCAGATCATGGTTTTGGGATATATAGGGTCTACTTTTCTTATGACAGATTTACACTTACAATTTGCTTTTCTTGTTGGGTTTCTTTAAAGGTTTTAGTCACCCTTCCCTTTTGTCATTTGCGCTTATATATTTTACTGGTCCTAGCAGTATTCAGATTGGTCAAATTTAAAATTTACTGTAAACAGAACATATGTTGTTGAATAATTTGGGACTTTTACTTTTCACAAAGCTTCTGGATGTAAGAACCAATTTTTTTACTCATTTTCCCATTTCTTAGGGTTACATATTTCCCCCTTCAACTACTACTGCTATGAATGTGTACACTCTCCACAATGACCCTGAATATTGGCATGAGCCTGAGAAGTTCAACCCTGACAGGTTCATAAGAGAAGATGGAAAGTTCCAGAAGGATGAGCATGTTGTGACTTTCTCAGTTGGTGAGATTCTTGTTGTATTGTTTTGTATTATTTATAGGGCATACTTTCTGTTCTGATTTATGTACTTCTAAGTAGCTTAAACACATTCCGTGGCACTTTAAATCTAAGACAAATATTAACTTTGCAAATATCAAATTGTGTTTGGTTTAATCACTTCTGTACATCACTCCATTTCACTATTCATTCAATTTTTGCTGTATCAATTTGATAATTTTTCAAGTAAATTGTGGGATGGCACGCAGGTTTAGGGTTCACTAAAGTGGTGATCTTTTAGTGTATATGATTGCAATTTTAATTTCAGGAAAAAGATCTTGTTTGGGAGAATCGTTGGCCAGGCAAGAATTATTCTTGTTCTTTACTGGTATACTGCAGAGATACAAGATAACATTGCCTCCAGGAGATCCTTTGCCCTCAATGGAGAGAGTACCTGGTGTAACTTTAAGCCCAAAGCCATACAATGTATGCTTTGTAAGAGACTAGCCACACAATGTATGCTTTGCAAGAGACTAGCCATAGAATGTATGCTTTTTAAGAGACTAGCCACACAATGTATGCTTTGTAAGAGACTAGCCATACAATGTATGCTTTGTAAGAGACTACCCATACAATGTATGCTTTGTAAGAGACTAGCCATACAATGTATGCTTTGTAAGAGATTAGCCACACAATGTGCGCTTTGCAAGAGACTAGCCATACAATGTATGTTTTGTAAGAGACTAGCCATACAATGTATGCTTTGTAAGAGACTAGCCATACAATGTATGCTTTGTAAGAGACTAGCCATACAATGTATGCTTTGTAAGAGACTAGCCATACAATATATGCTTTGTAAGAGACTACCCATACAATGTATGCTTTGCAAGAGACTAGCCATACAATGTATGCTTTGTCAGAGACTAGTCATACAATGTATACTTTGTAAGAGACTAGTCATACAATGTATGCTTTGTAAGAGACTAGCCATACAATGTATGCTTTGTAAGAGACTAGCCATACAATGCATGCTTTGTAAGAGACTAGCCATACAATGGATACTTTGTAAGAGACTAGCCATACAATGGATACTTTGTAAGAGACTAGCCATACAATGTATGCTTTGTAAGAGACTAGCCATTAAATGTATGCTTTGTAAGAGACTAGCCATACAATGTATGCTTTGTAAGAGACTAGCCATACAATGTATGCTTTGTAAGAGACTAGCCATACAAGGTATGCTTTGTAAGAGACTAGCCATACAATGTATGCTAGGTATATATTGGGTGGCACTGCTATATGAACACTTTATCTTCATAAAAACATCCAAGAAGATTACATCATACATGTAATTTAAAAGTTATTTCAATATGAGAGGGTTGCAAGTATATTTTGTAGCACCCTGTACTAGACAGGTGCATGTGAACTCTACTAGCATTTGAACAATTGATTTATTAGATATGATCAGTTCCATGTCGTATTAAATGTCAGTTATACTAGCACTACTTCATGATGTTAAATAAAACGGAAGAAAAAACATGTTATCCTACCACACTGTTCCACAACTAGTTATACTTTGACGGAACGTCAATGTAACAAAATGGATCAACTTCCTTGTTATGAGTTTTTTTTGTTTTCTTGATTTAAACCTACTTATAAGTCAAATTGATTATAATTTCTTTTCTCCGTCAAAGTAACTAGTTGTGGAACAGTGCTACCATGTGGTTTGTTTGATTATTATTTTTTTGTAATAGAAAAGAAATGTACCTGTGCGAGAGTGTCAACTCTTCTTAACATATTGTGCATTTGTTGTTCCTCGTCTGGTGTGAGACACTGCACCTGTAAATACAGTAAAACTTGGTTATTTAAGTGATATCTTTCTTGTCATGATCTCTTACTAGATGAGAACATCTCTCTTGTGATAAAATTCAATTGCTGAAGATCTACTGTAGATTGGGTTAATTTGGCGCTACTTAATTTGGCGATTTTGCCATTTTTGGCATATTGGCGGCTATTTAATTTGGCGGATATGCAAAAAAAATTTAATACAATGTTATACTTGCGCGCTGTTAGCGAATTACTATGTAAATGGGCATGTTCATTTTTTAAAAGTCCTCAAAAGTTGAGGACCACTGGCGATATTCACCACGTTTGTACATTTTTGTGAGATCATCCTTTACATTTTGCACCTTGATTGATGCTGCTACTATACATCACCTTTTCCCTGAGTATTAATGAGTGACTGACCAGTTCTAAGTCAATTTAGGAGAGACATTTTTTCATATTTTTGGAAAAAACTTAACCGGAAGTGACCTAAATACACTTGACGAAATACCCTAGATAATTCCCGGGGATTCATTCTAAATTTTGGCGAAGATTTATATTGGCGAATTTTTCAATTTCGCCAAATTCGCCAAATTAAAGCGGGCGCCAAATTAACCCAATCTACAGTATTTGTTAATGGGAAAATATCTCTTGCTACAATGTTTTATTAGTGAACATCATTCTTATATTAAAATTAGTGAAAGTTTCTCTTGTTATGATATTTTAATTATTATCAGTGAATATCTCTCATGTCACCATCTATTTTCCTTGATTCAAAATTATTTATGGAAATATAATAGATTATTTAGTATGAATTGAAAATACAGTATTTGCAATAAATCATAAAATGTCATATCCCAAATTTCTTAAAGAATAAAAAAATAAACTCACCCCAAAGTCTGAGAGCTGGAGGAGTTTGGCCAAGTTCATGTTCACCTCCAATAGATTGTTCCAATCCAAGAGATCGATCTCTCTGAAAGAAAATCTGTTATTACAAACTTGTAACACCAAAAACTAACCCTCTAAAAAAAGAAAAATAACACCATTCGGCACGATTGGCTCACATAGAGAGAAATGGCAGACATCTTGAATTTTTCCAAAATATTTTTTTCTAAAACTTTTAGGCATTATTGCTGACCTACATTTCACTTATCATAGAGGATTGAAAATGTGCCACCAATATATTCACAGACAGACACACATAAAAGTGGGTGATAATAGTGATAAATAAATCACCCATGTGAGCTAAAAAGTTAGCAATGCAAATTATTTTTCTTTTTAGAGAGTGCAGTATAAAAACTATTGTATACATAATCATATAACATTTTTGAAAATAGAAAATTGAGGTTAGTTTGATATGTGCAATTTATAGGGTTTTGATAAGTAAATTGAAATAGAAGACAATATAGTTTTGACAAATAACACATTTGTTGCATTGTGGGTAATATATAGCATAGTGTTCAGATTGTTGAAATAAGGGATGAATCGGTTATCAGTTATCAAGATATGTAAGACATATTTTTTAAATAATAGAGAAGTGATGTGATAGATTACAAAGGTTGATCAGCACAACAAAATGTATTAGTAATTTACCATATGACCTTGACCTATTAACCCCTAGGGTGAAAAGGTCAACTTGGGTCACAGTAAAAGTTCAACGTGCCTTCGTGTTATAGGAGATCAAGAATGTGCTATCCTGGAACAAAGTTATGGTTTAGTCTACAAGTTCCCAAAACTGGGAAGAAATATATAATCATTTTTGTGAAATATGCAATTATAATAATGTTCAAACTCTGAAATGAATGCTTTCATGCACTTTAAGTTTAACAAGGATATGAGAACACCCATTGAATGCGAAAATTTTTCAATGATTCAACCCATCACATGTATGAAAATAGACCCTTGAAATCAAAATCACTGTAAATGCCATTATAAATTCAACCAAGTATTTATAACTGCAAAAGTTAACATTATGAAATGGACATATATTCAGTTATATAAATCAAATCAAATAACTAAACTTTTGATTACAAAAGAAATGCATGAATTAAAAGAACAGAAATACTAACCCATCTTGAGTAACGTCCAAAATTGTGAACCACTTCTTGCGTTCATCCCGCGACAATTTCAATCCAAGGTCATTTAGTTTTTGTTTGAAAGTTTCGTAGTCAATACTTGAGTTTCCATTCCCACTGCCTTTGCCGTCTGCCATTACTTTGAAAAATCTCTTCATTTGGTTCAAAACTTCAGACATTTGAAGCTGGAAAAAAATCAGATTTTGTTCACGATGCAATGAACCATCCTACCTCATAGAATTAGACGGTGAAACATTTATTACAGAATTTAATAAATCAAAATACTTTAAATGACATTTTTCAAAAAGTGCATGTGCAAAACTTCCTCAGGGTAACCTTAAGGTATAATTTAGACAACTGCACTGTACGGAACATGAACAAATTATTCATGAATTACTTTATTAATGTGTGACTTACAAGAAATTGGGGCCTCCCCAGGGCAGTCAACTTGACGGCACAAAAACCGGTACAATTGGTGGCACCTATAAAATACAAAAGTAACATATATTATATGTATACATACAATATTACAATATATGAGACGCCTACAAACAATAATAATATGTGAATAATATCACTGGTCTCAACAGCAAGAACTTGTGTATATCCCCCTCCCCATTATTCCTTCCTTCTCTCATGCTTAAATGGAGAAACAGAGTATGCAGTATTTAATAGACTTGAATACTATGAGACACGTCTTCACATAACACTTTCTGCAATGAATAAACACAAGGAGCACACATGTCTTAAACTTACAACTTCAAAATCTAAAATCTCATACGCCTAGCACGAAGACCTCTTAGCAATAGTATCGCAATCCATCATGTATTGATCAAAAATACACTTTTTGAGACACTAGTTCATTATGGATAAAGTTGTGATGCTATCATAAACTGAAGATTTCCCCTCCTACCATTCAGATCAACTATTGGTTGCTATAGTATTACTACTGAACTATTGGTTGCTATAGTATTGCTGACTATACCATTGATTTGTATTAATAGGTATCAGTCCTCTTTTTTAATGTAGTCTAGATGAAGTTTAAATCTATTTCTGTTACACCGCATAATATGCCTCAGGGCGTCTAGCTGCTTGATATTATTGTGTTTATTACATAAAAAATTATGAAATAAATTGAATTGAATTGAAAAATTGTTTACAATCCAACCCAATTGATATCTTACGCCATCTATTAACAGTCCTCAAGGTGATTGGTTTGTGTCATATACTGTATAACTAATACAGAATCATTTATAAACAAGTCATTTGTTGACAATCCTTCACAAGGCCTAAAAAACATGACATTATAGACAATAAAAACTTTATAAAAAGCTCATAATGGCTTATTGAATTAAATCAACAAAGATGTAGACTTCTAAACAGTTAGTCAATGCCTAGATTTTTCGACCTGATTATTGGCTTGTTAATCATGAGGTGAGCACGTGAAATCCCTAAGGATATTATTGTGAGACACACTTTTTGTACTTATATATCATAAAAGGTTTAACTGTACCCGTGAACCTAGTCAGTGACTGAGTAGTTTATCATTGCTGTACCACTGGTCCTATTTAAGCAATGAGACCTCTTATAGGACCCTCAAGATATTGTTATAACACACACACTGTTTGAAACTATTTTTGCATTTCTGATATTTCATTAGGTGAATATTCATTTCAATAACATTTCTACATGATAATGATGGCAAAGCTGGAGATAAACATTTTTACAGTGTACGCAGTTGTAATATAAAAACGTTTTTCTCAACATATCACTTCATATTATCTAAAACATGTTGCATTTTGTAGTTTTTCATTTTGTAGTTATGTAGATTTTTATATGAGGCTCAGAGGCAAATGTAAATGTTAATGTATGTATTGTAAATGTTTTATGCTTTAAAAACCCAGTCACTGGGTTTATATTTAATACATCATTGAATTGAAAATGTATTGTATATTTTGAATAGTCAACCTTGTACATGCTTTATTAACTACTCCTCACTAATTCTATTCTGTTGACCCAAATGACACTTCATAGCCACAGTATATTAACATTCATTGTTTAAGTTACTCTATTGTTAAAAGGTTAAAAACACACACCTCGTCCTTTAATTTGGCCAGTTGTGAAAACAATAAATAAATAATGATTAATTTTTTGGCTTAATAATCTTTGGGGATTGTTTAAAACACGACAAAACAATTAGGTCAATGTCAAGGGTGATGACACTTTGTTGGTAAGGGAAGGTCACATTGTCTAAATGCTGATAATTGAAGAAAAATTACGAAGCTAGATTCAATATAAATTAAACCTCCCTCTCCCCCATATAACAATATATGTATTTGAAAATGTTGATTTGCTTACTACATACTTGAAAATCAACAGACATCATCCCTAACTCCAGAACACAAAATATTGATATAAGAGATATAAGATGTAAGAGTATCGCAACCGGCCAAATGAACAGAGTGTAATACATCACGAAGGAGCAATATATAATTCATGTGGATCAATACTGGAATAAAGATAAGTCTACATGCCAAAGAAAGTCCCAAGTAATTGTGAACAATCTCTACTTACAATTTTGATACAATTGATTGATGGGCCTTTTGAGTTGCAGTTTTTAAAGTTGGTATGGTTTGAGGGTTGTTAAGTATTTGTACATCATTGAACTGTTGTTAAGTTATTACTAAGATACTCTGCTTTGATTTAGTGCTTTTTGGTGTAAATCAAGTACAGTAAAACTGTCTAATCCAAATACCATTATACCAGCCAAAGGAGTTTGGATTTGCAGGTCTTCACATTTCAAATTTCTTTAAAGAAAAAAGTGTCTATACTGACAGTTGTTCAGATTCCAAACAAAGGACCTTAAATAATATAACAGTTAAGATAAGATCTTTGCTTCTAATTTGGAAGTCAGTTATAAACTATTACGTGTACATATTTACAATAAATAAAGCAATGTCAAACTCTGCAAAAGGGTGTTAATTGAATACATGGAGACAAATGGCAAATCGACACACCTCCTGAGTATCGACATAAATGAATGTACTCACGCATTTTAAAATAATAGATCTAAACTAATGTCAATGAGAGTGTTTGTGTTATTGATTATGATATCATCTCTCTATTGGATTCTATGTTATGTTCCCTGGCTTTTACCATATACAGTAAAACCTGTATATTTGAACACCCAGGCCCGTAGCCAGGGGGTTCAATGGGTTTCGGGCGACACCTCTCTAGTCCAAACATCTCTTAATGTGAACACTTTTCTGGTCCCATATTTTAAATCTGCCATTGATTTACATGTTAAAAACATTTGATATGTGAACACCTGCAAATCCAAAAACTTTTGGCTAGTCCAAGAGGCATTCAGATTAGACAGGTTTTACTGTATGATTTATTAAGAGTATTGTGCCAAAAATGTTTTGTGATACCTCTGCCAGAGAATATCTCAATCATTTATTCACTTGAAGTAATATCTGCATGTAAGGTCAAACTAACCGACAATGAACTTGAAATAGAAAGAGGTGTGCGCATCAGGAAGACTGTCGCTAGAAAAAATGCATAGAACTGATAAGAGTATACTTTAGATGATTCAAGGGGCTTGATTTTGATTAGTCATGAGAAAACAGTTTTTTTGTAACTAGTTGTGCTTTGATGATTAAAAGTTTACAAGAACATCTCTTTAAGAAAATACTTAAATTCTGCACATATTTTTAAAAAAAGTGGAAATTTACAGTCTTGGGATGTGTGTTAACTATACATTAAAATGTATGTGATCATACAAACACTTCATGAATGTCATAGATCATTTTTTAAAGGGAATTAATTTCGAGAATTACAATTAAAATATTAGGCTTGTATGATTTAATTTCTGAGACTTATTCTGAGCCATTATTTCTTGACACCCTGTACAGTACATACGTATTAAAACATTACCTGCGACTGCATCTATAGACCTCATAAAGGTTTGCATGTTGTAGTCACACTGTGCCTCATCTTCATAGAAATACGTCCTTGCACTGACGACACCTCGACGACGATCTCCAAACTCTTTATGTGGCTTGAACCGACTCTCGGGCCCTTCGGTAATGTCTGGAATATTAGAACAAACAATAATGAACAAAAATATGATTAATTTCATTTTTTCGCCACACATCTCAAATCAAAAATGTCTTTGTTAATTCTTTTGCACAAGTTTTGACTAACTGCATTAAATGAAGTTTCTGAAGTATGCATTATAAGGTTATAAAAAATGGATCAAAGAAATAAATGTTGGCATGAAATGGGTTCTTGCCACTAACCGCCCCCTCCCCCCTCTCCAAACACACATACATAACTATATTGTCCAATGTTGAACTTTTTGATTGAAATCTCAATCAAGTACATGTATAACCATCTTTACCTCACAAGAGTTATCTTTAGTGTCACCTTTTCATTTCTATCATGCAGTAGCAATAAAATCCTTACAATAAATCATGTCCTTTTCACAGACAAGGTGACTTTCTGACTTTGTGTTAGGACTAAATCCAAGTTGAGACAGAATTTTGACATAATTGTTTTTTTTGACATGTCACGAAAGTTTTCTAACCGTAAGAATGAATATTTACACCTTCAGTTATACTTAGAGGTTTGCATACATGATTATCAACCTCTAGGAGTTCCCTACAAGAGGGAGGTATATAATTGCCTGGGTAGGTATACAATTTTTCAGTAAGAATTGCTGTATAAGTGGTATCTAATCAGAGTGGTTAATTTGCCGAATGGTCAAATTTTATCATTTTAATTTTCCTAATGACATGAAGCTTCCTTTTGGATAACATTAGGCCTATGAAGATAATATTTCTGACATCTAATTTTCCAAATCTGGCTAAAATCAAGCAATAGGCAAATTAAATAATTAGGCAAATTGCCACTTATATAGTATTGTCTGGATCAGTTCTCCCCTTCTTTGTTATTTACTTGCCCAAGTGAGTAGAAAGGTATGGGGAAAATAGTAATTAGTCACTGGAAAAACCTAATTGTGGGGGGGTCAGTAATCTCAGGGGGTCATAACATGATATGTTCTTATAATAAAAACATGTAGCTTATTCTACATATTGACTGTGACAAGTACATGTATAGAGATAGTCCTTTTTTAAATCAATAAATTAACTTAGAAAAGTTGATGACTTAACAACAAAAGATATGAATATAAACAACTCAGTTGACATTAATAACATTGTCTGACTGTACTACAAATGTCAGTTTTAAAAGTCATAGTTGATAAATTCATTTGACCTTGGGGAATGAGAGATAAATGTCATACCCTGATACCGTGTGTCTATCAGGAAATCTCTTTCCTCTGAGGAGCACAAATAAATATATTGTTAAGATGCCAATAACATCTTGATAATTACTGATAATTAAATTTACATATGAAATTTTGATTTACAATAATGTAAAATTTGCAAATTGACCCACCAGTGACGATTATATACCATTTGTGAGCAAAATGAACCAAGTTTACAGTAATGTTAAATCTAATATGTACCATTTGAAAGCAAAACAAACATGCTTTACAGTAATATATGATATCAATATATACATACCTGCAGCTTGACCTTCAGCAGGAACACACGAACTGAAACAAAAACATAATTTGTTATTATGAGTTATACAGTTAAACCTGTCTAATCCTGTATGAATACCATTGGGACCAGATAAGAGTTCAAATAAGGAGGTGTTCACATTTCAAGATTTTTTTACATTGAGTCAATGGGAGGGAAAAATGGGAAAGACAAAAGTGTTCAAATTGGGAGGTGTTCAGATTAGCTAGGTGTTTGGATATACAGGTTTCACTATATTATACTATCTAACCTAGTATAACTTGTATAACTGACCTAGAATTTCTCAGTTTATTTTTGTTCCAGGTTACGGTGAACATATATTTCATCAGTGGTAAATACTAGCCATCAAATGGCAGGTGTCTCAGATGTTTGACTATCTTGGCTGATCTCACTTGTCCTTGTTTGGTTTTTAATATACTTCACTGGCGCAGCGGATCCAGTGGGGGACCAATGGGGCCTACCTCCCCCTTGGGTGGGCCCAGAAGAAATTTTTGTAGGGCCTCAATTAGTGGGCATTTTTGGATCTTATCTGGGCTTTTTAGGCCAAATTATCAAAAAGTTGGCCTTAAATTTTCAAAAATTTAGCCAAATTTTGAGACATTTTTTCTGATTGGTAATGTGACCCCTTCCAACCCCTGTTGGCTTCTGCATACACCAGTGTACAGAGATATGCAGAGCAAAAATATGCTTGATGAGAAGCGAGGATGCCTAGATGTTTTTAATTTAAATCATGTGGCATCTGCTTTTACATCATCATTATTACAAAAGGGATGGTTATTAAAACTGGTTGCATAGTTCAATAACTAAGACTTGTTCTAATAACTTCTAACTAAATGCAAATTCTAATTATTCAGTTAAAAGTGATAACATTTTACTGAGAGAGATCTACTCTAAATAAACAGCCGACTATGACATATTAATTGCAATATCTAGTTATGCCTCATTTAAGATTATTGTTATAAAGCACCGTGAACTCAAGTTTAAAATGATATAAGAACAGTGTAACCTTCTATTCATAAGGTGCAGCAAAATAGATTTGTGATCGTTTTTGTAATAAATGAAAGGCATCAGCCAGGGGTCCGTTGATTAAAACTAGAGCCTGGTCATGAACAAGGAAGCCAAATGCTGCAGCCTGAGCCCTGGGAATGCAATAGTACAATGTAATAAATAGGGTTTCTTATTATGTTATGTCAATCATTCGTCCATCTCATTCTAGTTCATGTGTAAATATGTGCGAATGAAGTTAAATAATTTCAGTACACTAGGATATCTTCTTATATTATGACAAATTCCTGGGCCTCAGGCTGCAGCCATCTCATAATATGCAACCCGTGTTGCTTTTCTTTGATAAAGGGGAAATATGATTGAGACAAAAGTCAGAAAAGAGGCAGATCTGGAAATCTTTTGTTTTGAATATTGCTTCCCATGCTTGACCATGAACAAAGTTTGGGTCTTTTTTAAAATAAAAGGCCTTTTTTACACCAAGCGTCATTATTAAATTTCAATACAAGGCCAGGATCTTCTTTGAAAATAAGGCCCCAAAATAGCCAAGATTCCCGATTACAAACAGTATTTAATTTTGAACACTTTTACTCTACTCCAACAAGGTTTCTGATTTCACCAACAAGATAAATGTAGATTCATATACTGTAGATTGGGTTAATTTGGCGCTACTTAATTTGGCGATTTTGCCATTTTTGGCATATTGGTGGCTATTTAATTTGGCGGATATGCAAAAAAAATTTTATCTTTAAACTTACGCGCTGTTTGCTAATTACCATGTATATGGGCATCTTTGGCTATGTTCATCTTTTCTTATGAGGACCACTGGCGATATTCACCACGTTTGTACATTTTTGTGAGATCATCATTTACATTTTGCACCTCAATCGATGCTGCTACTATACCGCGCTTTTCCTTTCTAGTTTTCCCTGAGTATTATTGAGTGATTGACCAGTTCTGAGCCAATTTATGAGAGACATTTTTTCATATTTTGGCAAAAACTAAACCGGAAGTGCCCTAAATAAACTGGACGAAATACCCTAGATAATTCCCGGTGATTCATTCCAAATTTTGGCGAAGATTTATATTGGCGAATTTTTCAATTTCGCCAAATTCGCCAAATTAAAGCGGGCGCCAAATTAACCCAATCTACAGTATCTGACAGGCCCTTTAGATAAATTAAAAGAATTCAGTAACATTTTAAAAATCTACTTATACCGACCAGCTCTCTTTCGTAGATATAGCAACAACAGACACATTTTGATTCAAAATGCTTTTAAAACATACAACCAATAAAAAACATCATGAGTGACAATTATAACCAAATTCCTTAAATGAATTAAGTGGAAGTATCTCATATAACAACTGATCATTATTCAATGAATATCATGCTCAGATGTATCACTCTATCTTGAATGTTTTTTTAAGTTCTACCATGACATGAATTACATTTTTTACTTGGAATGAAATTTTTCAGTTTATATCAGTTATCTAGAAAACTAAAATAGATGTAGATTGATTAAATGTTTTGGAAGGGCTGGCCGTGAATCTAGAATAATCCAATCTTAGCCTGTTGAAGTTATTATGTCTAGGATAACACCTGTCGGTTAAGGGGATCGGCTAAAAAATTTCACATTAAACTCTTTATTCAATAATCTATATTTTGTTAACTCTTTAATAAACATACTATTTGGAACATTTCAATTCCTCATAAAATTACATTTGAAATTATTGAGATCTTTACTCATCAAACTATAAACTCAACTGTAAAAATCAGAGCAGGGAGAGGTGACTCTCTAACAGGAATTCAGGGTAATTCAATATATTCTGAACTCAAGTGATGGAATACACATACAGTAAAAATCAGAGGGAGAGTTGACTCCCCAACAGGAATTCAGGGTAATTCAATATATCCTGAACTCAAGCGATGGAATACACATACAGTAAAAATCAGAGGTAGAGTTGACTCCCCAACAGGAATTCAGGGTAATTCAATATATTCTCAACTCAAGTGATGGAATACACATACAGTAAAAATCAGAGGGAGAGTTGACTCCCCAACAGGAATTCAGGGTAATTCAATATATTCTGAACTCAAGTGATGGAATACACATACAGTAAAAATCAGAGGGAGAGTTGACTCCCCAACAGGAATTCAGGGTAATTCAATATATTCTGAACTCAAGTGATGGAATTCACATGAGCAGGGAGAGTTGACTCCCCAACAGGAATTCAGGGTAATTCAATATATTCTGAACTCAAGTGATGGAATACACATACAGTAAAAATCAGAGGGAGAGTTGACTCCCCAACAGGAATTCAGGGTAATTCAATATATTCTGAACTCAAGTGATGGAATTCACATGAGCAGGGAGAGTTGACTCCCCAACAGGAATTCAGGGTAATTCAATATATCCTGAACTCAAGCGATGGAATACACATACAGTAAAAATCAGAGGGAGAGTTGACTCCCCAACAGGAATTCAGGGTAATTCAATATATTCTGAACTCAAGTGATGGAATTCACATGAGCAGGGAGAGTTGACTCCCCAACAGGAATTCAGGGTAATTCAATATATCCTGAACTCAAGCGATGGAATACACATACAGTAAAAATCAGAGGGAGAGTTGACTCCCCAACAGGAATTCAGGGTAATTCAATATATTCTGAACTCAAGTGATGGAATTCACATGAGCAGGGAGAGTTGACTCCCCAACAGGAATTCAGGGTAATTCAATATATCCTGAACTCAAGCGATGGAATACACATACAGTAGAAATCAGAGGGAGAGTTGACTCCCCAACAGGAATTCAGGGTAATTCAATATATTCTCAACTCAAGTGATGGAATACACATACAGTAAAACCTGTTTAATCTGAACACCACTTTGACAGAGTCTAGAAGAGTTCTGATTAGCAATAGTATGTGTATACATTTCAATGGTTTCTTAATGTGAGTTATGTGAAATGGCAAATTTTGGGCAGAGAAAAAGTGTTCACATTGAGAAATATTCGGTGAAGAAGTGCTCAGATATACAGGTTTCACTTTACACAATTGATCATTTACATATACATACAATCAATTAATATTATTTTAAATGTCCAGACTGAAATACTGCAGTTATTATGACAGTGGGAGGATATTAATGTACTCGATGTTATATGGGTCAAGGCAGATGGTCCAACTTCCTTTCAGAAATCAGTTAAAAATAGAGAGATTTAGATTAGATAAGGGTGCTCGGCTTCACTATGTACTTGCCTTGCATTCCACATGAACACAACAGCTAATATCTCATAACATTCAATTAATCAAATACATCCTTAACAAATGATTATCTAATGAAAAATTGGAATGTTTCATAACCGATAAAATTGATTATTTCGTAACTGATAAAACTGAGTTAAATAGTTGAATCACATTGGCTAGATATCGCATACCTCTTTCTGGATTTTACAATCGATTTCAATTTTTGTCTTATCTTAAGCCATCTAAAATGTGGCTCTCTTGACCGTTTATGCAAGTTTGAATGTAAAATTAATCTTAGCTCGGTAAAAATATTTTAGTGATTTTCTGACTGCAGTAAAACCTGTCTAATCCTTATAGTACTTAAACAAGCCAAAAGTGTTCAGATTAACAGGTGTTCACATTTCAAGGTTTTACTGTATTTGATTCAAGCTCTTGATCCTTACAAGGATGAAATCTATATCATCAAACCATTAATTTATTTATATAAGAGTGCAAATGAAAATTAACTACTAAATACGTATAAAACACAGTATTGTGATTTTCTGGCCACATGTTCTGATTTGAAGATTCTACTAGATCAAACAATTATCTCTTATTTAGAGTATATAAAATTGATTTCTGCCAAAGGGTTAAGTTTTACTGTACTTACTCCATTTCCTGTTTTGTTGCTTCCTCCGAACTCAGATCTTCTTCTACACTATAATCCAGGATTGATTTTACACCAAACTTCAAGTTGCGTTCTACCAATGGCTTGACCATTTCTTGGTCCTCTCCTGCCACAAAATGGCCGTAGAATGAGCCCTTCATGACGCGGCAGAAGAGCCGTCTTCCCAGAAGTCTCCTTGCAAGACGTATCAACTGGAAAGTAAATACTTTTTGTTTAAGTTTTTAAAAGTATTTGGATTAAGGTTGGTGTAGTCTTGCCCCAAGACTTTATACCACCCCCCACCCTGTGTACTTCACCTTTTCAACAACTGTAAAGCAAGACTAAGGTTGGTGATATAGAATATAAAAACATACAAAAACTTATAAGGAAGACATTTGTTTTGCAGGATGGACCGAATAATTTCAATAATCTCCATTTACATTTCTGAATGAGGTGATATTACAATCTACCATCATTTGTTCTTGACGCTATGTAGGTGCTCTATAGAGAAATATGCTAAGTGAGATTTATTGATTGTGCTATATGCAGCTTTCTGAAATTTTGGAAAAAACAAGGTACCCTGTTTTTAGTTTTATGGAATTAAATCCAAAGTGAATATTTTTAATAACAAGCAGATAAATAGCAAATAAGTAACATAAGCTGATATATAATATAGTCTGGTCTGATTACAATGGGAGACTGTACTACTAATATGTATACAGTATTTGAATATACAAGGTCTGAATAAACAATTTTCCAAAGTTGATATTTATTCAAGGCAAAGGCAAACCTTCTTGTGGCATTGGGCCATTGACCGTGTTATGAGTTTCTTCACTTTCTGCTTTAAAGTGTTGGGGTGAAGGTCAAATGTTGGGGAGTGAAGACACACCCCTTAATCAGGGGTGCGTTACCAGTCTTTTACCTCTACCCCTGGGGTGTCTACTAGTGTTGTCGCGATAAATCGATACATCGCCAAAGCTGATTCTGGCGATGCATCGATGTCTGAAACAAAACATCGATGTTTTTAAAAAAAATTAATTTGCTAAAAATCACCCTTTCTTATCTTATTTTGACGCGAATCGCTTACCTTTCTCATGTCTTATTTCATTTTCCAATGTATTTCAGTGCACTTTTCTCGGACTTTTTCTCGATGTACATCGCGATGTGCATCGATGTTTACTACTGAAAATTACCGATGCATCGATGTACGATTATGGCACATCGCGACAACACTAGTGTCTACCATGACTATTATTCCCAGTGGAATATCATGTGTGTACCATTACCAGAAATGTTAACTGAATAGGGTTGTTGATTCCAGGATACATGGGTTCCTATCATGGGCTGTATCCCTCCCTCTATGGGTGTGTTACTTGAATTGCTTCTCCCAGGTGTTATTTTGTTGGTTTACAATGGGGCATGCGGTAGTTGCAATATAAGAGGCCCTTTCTACTTAAGTCATATAATACATTATGAAGAGTCATAATAGGCAAATATTTAATACTTTTATATATGCCAAATTCCAATAACAAAACTTATAGGTCAATCAAGGCCACTTATATAACATCCCTAAAGTAGACTGCTTTTAAATAATAATACATATACACTGTACTTTTGATAGTTAAATAAAAGAATCACAATAATTTGATATTTCAACTTCAGCTATTTCTAGTTATAGTCGGTTTCAGGCTAAAAATATGAATATAATGAGGAAGTCTACTCAAACAGATAAATGTATAAATATATATGTTAATATATTTAAATTATTAATACCAATCCAACCAGGGGTTAAACTGCATGACTGACATAAAATAATTATGATTGAAATGAGGCCCGGGAAATGAGGTTGCCTTTGAAAACTCACAAGTTGTTCTTTTTCTATACCTATTGAATATTTGTGAAAACTATTGTGTAATTTCATACACCTATTTTTAATGTCATTGCGTTACCATTTTTTCATGAAAACTATATACTGTAATGTATGTATGTAATTGACTTAAATACTGAAATATATTATTACTGTTATTAAAAAATTAAACTATTTAAGTTATTTACACCAATTCAATTAATCTATTGGTTTTTAATACCGATTCAATTGATCTATCTAAGTTATTAATACCAATTTAATTAATTCAATCAAGATAAGGTAATAAGTGTCAGATTATGAGGTACATGTACAAGACCCTTCAAAAAGTGAGGTAAAATGTGTACAGGCGTCTGAAGTAAGGATTGGGACATTCAGGGGTGTCCTAAGAGATTCCTGCACACATATACGCATACTTGTATTACTAGCTGTCATCTGTCACAAAGAAAAACAGTATTTTTCACGAGTTAAGATTATTAATTAAAAAGACACCAAACTTATCAAGAACAGCATTGATCCGAAATTTAACTCTTTGGGTGCACCTCTAGTATGATGGCAGGGGGCAAAGATCCAACACTGATAAACTCGGCATCTGAAACTATCTAGAATTACTTCGGTCCAAAGCCTTCTCTATATTCCGGCTTTGAGTAGAAAGATTGAGCTGCCTTGGTATTGTAAATATTGTAAATCATTGTGTCACACGCACAGTAAATACGGCATAATAATATGAAATATACCTCTATGTATAGATTTGAGAAACATCAGCACACATCTCCGTCTGAATCTATTGTTATATTTGATTTCTTTAAGCGAGAATAATTTCAAAGTTTCCTCCATTCGGAACCGGAAGCCATTTTTAGCTACAGCGAGAAAATTTCACCATGTGTCAAACTCCGAAAAGAAATTTTGAAATATCGAAATCCAGACAAGCAACGTTTCATCCTAAATATAATTACGTAAAGGCTAGAGTACCGACAATTGTCGGTACTCTAGACTCTGATGTGGTGGCACGCTAGAGGACCGACAAATAAATTGTCGGTACGGGAGATATGCTGTGTTTACACGCTAGAGGACCGACAAATATTAATTTTCGAATTTTCTGGCGCATGCGCAATGCGCGGTGGGATATTTCAGATATCATACGGATATTTTGGGAACAAGTGCAAAACCCGGGGAGGGCATTAGCCCCGGTTACCCGGGGATTACCAAACCCAGTCAAAAAATGGTAGCCCGGGAACAGGGAATGGTAGTAAACGTTGAAAGGCCCAATAAAAAACATGAACAAGTAAGACGTTAGAGAGCTATTAATGCAGAGTAAACGGCTATATATATTCTAAACAGACAGGATATTTCTCCTGAGCCGACAAGGCGTAAAAAGGGGCGTTTGCTACCCATTAGATAGAAGAAAATAGCTAGAATGTTTTTTATTTGAAGCTTATGGTATGAGGTTCCATATCCATCCGCCAAAAGGTATAACCCCTATATAGTCCATTTAAAAACCTGTGGTATCGTTCTAAATAACCCATAGTTGGCTTCTCTTTCTAGGGTACCTAGTATGCCACTATTTGGTGTCAAAATAAAGAGGAGTTCAACTTTCATTTGAATTACGAAAATAGCGATGTAGGTCAAAATAGTTCCGAACGTGAGCATGTTTACTACGCAATAAACGGACGCTGATATCTCAAAAAGTAACCTGACTCCCTATAATTTGATGTAGGTCAATCGAACCCCTATATGGACCGGTGCATTTTGATATGTAACACTATGGGGGGTAAGCGTTTCATAGTTGGTCACGAACGCCATATGTGCAAAGTATTGTTATGAATTTTCGAATTTGGTGTTGGATTACGGTACTCATACCTTATAGCACAATTTTTGATGGAAGTTGCATTTGGCTCCCTTAGTTAATGGCCACGATTCCATCTCGCATGAGAGAGCTACCAAACGCAAAGTAAACAGTGATATATTCCAAATGAGATATTTCTCCTGTGCCATGGCGTAGTAAGGGTAGAGAGCGACGGGGGCGAAAGCATCCCCTCCCCTAACTGTATATATCGACCCATTAGATAGAACAAGAAAAGAGCTTTAAAATGTTTTTTAATTGAAGCTTGTAGGACAATTTTGATGGAAGTTGAATCAATTTTTGTCGAAATAAATTATGGCTCACTACAAATTAATGCCTGTACGATTCCATACTGCAAAAGAAGCACTATGCCCCCCCCCCCTCAAAAGAAAAAAGTAGGTCTTGCCGGGATTCGAACTCGGGACCGAGTGTGTTCGAGTCGTGCTCGCTAACCACTAGGCTACCAGTGATGAGGTTATTTCTAAATGTAAAAGTAGTGCATTTATTTATGAAATTGTCGGCTCTCTATCAAAAACACGTAGCAGCCACTTGCGTACCGACAATTGTCGGTTCTCTATCTGGCACTACTAGTTGACGATAGAGTGCCGACAATTGTCGGTACCCTAGCAAATACCCCTGGACAGTCTCCAGTACCGACAATTGTCGGTCCTGGAGCCACTCCGATATAATTAATATTCTTCAAAATATTTATAAAATTTATTAAAAATGATTTCTAGGTGCGTGTAGCAATTTTTACATACAAAATACAAGTACATACGAAATCAATGAAGTTACATCTAGCTGTAAGCTAGAGACTCGAGTAAATCTAGAACTAGACTATTGTAGCCTCTTTGCCCAACACAAATATACCAAACCCTAAAAATCCTTTCCTTTCACTAAAATCCATTGACCAATATGTTCCAATGTAGAATTTTTCATTCCTTCCTCAAATATATTTTACACAACTGACCCCTGAAATATTCTATCAAATCTAAAATTGTGAATACACAATGATTTTTACCTCTCGATTTCTGTTGACAATAAACTCATAGCTGCATAATTTATAGACGACTATGGCTCTGATCAGTTCCCAAGTTGTCTTGCTCTTATACGCTTCCTGGGCGCTTGTAAAGCTAAGATCTAATCGGCTAAACACATCATCTTTTTCCACATGTTTCGAAACAGATTCAAATTTCCGAGGTGAACTTTCACTATCATTACCACTGTTTTCAACTTTTAAATCGGCTGCTACTGAACTGGACTTCAGTCGTGTACTGTTTAGATGTAACAAATCCTTGTGTTTGTAGTTCGATATCGGTTTAATTCGGTGCAATTTGTTGAGTATTCCGGAAAATTGTTTAAATGGAGCTGCCATGTTGTCTTCTTGCTCTTGTGTGTTCACGCTCAATATTTATGAATGAGTGACGTCAGAATGTAGGTGTGGCTAAAGGACACGTGATATAAATATTTACTATAACCACGTGGTTGGTTTGGCATCATTTACAAATATCATTCTGTTAATCATTAACATTTCAAATATATTATATAACATGCACAAGGTACCTCCTAATCAGGTGCACATAATCTCATCTTTTTCATGGTCTTTCATGGTTGACTAGTTGACCCTTGGAAATGAATCCCAAGCATCCAAAAGACATATCTAACAACCTCTTCTCAAACGGTTGATAAACCATTATCACAAGTAAAATCCAATTATCCATTTTGACAAATCAACTATCCTTTAGGGCCTAAATTGGGTTCTTTGGGGTCCTCACATTCCGACTACCATGCATAATTTATCATAGTATTACTCAAGGCCCGAAGACAGCTTTTGGGGAATCCCTGTAATTTAAATATTGCACTTGTTTAATCCCCTTGGATAGGGCCTTTATCCTGGGGCTTGTACCTTATATAGGGATGCCCCCCCCCTCCGGAATGCCTAGAACCCCATAGTCATTATTAGCTCAGAAGAATTTGGTACAACTCCCAGTGATAAAATAAAGACTCTAAGATTGGAAGGGAAAATGTGTATTTTACTTGATACTTTCCAGTTCATTATTTGAAAAATTTATATAATTTCAAAAATATTTAGTGCAAGACATAAGTCATAAGGAGGTGAAAAAAATTAAAAAAGAAAACCTTTATGTCATATATTGTATTTCAAGTGGTTAATACACATCCCTTGAGTTCACATGAACACAGACTTGGTAGGTGGTATGACTTTTTAATCCAAGACAATACTGAAGTTGAAATACATCATCCTCCATACACAGGGAAAATTATGTTTGTTTCAGTCTAATGGTCAGAAGTGATCTAGCTCTCAAGATAAAGAGCTCTTTTCAAGACACATTAGTCGTTAGTGCGTCCAATCATGGACTTTAAGGTCTTTAAGGTCCATGGTCCAATAAAAGGCCTATGTCATGGGCGTAGCCAGGGGGGGTGCGATGGGTGCGATCGCACCCCCCCCCCTAACCTTTGAAAATATGACCATTGGATAGAGGAAGAACAGAGCTTTAAAATGCTTTTTATTTGAAGCTTCTAGCTCAATTTTGAAGGAAGTTGCATCAATTTTTGTAAAATTCAAAAGAAATCTTAATTTTTTGTGTTGCTTATGCCAAAATCGCACCCCCCCTGACAGAAAACTGAAATTTTTTCGGCGATCGCACCCCCCCTGACTGAAAGCTGGCTACGCCCCTGCTATGTAACCATATTTCAAGGACCTTGCTACCACTAAGAAATTGAAAAAAAAGTAATATGACTGAGACAAATCCAAAAGTGTTTCTCACATTGAAAAATATAATCTACAGCCTGTAGCCTAATGTTAGCTTATGTTTCTAAGACTAATAATTATATTCTATTCAAATGAGCACATTATAAAACTGTATATACAGCTGTATTAGTATAAGTGATTTTAGACTTTATGAAAATATAAGCACAAGTGTAAGCACAGGTGAAAAACAAGCAACACAAGACCACTTAGGCCATAAGAAGTAGATTCTTTTTTTTGCGTCCCCTTGCTTGCATGATATTGAATAAATCAAAAAAACACATCCAAATAGCAATCACAAGGGTCTGAAAGTACCATTGCATTTCGTTCAATCAGAATCAGACGATATGGTGGATAATATGATATGCCTCAAAATTGACAGTGTTATTGATTACTTTGGCATACATTGTGTATTTTCTTATTTTGTACCCTTGAATAATAGCTTTGTTTAAATATATTGTATAAAATGTACAGATGGTATTTGTTTGTAATCACTGCAAATTGGTATGTCATCACTTTTAATGCCCATAAAATGTATACATTTCTCAGCAAACAAGTTTGTGTTTTTTTCTTGAGTTTGTGTTTGTTTTCCTTCTACCCTTGCATGATTTGGATTTTGCCAGGACGCAAAACAAAGAAATTACTTCTTATGGCCTTAGCGCCATTAAGCGCATAAAAGGATACAAACAAACATCAAATTCTATCACTGTTGAACTATATATCTGCTTCAATGTGTGCTTAATAGCCTTTTGCAGATTATTGACATAGACTAGACATTGACAATGAATCTATCACATCAAAAAGAAGAGTGTGCTGCGTTCGAATTTGTGTCGTTGTTTGTTTCGTTTTTACCATTCCACGATTCTGAGTTTTACATCCAATTTGCGTCACTTCCGGAAACAAATATTTCGAAATATTTTGAACAAAATTACTCATTTTTTCGAATAATCAGTCTATTATCGGACTCTTGATATATCTTTTTAGTAATATTTGTAAAATATGAGTTCCGGAGCGGGCGATGGAGCCCCTCCCTCGTACGAAGATGTGGTAAAAGTAAGTATATTTTGAATTTAAAAATATATGTTTTGTTTTGAGACCAACCCAAATCAGAAAAATTGACATATAGATTCTATTTTGACTTTATTCAAAAGTCTATACATTCAGACACATTATGTCACCAGTCTTATTAGTTTTTGTTATATTACATACATTTGGATACATACTGAATTACTTCTAGTTGCAGTAATTTCATGATTCATCTGGCCATGTCAGATATTGATACAGAGATATAGATCTACAGTTTGCACCATAATAAAACGAGAAAAGTAAAATTTGTAATTCAAGTAAGCACTTTGAAGTTTGAAAGTAAACAAACAATATAATATTTACCAGGCATCAACTTACCAATATGTTCTATGACCTCCAGCGCCCTAGGTTACTGTACATGGTAAAATTCAGCCAAACATGACAGTGTAGGTAGCATCATACCGATATAAATATTTATAGCGTGTGGTAAAATTTGGATTGTCCATTTTGCCAGTCACATGTTTGATCAAATGTCTGGTTACTGTGTGATCATGTGACGCATTGCCATTGACGTGTCACTCAACCATATCTTCAAATAAAGTTATTAATTTATAAGTAAATGTTTTTTGGACATCTGCTGCTGAATATAGAAGAGAATGTTCCGAGAAAGCGATGTCAAATATTGTAGGAAGGGTGGCTGAGGCTACCAGCTATCAATAATCAACTTTATGGAAGATATTATGCTAGGAAACTTATTTATTGATCCATAAAGACCTGAAATGATTCATTGAAATAAGATCGCCTATCAATTAAAACGCTAAGTTGAGCAATGTAACCTAGGGCACTGGAGGATATCAAACCTATATAATGTATAAGTATATACTTTGTTAACATAATATTTTTTCCTTCTTAAGGTCAAAAAAGGTCAAAAAGTTCTTTTTTAACTTGCTTCAAATTGACCAATTTTTTTTCAAAATCATCCACAAGTTCTCAACAGTTCAAATCTGACTATAGATTTGACCTTAAATGACATTCTTAAGGTCATAATAGATTTGACCCTTTAATGACAAGGTCAAAAAGGTCAAAATGTCCTCAAGGTCAAAAAGGTCTTTTTTTATTTTTATCTTGCTTCAACTAGGCGGTGATATTTTGTCATATTGCCTTGTTATTTGTTTCAGTCCACCCCTAATGAATATAATCCGGCATATGGAGCACCAGGTGGTCAAGTCCCACCCACAGGACAAGTTCCCTACCCCCCACCTGCGGGACAAGTTCCTTACCCCCCACCTGCGGGACAAGCTCCTTACCCCCCACCCACAGGACAAGCTCCCTACCCCCAGCAACCTACAAGTGATGCCCAAAGGCCTTACCCTGTTCAGCCACCCCCTCCTCCAGGATATGGGGTACAACCAAACTATATATGCGGAGCACAACCTGTTAATTATGGGAACAATGTCTATTCAGGGCAACCGGTAAGTTACAGATTTCCCCCTAGCAATATTCAGTAAAAACTGTCTAAGTGGAACATCCTTAGTACCTTCATCCTACTTGTAGAGGTTAAGTCAGTTAGTCTTGGGACTCTGCAGTGTTTCACTTTGAGGTGTTCACCTTTACAGGTTTCACTGTAATTATAAAATTTATATCAGGGATGAAGCTCGAGTATAGGCGAGGTAAATTTGACAAGTGAGGCAATTTCAAGATAAAGAGAAATAAACCTACTATTTGAAATAATCACAATTATATAAATAATTTTATGGTATAACTCAAGTTTATGTATATTTTTATGTTATTTTTTGTGAGGATGTAGTCACAATACAGAACATCTAAGTTAATTTCCATGTTATTTTGTAGGGTGTAGTCACAATAAGTTTATTTCCATGTTATTTTGTAGGGTGTAGTCACAATACAGAATACCCAAGGTCAAGTACTTAATTTCCATGTTATTTTGTAGGGTGTAGTCACAATAAGTTTATTTCCATGTTATTTTGTTGGGTGTAGTCACAATACAGAATACCCAAGGTCAAGTACTTAATTTCCATGTTATTTTGTAGGGTGTAGTCACAATAAGTTTATTTCCATGTTATTTTGTTGGGTGTAGTCACAATACAGAATACCCAAGGTCAAGTACTTAATTTCCATGTTATTTTGTAGGGTGTAGTCACAATACAGAATACCCAAGGACAAGTACAAACTCAACCAATGGGAAATTACAGAAAGGTATTGTATGAAATACTTCAAAAATATTTAAAACTAAAAAGTATTATTCCTGATATGGTCTATTGAATGGGTCCAAATGATAATTTGGACGTGCATAAGGGCCCAGTTTCTCTATTTCTGGAAAGATCATTGAGCTAACATGTATAGTATGGGGTGATTGCTAATGGTGAACAGTTTAGATTTATAAGACGGAAGAAAAATACCATTGTGAATTTGTCTGTAAATTTGATTTTCAACTTTTCAATGAAATAATCATGGGATTGAATGTCCAAAGACATCTTTGATCAAGTGCAATTTGAAATCAACATTTTAACATGTGAAACCTACCCCAAGAACAATGAAATAAAATATTTAAAAAATGTTCAAGTAAAATGCCAGATCTCCATGGATATTGAAGAATGTTGTAAGTGATCTGTTATCATGGTCCTGAGGGAATCCTATAAGGGGTCTACATATCAATTTCTGTCAGCTGGTATTTTTGGAGGGGGTGGGGATCGATGATACAGGGTCATTTGTTAGATGACGCCATTGCCTTTTTGATGTATAAAAATGACTATTTGACCATCATTGAGATTTCTTTATTTCATTTTAGTTGTTTGGATTTTAAATTTTAAATACATCAGTTTAATGTGCCTATTTTCATCAAATAGAAAATGTAACCAATAACTCGCAAAAAGAGAAAAATTGAAATTGAAATTTTATTCCTGAAATAATGTACTTTCTTTTATTATTTGATAGAGAAAGGTAGAGCTGACTAAATTGTAAGGTGTTTGAACAGTCAAATGTAGATGTGTTTACTTAGTTCTGTAAACACATTCATGAGAGATTGGTGAAACATATTGATCCAAGGAATATAAAGTTCTTATGTAATATCAGAAACCTTTTGATAATTGAAAATGATTTTTTTCACAATTTGAATGCAGTAGCATATGCAAACACTTTTACTTTCTGGAAATATGCAATGAAAAGTGAAATTCATTACAGCAGGTGGTTCATTGTAAAATAAATTAAGATCATGAAAAAATTAAGAATTAAATTCACTTATTTATTAACAAGGGTATTTACAAACAAGTTTACCTTGTAGGAAAACATTTCATTTCATCAAAGAATAGTCTTGCACAGGACCATTACACATAGCTACATAACCTAATCTTAGTAAATTTAGTAATAATTAATCGACTTTTCAAATCACAAATTCGAAATAAAAAATGCTGCGGAAAATATTTAAATCAAAGTCGGAGGAAGCATGGAGGGAGAAATACAGCCCCAAGGCTTTGATAGACTATTATATGAAGTACTATTTGGTATGTAAGCTTCGAAGTACATAGTTATTTTATGCTATATCACCACATAGTGTGGGGCCATATTGTCGGCCTAGGCGCGTCCGTCTGTCCGTCTGTCTGTCCGTCTGTCTGTCCGTACGTCCGGCAGTTTTCTCCAAAACCGCTACAGATATCACCTTCAAATTTTCAGGGATAACTTATGAGTGCATACAGATGTGGATGAAAAAAAATTAACTCGATACCTACTTCCTGTCGGCCATTTTGAAGTCAAATGCTAAAATCCTTGTCTGCAAACTTTAAGAAAAACTGCTTCACAGTTGCTTTTAAAACTTTAACATCTTGTTCAGCTCACTTCATTCTAGATCTGATTAGGTTTTGGACCTGCTAGCTCAGTCATGTCAGCCATTTTGAATGTCTTAAGAAAAGTTAGCGCGCGATAATACTTTGTATCATATTGAATGGTGTTTTTGAGTTTTCATACTTTAACTATTTAGTAGCTTTATAAATAATTTCAGATGTACTTTGCTGTAAAAGACTACTTTATTGTTAACAGTAGTTATATGTGATAATTTTGTAAAAAGAAATCAGCAAAAACTCATAAGGACTTTTTTATTGTCGGCCATTTTGGATTTTTCGGTCCTAAAATCTTGTCTGTGAAGTCTTGTCTGCGCGTTTTCAGGTGAACCGTTTGGTGGATCAATTTCAAATTTTCAGGGATGATTCTTAGTATAAAAATCTAGATCTCATTAGTTTTTTGGCATTCTGGGTAAATGTCAAGGCAGCCATTTTGGATTTTCCGTCCTAAAATCTTGTCTGTAAAGTCTTGTCTACTCGTTTTCAGGTGAACCGTTTCGTAGATCAATTTCAAATTTTCAGGAATGATTCTTAGTATGAAAATCTAGAACTGATTAGTTTTTTTGCATTCTGGGTAAATGTCAAGGCAGCCATTTTGGATTTTCCGTCTTAAAATCTTGCCTGTAAAGTCTTGTCTACACGTTTTTAGGAGAACAGTTTGATAGATCAATTTCAAATTTTCAGGGATGATTCTTTGTATGAAAATCTACATCTGATTACTTTTTTTGCATTCTGCGTAAATGTTAAGGCAGCCATTTTGGATTTTCTGTCCTAAAATCTTGTCTGTAAAGTCTTGTCTACCCGTTTTCAGGTGAACCGTTTGGTAGATCAATTTCATATTTTCAGGGATGATTCTTAGTATGAAAATCTACAAACAGATTAGTTTTTTGACATTCTGGGTAAATGTCAAGGCAGCCATTTTGGATTTTCCATCCTGAAATCTTGTCTGTAAAGTCTTGTTCACATGTTTTCTGGTTAACTGTGTGACGGATCAATTTCAAATTTTCAGGGGTGGTTCTTAGTATGAAAATCTAGAACTGACTAAATTTTTGGCATTCTGGGTAAATTTTAAGGTGGCCACTTTGGATTTTCCGTCCTCAAATTGTGTTGGTAAAGTCTTGTCTACTCATTTTCAGGATAACCATTTCACGGGATCACCACTTGGTGGGGACATTTTGTACACATTTGTGTTCTTGTTTTCTATGTTAGGAAAATGTCCTTGTCAAGGGGTCCATTTCTAGTTAATACAGACCACAAATAGGCCATTCTTGGCAAGAAATTTCCATATGAAATTCCCTGGCTTTTTGACTTCTTTCATATATGGGTGCTTATTAGAATGGTCTGAAGAAGATATTTTGAATTTTCTAAATAGCCCAGGTTAGGTGCTTATTTGAGAAAATATGGTACGTCTTCTCAAAGAAATATCACCCGTCACTTAGAGTCTTCTTTTATATGTAGAAAATCCCACCTTGCTGCAATTATTCATCACTTTTTTTTTTTTTTATCACTTATTTGATAAATGATGTGTATAATATTCCTGTTTCATTTAATTTCAGGTTAAATTCTGGATATGTGTCATCTTTGGTTTTATTGTTTTGATTGCGATTATTGTTGCCATTATAATACGGTTGAACTGAAGGTCATGTAATTTTAGGTATCAAAAATGAAAAAGTTGACAATTCAATACACACTCAAACAAATTTTGAGAAATCAAAAGCTTGTCTTAAATATTTTGGAAGGTATGTCTATATATTTACAGTAGAATTGGGTCCTTTACCATCCCAAATATGAAAAATTATAAAAAATATGACATTCTTATCTGATAGGGAAAATATCACATTCAGATATGACTTCTTTCTTCAAAATCATTAATTTTAGGGGATTTGTAACTTTTTTTCTAGATACTCTGTATCTTATCATATCTGTTCAACTTCCATATAATGCTGGTCCGCATTTGTTCAATCTAGTCCCATTAACTATTTAGTATTTAACCTGTATATCAATGTAAGGTATCAATTTGTTCACTGGAAGCCAACATCTGTTCAATGCTGGTTCATATCTATTAATTGCTGGTCCAAGACTGGTTTCTTTTGATTTGTTCATATAATTATTTATATATTTATTTATTCTCAACTGCTGGTTAACATCTGCTCATCTTTGATTGTGGTGTGGCATTTCATTTGTGGTCCATATCTGTAAATTGATAGTTCCAATCTGGTCGAATACATTGCTGATCCACATCTGTTCGCTGCTCGTCCACATCTGTTTGCTGGTGATCCACATCTGTTTGCTGCTGGTCCACATCTGTTTATTGCTGGTACAAATCTGGTCACTGCTCAACTACCAGGTCAGTGAATGTGCAATCAAGATGAGCATGCAAGCAGAGATAGTGCTTTTAAGTTTAAATGTGCAATCAAGACGAGCATGTTTTTACGATAGTGCTTTTAATGACATTTACAGATGCGATAGCAGAGTAGTGTTAAGATATGATAAGGTTTTGGACATGCTGGATAAATAACTTTGTGGCCATTTTGAATTTTTCGAAAAGATAGTGTGATGTTTATCACTAGGCATAGACGTAGCCAGCACCCCCCCCCAACCATAACCATTAAAAAATAAAACATTAGATAGAGGAAGAAGAGAGCTTTAAAATGCTTTTCATTTGAAGCTTTCAGCTCAATTTTGAAGGAAGTTGCATCAACTTTTGTAAAATCCAAATAAATCTTATTTTTTGGCTTTTTTATGCCTCAATCGCTCCCCCTGATTGAAAACCAAACTTTTTTGGTGATCACACCCCCCCCCCACCTGATTGAAAGCTGGCTAGGCCCCTGCTAGTTTTAGTCACCTGGATTCATGAGTTGGCTTCTCAGAGATTAATAAAGGAAATGCTGGTTCATCATGCTAAAAACATTGTGCTTTGCTTACTTATAATTATATGTTTGTGCTTTCATAATGTATAGCTTGCGATTTAACTCTGATTTTTAACATGCTTGGCAGTCTTGGCTGCACAGTCACTGGTCGGTTACAGGATTGATTGATGCGCATTACAATATATTTCAAAATAGCAAACAGGAATCTCATAATTCGTACTATATTTTTGTTGTTTTTCCATTGGATCAAAACCCCTTTTCATGGTTTTGAATTTTCTAGCCACATCAGTGCTCTTCCTAGTCTATGATGCCCCAGTCATACAGAATCGTCCACTACTAAGTGTACAATGACATGAATTGCATGAAAATACTGTATTTGTATCTATTTAACTGGAGTCTAGCAAAGGACCTAGTATAAAAAGTCATTGTTATTATGTAATATTTCACTAACAATCGTACAGTTTACTTTAAATGTAATTGCTTGTTAATGCCTTAATCCTAGTAGACCAATCTGTCAGAAAATGTTTCACTAAATTGCTCTCACTCTGACAGTGGTTATTTTGGGTTATTGGTGACTTATTTTCTTGTTACCGTTCAGCTGTTTTACTGTTAAGCTTAAATATTTAATTTGATTTTTTGGACAAAGTGTATCTCAGAGTATGTAATTTTGAGCTGTGTTTATGAATCTCCTTAAATGGAAGATCACATATTAAATTTTATACAGTAAAATGGCAAACTGGCAAAAATAATAAATTATGACTTCAGGGCCAATAATGCATTGCCTCGGCCCTAGCTGAGTTTGTTAAACATGTGTTGATTATATTGATAATAAAAACCTTTAAACCTAATGACTTTTACTTTTACATTGTACTATTCCTACTTATTTGAAACTGTTTTTTACTCTTTTACAGAAGGTGTGTATCATTGTATTTACATTTGTGATCATCATGGTGATATGTATGATATCATTCCTCACCATGTGGTAACCTAGCAACGCACAATGATGACATAGCAACAGAAAAATGAGTAAGTGCCATTATTTTTGGAGTTACTGGTGGAATTCATGAATATTTTCGATTCTCTATCAGTGTATGGCTAAAAACGATCATGTCTGAATTTTAGTAAAAAGGAATTCCACCTATTGATGAAAGGAGTAGATGATATTCCTGAAGACTGTATCTTGGAATAAAAGTAAATAGAACGAGATCATTTATCATTGAAATCATTAGCAACAGTTGGATTTTGGTTGTTTCAGCTATAACTCAGTTTTGATATTTATTACAACACCTCTAAGAAGTTGTTCAAGCCACCATTTTTTGTAACAATTGTTACTCTTTTGTAACCATTTGTAGGTGGTTTTACTGCCTTTTAATGCTTTGTTTTTGATGTTTCAGATGATGTTATGATTAGACAATAATCTACGCAGTTATACACTGTAAATGGTCTAGCAGCGTGACGTTTAACACAATAAATTGGACATTATGACTAGAGACCCCTTAGAAGCTTCATAATAAGTTAATAACTACCCATAAAGTTATAAAATATGTTCATTTGAATAAATAGCCATCATACTCCTGGTGGTTGAAAAAAGTCTGCAGTTAATCTGAACTGAGGAATCAACTAAATAACATCCACGTCGTATAGTTAAACCTGTAAAGTGAAATCAAGTAGGAACCCATAACTGAGTAGGAACCTCTAACTGATTAAGAACCGATAACTGATTAAGAACCCATAACTGAGTAGGAACCCATAACTGATTAAGAACCGATAACTGAGTAAGAACCCATAACTGAGTAGGAACCCATAACTGATTAAGAACCGATAACTGAGTAAGAACCCATAACTGAGTAGGAACCCATAACTGATTAAGAACCGATAACTGATTAAGAACCCATAACTGAGTAGGAACCCATAACTGATTAAGAACCAATAACTGAGTAAGAACCTATAACTGAGGAACCCTTATAAGAGATTTGATGAACAGCCAAGACTTACAAAAATCGTGTAGCATAAAACATAATCTACCCTTTGTGGATCAGTAGAAAAACATCTATACTCTGAGGAACCCTAAAATGGCTTAGAAAGGAGGACCCATATTGAACTTACAAAATACACAATTGTGGGACACACATCTTACAATGATTGGATATGATCATTATGATAACCTGAAAACAGTGTTAATATGATGACGCGATTGTGGGACATGTATTTTATAATGGTTGGAAAACATCATAATAATGACCTGAGGACAGTGTGTATATGATAACATGTACAAACAAAATACAGATGAGCTATTACAATGTTTTCTATGGGGTACAGATATCCAGAATGCAGTAGAATTTTACAATGGAATGATTATACTCGTATCATTTATATGTAATAATACTATAAAGTCCAATATGTTTTTATAAGGTTGGGTATAAAGGACACCCTTGTGAGTTGTTTCATATAGCAATGAGCATAATTCAAACCGTTTCTATGATAATTTATTCTGAATCATGTCTTTCTTTGTATCAGCTGATATTATTTAACAAGATCTGTATACTCAATTAATAAACAGCATAATTGGTTAAAATATGCAATGGAAGATTGCAGTTATCATGCGTACATTGTGGCTGTGTGGTGACGAATGCTTCTACTGAAGTGAGGAATTAAGTCAAGCATGACAGCTTCGGAACCATGATTTGTTGAGCAATTTTAAACGAGCAACAACAACTTTTTATTTTAACCCCATTTGACTCTATTCATATACTATCCATAGCTGTAACGTCATCACCCTTGGTATACGCAGCTAACGATAATTGACCGGTACGGGTCAAAAGCTGGACCGGTACGGGTTAACGATTTTATTTGAATTTAAAATAGCCATAACTTGCTCAATATTGACTTCCTCGTGTCTAATTTGTTTGAAATATATGATGCCTCCCGATGCTTTTAAGTACCCCAATTTTTTACAGATTTTTAAACGGACCAAAACTCTCTAAATGCGCATTTATGCTCTTTTCTCTCGAGAACGACTGTCTCATTTTCACGATAACTTTTATTTAGTACTTCTAACATATAAGATCTATTTTTCCCCATCAAGGTATGATGTAAATGACATGCTATTTACATCTTGTGAGTTTCAATGATGCGCGTTTGATTTTGTGACAAAGAATTTCATCCTGCTTGCAGTGAGAAGACGGACCAGTTCGGGGCAATCTGCTTGCAGCGAGAAGACGGACCGGTTAGGGGCAATAGCTGATGAAATTCTTTGTCACAAAGTTTGGCATTTTTTATAAAATCAAACGCGCGTCATTGAAACTCACAAGATGTAAATAGCATGTCATTTACATCATACCTTGATGGGGAAAAATAGATCTTATATGTTAGAAGTACTAAATAAAAGTTATCGTGAAAATGAGACAGTCGTTCTCGAGAGAAAAGAGCATAAATGCGCATTTAGAGAGTTTTGGTTCGTTTAAAAATCTGTAAAAAATTGGGGTACTTAAAAGCATCGAGAGGCATCATATATTTCAAATTAGACACGAGGAAGTCAATATTGAGCAAGTTATGGCTGTTTTAAATTCAAATAAAACCGTTAACCCGTACCGGTCGAGCTTTTGACCCGTACCGGTCAATTTTCGTTAGCTGCGTATACCAAGGGTGGTAATGAGAATTTGAGAAAGAGAATAAGTTTGCGTAAAAACCAGCTGTTTCTCAGCGAGTTACTTTTAGAATATTTTTCATTTTATGTGTAGACACGATGAGTCATTGAGTTATATTAGTTGTGTTGTATATGATATTATGTTACCTAAGTGATTTTTGTGAATTTAAACCTATCATGTGGAATAGCAGTATTTTACAGTAAAACATGCTTCTTTGAATACTTCTTTAGTGTAAACACCGCATGAGTGAACACCTATTGAGAGCAAACACGTCTTTATGAACAATTTTCGTCAGTCCCAAAAGTGTTCAGTCTAGGCATGTTTTACTGTATAATATATTAAATATATGTTATACGGAATCAAATATACATTAATGGAATAGTACACATCCTCCGATCACAGGGCTTCAAAATCCAGATTATCTTCTTTCTTTTTACCCCCTGCGATAAGCAGTTAGCATTTCCATGATTAAGAACTTGCAATTTGATTCGCTGTAGCAACACTGCGACTGCAATCAAGTATATGTCATCGGTCACATAATTAGATCGCGTGACTCAGTTTAATCGGGCACTTCCAAATTGGTTATAGCAGGGGGGAAGGAGGTACAGATTCTGGACACCTGCTTAGGAAGATGAATAGTACAGTGTATATAATTTATATGAGACAGGATCAAAAACTAACTTGGAGCATTTCAGACTTGAAAACATTGCTTGGTAACACCATCAGTCTATTTTTAATCCCCAAATTTTTAATGAACAGGTGTAAAGGCTCGTTCATTTGACTTTTTAGTAAAGGCTAATATATTTGTTGGCTTATAAGTAAAGGCATGTATATTTGACTTTTAAGTAAAGGCTCGTATACTTGGCTTTTAAGTAAAGGCTCCTATATTCGGTTTTTAAGTAAAGGCTCATATATTTGGCTTTTAAGTAAAGGCTCATATATTTGGCTTTTAAGTAAAGGCTCATATATTAGACTTTGTATCAGTAAGAATTTTGATCGACTTTAAAATGTGAGATCACTGGATAGGAAGATACACTTAACAATAACAACGACAAAGGCCTATATATTCAAGTAATAAATTATGTAGAACTGTAAAAAAGTATATGTATAATATCTTAATAATGAACTCTACCAATAATCTTATGTTATACAAAGTATCTGTACAATACTAGATCTTAAAATAAATTATATATTTGAAATTATATGTATACATAGTATACCCAAAGTACTTTGTTCTTTTGGATTTATAACTGTGAAAATATCATGAGTAATAAAGGTGTCTGTTTAGTGTTTAGATGCGATTATTTATTCAAATGCAGACATGTCAGAATGAAAGGAAAAAAGTTGGATATTTTTGTGACCTAGTCTCCACTAAGATTTGAGTGAGATTTTATCGTGCTGATCAATGCCTGAGAAGGAATTCTCAAGATGGCGTTAAGTTCTAATACTTTAATACTAAGTTATTAACATTAGTTAAACATGTTAAAATTGATTCAAAATTCTTATAAACTAATACCTTATTGGAATAGGAGTTCTGCTCAATTAAAGAAGTTCAAATCTGGGTGCTCAATCAAAAATAGTCAACAAATTTTGTAAAAAGAGCCAATACAACTGTCTGGTTATTTGTATCATGAAATATTTATAATGAGGACTGATTTGGTAAAACATGTTTTGGTGGTATTTGCTACTCAGTGGAGTTCCTGTTTTTCTAGTTCTTCATACATAGTGCATTTGGTACTGTGTTTTTTCAATTTGTTTTAGCTAAGATTCTGTCCTGTTTCAAAATAATTATTTGTGAAAGGGAGCCAGGATTGCTACCGAGTTTATTTCCAAATATATACATATCTGTATGAAAATGAATTGTACATCAGTAATGTGAAATGAAAAAAAAATATACTAAAAACAAAATGAGACTGAACACCATCCACAAAAAAGTTGACACACAAAACAATATGTCACCTCTTGTGGTGGTGACATTATAAACTGAAACAAACATAATCCTTTTTAGTATACATTTTTTATTTATTTGAAAAAGTTACAGCATTGGTGTATATCATACAATTTATACAATACATATTATTTCATTTTCCTATGATACTAATGAATTCAAATGAAAAACAAACACTTTTAAAGACAGTGTACATTTTAATAAGTGAATATATAATATTCATTCATAGAAAAAATTTAGTTTTTACAAAAATATTTTTGACACATTCAAAAAAGCTATTAAGGTCGACAGACAAATTATAATGAGAGATGTGGCATGACACATGAAATCAAACCTCTTAGATTATTAAAGGGCCATTATCTTACTCCAATCCTAAGTTCAAAACTCATAAGTTTTTATTAAGAATTAAACGTGGGGGTCTATCAAAATAAGGTATAATATTAATAAAATAAAACTAAAGAGAGTGAGAGCTTCTATAATACCCCAAAAATAATGTAAATAAAATATGAGAGAATTTTTCATTTTCTCATCTTAACCGTTTTCATGATGACAAACTAGTCTGCATTAACAACATTAATTAAAAACAAAATTAAAAATATGAACAGAAATCAAATTCAAAATAACAATAATCATAATATCACATTATCATGTAGAAATAATTTCTGTATTTCAGTCTCACAGATTAACGAACATTTATTCTCTTATTACTGCGCTTGTTTGTTAGTGCTGCTTAATTTTTAGTTTTTGATAATACTGACACATTTTAAGTTTTGCCGAATCTTATTACGACAAAAATAATAACACAAAATCAAACCAATAAATTTGAGACAATCAGTATTTAAACAGAACAGCTGACAAAAAGAACATATATTTATGCTCTATGTAATCTGGAAATCTGTATTGCAATGTGGTATCATGGGTTCACAAAACTAAGAACAAATTCATGAATTGTTTTCCTTTTACCAGAAAGGTATTCAGTTTAGTGATGAGCTTTGTATAAAACTATTCACGCACAAGGATTTGAGTCTCAGATATATCCAATCTAACACTGCTTTCCTCAAGGGTATTTATTGTAGAGAAGTGTTCTGTCTAGAGGAGTGTTCTGTTTAGAGGAGCGATCCATCGAGGGAAGTGTTCTGTTTAGAGAATTGTTCTCTTTATGAGATGTGTCCATATAAAAATGTTGTAGTCCCTCCCACATATATTATAGTACGTCCTATCATGAATTGCTTTCTTCCTTCAGTATTGTTTGTCTACTGGCTTTAAGCATGGCACGCACCTTACTCAGAAGTGCCTGAAAATATATAAAACATTATATATCAAATTTAAGTCTGGCTTGCTATTTCAAGTAAAGCGCTGACAATATTACTTTATTCACACATAGTAGTTTTGTGCGTGAAAAACTAAAATTCTGCAAGAAAAAAGAGAAGTTCTGCTTAAAGTGAAAATCAAAATTTCTAATTTTCATAAAAAAAATTCTGCAATTTTTTGAAATAATGATTCAATCAATTTTTTTAAGAATCTATCCATTTTTGACAGTTATTTGAGATTTAAAATCCCATATTGAAACGGGAAGCGGATATCCAACAACTAATTTCAGGAAAGAATTCTGGTTATTCCCCAGGATTTTGGTGAAAATCGGGGATTCTGCAAAATGTGGAACTAGGATCTATGATATACTATGAAATGTACTTCAATTGAAATATCAGTTTTAAAACTATTTGCACTTGCATAGCTTATCAATTTCCTTTGTCTTATCTGTGAGAGGTTTAACGACCCAAATGAAAACCTCTTATTGGCTAAGGGTCTATATAAACTAATTAATAACATGTTCTGAGGGACTTACTGTATCGACTGATCTCCCTGTAGCACCTGTATCAGAACTATCAGACCTGAAAAAACATTAAAGAGGCAATAAAGAATCAGACCTGAAAAAACATAAATAAACATTAAAGGGGCAACGAAGAATCAGACCTGAAACATCATTATAAATATAAAAGGGACAACAAAGTAAAGATATGAGTTGAGAGGAACTTCTTAAAAATGTTCACAATTTCAAAATATTTTTCTTCACAACATTCCTTGATATGCCTTCTTTGAAGTACCAAAATCTTGACTTTAAATTCAACAGGAAAAAAACTGACAAAATGTCCTCACTTGTAAATGGGTATAAAAGTTGCAATTGTTAAAGATGACAAATACTGACACCATCAACCCACCAATGCCAATCACAAAAATGGTGGCTATGTATTACTATGTCTAGATGGCAACAAAAAAGGTTGTGACCTAAAAACTAGATGTCTTCCTTTTGTTTTCAATTTCTCAAAATGGGTTACATAACAACGAATGCAAGGAAAAATTGAACAAAATTTACAATCACTTACTTATCAGCCTTGGGTTCTGCAGATGGCTGAAGTCGTAGTTCCTTCACTTCTATGACATCATCATCTGAGTCTGGGACAAGCACAGGAGAGTCGACATCACTGAAAATGATCCATTTTTGTTTTTATGTAAAAGAGTAGAATAGGGCAACATAATGGATGGTAGTGGCAAACAGGCAAAAATGATTGAAAACAACAACACTTGTGATCCACTCGATTACGCTGGTTACCGAAAAACAAAATGTCAGAACATCGAAGGTATGATTTTTCTTTTTTCCTTATTTCACAAGTAGGCAGAATTCCCACGACATTTTTAACACATTTTCTAAAACATATGATGCTGATACAAGTTTGTTAGAAAAAACGTCGTGGGGATTCTGCCTACAACACATGAAATAAGCAAAAAAGAAAAATCGTACCTTCGACGTTCCGACATTTTGTTACCAAAACGAACCGTTTCGGTAACCAGCGTAATCGAGCGGATCACCAGTGAACAAGTAAAATCATCGGAAATTATAATTTTAACATAACATGCTCCTGATGAGTCACATGAGGTTAGGTAGGAAGTCTAATATATGGCTATCTCAAATTCAGTGATCTCCCCAGGATTTTTTCTCAAGAAAGAGCAAAATTCTCATTTTCACAATTCAGACCAAAATTTTCAAAATAAGCCCATTTTTCAAGATTTTTCTCATTTTCAAGTGGGTGCAAATGGATTTTCAGGTAGGTGCAAGGCTGTTTTCAAAATCTCAGGAGGGTGCTGCCCCCACTTGCTTTAATGCTGGGGAGATTTATTTATAATCTTAAATTCAACCAACCTTTCATCTGAGTTGGCTTTCTTCCTCTTATGATCTTTACTCCTTGAGCGCTTCCTTGATTTCTTCTTTCTTGACCTTGACCTCGATCTTGATCTTTTCGACCTAGATTTTCTATCTCGGGATCTTGATCTTTTTGATTTCTTTGATTTTCTATCCCTGGATCTGCTTCTAGTTTTCCTCCTTGAGGATTTTTTAATTCGATCTCTTGATCGGGATCTAGATCTCATTTTTGATCTTGACCTCGATCTCATTTTTGACCTTGATCTTGATCTTACTTTGTTGTGCCTTAAAGGTGATTTTGAGCGAGATCTAAAAAAGGTAAAGTGAAGTACATATTATTTGTATGTACAAAATAAGACAAGTTGAAACTAAAGAAAGGAATATACATATATATATTTGAGATCTATACAATATTTTTGGAAAAAATACATGTGTATTATAAAAACATATGTGTTATACATTGAGACAAGGTGAAACTAAAATTATAGTAGTGCATGTCTCTAAAGAATTAAATGTTGCTCCGCTAGTTTACAGACAGCATGCTTACAGCAAAAATCAATGTGATTAGTAGTAAATGCATTCAATGAATTGAAGAATTAATTCAACTATGACAACTTTCCAGCAATGATTTCTCCTCAATTAAGTGATAGCACCTCAAAAATTAATTCCATTCCATTCGATATACAAGAGGTACCTAAAAATCTCAAAACTTTTGCTTTAATTCCATCAATTTTATTATCTTGAGGCAACATGTATTTTAGATGTTACCTGAGAAATATTTTCATCATTTTCTCATTTATACTGTTTATTTTATTTTTGAAAATATGTTACCGACCTTCTGACAATACTATAAGAACTAGGTGGCGTTTTAGATCTCTTCCGTCTTTTCTTGGGTGTCCTTGAGCGTGACCTTGATATCCGCTTGCTTGTTTTTAACCTACAAAGCATATAAATGTCAATCTTGCTGCTCCAATGCAATGGTCATTTACATAATTCATGCAAAAGGCTTAACAACAAAACAACATGAGAAAATATGAAAAACTTAGAATTTGAGAGAAAAATTTGAAAAACATGAAACGTGATATACTCAGTCTTGACATCTGATAAGAGAATCTGACTCTTGACAAGGAAATTTTTTGCTTTGAGATGTATAAATAAATTGAGGCACATTAATTTCCTGAAAAATAGGAAAGGCAACCCATGTCTTCATATTTTATTCTGAACTAGAAAATAATCTAACCAGGCAGTCGTTTTTCCAAAAAGGTGAATTTAGACGTGAAGCTTAACAATTCATATTTTATTGATAACCAGTAGTATCGTTTAAACTGAGGTAATGTTTCAATTTTCCAACAAGTTTTTAGTTTCCCACTTATACTGAAAATGAAGTATCATGATCATTAACATGGTTATCAAAATGAGCACGCAAGGCCAATCTATTTGTGACTTTCTCATAATTTGTTGCGAGGAAAATCTCTGGAGAAGATAAAGTAAATAGTTTACAATAACAACAGTAATTGAGCCTTATATGAGAACAATCATCAATCAACCAGAATTTGTGTAATAATATGATTTAAGAACTGAATGCAATTAATATTACATGTAAATCTTTAATGTAGCATTTTAAAATATGCAGGAGATTTTATCGATATGATGTTAAAATCTACTTTTCCATTTCAAATTTCTGGATGATTATCCATGGTTAAAATGAATTAAATAGTCTTACAATACAGGAGATTTTTCCTTGTATATTTTCTTCAGCATTTCTGACTTCAGGCTTGGGCTGTTTGACCTGCTTCCTATTGGGGTGCTTGATGGGAGAGAACTTCCTTCTGAAATCAGAATCACATTAGCGTGAAGAGAAGAACATCTATCCATTAGAAAAACAAAGTGGGTATTTTCCCAGAATTCTTTCAATTTACAATAAATTTTTTGTAATTCTAAATGGTCAAGATAAATAAAATATTCCGATCACATTTTATCACAGAACTTTTACCCTACCTTCTTTTGTGTCTTCAGTAGCGCCACCTTTTAACATCTGTAGGAACATGGCAGCTTTTCTCTTACGCTCCGACTGAAGTTGTTTCTCTTTTTGGCCACCGCCATCTTGTTTCTCACGTGCTAGTTTTTCACGAGCAGCTGCGGCCAGTTTGTCTTTCAGTTTTTCTTCAGCTAAAATACAGAAATGTATGAAACATATCGTCAATTTTAAGCACTAATGGGATGGAAGCAAATAAGTAAAAAAATATTTTCCTCTCAATACCATTTCATTTTTTCAGGTTGAAGTTCCCTTATTTCAAAGACAGAGCGAGGAAAAGAAACATTCAAGAGTATAGCAGTCCAAAATCGCAACAAAGGATGATTTTAAATGTAATGAAACAAAGTCTAAGTACCAATCACCACAACCATTTTTGAACCATTATCTCAACCCATGACCAAAAGAATTTCACATTACACAAATTAGAGCTTGAATGTCTTCTAACCTTGTCTTCGTTCAGTATCAGATGATTGTGTTTTATCAACAACTCGAGCACCATGGAGACCATTTTCTTCTTCATCGTTTGATTGGGCATCGTTTGCGGAGGTATCCTCTTCTTCAGAATGAGGCTGGTCTTTTTCCCGCCTTTTTCCTGTTAAAATCAAAAATAATTCACATTACATAGAATAGAATAGAATATTTATTGAGTACATTCACACCCCTGAGGGTCAGGTACAAGAAAGTACAGTACACAAAAAGAATATATATGATTTAACACTAGACTACTATATACTACATATAATATATGCTTACTACTGTAAAATGTAAAATATGTATTACTACAAAATGCTTTTTTGCGCAGCAGGAATTAGCCTTTCTAAATTAAGTATTGCTTTCTAAAATTCGGAAGGCATCACTAATATATTTTGCAACCTTGATGCAATCTTGATTTATACAAGTTAAGAGGTATATAAATTGATTTGTTTGTGCTTTTGCCGTATCAGACAATTCAGTTTGAAGTAATAATCTTTCATTTTGATATTTTTTACACTTAAAATTTCTTTTCTAAAATTTCTTAAACATAAAACATACCATCATTCACCAAAGAGTATCCTAATAGTCCAAGTAAAATATGTTATACTTTTCCTTGAGTCACATGAACGGAGACATTGAAAGATGATTTAAAACTAATGTTTCAATGTACACTTTTTCCCAATGTGAGAAGCTGTAAAATAATTACGCAAGTTCAATGAAAATGAAGGTCAGGGAAAGAAGGCTTTTACAGTAGATTACAGTTGAGTACAATTTTGTTATCATTATTTTAATCTCTCAAGTTAATACACATGTTATTTACATGACAAATGTCACCATATGGTAAGTTATTTGATATGTTGGTTCAAAATTTGCTGATGAGGCATCAACTGGCCTTTAACAAAATTGCTCCCTCGCGATTTTTTTATCTAGTTTGATATGTTGTTACAGGTGCTGAAAGGCAACCGTGAACACCAAATGCCAGTCATTAAAAACTGTGGCTATAACATAATATCAATCTCAATGTGTGGACATATCGAGAGATATAATAGGCGACTTACTCTCCTCGTCATCGCTACTGTCGTCCTTAAAGGCACTTTTCTGCTTCAGTTCAACCGTCTCTGGTTCCTTAGTCTTTATAGAGAAGCTAACACCTTTTGCAGAGAGTGACATCTTATCAGTTGATTCATCCGTATCTCCATCTTTCTCAGCCTCCTTTCTCATCTCCTCAATGAAGATGTGTTTCTTGTTTAAATAATATGGATGGTGTTCATTGTCGTCATCAAGGAACCCAAAGCGTTTATCACGATCACGTTTATTCCTAACTGTAAATTCAAATTCATCGCCATTCTTTGCAACATAGTTGGCCATTCTGTCTATGATTGGCTGGAGGTCTGGAGGGGGAGGTTGTATCTTTGGGACTCTGAAAAACACAATAACAAATATTCTGAAAATTGTTTTGCAGAGATGTATATTGTTGTTCTCCATTTTCATCTATGAACATGGGAGGTTTATAAATATTCATATTCTTATTTAGATATTCAGATATTCATATTCATTTATTCCAGTCGCAAAAACAGACAAACCTGATCATTTTGATTAAAATAAAAATCTGCTTACGTTTTTTTCTTCTCCTTCACAGGCTTTTCAGGGACTGTCCCAGGGGGTGGGGGTTGATTATTTGTGGGTAGAATCACTGGCTCCATGCCTGGTATGGGAGGCATACCGGGGTAGGCTCCCTGGGGTCCTTCCACACTGGGGCCGTATCTGTATGCATCATGGTAGCCCTGATCGTAATAATCACCCTGACTGTAGTTGTACTCAGGGGGGTAAGCGCCATCCTGAGGGGGGTAGGAACCATCAAGAGGGGGATAGGAACTATCCTGAGTGGGGTACTGCTCCTGTTTGGGGATATGAGGCTCCTTTGGAATCCTGAATATGAAGAAAACATTTTTGAGTTCATATTCCAATTAGCACTTAACAAAATGAAATTATCATTTCTAAAACCGAGCATGTGTATCAATGTATCATTTTCCAGGTAAATATTGAAACTGAAGTTAAAGAGAAAATTTCCATGTGCAAAATTATTTTTTTAATTCTGGTAATAAATCCTAAACTAGTTACATAAACAAAATTGGATTTAGACAAACAAAATATGATTGGCTAAAGAGGATTATAGAATAACATTTTCAATGTGCAAACATTCTAACCTTTCTTTCTGAGGTATGCTCTTAGTGTTTGGAGAATTTCTTCCTGATTCTTGAGTCTTCTTAATATTACCGAGTAGTTTTGCATATGCTGTTCCGTGAATCTGCCCTGGAGGTAAGGCATTCAGGATAGATGTCACTGGGGTCTCTGGAGGTACTGCAGATTTAGGAGCAAGACTTGGGTGTAGGTACCCACTGTGTGATAGACCATCTTCTTCGTCTTCGCCACTTTTTTTCCCTGAAAGTAGAAATGAATTAGGCAAATAGTTTTAAAATACCTAGTTGTTAAATCGCTAGTTAATACTGACGGATGTCGTCCAATTATCAAGCGTTGTGGAAGATATGTAATTTTGTTAGAGGTACATTAAATGATGAATTTGTTGACAGTGATGCTTTTTTGAATATTCAAGTGAAATACAAATCAACATCTTAAAATTTTGTTATACAGAGATACCATCAATTAAACAGCTAGTAAATCCAGGGCGTTTGAAAGGTTTGACAAAGTTGAAAAATTATGCAAATATTTATTTTCAAAACCTACTACTTGCCCCAAGGCCAGCTTTTGTCAAGGGGGAGGAGAGTCAATTTTAAAAAAGCCCAGGGGACAATTTGACGATCACCTGGCTGTGATACTTACTTTTTCTAACTTCATCAGGTTTATATTTCCCTGACTTGATCATCTTACAAAGATGTTTGTAGTATGGGTAGAGATAATGGTCGTAGTTCATAAAGTTAAACTGTTCGTTATTGGCTTGTTTTGCCTTAATAACAATCTCCATCTGATTCCCCTGGGATGCCACAAACTTCGCTGTTTTCTCTATTATTGCATTTGTTTTGACAGTTGTTGGCTGAAAGTACAAAGAATAGTATTAAGGTAAATCCGCATGATGGCAATTTTCATTTAATTAAATCCACAAATTTCATTTAATTAAATCCACAAATTTCATTTAATTAAATCCATAATTTTCATTTAATTCCATGATTAAAATTACCAATAATTCATGTAAAATGTAATATTTTCAAAATTTTTATTTGGATATCTACATGTTAATGTAAAGTACATTGTTCACAATTTTTCTGAATGTGAAGAATTAGAACCACCTAAAGAGAAAAAAGTTTACAGTGAAACCTGTTTATCCAAACACTTTTCTCATCTGAAACAATACTTTTTCTCAGTCCAAAATGTATTTTCTTTCATTGACTAACATATTTATAAAACCTCCAAACACTTTTGGCCGTTCCCAGAGGTGTTTGGATTAGACAAGTTTTACTGTTTTTATACATTGAAAGGTTAAATACTAGGGGTCACACGGTTAACCGTGGCTTGCGGTTACCGCGGTTCATACCTCCACGACGGTTAGCTCGCACACAATCTTGAAAACCGCGGTTCTTGAAGAACCGTGACATTTTCAGTTTCACTTCAGAAAAATAAAAATGTAAACTCGGAATTAAACTCCATTTCAAGCTTTCGTGTAATACCAATTAACTAAACATCGTCTGGAATCGTTAATCATCATGCAATAATGCGAACCATACCTGATATTTACGACGATCTTCTGATATAGACGGCAGATAACAAAAACAAAAGGAAAATGTTGATAAATTTCACCGGCATATTGACCCGGAAGTGACCTACGCTAAACATTTCGCGCAATCCTATTGGTTGATAGAACAGTATACTATAAAAAGCCGAACGCCTAATGCATTGAATTTGCGAACGAGTCACGTTCTGTGTATTACGTTCGCCTTTGATCCATGTTGAGTCATGACAAAGTGTTGAACTTAAGTTATATTTCTAAAGAAAACATTTATTCAGTTTAGTGAAGTACTGTGCTAATTTTGCCAACAGTTGACAAGTTATTTTATGTGTTGAAAAAACGTGAACATCAAACAAGAAGATCAACACAGTGAACACACAGATATTTTGGGAGGGAGGGAGGGAAAAAAGACTGAACAAACAAACAAACATTGTGTGAAACTGGATACTTACAATACTGAATACAATAAAACACTGTGACACACTTAGTATGTTTTCTGATTTTCAGATCAATTTCATATATTTTTGCTCATTTCACGAGGCTCGTGAGAACCGCAATCAGAACCGAACCGAACTGTGAAATACAATCACCGAACCGAACCGTGAAATCTCAAACCGTGTGACCCCTATTAAATACCACTTAAGTACATACCAGTTCCATGCCTGAAGGGATCTGAAGCTCTGCTATTGCCTCAAAGGGTTCCTCATATTCCACTGGTGGCCTCGGGGCTGAAAAGAAATCAAACATCTGATTACACACTCTCTTTATATCAACTGACAATTAATGATTCAGACCATGTTAAGACTTCTTTTGCCATTAAGGAATTCTCCAATCTTTTCATCAATTTTAGGACTTCCTGGTTTACTGAAATTTCTCAACCTTGAAAACACATCTTTAGTAAATTGAAATCAAACACACATCATGCATATAATTACTGTATACAGGAGTTAAAGGTACATAGGTACACATGTCAATATAGCACAATGTAAAGGGTGAAATACTTTAAGGGTACCTGTATTCTGTTCATCTGTTGGCTGTGAGGGGTCATACTGATTGTTATCATAGCTAAATCCAACTTCCTTATAGCCGCCTTCTTGGTTTATGGCATAGTTAAGTCTCTTGATCTCTTCCTCTGCAAGATATGTTTCAAATACAGTCCAATACTGCTTTAACGGACTCTATGTAATATGCACAGTATGTTTTACTTCAGATTAATTTAATTCATCCTTTCAAGCTTGTAGAGTAAAATAACAATGAAACTGTTTTGTAGCATATTTGAAACTCCACCATTTTTTCAATATAAATTGTTCTTTTGTTTACTACCTTCATGATACAATGTTTACTTTATTTCTCAGAGTAAAAATCATCATGTTTGTCACATAAAAAAGTCACGGTTAAATGAGCAAGAAAAAAGTTGAGAGACAGAAATACAATAAAATAATGCAAGTAAGCTTATTATCATATTCAAAACAAAAATATGGGAAATAAGAAGTTATAAAGGTCTTCTTACCTTCATATGCATCCCTGTCAAAAGAACTTGAGTGTAGATCATGATATCTTTCTTCATCGCATAAGGCTTCAATTCTTGCTTCTTCACCTGAGAGTGGGTAATCTTTCCCTCCCCAGTTGCCTTCCGCATCATGCTCTCTGAGGTCATGGAGGTAGCCTCGCCCGTCATACCTGTAAAACAGATCAAAACATTAGAACTTCTTTCTTATGGTTCCCAAACTACTTCTAAAATAGTGTTCTGGATTTTATGTACGTTTGGTATATAGGTATAATCAAACCTGTCACAAGTTAATACTGTATACTGTTGGGGTTGGCTTGTATTACATAGCTTCTTTTCTCACTCACTCACTCACACAAACATACATATATCTTTAGTACGACTTTTACATGACTTGTATCTATGGAAATTATTTGCAACCAATAGTTTCGACTAACTGATAAATTTTGCGCAACAATTGAAAAGCACATAATGAAAGCATCAAGAGATAAACATGCACAATGTCATAATAACTAACTGCCGAGGTTAAAGTGGCAACAAAATAAAAAAAATTATAATAATTGTACATTTGTCTTTTGATGCTTTCTAGCCTATTTTGTGTTATATAACCAAAATATCCAAAACTATTGGTAACATCATATTCACCTCTTTACCGTCCTCTTTGAAAGACATATACTGGGTGCCCTGAAGACATGATTTATAAAATAACTTCAAAATATGATATACAAACCTTCATAATCCACACTATACCTACAAAATCAAAGACTCATTTCTAGATGAGCCTTGTTATGCATACTACCTACAGTAGATATGTGAAGTCGACTGAAACCAGCGTCATTTTGTGATGAAAGGGGGCAACGTCACAATATGGAAGTCAAATCAGTACGCATGTCGTCACATATAAACCTGCTAGGGTAAGAAACTATTAATCATGTTAAGAAATTGGAATTTTGAAATCGAAACCTTTTGAAATCGATCCAGTGTTTGTTGTACGTTTTGAAGCACAGACCTGTCTATCCTGAATTTTTCATCGCCCATCCATGGGATCAGGTGGTGACCTTTTTCGATATACAGCGCCCTCTCATCATCTCTGTATATTTTGCAGGCGTATCCAAACACAAGGATGTCATCTTCGTCCTCATCACGTCGAGATTCTGGTAAATTATGTACATTTCTCTTTTTTCTGGATGCCATGTTGGATCTTCAATTATGTCTACGTACAGCTATCACGAAATGATAATTGACCATTTTCAATGTGAAAAATAGGTTTGAAGCACTATCATCTGTCCATTGGGAGACAGATCATTTCAAATTTTCGATTTTTGATTAAATTGATTAAATTGGTCACCAGTTCTATTGTATTTATCAAATTAGCAAAGTATTAATTTTGTGATACATAAAACGTTTAAACTTTGTATTTTGAACTCGTTCAAAATGTAGGGGTGATAGCTTTAATAATTTATCACTAAAATGCCAATCAAATTGTAATAAAAACTAAACCGTGGTGTTATATTGCGAAATTATGTCAAATTACATTACATCAAAATAAATAAATGTTATAATGTTTTTTAGGTTTAAAATAAATAGTAATTTTTAACCAACGCTACCTCAATCTACAAATTTAGACCTGTCCATGACGTCAACGGGGAATACCTAAAAATGGCGGACGAAGGCTTTGGAAAAATTTCTCTAAATTCTAAACTTTTACGCTATATAAAGGCAGCTCAGACAAAATCAGACATATCAGATGATCTTAAACAGGAACTAAAGGTCATAAAAAATTCTAAATTTAATTTAGATGGCGGTAAACTAGCAAACATTCCATTTACGACAGTTAGAAAATTACACAAATTTCTTCAACTTGATTCATCTTCAGGTGAGAAAATATTAAAGGAATTCCCTCATCTAACATGAACTATAATCACTGGTGATCCACTCGATTACTTCGGTAACAAAATGTCGGAACATCGAAGCTACAACATTTCTTTTTTCCTTAATTTCCAGAATCCCTACTACGTTTTTTCTCACAAATGTGTATCAGTATTATATGTTTTGGAAAATGTACATGTTTGTGAAAAAGATAGGTCAGAAGACAACGAAATAGTCGATTTTATTCCTCACTTAAGTTACAGAAACGGTTTGGGTTAAAAGTGAAGATCTTAACTGTTTTTCGAAATTTGTATGTGGCCTCTTATATTTTGATGCTTCTCTGCCATAGTACTTTCAAAGTATTTTCAAAAAGATTAACATGGCTGAAATTCTTTAAATTACAAGCGGGCACAGGCTTATTGCACAAAATATTGAATAATCTGAAATAATACAAATGTCATTCATGTACAATATGAGTATACTTTTCCATATATTATTTCACAATGGTCTCCTGATTTCTTATTTTTGGGATGCAATAAAACAGTGAAATGGGCTGTACTTTACAGGACTCTTGAAAGCCTATTTTCTCATTTTGTTGCTATTTATCAAGCGCCATGACTATAGTCCTGAAAACATCTGAATATGATTACATGATTTATATATGATTATATTATATATAATTATTATATACTGTAGATTGGGTTAATTTGGCGCCCGCTTTAATTTGGCGAATTTGGCGAAATTGAAAAATTCGCCAATATAAATCTTCACCAAAATTTAGAATGAATCCCCGGGAATTATCTAGGGTATTTCGTCCAATGTATTTAGGTCACGTCCGGTTTAGTTTTTTCCAAAAATATGAAAAATGTCTCTCATAAATTGGCTCAGAACTGGTCAGTCACTCATTAATACTCAGGGAAAAATAAAAAGGAAAAGCGCGGTATTGTAGCAGCATCGATCGAGGTGCAAAATATAAAGGATGATTTCACAAAAATGTACAAACGTGGTGAATATCGCCAGTGGTCCTCAAAAGAAAAAATGAACATAGGCATAGCCAAACATGCCCATTTACATGGTAATTCGCAAAGTAAGTTAATTAAAAATTGTTTGCATATCCGCCAAATTAAATAGCCGCCAATATGCCAAAAATGGCAAAATCGCCAAATTAAGTAGCGCCAACTTAACCCAATCTACAGTATTATGATTATATATTATATATGATATATATTTGATTATATATGATTATATATGATATGAATATGATTACAATATGTGGGAGAAAATTCCATACCTTGCAAACTTAAATTACCTACATGTACCCTGAGACCATCATTCTATGTTAGTCTCAGATGTACCTCAATACATTCCTGAGTATTTTAGAAATCCTTTTATGTAGTTGAATCCCCAATCGTATGGGTTCAAAATAGATCTCAAAATACCATGAGCATTTGAGGATCTAACTTGAGCTGAACATACCCAAGCTCGCTTATAGATTCAATTTTATGTGTAAATAGTATCTGAAGTCTGGTTAATACTTGCGAACTTGATTGCAAATTGTTGCAATTTTGTTTTTGTATTATTTCCGTTAGATCTCTGAATTAGCTTAAGTTCTTTTTATCAAACAATTTCTCATTGAAATCAGAATGTATTTTGTAATTTACTATTTCAGATGAACCAGTGGTGTATTTACATGAACTTCTAGAAGAAAGTGATATCTGTTTTCCAAAATTAGAAGTCCCTGAAAGGGTAAGATTGAGTTAAATTAACAAACTATGAAAAGTTTCATGGTTCTGATCCTCTATAACACTTGATGCATTACTCGATATATTTATTTGAAACCCATCAACTAACAGTTATACTCACTATTTGATAATGCTGTGTGAATATTTAAGCAGTAAATAAAACTAGACGTATTAAGAGCTAACTTAGCTAAATACTCATTCATCAACTGTATACTAAATATTCCTTGAATTAAATTCCAGAATCCTGAGTTAGAGGCCCGGATACAAAGGCTCAAAGGGCAGCAAGCAAATAGAGAATATGCCAATATGACAAAGAATTTAGGATCAACGGTAGGCAGAGTCTATGTCACTCTACTTAACCTTGCATTGGGTGTTCATGAGTAACCCATTTGGCTTATTAGTAATGATTATGTTATTTGTTTTTATGTGTCTGTTCCTCATTAATGGTTTATCGGTTGACTATTAGATGTTAATAAGGTACTTTCAAAAATATACTAAACAATACAATTAGACAAACATTTCTAGAGGTTAGGTATAGTAGAGTGATGCTAAAGGAAAATCAAGTGGTAAATTGATCATAGATTTTGCATTTTTTTATTAAGAATATTTTATTTGTCTATATTTTACATTATATTGATTTTTAAAGGAAACAGATTTAACAAGAGACTTTTGCCTTACTTAGTCCTCTCCTGGGATTTTACATATGAGTGAAGTTTGAAATTATTCATTTTTAAGCACACTTTGACAACTGAGCAGTGAGACCCAAGTTCTCTCAATTATTATTGAATTATTTCCCACTAAATTCATGTTTATATTTGCAGGGTCTTTACAGTACCAACAAGGCAGAGCCATCTTTTGGAGCTGATGGTACGTAGGATTCAAACTCTTCTTAATTACCAATTCTAATTAAACTGCAGTAAAACCTGTATATTGTGAACACTTATGGAGCCACAAAAAAGTTTTCACTGTATCTAGGTGTTCACTCCAGAGAGAGATTTTATACAAGAGTCAATGTAAAATGTGTCTTGAAGTGATGTTGTTCCCTAAAAAATGTGTTCTCGAGAGAGGTGTTCTCTAAGACAGGTTTTACTGTATGTTAAGTGCAATTCATTTCATCATCATTTGTTATTGTGTTACAATGTCCTATTCACTTAAAAATATATATATCTCATGCCAATTTAACCATTACAAATAAATAATTTTGAAATCAGAAATGATGAAGAAATTATTTTTATCACATAATTTTAGTAAAATTCACCGAAAATTGTTCTAGTTGTCCGCACTATGTCAAAGAACCAAATTGACTTTGTATTCTTGTTCATTCTAGTGAAAGCAGTTATAGCTGACTTTGTATTCTTGTTCATATCTGACTTTGTATTTACTTTGTATTCTTCTTCATATCTGACGTTGTATTTACTTTGTATTCTTGTTCATTCTAGTGAAAGCACTGAACTCCCAGTTGATAGGTGTTGCTAACTTCCTGATCACAGTCATAGCTGGTTTTGCATTTGGCTACAAGATTGTCGAGTATAACATGGACGTGCCAGACTTTGCCTTGGTAAGTGATTTAACTAGACCAAAAATTTTCCCAAGAGACCCAAGATTTATAGGTGAAAATTTGGTACAGGATAGTATTTTACCTTGTTAAAAATTCCCATGGATGTTGAACTAAAAACTCTTTCAGGGTACCACCCATGGGAACTATAACATAAATGTGTCATAGTGAAAACCTCCAATTTTATGGTTTGTTTGTGTGGAAGTATAACACTTGATAACACTCTAGTGAAGCACTATGTTGAAATATGGGATCACATTAAATGCAATACAAGTCATTAAAATTCAAAATGTCATACCTGCCATTTGTTACAGATGCTGACTGCCATTACACCGACCACAAAAATGTTAGAGACTATAACAATATGTAAAAATGTTAGAGACTATAGCAATATGTTACCACTTCTAATGGTGGCATAATTATTAAGTTTATGATAGAAATTGCTAAATTATGGTTTTTATTATTATATTTTCAGCTAATCAATAGACAGTTGTCTTTAACCTTATTAAATTCATCAATATTTTGATTGGATACTTTCACTGAATTTAGTTCTGTTGCACATTTATCAATTTCTGCTTCAGTGAATCACTTCAGAATATTGTACTTTCAAATTGTAATTGTACTTTTACACAGTTTATTGCATTTTCAGCAACTGTGCAGTGGAATGATTTTCGCAACAATAATATTTATAGCAGACTTGTACTTTTTCATAAAGAACTATGCTATGGATGCAGAGGAACCTAAAGTCAGATGATACACACATACATTGCTTGGAATTAAAGGCATAACTACAACTTTAAAGCTGAACCTCTAGTACTTCCATTATTTGATAATTTGGAACCTTGTCAAATATGACGTATAATGATTGCAATTACAAGTAGACTAGTATTTATTTTGTGATTTTTCGATGAATAGCTATTATCAATGTGTAGACATAGAGATTTGGATTTGGGTTTAGCTGTATTTTAAATTGACTGTTTAACTCTACATGTATTAGAAAAGAGTGTGTCAAAAGCATTTTCAAGCTACTGGTCAAATCAATCTGTTGCCATGTTATTTTCTCAAAAAGTTAGCCGGCCAATTTCAAAACAAAATGGCCCTTTCCTTTGTCGCACCCTGTAATAAAGGAGTTCACTGCAACTTTGACCATATCTGAATGGGGTTAAAAATACAAAGTTGAAAGTAAAGTGCAATATCAAATGTCAATAAATTAAATGTATAAATGTACAGAAGAACTTGTAAATAGAATACTGTATTTGTATGACAAATGTTTATTTATAAGAAAATAAAATGAAGTCAACTTGAAAACCATGTTGCTTTACTCTTAAGCTAGACCTTTAAATCTCTGATTTTAAGGACAAAATATATGATTCTTGTATTCATCTATGGTTAAAATTGCATGTAAAAGTCAGAGGATGTTATTTTTATCCCACATTTCCATATTTTCCGTAGTGTATGTAGATATATAAACCATCCTAAAGATGTTTGAACACATTTATAAAATGTATTACATTGACAGTGTCTCCATATAAACACTGAAGATAAACACTATCAGGGGAGTAAGAGAATTTATGAAAATTTGATTAATGGTGTATTCCATATTCATTTAGCTAACTTGTTGAACAAACATCTACAGTTTTAACGTCAGGGTAAGAACTAGAAGTGAATCCATCATGACGCCCCTCACAATGTAATAATTCTGGTTTTCTATCGCACATAGGACACAGTTCATTCCTCACTTTAGATGATCTCATCCATATTATCAGATTATATCGTTCTCCGTCAGAAATCGGCAGCGCACCATGCATGTGCTGCCCCCTATGGAGTATCCCAATTGTTGGTTTGTTTTTGATAATTGAATATTTTTGAGTTTCTGTGTTATGCTGTCTCATTTTACCAAAATATAGTTGTCCATCTTGAAAATCTTTTCCAAGGTTTATATTTAGTGTAACCTCCGCATTGTCGTAATGGAAGCTTAATGATGTATCTTCTTCTGGTTTGTATTTGACGATGAATGCCTTATGAGTATCGAGAGAAGTTCCAGTGCATTCTGGGTAAAGAAGTTTAGCGATTGGCTCAATATAATTTGACCGGAAAATCTTCATAAAATTCTCATCAAATCCTAGTTCATTTAGTAAGATCTGAAAATAAATTATGAAATCCTTTAAACATGAATACAAGGCTATAATTCAAAATGCTATCTTACCTAGGTGGGCCCATGTTTTCTTTCATTTTGAGCCTTTAATGGGCCTCACAAAAATAGGCCTCATTTATCAATTCAAAAACATGGGTCCTAGGCTAGTTTTAAAACTGGGCCAAATTTTAGAAACGTTTTTTGGGCTCCAGCATGGGATAAACTTGAAAATGCAATTCAATTTAAACTCACCCCATAATTATTCATAGTGTTTGGTCTTCCCTTTGGAAAATCAAATTTTTCAAAATGTTCCATCTCTTCTATAAACACCTTGCAGAAGTCCATAGTAAACACCTGCATAGAAAACACGCTCTCTGCTTTTTCAGTGTTCATGAACTGTTTCACGGTGTGTTCAGTAGAACCAGTTGCCTTGCAGTGTCTTACCAGTTTTAGGAATTCGTTGGAGAGATATTTTTCCTGGTAAAATAGTAAGAGTGATATATGTAGACAGTTACACAGAAAACACCCTTCAATTGGATTATATAGGCACAAGAAATTTTTACAAATCAACAAATGACACTTTGTTTTTCAAGTAGGAGTAATTTATAATGTAATGGTCAATATGACAAGTATTTGTTGGCAATATTTTTCAGGTGCTTCGCCCACCTTAAAACCCATTTGCACCTACTTGATAGAATGCTTAGGAGATCATAGCAATCTCCTACCTTTAATGTATAAACATCTTCATGTAAAGGTTTGTAAGAGCTCTTAATGATTGCAATCCTTTCCAAAGCAGCTTTTCCAAGATTTTTTCTCCTATCTATTTCATTGTAGATCTACAAATTAATATATATACAAATATTAATACATAAGTAGTGTAAGTGTACATTAACATTTTGAAATCTGACTGTGTCTACACCCACAGTCACCTCTTCACATTGTTAATTAAGTAACATAAAATACATAAAATGAGTAATTGTACAATTTTAATAAAAATTACGAGGCTGTTGGTTCATAGCATTTTTCCAATATTGGACAATATGAAAAAACTACTGTAATAATACTCTCAGAGAGTACCACCATTAAAATCACTAGGATATTGAAGATGTCATGGTCATGCTCAATGGGAAGGGAAGCACTATTCATAATGTATAAGGTATCTTTGTCACTAAAATCAAGACAAGTTACTGCCTTAACCTACAATATACAATATTATCATAGTTTACACAATCTACAATTTAACTAAATGAAACTTACTTTGACTATTACAGCATTCAACTGTTCTGTTGCTCTACAACCTTTCTGGTGTAGTATCTGAAAATAAATCAAGCCTAAAATATATACTTGATGGGATGCAAGGTTTACTACGTAACTCAAAATACATACAAATTTAAGCAAATCTAAATTTCTTCCTTAGAATGAATCAACATGTTAACTGTGGTGTGTTACACTAAGACTAAATGGTGACCAACATAATAACTGTGTTACATCAGACACATTTCAAACAAATATTAAATGGTGACCAACATGTTAATTATGTGTTACTCTAAGATTAAATGGTGACCAGCATGTTAAATGTGTGCTACACTAAGATTAAATGGTGACCAACATGTTAATTGTGTGTTACACTAAGATTAAATGGTGACCAACATGTTAAGTGTATTACACTGAGATTAAATGGTGACCAGCATGTTACCTGTGTGTTACACTAAGATTAAATGGTGACCAACATGTTAAGTGTTATTATACAAAGATGCAAATTCCAAGTCCTTTGCCCCATCTCAGTGCACTTCTTACCTGACCATAGTCTTCAATGAATTGTTCCTCATTATGGTAGGTGACATGAAGGCCATACTGCTGCAGAAATATATTATGAGTGAAGAAACACTTGCACGACAAATATGGTCCAACATCTGATGCCATCACCTTCTGACTAGATCTACTATGTAGTTGCCTTGCTTACTGTATAATCTAGGATGAACTGCCTTGGATGAAGGTAATACGTGTTATGTGCTCTCTGAAATATGAAGAAGCTGATGTTTGCATAGAAGTTGAATTGATTCTAAGTTACAATGATAGATAAGTTTACTGCTACATATACAATACATGCATGTATGTGCATGTATTTCAGTTATAGTAATTAGACAAGTTAGACTAGTTTTCAAAACACAGGCCCAGGAAGATTTAAATCCCCCCCCCCCCAGTCACTGTATAGCTTATGTAAAAAATACTGTCTTTTTCTAAGTAATACATAATGAGTGGGAGGGGGATGGACTCTTGTTCCCGTGTCTGTGTTTCAAAAATATTGATGATATTAATGACTAAATTACACATTCAAATCCTTCATAGATTTCTAAGATCAATCTTTCAAAATATGTTTGAAGTATTTACGCTTTAGAAATGCATAATAAAAGACAATAATCTTACTGGAACTACCCGCATACAATGAAATAAAACAAGTGCACTCGTGCACTTTTTGTTGACATTTTGGTTCTTGTGCCATGCTCACCTACACGGGAATTTTAAAAATGCAAATACAAGTGTATCATTCGTATCACCCACACGGGAAATTTGAAATGTAATTAACCAGTGCATTATCCGTAGTTGGCGTAGTCAACATACTATCATGTAGTTAGTTCAATAAAATACCCGTAGCAGACGTAGATATACATACGGTGGATCCTATGGTGTGTATGTATACCTATAGACTCATGTTTTGATGTAGCAAGCGTAGTAGGCGTAGTAAACATACTATGATGTGGTTATTTTCAATAAAAATACCCGTAGCAGACGTACAGATGTACCTAGGGTGGACCCTACAGTGTGTATGTATACCTATAGACTTATGTTTTGATGTAGCAAGCGTAGTTGGCGTAGTAAACATACTAGCAGACGTAGACATACCTAGGGTGGGCCCTACAGTGTGCATGCATACCTATAGACCCCTGTTTTGGTGTAGCAAGCGTAGTTGGCGTAGTCAACATACTATCATGTGGTTATTTGCAATAAAATACCCGTAGCAGACGTAGCTATACCTAGGGTGGACCATGACAGTGTGTATGTATACCTAGAGACCAATGTTTTGGTGTAGCAAGCGTAGTTGGCGTAGTCAACATACTATCATGTGGTTATTTTCAATAAAATACCCGTAGCAGACGTAGCTATACCTAGGGTTGACCATGAGAGTGTGTATGTATACCTATAGACCAATGTTTTGGTGTAGCAAGCGTAGTTGGCGTAGTCAACACACTATTATGTGGTTATTTGCAATAAAATATCCGTAGCAGACGTAGCTATACCTAGGGTGGACCATGCCAGTGTGTATGTATACCTATAGACCAATGTTTTGGTGTAGCAAGCGTAGTTGGCGTAGTCAACATACTATCATGTGGTTATTTTCAATAAAATACCCGTAGCAGACGTAGCTATACCTAGGGTGGAGCATGACAGTGTGTATGTATACCTATAGACCACTGATTTGGTGTAGCAAGCGTAGTTGGCGTAGTCAACATACTATCATGTGGTTATTTGCAATAAAATACCCGTAGCAGACGTAGCTATACCTAGGTTGGACCATGACAGTGTGTATGTATACCTAGAGACCAATGTTTTGGTGTAGCAAGCGTAGTTGGCGTAGTCAACATACTATCATGTGGTTATTTTCAATAAAATACCCGTAGCAGACGTAGCTATACCTAGGGTGGAGCATGACAGTGTGTATGTATACCTATAGACCAATGTTTTGGTGTAGCAAGCGTAGTTGGCGTAGTCAACATACCATCATGTGGTTATTTGCAATAAAATACCCGTAGCAGACGTAGCTATACCTAGGGTGGAGCATGACAGTGTGTATGTATACCTATAGACCAATGTTTTGGTGTAGCAAGCGTAGTTGGCGTTGTCAACATACTATGATGTGGTTATGTTCAAAAAATACCCGTAGCAGACGTAGTTATACCTAGTCTGGACCCTACAGGGTGTATGCTTGTTTTGGTGTAGCAAGCGTAGTTTGCGTAGTCAACATACTATGATCTGGTTATTTTCAATAAAATACCCGTAACAGACGTAGGTACACCTAGGGTGGGCCCTACAGTGTGTATGCATACCTATAGACTCATGTTTTGGTGTAGTTGGCGTAGTCAACATACCGTACTATACTGGGCTTATTTTCAATAAAATACCCGTAGCAGACGTAGCTATACCAAGCACGGACCATGACATACCTGTATACTCCTTCTTATGTGTAGCAAGTGTAGTTGTATTTTGTACATAATGTACGTTGTCAATTCTAATGTACGTTGTCTCAATGCTCGTACCTCAATTCACAGTTAACCCTAATGCAGGCAAAGTATTTTTCATCACGTTAACTTGGAAATTAGAGCGGGGGTGTCAGATGCATGTCATATTGAAACTTAACAATTACAGTCAGTTTACACTTGACACAAGTTGCCGCTCCCTCATCGTCAGGTTATAATTATTGTGATTTGCACCTAGAACGCATCCGACACCTTATAATTCAGTTATATTGCAAGTACGGAGCACGGATGTGGTATTTTTCTTGTACGATAAATAAAATTCCTCGCAAAAAGTCTGTAATGACTGCGGGTCATTTTTAAACGTTATTTCTACATACACACTGTCATGCTCCACCCTAGGTATAGCTACGTCTGCTACAGGTATTTTATTGAAAATAACAACATGATAGTATGTTGACTACGCCAACTACGCTTGCTACACCCAAACATGAGTCTATAGGTATACCACACACTGCCATGGTGTACCCTGGGTATAGCTACGTCTGCTACGAGTATTTTATTGAAAATGACCACTTCATAGTATGTACTGTAGAGGTGTCAAGTATTAACCGGTTAACCGGTTAACCGCCGATAATGCCTTGACCGGTCTGTGTTTTTATGGGTGGTTAGTTGACCGTGTATAATTCTGTTATTTCCCGCGCTTATATTGCATGCTAATCTGTTTGGTTTTAAAGTGTCAGTTTCACGTAAGCTACTCATACATGTCATAAGTCCGGTAACTCCTTACAAACATCCAATCAGCAACTTTAATCCCTGCCACATTGCTTTCCCGAGCTTACTTTGCATGTTAATCTGTTTGTTTTCCAAGTGTCAGTTTCATGTGAGCTACTCATACATGTGATAGGTCCGATAACTCCTTACAAACATCCAATCAGCAACTTTAACCCCTTACTTTGCATGTTAATCTGTTTGTTTTTCAAGTGTCAGCCATGTATAATCAACTCATAGGCCAGATAATTCCTTTAATTTTACATATTGCAAAACAATTTCATAAATAAATTATATGCATTTTTTAATTCGTCAATTTTGTTATTGTTGTCTATCAACGTCGCCAAAATGTCAAAGGTCAAAGCCTCGCTTTGGTAGTGAGAAAATTAAAATTAAAATAAACATTAATCAGCTGCAATTCTCGTTGTTTCGGTGCGTTCGTGAAGATTCCAAGGGTAAATCAATGTGGTAAGTAATTTAGAGGTACCGGTTGTCAGGTAGTGTATGAATAGAGTAAAGCTTGACGAACGTAAAACATAAACGCCGATATATCATTTTTTCCAATTTTTCAACTTTCAAGATCGAAGTTGAAGATTTCATTTGGAATTATTAGTTCAAATTTCCCGCCGGTTAACCGACTTTAACCGGTAAAAACACCCGGTTAACCGGTTAATGCTCAAGCAGTTAATTGACACCACTAATGTACTGTGTTGACTACGCCAACTACGCCTGCTACACCAAAACATGAGTCTATAGGTATACACATACACTGTAGGGTCACCCTATGTACAACTACGTCTGCTACGGGTATTTAATTGAACAAAAACAGTATAGTATGTTTACTACGCCAACTACACTTGCTACACCTAAACATGAGTCTATAGGTATACACACACACTGCCATGGTGTACCCCGGGTACAGCTACGTCTGCTCAGGTACAGCTATGTATACTGCTACGAGTATTTTATTGAAAATAACCACATCATAGTATGTACTTTGTTGACTACGCCAACTACGCTTGCTACACCAAAACATGAGTCTATAGGTATACACACACACTGTAGGGTTCACACACTGCCATGGTGTACCATGAGTACATGAGTCTACAGGTATACATACACACTGTAGGGTCACCCTTATGTACTGCTACGTCTGCTACGGGCATTTATTTGAAGAAAAACAGTATGGTATGTTTACTACGCCAGCTACGCTTGCTACACGGAAACATGAGTCTGTAGGTATACTCACACACTGTCATGGTTCACCCTAGGCCTACGCCAACTACGCTTGCTACACCAAAACATGATCAGGGTACATTACGTATGTACGCGTGATTTTACATGTTGGTTGCGCTTTCTACACATGTGCGAGCCTACCAAAGCCACATTTGTCTGCATGTTACAGAAATCATCACGAAATATGTTCACCTATCTATGGGATTGTAACATGGGCATGTTATATTGATACATGTCAAGTAGGTGATCACCGCACACGTGCCGACATTTTCTTATAATGACCTTGACCTTAGCCTCGTAGACAACTTTATAGTATCCCTCCACCAAAAGAGTAGAAATGGCAACACGTTGACTACAATTCGCGAATGCAACTTTCGGCTATCAGATTAGCTTACTATCTTATGGGCAACTAATTTAAATAATTCATGAATAGTACCTGCCAAAAGTTGCAATCGCGAATACAAGCTATATCTTTACATATTTCCCACTCAATATAACTCCCACTCAGCCCCGTAGCCAGGATTTGCAGGGGGAGTGGTTTGCCAAGGGGGGGGGGGGTTGCCGGAGTTTTTGCCAAGGGGAGAGCTTTTAGACAGTTTTGGCAAACAAATCATGCAAAGAGTGCTCAGAATGGTAAAAAACTGCATGTGGGCCTTTTTGGTCATTACTAGGCCTTCTAAGGCCTTATTTTTTAATTTCAGGCCAAATTTTGAAGAAAATGGGCCTCAAAATTTCAAAATTTGGGCCCACTTTTCGGTTTTAGGGGCCCAAAAGTTTTTTCTATGACCGGAAATTTGCCCCCCCCCCCCTTGTTGGTTCCTGGATCCCCCACTGCACCCCCTGGCTACGGGCCTGACTATACGTGTACACTAAAGATATCTGTGTCCCATAGTAAGAAAGACCTACTGAACATTGTCCGAAGAGAAATCCTCTGACAAAAACACTAAAGAGACTAATCGATCCCCGTGACCCATTGACCCGTGACCCTAAAATCCATCTAAAATCTAAATAAATAATTGACATTATAATAACCTAGGAGTGCTCTAGATGATATCAAAGCATAGGAAAAGAAAAATTGTATGCATAGAAGTATTTAAGAATTGTTAAAGGAATATTCCTTGCCAAACCATCTCTCTCCTCATATGGTAGCTATAACCATATATATATGCTTGTCATGTTTAGCAAAACACGCAAAAATGTTTTGATATGGTCAAATTTGATCACTTAGAAATGTGATGCTCAATTCCAGTAAGCTGCCATCTTTTAAAATTTCACACAGGAAGTGATGTCATCGACTCTCAACTTTGCATATAGCATTAGGTGAGGAGCTATTAAGAATTACAAAACCAGCTAAATATTGTTTTTCAAGTTTGTATCTTATTTAATCCTTCTGAAAATCTCTTCTTTTATTCTAAGTTGACAAGCCCTGAAAATATTTTTGCACAGAAAGTAATGATTACTTGTCTAGAAGTGATTTTGTGCTACTTTCCTATACTGTTATGGGCAAGGTTATAGAAGTTGAGAGTTGATGACATCACTTCCTGCAAGAAATCTTAAAAGGTGGCAGCTCACTGGAAATAAGCACTAGATTTTTAAATGATCAATATTGACCATATTAAAATTTTTTCCCATGTTTTGCTAAATATGGAAACTATATATATGATTATAGCTACCATATCAAGAGAGGAAGGGTCTGGCAAGGAATATTCCTTTAATTTTGTAACCATGACAACTTGATTTTTAATGATATCCACCAGATGATGGAAAATAAGCCTGGGTTAATAACTGTGGGACTCCCATTGGAGGCTAATGTTTCATGGGCCAATTGGGAAGTTTCCTTTCAATTCTCTGAAAGTGAGTTGAAACCAAACCATACATCTATTTTTAGATGTTCTATTCTATAAAATTCTGTCCTTGTTTGATTATAAGTCTGCTTTAATTGGGCTTATTAGCCTTTTTTAAGATTATTGACAAGGACATATTAGGTTGAATACATAGGCCTAGGGAAAAGTAATAGTATGCTGTATATAGAAGAGACAGGTCCACAAGTAAGATTGAAAATTTTTCAAATTCTTTTAGTCTTGGCACTAGTTCTCCTTACTGGTATCAAATTGTATTCCCAAATCTCTCCAAAATTTTCTTCAAAGTGTTTTTCAAACTTATAGCATTGTTTTTTCAAATCTTTATCTAATAACTGCATATAATACTACATATAAAACAACAACTATGGATATCTGCAATTGCCTGGCAAGCTGAAACTGATTGTCAATGTTGGAGTTCAGGGAGGTCAGCAGTGACCAATCAGATCACTTGTTTACTAATGAACTTGCCAAGCAATTGCAGGTTTTCAGAAATTCTCTCTTTTAGACAGCATTATTCACTTTATATCATCTGACTGTTTCAATCTTAGGTAAGAGCTACAAACTATCAATTTTCTATCAAATCCCCATGGCTTTTTGAAAATAATACACTAAATATTGTTGAAATCTCCATCTTAACAAGTGGTCTAAGTCAGAGTTGTTCACCTGTCTCTTCTACATGTATATACAGCGTACTATTACTTTACCCTTGGCCTATGGTTGAATGGTTGACTGGAGCAAACATGTATTGAATCAGCAAATCAATAGTGGAGAAAAACCATGTGAAGAAATACTTCGCGGATACCTAAAATAAATGACGTCACGGATCCCGCCATCTTGAAAATAAACTACGAATTTTACTTGTCTTCAAAGCTCTTTGTGAGCTTATATTAGCCTTATTTATTTCAATAAGGAGGTAAAACTATGTCAGCCGAGTCACCAAGAAGACCCTCACGCGGAGGGGGTCTTGTTGTCAGGCCCCAGCCGATGAGGTAGGCCTAAACAATGGAATATTTTTTTCTTACTCTCAGTCAATTTTTACTTTTTTTAAATAATTTTTTGAACATGTAGGCCTAGATCTATTTCTCTTTCGAGATTGTCTGACTGTCAGACTTGGACTTATCATTACATACTTATCCTTATGGAGATGAAATTCTTGAGGTTGATACATGGAGATATGTTTTTAGATGCCGTTCCAGGGATATTCCCCTCTGTCTGATTGTCTCATGAATATTCCACTTCACATGTATAGTATGTATCCAACAGACCGAATATAATATTCGGTCTGTTATGATTGATATATTTCCTGTGGAAATCGCGGTGATATTTTTTGCACATTAATTTCTCGTTTATTATAAGAATGTTCACCTTGAAAATTGGTGAATATGTTGAGATGTTCATCTTAAACTAGAAGCAAAAATATTTGTATAAGGCGGGTACAAGTTGATATAAAATAATGAAATGTTCAGACTCACCGAAACTTCAGGATGTGTTCATAAGTAGATCGCGAAATCAATGTCAAGGACGTTTGAGTTCACGAGATCCAAACGAGATATGCAAATTTTGAACTTTGACAACACATGACCACTTGATTACCTCGGCCTTCTTCATGAATATTTCCGCTCTATTTACTATAAATGAAGAAAATTAATCGGGATAATGATAATAAATGACTAGATCTAATAAATTCCCGCACAAATGGAATTTAGCAATACGCTTCCGTAATGTTGCTCCGTCTGCTCCACGTGTTATTTGTTTACAAATAGACTGACGTCACTGGCTAAATCTCGTTTATCGTGAGAATTGGCATTGCCAAAATGGCTTGACCTAATCAATGGCTTCGCTACAAGAAGCGTCTGTACATTTTATGAATATCTTCAGTAAGAGGACAATATACGAAAAAATTATATTGTAAGTTCTTTATAAGGTAATCATTTTATCATTAAACAAACTTATTTGTAACATTTATACAACACCACATTTTACAATAGGTGACTTACAGTCTGAATATTTATTCAGACGAAGGATACAGTCTAATGTATAACCATTGATTTTACATTAATTCTGTTCTTGACTTTCAGTGACAAATCAGTGATGGATAGTGTGGTAGACTTCTTCCAAGAAGCTCTCCCCCAGGCATATAGTGGCGCTCAGAAACCCGATGACAGAGAAAAGGTGCTTTGGGTCTCATTTCAAGAAGCTGACTTAAATGGTAATAAGATACTGGTACATATTACATATACTTAGCCAGGAAGGGGTGCTGTAAACCTCAGTCTGATTACTGTTAAACTAGTAGGGTATTCATGGGCGTAGCGCCCGGTATGCTGGGTACGCACAGGCGTACCAGATGGTTGCAAATTCGCTCCAAATACAACCAAATTTCCAAATTTTCCTGGGGGAGAACCCACAGACCCCCTAAATGCTCGTTTTTGGGATTCTTGACTCTTGTTCCTGTGGTGGTGGCGTACTACTTAGAAAAGTAGCGCTACGCCCATGGTATTCCTTCACCCTGGATGAATCAAGATGAAGTCTTAAAGTGCACATCATTTTTCCACCGTCATTTATTACAGCAATACTAAAGGAACTTCAATTTTAAAATATAATTTGCAATATTTACTTAAAGGAGGCCAATAATGCTCTCAGCCTAGATGCTGCACAGTCATAAATTAAATATGCAAATAGAATCATTGTTGGTGTCTGTGACAAATGGCTGGTGGTGACATTTTGCATGTTAATGCCTTGTCTTACATTTTGTTATTACATGTTACAGTCATATAATTCTGTATTGTGTTTTCTAGATATTGGCAGGAATCCAGACTGCAGACAACAAAGTGGCAATACGCCACCTATAGTTTTAGTTATTGGATATTCAAATGGAGTACAGATTTGGTCAATTCCTGTAAGTTTTTCTTTGTGGAATATAATTTACTTTAACACATTTGATTTTAAATTGCTTCTAAGTTTCTAAATTTCTGTCTTATTTTGTCCAACTGCTATAGCTTGAAAGACTTTGCCTTACTCTTTAACCTTAAAAATAGCCCATCAGTCGAGATAGAAATGATATTTTAACTAAAATATATAAAAGTTTGAAATAAATTGGATTCTGATGAGTAGGAAGAACCTACATTTGTAATGTTGCATATGTTAATAATTTGGACATCTGATTATGTACTCTTAAAAGCCATTGTTCAATATATTTTTATAATATATTCATCATATTATTACTAGGGAAGTGGTGAGGCCCAGGAACTATATTCTACCAGGCAAGGTCCTGTTAAAACACTCAAAATTCTACCTACTCCTGAGAATGTATTTGGCAACAAAGATGTACATGCAGCACAGAGACCAATTGTTGCCATATGTGATTCTTCAAGGTATGAGGTTTAATTTCAATTTAGTTCCAAGTATGATTTACATATTTATATGTTTATTCCTAATTTGCACTAATTTTGGGACTAGAAGACATGTTTAAATTAAAATGTGTCTGTTATTTGCCTTAACCTCTTGAATCCCAGGCTCTAAAATATTGAAACCAGAGAATTTTTCATTTTTGCCACCTTTTGACATTTTACTACATACCTATACAACTTTAGATGCTCAACATAGTAAAATTAGATGGCAGAGATCATATCTACACACTTTAAAAATTTTTTTTGTATATTGGATGAAACTTGTTCAAACAAGAGCAATTTTACCTTTTCTCGTGACCTATGTTGTGTGGTGATTTTGTCTTTGCAGTGCTGGGAAGCCCTTCTGCTCTGTCAAGTTTGTGTCTCTAAGGAGTGGAGATGAGGTTCATAATATTGCTTTCAACAACCCTGTTAATGATGTCCATGTGAACAAAAGGTACAGTTAATATTTGTTGGTACAAAATTGTATAATTATATAAAGGTTCAATAATCATACATTAGACTTTTTGATTCAAATTATTTTCAAGACACAACATTTGATTTGATTTGTGCTGCTAGGCAGGCAGCGGTGCCACATAAATCTTGGTAGTCTCCAGGCCCGTAGCCAGGGGGGTTCAATGGGTTCGAGCGAACCCCCCCCCAAAAAAAAATTTCTTTCAAAATCATGCTGTTTTCACCATTTTGAGCACTTGTGAAATGATATTGGCCATTTTTAGACCAAAATTGTCAAAATTGAACCCCCTTGGAATTTTTCAAAAAGTGAACACCCTCTTGGCAATCTTGGCTATGGGCCTGGTCTCCAATTTTTTTGTGGATGGCATTCACCATTTTATGCTCACCAGTCGTTGTCTGTAACAAATGTCAGGGGGTGAAATTTTGCATGTTTATGTCTTGTTTCATATTATCATACATTTCAATACTTCTATTGTAGGGTTGTAGTGGTCACATTCAAGGAGAAAATCGCAGCTTTTGATTCGTGCATGTTCAAACAAAGATTCTGGGTGACAAGCTGTTTTCCCTGCCCAGGGCCCAACAGCAATCCAATTGCACTTGGAACAAGGTGGCTTGCTTATGCGGACAAAAAGGTGAGATCATTCTTTCCTGCCCTTGTTTTCTCTTAGATCGATTCCTCAAAGTATGCACAGTTAAACCTGTATAATGAAACATCTTACTGAAAGGAATTACTTTGTTGAAGTTTTAACAAGAGACAAATTTTTTTCCATGTGAAAGAGTCAGTCGGCTCCGTAGTTCAAGTGGTAGAGCACCTGACATATAATCGGGAGGTTGTGGGTTCGATTCCAACCAGGGTGGAGTGTCTTTTTCACATCAGCCTGTAGCATAGGATTTGATCCTATGCTTTCAGATTTATTAAGTTTTCACAAGATCCAAATCCCGCTGGCTTATGTTAATAAACCCACTCTTAAGGAACATCTGTAGAAGCTATAGTAGTCTTCTCTACTATACTGTTCTCTACTATATTTTTACAGTTAGTAGCTGTTCACCAGTCTTGCGGTGGTGTCACTGGAGATGGGGCACAGTCTTATGCTGCTACAGTCATCAGTGCTGCCAAGGTAAGTGTACATTATGATTCCAAATAGAATGCACATGGGACCCCATATTGAAATTTATAGCATGGTATTCTCAATTGATTCCTAACACCAAGAAGATGTACCTATAATAAATCAGTGCACTGATCTCTAGTAAAATGTCAAATTCATAAAGTGTTACATTGAAAATCCTAAAATGCATTAAATTATACCATAACCTTCAAGTTTTGAAAATTTATAGAACATTTTGAAACTACTTTGAAGAATATAATCTTAACTTGTTTCATATTAAAATTCATGTTTTTCCTTCAGACAATTAGTAAAGGCCTGTCCATGTTTAGTGAGACAGTAGTCAGCAGCGTTACAGGGGCTAAGGTGTCCCCCACCCCCCAGAAGAAAGAGATGACCCATGTACATGAGAGTGGACATACACCAGGGGTGGTAACCATCATAGATATACAGACAATAGGGGAAGGACAGGTATGAGGTTTTCCAGATCAAAATCCCTAGGGTGTCAACTTATTGAAATTATTATGATCTAATATTCATGAAATTTATTTGTGTGTTACTAACAATGTTGCATTTTACATTGTAAAAGGTAATTAATTATTAAAATTGAGGAATCAAGAACATTTGATCACCTGATTTCTTCAGCCTTATGTCATTCAGATTAAACAGATTTTACTGTACGTACAGTAATATACACATAAACACTTTCCAGGTCAACATAGCAGAGGAAAGTGAAGGAGAAGGTCTTATAGCTCACTTCCCCGCCCATGCAGCTGAGCCCATAACAACAATGGCATTTGATCCTACAGGAACTCTTTTATTGTGTGTGCCAAGGCTTGGGCACTACTTTTATGTGTTCCGTATCCTTGCGCACCCCTGGAGCTCTAGTCTAGGTGCTGTTCATCATCTACATACACTCTATAGGGGAGAAACCACTGCTAAGGTAATTGATTAGATCTTACAAAATTCATTTGAAAATTTAGTTCTTCACATTTCTATTTTCTTTTCGTTCCTATGGTTGATTCATTATGAGCACTGTTCCATTCAGCCTTCTTTGTTTGGTACCCTTTTTTTATTAGCTCACATGGTGAGCTTTTGCAATCACTCACTTGTCCGTCTGTCTGTCCGTCCGTCTGTCTGTCCGTCTGTCCGTCTGTCCGTCTGTCCGTCAACAATAGTGGCACGTTTTAAAACCTCTGTCGATAGGATTCCTGTTTTAAGTTATTTCTGTTCAACATCAATACAGAAAACCCCCCTATGACTCCTGGTTAAAAAGCTCGCCTATTTTCAAAATGGCCGTCACTTTTGTCTCGCGAAATTCACTTTTAGCCCATTTCCTAGCTAACCTCTGTCGATAGGATTCCTGTTTTAAGTTATTTCTGTTCAACATCAATACAGAAAACCCCCCTATGACTCCTGGTTCAAAAGCTCGCCTATTTTCAAAATGGCGGTCACTTTTGTCTCGCGAAATTCACTTTTGGCCCATTTCCTAGCTTTACAAATAATTTCAGGTGTCCTACATTGTAAAAATCCATGTCAATGTAAAGATTAGATATATGAAATAATTTTGTTACAAAAAATCAGCGAAAAATTATATCCATTTTTTTATTTTCAGCCATTTTAGTTAACATTGATTTGTATATCTGACTCGCGAAATCCACTTTCTGTCAATAACAGTGGCACGTTTTAAAACCTCTGTCGATAGGATTCCTGTTTTAAGTTATTTCTGTTCAACATGAATTCAGAAAACTCCCCTATGACTCCTGGTTCAAAAGCTCGCCTATTTTCAAAATGGCCGCCATTTTTGTCTCGCGAAATTCACTTTTGACCTATTTCCTAGCTTTACAAATAATTTCAAGTGTCCTACATTTTAGAAATCCATTGCAAAGTAAAGAGTAGATGTATGAAATAATTTTGTTACGAAAAATCAGTGAAAAATTATATCCATTTATTTATTTTCAGCCATTTTAGTTAACATTGATTTGTCCATCTGTCTCGCAAAATTCACTTTTGGACCATTTACCTTAAACCCTCTGTCGATAGGATTCCCATTTTAAGTTATTTTTGTTCAACATCAATACAAAAAACTCTCCTATGACTCTTGGTTCAAAAGCTCGGCTATTTTCAAAATGGCCGTCCCTTTTGTCTCGCGAAATTCACTTTTGACCCATTTCCTAGCTTTACAAATAATTTCAGGTGTCCTACATTGTAAAAATCCATGTCAATGTAAAGGGTAGATATATGAAATAATTTTGTTACAAAAAATCAGCGAAAAATTTGTATCAATTTTTTTATTTTCAGCCATTTTAGTTAACATTGATTTGTCTATCTGACTCGCGAAATCCACTTTCTGTGGCACGTTTTAAAACCTCTGTCGATAGGATTCCTGTTTTAAGTTATTTCTGTTCAACATCAATTCAGAAAACTCTCCTATGACTCCTGGTTCAAAAGCTCGCCTATTTTCAAAATGGCCGCCATTTTTGTCTCGCGAAATTCACTTTTGACCCATTTCCTAGCTTTGCAAATAATTTCAAGTGTCCTACATTGTAAAAATCCTTGTCAATGTAAAGAGTAGATGTATGAAATAATTTTGTTACGAAAAATCAGCGAAAAATTATATCCATTTATTTATTTTCAGCCATTTTAGTTAACATTGATTTGTCCATCTGTCTCGCAAAATCCACTTTTGGACCATTTACCTTAAACCCTCTGTCGATAGGATTCCCATTTTAAGTTAATTTTTGTTCAACATCAATACAAAAAACTCTCCTATGACTCTTGGTTCAAAAGCTCGCCTATTTTCAAAATGGTTGCCATTCTTGTTTCGCGAAATTCACTTTTTGCCAAGTTCCTAGCTTTACAAATAATTTCAGCTGTCCTGCATTGTAAAAAGCCATGTCACTGTAAAAGGTAGTTGTATGAAATAATTTTGTTACAAAAAATCGACAAAATATTATATCCGTTTTTTTTATTTTCAGCCATTTTAGTTAACATTGATCTGTCCATCTGTCTCGCGAAATCCTTTTTTAGACCATTTGCTTAAAACCTCTGTCGATAGGATTCCAGTTTCAAGTTATTTTTGTTCAACATCAATACAAAAAACTCCCCTATGACTCCTGGTTCAAAAGCTTGCCTGATTTCAAAACGGTCGCCATTTTTGTCTCGCGAAATTCAATTTTGGCCCATTTCCTAGCTTTACAAATAATTTCAGGTGTCTTGCATTGCAAAAAGCCATGGTCACTGTAAAGAGTAGTTGTATGAAATAATGTTGTTACAAATTATTGGCAAAAAATTATATCCGTTTTTTTTTCAGCCATTTTAATTGAAATAATTTTGTAAGAAAAAATCAGCAAAAAATTATATCAGTTTTTTTCTGTTACCATGTGAGCCCAGTACCCATGGTACTAATTTTTGTACCTCTGTTTCATTTTTTTTTTTGATCAAGTACTTTTGTTGAGTTTTTGATGATATTGTGATTTTAGTTTTCCACAAAATTCAATTCATTGTGTCTGGTCTTTCAGGTTCAAGATATAGCATTCACAAGGGACAGTAGATGGGTTGCTATATCAACACTTAGAGGGACCACCCATGTTTTCCCTATATCTACATATGGGGGACCTATCACTGTGAGGACACATACATCTCCTAGGACTGTAAATAGGTTGGTAATGTTTCAAAACATCAGTATTCTATCTTTTAAACATTCATGTGCTGCCATTTTTCAGTACTAGTATCATTTGGATCAGATTAGTTTTACTGTTCTTAAGTCTGCTTTACTCAGATATTTACATGTATTTCATACTTGAGTGGGTTTGGGGTAGATATCACCTGGGAATATATATTATATCTGAGGAGCGGGTAGGATATATTGAATATGTCCCGCTCTAGGCCAAATGCAGGCAGATATAATATATCCATCCCGCTCCTGGGAATTTTTTCAAAAGTTTAAAAAATTTTCAGAAGTTTAAAATTTTTCAAAAAGTTTAAATGTTACAATTCTATTGTATTGAACTGAAGGAATATTATGAAAATGTTAAATATAAATTGTGCTTTTACAGTAAAGGCCTATCTTGTCATTTGAAAAAGGTGGAAAAGGTTATATCTACCCCAAACCCACTCAAGTATGAGATACACCAGTTATGTACGGTCGGTTTTGGATACAGTGTTTATCCCGCGGGAAATATGTGTATCTCCCTCGGTCCCTGCGGTCCCTCGTGAGATACACATATTTCCCTTGGGATAAACCCTGTATCCAAAACCTCCCAGTACATAACCCTTATATATCCATATCATGGCTAGATATGGTTAAGTATATTTCTCTAGGTAGATATGTCCAAGGTTCTATTTTTGTTTGAGAGTCTGTAATACTTTTATGAATGTAAAGGCAGGGACTTGGTTGTCCAAAACTTGGTTTAAAAGCTGCGATGGATGTTTTTTTGACCACACAAACATAGTGCTCTTTCAAGGAGTGATTTCTGGTCCTGTGTTCTGTGGAAAAGTTCATTTTCTATGTTATTTTTGGCTCACACAGTGAGCCTATGGGATCGACCAGGCGTCAATTTCCCAACTTCGCCCGGTGTCCGAGAAATTGCCGATTTTGACATCAAAAAGTCAAATTTTCTGTATATACTAGACACTTTGTTGAAGTAGAACTTTCAAATAACTTTTAGTAGTTGCTGTATATGCAACTTATGTCCTCTGAAGATTTCAAAGCTCTTGGAATTACAGTTTTTGGTGTTTACTCTATAAAATTTGACAAAAAGTAGGACTTCAGTCATTTTCAGGAAACTTTCTCATGTATAAAGTCAATGGCAGGTTTTGTGATTGACAAGATTCTCAAAGTTTGCCTTATACTTGATCATTTCTTGCAATGAATTACATCATTACTAGATTTAAGCATTCCCTACATATTGCTCGATATATGTCAGCATAAAATTTTTACAGTTTTTGAGATATTTGACGTAAAAAACAGTAAAAATAAGTTATTTTTCAACTTGCTTCAATTCGACCAAATTTTTTTTTGAAAATCATCTACAAGTTCCCAGGAGCTCAAATCTGACATTAGTTTTAGGATTTGACCTTTACTTGACCTTCAGTGACCTTCGAAAGGTCAAAAAAGTTGATTTTTCAAATTGATTTTTGGTTTCAAATTTTGGTCAGCTTAATCACAAAAGACCTTACTGAGCTCTGAATAAGTAAAATGTTCAAGGTCAAAGGTCATCAAAGTAGGTCACAAAACTGTGCCATCAAAGTTTATTTCTCAAAGTTCGAGACAACAAATCCAAATCAATATTTTTGTTTTAAAGTCAGGATATACATTCCTCTGAAGGTTCCAAACTGTGTGAGCACAGGACCGTGGGTCCTATTTTTATATCAACCTATACCCAATGCACCAGGGTATGGGCAACATCTGCAATATATTGTCATTTTCAGATACAGGGTCCCTTGAGAGATACACATATTTCCCTCGTGATAAATTCTGTGTCTTAAACCTCTGAATGCATAACTTCTTATTTTACAGAGCAAGCAAATTCCATAAAAGTGCTGGTCTTGAGGATCTCACACAAAAGCCCCAGTCTGGAGTAACTGGGCAACAGATTTCTGTAGCGCCATCTAGTGGAAGTCCTGGAACTTCACGTAAGTAAATCACTGATTTCGAATTTGAAATGTTCATGATCTCTTTAAAATGAAACCACATTAGCTACAGTGTGTGAGACAGTGATTTACTAGAATTGCATTGCTGCACATTAAAACCTGTCTAATTCGAACACCACTGGAACTGAACAAAAGTGTTTAGATTAGTGGTGTCAATTAACTGCTTGAGCATTAACCGGTTAACCGGGTGTTTTTACCGGTTAAAGTCGGTTAACCGGCGGGAAATTTGAACTAATAATTCCAAATGAAATCTTCAACTTCGATCTTGAAAGTTGAAAAATTGGAAAAAATGATATATCGGCGTTTATGTTTTACGTTCGTCAAGCTTTACTCTATTCATACACTACCTGACAACCGGTACCTCTAAATTACTTACCACATTGATTTACCCTTGGAATCTTCACGAACGCACCGAAACAACGAGAATTGCAGCTGATTAATGTTTATTTTAATTTTAATTTTCTCACTACCAAAGCGAGGCTTTGACCTTTGACATTTTGGCGACGTTGATAGACAACAATAACAAAATTGACGAATTAAAAAATGCATATAATTTATTTATGAAATTGTTTTGCAATATGTAAAATTAAAGGAATTATCTGGCCTATGAGTTGATTATACATGGCTGACACTTGAAAAACAAACAGATTAACATGCAAAGTAAGGGGTTAAAGTTGCTGATTGGATGTTTGTAAGGAGTTATCGGACCTATCACATGTATGAGTAGCTCACATGAAACTGACACTTGGAAAACAAACAGATTAACATGCAAAGTAAGCTCGGGAAAGCAATGTGGCAGGGATTAAAGTTGCTGATTGGATGTTTGTAAGGAGTTACCGGACTTATGACATGTATGAGTAGCTTACGTGAAACTGACACTTTAAAACCAAACAGATTAGCATGCAATATAAGCGCGGGAAATAACAGAATTATACACGGTCAACTAACCACCCATAAAAACACAGACCGGTCAAGGCATTATCGGCGGTTAACCGGTTAACCGGTTAATACTTGACACCTCTAGTTTAGATTGTTGGGTGTTCACTTTTGTAGGTTTTTAACAAAAAATATGACAAAAAGGTGTTCACATTGAGAGGTGTTCAGATATTCAGGTTTTACTGTACTATAATAGGATTAATAGTGAACACTTGTTATTTCCAGCATTTCATGACCATCTTATACCATCTGTGAATTACCAGAATGCTCTCAATAGCAACATGAACAACCCACGGTTGCCACCTTATCCACATCCCTATACAGGTAAACCAAAAATATGAATCATCTTTTAAGACAAAACGTCCAGCATAAATGTGATAAACCTCTTCATGGTATATTTCATCATTTCTTCAAGATTTTGCTTTGAACGTGTGAAGTGTGTTTTGATAAAAAGTAATAATTTGAGCATTTTTATCTCATGACACTTACATGTGCAGTTTTGATAGTTTTGATTGCTTTCCAGTATTACGCCTATAGATAAAGTAATCAATCTGATTGGCTCATTTAGCCATGAGACACCACATGTTGTTTATCAGTTTTTAAGGAGGTTAGATGGTGAAGGAGGTTCGATATTATATATTACATGTACAATTGCTTTCCAGTATTACCCCTAGTTCAAGTAAAGCAAGGCACCACATTGCAGTCTATTAGCAGTACAGTTACCAACACTAAGTCCAAGACAACAAATCCTGTAGTCCCCAGCAGTGAATCTGTATGTGTGGCTTCATACTTTACAAAGTCCAGGGGTTGGGTACTTGCAAGTCCTACTACAAGGGACAAAGAAGGTAGCTTTCATTTATTTATTATGTGTTTATACATGGCTAGTAGAGCATTATCTCAAATTTTTTATGTCGCAGGTTCCCTGATATTTGGTTACTATGACAACCATTTCTGATGAGATATTTTTTGATATTTTGAGATATTCTAATTATTTTTTGCTTGATTAGAGAGATATTATGAGAACTTTGTGACCAGCCTTGGTATTACTAATATTATAGTGACCATATTAATCTTCACGTAGTGTTTCAGTGTACATTTTCACTGATTTATCTTTCAGAACAAAAGCGAGCTGTAGATTCCTTATTTATCCTAAATGCTTATGGAGTCCTCTCAGAATATGTCCTTGAACCTAAGCCCAAGAGTGGGCTGGACAAAGTTACAGAAGACTCCCCAATAGAGGTCACTGAAACACCTAGAGCCCAATGGATCCTTACAAGGTGATTTTTGTATTTATGTATTTTAATGTTTATTACATGACTGTATTTCTTAGATGTCTTCCGTGCATTATTTCTTGCCGGGTGTTACAAAGTCACTGTGTCTTTGCAACTAGATGCCTTACCTTTAGGGCCAGATATCTCATATTTTTCATATTAACCTTGGATGCTATACCCATCATTAACATTTCTTATGTTGATCCTTAATGTGAAATAATATATATGATATTTTAGATATGTGACCAAATCATAAACATGTACCTTAAATTTGTATTAAACACGGCTATTAATACTGTAAAGTACAGCCGCTACTTGTATTTGTATTTTGAACTTATAATTTGCAATAAAATAAACTGAATAGAAATAATCCTAATGTATTTTTATTTATTACAGGGGAGCTTCTAATTCTGAACTAAAGCCCCCTCTATTGAGCAACAATCCCTTGTTACTTGCCACAGATGCTGTCACCACGCAACAACCTTCTGAAGGTAAATACATTGACTTTCCTTTCAGATAATGGAACATAGAAACCATATTTATGTGTCTCTGGTTTCTTTAATCATAGTACTCGGGTAACCCCTAATGAAAGTACAATGTTTACATTTTGGTTTGTATAAACTTTTGTAGAGGAATGTGTATGGGTTTGATGAACCAAGCTCGGTGTTCATGTTCAAAGAGTGTGAACTATTGTTTTATGAAAATGTAAAATTCATAGACTATGAAGAAGTATAAAAACACTGGATCAAGGGTCTAGATAATATTTTTGGTAAGTATGTAAATATCTAATTTTTCAAAAATAGTCAACAATTGAACATCATCTTATTACTAAATATTTTGCAGATGATTGCGATGGTGTCCCTAGAACAGATTCCCAGAGCAGTTTATCTTCAGATCACAGCAGTAAGGGAGAATGGGAAGACCAATGGTTATCACAGGTATGGTATTTCCTTGCATACACTCCCCTCCATAAGTTTAGCAAGTGGAAGTTTTACAATAGTAAGGGAGAATGGGAAGACCAATGGTTATCACAGGTATGGTATTTCCTTGCATACACTCCCCTCCATAAGTTTAGCAAGTGGAAGTTTTACAATAGTAAGGGAGAATGGGAAGACCAATGGTTATCACAGGTATGGTATTTCCTTGCATACACTCCCCTCCATAAATTTAGCAAGTGGAAGTTTTACAATAGTAAGGGAGAATGGGAAGACCAATGGTTATCACAGGTATGGTATTTCCTTGCATACACTCCCCTCCATAAGTTTAGCAAGTGGAAGTTTTACAATAGTAAGGGAGAATGGGAAGACCAATGGTTATCACAGGTATGGTATTTCCTCACATACACTCCCCTCCATAAGTTTAGCAAGTGGAAGTTTTACAATAGTAAGGGAGAATGGGAAGACCAATGGTTATCACAGGTATGGTATTTCCTCACATACACTCCCCTCCATAAGTTTAGCAAGTGGAAGTTTTACAGTAGTAAGGGAGAATGGGAAGACCAATGGTTATCACAGGTATGGTATTTCCTTGCATACACTCCCCTCCATAAGTTTAGCAAGTGGAAGTTTTACAGTAGTAAGGGAGAATGGGAAGACCAGTGGTTATCACAGGTATGGTATTTCCTTGCATACACTCCCCTCCATAAGTTTAGCAAGTGGAAGTTTTACAATAGTAAGAGAGAATGGGAAGACCAATGGTTATCACAGGTATGGTATTTCCTCACATACACTCCCCTCCATAAGTTTAGCAAGTGGAAGTTTTACAGTAGTAAGGGAGAATGGGAAGACCAATGGTTATCACAGGTATGGTATTTCCTCACATACACTCCCCTCCATAAGTTTAGCAAGTGGATGTTTTACAATAGTAAGGGAGAATGGGAAGACCAATGGTTATCACAGGTATGGTATTTCCTTGCATACACTCCCCTCCATAAGTTTAGCAAGTGGAAGTTTTACAGTAGTAAGGGAGAATGGGAAGACCAATGGTTATCACAGGTATGGTATTTCCTTGCATACACTCCCCTCCATAAGTTTAGCAAGTGGAAGTTTTACAGTAGTAAGGGAGAATGGGAAGACCAATTGTTATCACATGTATGGTATTTAATTACATACAGTACCCTCCATGAGTTGATTATTTAGAAGATAACTAAGCTTTTAATTATCAAGAAATTTTTATTCTAAATCTTTGTTTTGAATCATGTATTTGTAGGTTGAGATGGTAACTCATATAGGGCCGCATCGTAGACTCTGGATGGGTCCTCAGTTCAGCTTTAAGACATTGTTTTAAATCTGGTATTTCTAGGTTGAGATAGTAACTCATATAGGGCCGCATCGTAGACTCTGGATGGGTCCTCAGTTCAGCTTTAAGACATTGTTTTAAATCTGGTATTTCTAGGTTGAGATAGTAACTCATATAGGGCCTCATCGTAGACTCTGGATGGGTCTTCAGTTCAGCTTTAAGACATTGTTTTAAATCTTGTATTTCTAGGTTGAGATAGTAACTCATATAGGGCCTCATCGTAGACTCTGGATGGGGCCTCAATTCAGCTTTAAGACATTGTTTTAAATCTTGTATTTCTAGGTTGAGATAGTAACTCATATAGGGCCGCATCGTAGACTCTGGATGGGACCTCAGTTCAGCTTTAAGACATTGTCTCAAATCTGGTATTTCTAGGTTGAGATAGTAACTCATATAGGGCCGCATCGTAGACTTTGGATGGGACCTCAGTTCAGCTTTAAGACATTGTTTTAAATCTGGTATTTCTAGGTTGAGATAGTAACTCATATAGGACCGCATCGTAGACTCTGGATGGGTCCTCAGTTCAGCTTTAAGACATTGTTTTAAATCTTGTATTTCTAGGTTGAGATAGTAACTCATATAGGGCCGCATCGTAGACTCTGGATGGGACCTCAGTTCAGCTTTAAGACATTGTTTTAAATCTTGTATTTCTAGGTTGAGATAGTAACTCATATAGGGCCTCATCGTAGACTCTGGATGGGTCTTCAGTTCAGCTTTAAGACATTGTTTTAAATCTTGTATTTCTAGGTTGAGATAGTAACTCATATAGGGCCTCATCGTAGACTCTGGATGGGGCCTCAATTCAGCTTTAAGACATTGTTTTAAATCTTGTATTTCTAGGTTGAGATAGTAACTCATATAGGGCCGCATCGTAGACTCTGGATGGGATCTCAGTTCAGCTTTAAGACATTGTCTCAAATCTGGTATTTCTAGGTTGAGATAGTAACTCATATAGGGCCGCATCGTAGACTTTGGATGGGACCTCAGTTCAGCTTTAAGACATTGTTTTAAATCTGGTATTTCTAGGTTGAGATAGTAACTCATATAGGACCGCATCGTAGACTCTGGATGGGTCCTCAGTTCAGCTTTAAGACATTGTTTTAAATCTGGTATTTCTAGGTTGAGATAGTAACTCATATAGGGCCGCATCGTAGACTTTGGATGGGACCTCAGTTCAGCTTTAAGACATTGTTTTAAATCTGGTATTTCTAGGTTGAGATAGTAACTCATATAGGACCGCATCGTAGACTCTGGATGGGGCCTCAGTTCAGCTTTAAGATATTGTTTTAAATCTTGTATTTCTAGGTTGAGATAGTAACTCATATAGGGCCGCATCGTAAACTCTGGATGGGTCCTCAGTTCAGCTTTAAGACATTGTTTTAAATCTTGTATTTCTAGGTTGAGATAGTAACTCATATAGGACCGCATCGTAGACTTTGGATGGGACCTCAGTTCAGCTTTAAGACATTCCAGAATGTGACAAATACAACAGTTCTCTCCTCCAATTCATCAGCATTGTTATCGCAAAGTCCTGAAACAGCATTCTCAACCATGGATATCGTCACAGAAGATGTCGATCTACAAAGTTTAAAGTGAGTCTATGATTTTTTTAAGATTAATCATTTGATTTAAGAATCAGTCGTCATTTCAGACCATATCATGTAACATGGGTGTTCATAAAATGTTTATATATAGAGCACAGTATGTGTTATCTTTAATAAAGGCCTTTTGTAAAGAAGTGTGGGCATATACAACTGTTGATTTTTGTATTTTATAAGGATATAATAAGAATGATATAATGTAGCAATGCCTTAATAGTGTTAAAACGGATAGAGGGATTGATCATTTTGCCCTTTTATGCTCTTAGGTTACACCAAGCAAGATCTAGTCCTGTAGCAATGCCTGGGGCACGTGGAAGTAGACGTCACTCCTCAGGCAGTGGCAGCGATCATTTTACTCCTAACCAGTATGACAACAAGTCAGTTCTCACCATAGAAGCAGGTCAGTTACAACTTATATAAAATAAAGATTATTTTATTCATATACAAGTAATGTATACAGTGTAAACTTTAATGTCGACATTGACTACCTATTAACTTAAGGTTGGACAAATGACAATTGGGGTTACTACTTTGATTCTTTTGATTCTTTCAAAAATATTTTGTATTTTTCATGCATAACTCAAGAATGGCTAAAATGAAAACGCTTTTCATCAATTTATTCCGATTTCATTACAGACATGTATGTTCTTTCATTTAATCTTACAGACATAGAGATTAACCTATATGGGGTTCAAGATATTGGGATTATGCCCCGGCTAATATAATATACCTGCTCTATGGGACTGCGAGAAAGTGCTGGTATTCAGATTTAAGAGATAATATTCCCTCTAAAGTGGGTGTTCATCTGTAGTTGTGTTGTTTTACAGGAAGCTATGAGCAGTCTCCTAGTCTCGTAGATGTCTATGGAAGCTGGCCAGAGATTCCAGGTGGAACGCAAAGTACAGAGAATGCGGAGGACCATATAAGGGAAACACTTGCAGATGCGATGATAGAGTCAAATAAAGAGGGAGCTGTGCAATGTCCTAAAGGTATGCAGATCCATTACATTATGCTTTATGGTAGTCTTACATTGAGACCCTGTGTCCCCTTTCCCTATTGGGAGAGAGAAAATGTGGGAGGATGTACAAGGTCTTGAAGAAAAACTATTATATATATTCATATTTGTTGGTTTTGCTTTATGTTGAAAGAATAGGCTTCAGGCCCATAGCCAAGGGGGGTTCGATGGGCCAAAACATCTTTCAAAATCATGCAGTTTTTCACCATTCTGAGCACTTTTTAAGTGATTTTGGTCATTTTTGGATCAAAATTGTCAAAAGTGAACCACACCTGGAATTTTTCAAAAAGTGAACCCCCCTTGGCAAATCCTGGCTACGGGCCTGGGCTTTCACCAATTTTTCAATTCTATCTACAAGTGTGTATGCAAGGATTATGTACTCTGAGGTTTTGAATACATTGTTTATACCGAGGAAAATATGTGTATCTCCCCAGGAACATTCCTGTCACTTATATCTTCAGAAAGATGTCACCCTGAGTTATTTTCAATGAAACGTTATTTTGCCACAAATTACCATGCATTAAAGGTAGCGTTAGATCTAGCTAGCAAACTAAACATAGATTGTTTCAATTTTAGAATATTTTAGGCTCCTATCATTCCTTGCCATGCCTATTTTTTTAAATAAAAATCCCTAAAGTGATACTACATAAAGTGAAACAATATAGATTTTTACAACAATGTATCATTTTTTCTGTATATGTAGATATGGTCACCGCATTTATTATTTTGGAGATTTTTCCCACATTTTTGCACTTTGAATCATAGATAACTTCACCAATTAAACAAATCTTCACATCTTCCATACTCCTACCTGATAGACATAGTGTGACTTAAGAAGGAAATTTTTTTTATTTTTGATAAACGCCAATTAGGTATCTTGTAATTGCTAGTATTTGTATTAATTTCATGTTTAAGCAAAACAGTTTGGATGAAATCATTTTGGATGACCATATAACCTCGTGAGTGGACGAATTGAGTAGGTTGTAAAATATTAAATATCAGAGACTTAATTGACATTTTGTCATGTAATAATTCTATGATTTGGCTGTCATAATCTATCTGTTTGATCAGTGTAAATTCTAACTGGAAATGTATCAAATTTTACCAATAGGTATCTTCTAATCATATGTTTGACATATTACCATGTTTGAAGGCATATTCATCAATTCTCATCAAGTCTCTCTCATTCTTTATTTGTCATTTATTTCTTATTGAATTTTAGTGTAATTGTATAGTTCTATTACAAGGCTAAATTTAGTGTTCAACTGTTACATTATGGTCAAGTTATGGTATATATTGAACAATGATGTTCTTATAACTAAATACTCAGAATCATCAAACAACTAAAATCTTCTTATATTTATAACATTTTATGCAGGCCTGTAGCCAGGGGGGTTCACAGGTTTCGGGCCAAAATTTCGTTCAAAATCATGCAGTTTTTCACCATTTTGAGCACTTCTCAAGTGATTTTAGCCATATTTGGGCCAAAATTGTCAAATGTGAACACCCCTGGACATTTTTGAAAACTTGGCAAATCCTGGCTACGGGCCTGTTTATGGATCAACCATCTAAATTAAAATGTTCAAAATATGAATCTGGCAGTCTTGGTTTTATATTTCTGTATTTTCAGCTCTAATGGTTAAAAATTTCAGCTAACATTAGTGAAATATTTTCAGCTAATACTATTTTTAGCTCAGTTGGTTTAATATTTTCAGCTAACATTAGTAAGATATTTTCATCTAACTTTAGCTTCTATTTTCAGCTAATACTATTTTCAGCTAAATTGGTTTAATATTTTCAGCTAACATTAGTAAGATATTTTCAGCTAACTTTAGCTTCTATTTTCAGCTAATACTATTTTCAGCTAAATTGGTTTAATATTTTCAGCTAACATTAGTAAGATATTTTCATCTCACTTTAGCTTCTATTTTCAGCTAATACTATTTTCAGCTAAATTGGTTTAATATTTTCAGCTAACATTAGTAAGATATTTTCAGCTAACTTTAGCTTCTATTTTCAGCTAATACTATTTTCAGCTAAATTGGTTTAATATTTTCAGCTAACATTAGTAAGATATTTTCATCTCACTTTAGCTTCTATTTTCAGCTAATACTATTTTCAGCTAAATTGGTTTAATATTTTCAGCTAACATTAGTAAGATATTTTCAGCTAACTTTAGCTTCTATTTTCAGCTAATACTATTTTCAGCTAAATTGGTTTAATATTTTCAGCTAACTTTAGTAAGATATTTTCATCTCACTTTAGCTTCTATTTTCAGCTAATACTATTTTCAGCTAAATTGGTTTAATATTTTCAGCTAACATTAGTAAGATATTTTCATCTAACTTTACCTTCTATTTTCAGCTAATATTAGTGAAATATTTTCAGCTAATACTATTTTCAGCTAAATTGGATTAATATATTCAGCTAACATTAGTAAGATATTTTCAGCTAACTTTAGCTTCTATTTTCAGGTGATATTACTTGGGTGCATCAAAAAGTGTTGCAATTTTGACACTATCTCAAGAACAATGTTTGCAGAAAATTGATAATGGGAATTTGAGAACAATGTTTTAATATGCAGAAAATTGTTAATATGAGACTAAACAAGGTGTTGGCAAATTGATGTCATTTATTCTGTTTATTGAGTGATAATAAATTTGCATGGAACCAATAGGTTGCATCTTATGTTGCTATGACAACCATATTTTCTTAAAAATGAAGACCCAGTCTCCAAATTAAACAGGTATGTCCACAAATGTATGATCAATGTATGTGCCAAATATGATGACATAACTCAATATAGTTATTGCGATAGAGTCAAAATTGCAAATCTTTTTGATGCACCTAAGCTGTAGTTCAAATGTTTTCAGATAATATTGTCACCTGAGTGTTAACTACAGTAAATACATACAATTAAACTGTCTTTAACAACCAATTTCAAGTTTTATTAAAAAGGGTAACCTTTCGTTGACATTAAATAATTATGTTATTATTTTTAATTTTTATTTTTTTATTTTATTTATTTTATTTCAAAGAAAAGACGTGTCAAAGCAATTGCAAAAAACAATTACAATACAGTTACATGTTAAAAGTTGATATAACTGTGACATTTACAATGTAATAAGGCAAATATTCTCTGTAATACAATAGCGGTTATACCAAAGTTATACTCATATTTGTGGTTGTCAACAATATATTGTAACCATGACAGCGATCATGACATTATTACAACTTTTAATCACATGTTCGATGCATATGCTTTGCTTCTTCTTAGTGTTCTATTTTAGCAACTGCTGAATAGCTGATCAGAAAATTATTTTTAAGGGGGGGGGGGCATTATTACTAACAGCCACAACTCTCTACAGTCATGTTTTATAGTTTATTATGCAAAACTACTAACCTAATAAAAATTATTTTCAGTTCTTTAAAAGAGGCCGTCATTTACATTTTTCCAATAAGAATTAGTCCTTTGATATACCTGACATTCTATTATTTCATATTCATACTCAAACTAGCCAACTTCGCACGCTCCGGTCTTCACTGCGTTCATCCGACTGATGGGAGCCGAGTGAACGAAGATGCAAACTAGCTACAATTGTGGTCATTACAATATGATTATTTTTGTGCACACATTGGGAATTTGCGTTTCTGTATTTGGCAAATGATCATGTGACATTCCAGAAGTTGCTCTAGTAATAGAACACTCGTTGTATTGTATTTTATTGTATTGTATATAGAACACTTATTGCATTGCACCGTATGTATTTTATTGTATATTGTATTACAATGATGATTTGAATGATATTGCATTACCATGGCTTAATATTTAAGGTTAGTGAATAGTGATGCACTTTTAAGATTTAAAGTAAAATTAATTGATACCACAATAGATATACCAATATACGAGGGTATATCATAAAGTTCTCATAATATCTCTCTAATTTTTTTATTTTTCAATATATTCTAATGAAATTTTCAGGAAATCTGCAGTATAGAACACTGTATTAATCTATCAAAAAATATTTGATATAACAGAAAAATTAAATAAGTAATGGTTGCCATAGTAACCGGAAATCAAGGCACCCGGGGCAAATAAAAATAATTGAGAAAATGAGCTTAATTAACCATGTTTACATACATAAGAAACTCTCATAAATTGTCAAACACATTAAAATGTTATGTTTAATATGTTGTTAAATGCTTTTACTATAAAATAAATTGATCATGTGAATTATGTGATGTCTTAGGGGATGCTTACATGCTTCATTAGATGTGATACCAGACTCTGGGAATCAAAGCTTAATGATCAGAAATGACAGAGTAAGATAATGCATAGATGCAGAGATCATCAGAAAAATAAAATTCATACTGACAAAAAGTTTGGTTAAGTTCGAAAAGTCCTTTGATCATACTAAAGATGATCTAAAACAAATATGTTGCAAAGTTATCAACAAAATTACCCCCCTATTTTTGGTCTAAACATATTTAAGATAAACTAAAGGGGGAAAATCGACTTTCCTTGGAATATTTGACAAAACAGTTGTAGTGCCTTACAATACTTCTAATGATGCATTACAATCATCCATTATGAGATCACACAATTCACATGACCATTATAATTGTTCAAAACAGTCAAGAACACATGGCATTTAACAATTTGATGTGTTTCATAGCTTATTTGATAACTTATTATGCATTTAAACATGGTGAGTTTGGGCTATTATTGCACAATTTTTTATTTGCCCCGGGTGCCTTGATTTTGGGTTACTATGGCAACCATTTCTTAAATAATATTTCTGTTGTACCAAATATTTTTGATAGATTAATACAGCATTCTATACTACACATTCTGTGAAAAATTCATCAGAATATATTGAAAAATAAAAAAATTAGAGAGATATTATGAGAACTTTATGATATACCCTCGTATATAAATAACAAATACCACAAAAGATAATAGACAGAAAACAAAAAGGAAGTGAAATCACTGTTTGTATTTGAAATCTATGTGACAGTATACAGTAACAATGTTTGTATACACTTAGTGTAATATATTGAGCAGGAATTTATTGTCTTTGAAAAACAATTATTAAAATGTATTGCACAGGCATTAAATTTGGAAGCGTGTTATGAAATCTTAATTTATGGCACATCAAACAAAGAAAACTAATGGCATACATTAATCTATTTTGGTCTTCAATATCTTAATGTTTACGAAGAATCTTTATGGGTAAAAACACATATAAATCAACAAAACTAATAACTTTAAAAAAAACTTTGGTCATTAGTGAAGTCAATATTTTTTCGAGAACATATAATTCTTTGTAACATTTTACAATTTGTTTGTCATTTTCTTACAATTTAAAAAAATGTGTTTACACAATTAGACAGTTCTGTCATCAGGTCGAAAGCATAAAAAATGTTTTCGTAAATGAATGATACTTCATCATGTTCTAGCTAATTGATGGAAGCATGATTCTTTTGTTTTATTTCTATGTTTCCCTGGCAACGATCTACAATTAATCATTGTATTTTTCAGCAACAAACATTATTAGAATCTTAGAAATCTCAAACAAAAGCTCTGCATTTTTTAGACAATATATAATAAATATTTTACACATTGGACGAGAAAATTTCTTGAATGATTTGCCAGGAATCTTGACATATTGTTATGTTTTTCTTGAAAGGTACAAATGTCGTTAAACATATCAAGAAGCATAAATTACAATGAAATCATTCAGTTCAATCAGATTCATTGACTTGTTGAATATTGTGCAAACCTAGCAGGAGTAAGCAAATAATGTGGAAGAATTAATAAGAAATTGTTTGAAAGGCGACAGTTTATTAAGGCAACTAGTGTAAACATACTAATACAGTGAGCCAGTTGTGCTTGGGTGAGCCTTAGGAAGTTCACTCAACCATGAATAACTTGATGGAGAACAGAAAACCGGATCTCATAACTTTCATAAAAAAGCGAAAAATTAATTAAGAAAGTTTAAAACATTAAAACTGAGAGATAGCATAAATCAATAGTTCATTTTCGAGCAGTCGGTCATTTACACTTGGTATAATCAGCAAATGTGTATTATATCTTGATTAGCATTGTGTTTTACTTTCATTATTGTTTCTTGGTGGTAAAAATTAATTAGGGACCAGTTGTCATGGTATCAAGATTAAACAATCAGCCGATATTATCCAAATTTATTCAACGTAATATTAAAAGATTGTGTTCTTGTGTAACAAATGCATGCTTAATGAGTTTAGGCCTTTCTCTGCATTTTCTCATGTTTTTACACTTTAAAGTGACAGTTATGTTTCAAAACTAATTCAAAATTAGTTTTTATATGTTTTAGTATTCTCACTGTTGCTAATTTAACATCAACTAAGTACATTCCACCAAAATGATTCTTTTTTAATTAAAAGGGATAGAGATGACGTGTTAAGAGTAAAGATGGCAACATTTTACAATATTTTTTGCTTTCTTCATTCAATGTCAAGGAACTTTCCTAAAAATCAAACAGTTCAAACTTTTTAACAGGATAATCCTCAATTTTAAAGAGGATATCTGTCTTTTCAATATAGAAATAAATTAACATATTTCTTAATATTTCAGTCATTTTGAACAGATATCAGGATTCTTTATCCAGAAAATAAAATTATGTTTGAAAGAAAAACATCGGCATAATTAATAAAACATTGGTATAATTTTATTGAAACATTGCTTCCATCTTTTATAACTCTCTTTACCTCTTCTAAGTCCTCTAACATTCCGAGGAAAATGATTCCATTCATATAAAAACATTACTTTTATCTCATAAGGCATTACACAGAGAATAAATTATTATATTTACTAATTTTTGTGTTTTTGAGCAGCAATGATAGTTGGCTTAAATATGTTTTATGCTAGTAGATCTTAATATTCTTGGAAATAAAGACTGTGGGGAATAATTAAGAAATGTTTCTTTATTGGTTTGTTATTTGATGTTTTTTACACTCATTAAACATTCTTGTTAATTATCAATCTCCTACTTTGATGTAATATTGTAAAATGTAAATACATTTACATTTTCATTGGATCCTAATTATTAAAAGAATTTATATCATACGGTTATCGACATCTGCAGAAGTTTGGTACTGGAATATGTTATATCCAGATGCTTTAAACTGATGCCATAACTGTTTAAGTAGAGAAAATTAAATAAAAATTAATTCTAACATAAAAAGAAAATGTTATACTTTTAACTTGCAACTCATTATGTTTATTGGGTCAACAGTCAAGACTATTGACTGCTGTCTGAGTATTAAGATTCAGGTTATTATCGTACAGAAATCCAATACAATATGTATCATCATGAGGTCAACAGTCGAGACTATTGACTGCTTTCTGAGTATTAAGATTCTGGTTACATTAATATCGTACAGAAATCCAATACAATATGTATCATCATGAGGTCAACAGTCAAGACTATTGACTGCTTTGTGAGTATTAAAATTCAAGTTATATCGTACAGAAATCCAATACAAGATGGTAGTAAAGTAGTAAGCCAATTCAGTAGTCATTATTTTTTACCTTTATTAATGAATCCTACAATAATACCCAATAAGTATAAATTACTTTGTGTTAATCTGAATTATTTATTTGAAATGTGAATTGACGTCAACAAAAAATCACGGCCAGTCTCAAAAGTAGCAATTTAAGAGCTAAAAAATCTGTTTTTGTGACAGGTATAATGTTTAGATTGCATGTTGTTAGGTTTGTAGCGGGGCTTAGGGACGCAGGTACAAATCACATCCCTATCAGCCTATTAGACTTTCTTTAATTAGACCCTTACGAAAAATCCAATGAGATTTTAAAATCGACAGTTATATTGGTGATAATAGGTGAATTTTTAAATCAGGATGGTTTTTGTGCATTTATTGATCCAAGATTTATATCTATTATGACTTTTTCATTGTTGAGTAATAATCGTTGGAAAAATTGTGCAAAAAAGTTGCCGATTTGTAAGATTTTTGAAAAGTACAACAATCGCAACTAATCAACGCTGAGACATAAGATGGATTAGACCATGAATATTTTAAATGTTTTGAAATAAATTCTGCCAAATTTCAACGCTCTGTGATTAATATAGGCTACTAGATTGAGAGCGCTGTCATGTAATTATTATCATTTTACCTTGTGTTTACCTGTTATGTCGTAATTGGCAGGTAAATCACTACTCGTCTGCGGGTTTTGTATCCTGCGTCCATAATGAACAGTTATTATTAGCTTCTCTACTACTGGGATATTCTTTACAAGGCAGGGGTTACGCTAGGGTTTCTTACAACTTGTAAAATGAATGAATCTGAAAGTTATCATTTTTAGCTCACATGGTGAGCTTTTGCAATCATCAAAGTTTAAGATTGACGGTCTCAAAATTCAAGAACAACTGGAATTATTTGTTTCTGTCTGGTGTTAATGAAAATCCTGTTTGTTGTATCATAAATTATTTTGATTTATAAGCCTGTGGTTTTTCCATATGCCTGGTGTATAGATTTCTTTTATTGACAATTGTATCAAAACATGACACATTAGTCTAAATTATAATTTTCAATTCTAAAATCAAAATTCACACCCAATTTTCATCATTCTTAATTTATCGTAATCCCTCTTACCTTTAAGAATATATTATACAAGAAAATTTGCCCAGATTTCATAAAATCCAGATGATGATAAATTAACTGATCTTCATTCTTCAATTTAATTACAATTAAATAACAATTAAATTGATATACTGCAATACTGGTGAAATAAACTATGGTAATAAATGATTTAAAGCCCTCATAAAGCAACTGTTTATGTATGCACCTGAAATACCAGAATTTCAGGCCAGCTCTAATGTTAACATTTTCAATATCTAAATCAATGGAGAATTTAAGCCAAGCCCCAAGTGCAAATAAATATACATAGATAATTTTATGTTATTCATGTACATATACTTCTAATTTTGAGAAGCATACATTGTTAGAAATAACTGACAAAGAAACTATTTGTGGAACGATAGCACTTGTCTAGTTTTTTAAAGCCAGAATATATGTTTTACAAATTTTAAGTTACTATAGAATTCCATTAGAAGCTTAGGTCAAAAGTCAAATATTTTATAGTTGCATAAAGCAGTCTGATGGCAATATTTGAATAAGATCAGTGCAAACGTGAAAAGATTAAAGAATATATTTTGTGTATAAAGTTACAAAAATGTCACTTTGATTGCCATCTTGATTATATCGCCCACCAGATGTCACTCAAATAAAAACTAGTATAAGGAAAACTATTAGAGTCCATCCAGGCTTCTTTGTAAATATATTTTTTCAAAATATTTATTTTTTGATGAATGCTATATGAAAGCATGAAAACACATGTTTTACGCTTGCAAGTTAAAAATCTTGACTTGACCTCCTGACGTTAGCACTTGTTCTACCACTTCAGCAACTTTGGAACAAACTTCTTCAGCTCAGATAAATTCAGACCCCAGGTACACGCTCCGACATTTGATATTTTGAAGATGTTACATATGAAACAGAGAAGTTTGTTAAAGATGGATTGTCTTATAACCCAAGGCTTGATTTCACAGGGATCAGAGGGTTAATGCATATCAGTATAGGAGGTTAGGGGTTAATGTACATCTTACTTAAAACAGTGGTAATATAACCACTTAAAGTGGGTAGCCATACTAATTGCATTAAAAATACATGAAAAGAAACACACAAAAGGGAACATCCCAAATATGACTATTCAAAACTCAGGGAGCATCCCAATATATGATTTCAAAAAGTATACATTAATTTTATCTTACATGTAGTTCCAATATATAAAGTTAAAGAAGTGTTATTTTGACCAAGAGGTGACCTGGTCTACAAGAATTTAAGCATAATTTTAAGTTTTCTTCTGTTTTTAGACCCAAAGAAAAATTCTTCCCAATCTTTATTTGAAATCTAGGGTAGTCTTTGTTAAATTAATTTTGGTCTATCTAATTTCTTTATTGTTCATTTTCACAATATTAGCACATATTTAATTTGGCAGTATTACATTGATAAATAATGAACATTAAACCAGGGCCCTCCTTTCTGCTCACCTTTCTGTAACCTATAACAGGCCAGGTGTAACTATAACAAATAACACATATTTAAAACCTGTTTAGAACTTGTGGTGATACTGACATACAGATTTATTCCTGGTTATTTTGGTGATGATTTAAATCAGCTATTTTTCTAAATCACCAAATAATAGCCTTTTACACGATATGAATCAAAAGTCAATTTATTTAAATCATGGGCAAGACCTAAATCATATTGTTGAATTCCAAATTATCGTATTTTGATCCAGGTCTTAAATATGGCTTATTTGTTATAGTTATACCTGGGCTATTATAATATACTGGTAAGCAGGAATGAAATCCCCCTCCCCAATATTATTCACCTCCTTAAGAAATGTATGTATTTATTTTACTTTGTTTCTTAAAAGAGAGCTTCATTCTTAGTTTAGATCTAAACTCTATACTCTGCACAAGGTTGTAGAAGTTGAAACAAGGTATTTAACCAAGACTAATGCCTGGGTCTTTTTTGCTCTGATTCATTGGCTGGCGCTCAGCCGATTGAGTATTTTGTTCAAAATTGTATTCAGATTTGAACAAAATACTCAATCGGCCAGGCGCAAATGTGACCCAGGCGTAAGAAATGTTTGAAACAATCCCTTTTATGGAATATCTCGCTAGCTGCTTAGCTACAGTAAGGATTTCTGATGTTGTCTCCTGCGATTATATCAAGAATTCATTCACTTGGAATTATACATCAGCATCTTTCATTAGTGCCAAATGCAACGCTTTCTGTGTCTCATTTTGTTATTTGACATATTGCCAAATTGTATTCTTTCATGATATTTTTTTTTCATTTTTATATTGTTTTAATGGTTTAATTCTTTTCATGTTTAGTGTGTTTCTCATGTATTTTTATATTTCTAGAATGTGTTGTCAGGATTTTAATTCTGTTGATAAAAATCATATATATAAGGTTGGTACGTTATTTTGCAATTTACTTGGTGAGTTGATCTGCTTGTTTATAGGCGGTTTTAGGCTTACTATGTCCATAGTAAAATTGATTAGTCGACATTACGGCTGCGTATCGATGATTAGTCCGCACCTTGATTTATCACTGTTTGAACTTTGAAAACTACCAGATCTAAATGAGCTGCACAAAAGACGGTTGACCTGTAAATAAAGGCATAATTATTGTATATATTTCACTTTATGCCTCAGCATCGCATGCAACATTCATTTAAAAAGTCCAGGCTCGACTTGACTTGAAAAACTTGTATTTAACAAAATCAAATATATTTCAATGTAGACTTGTCTTGGTAGTGTTATCGCGCTCCATCATGGCGTCAAAAAACGCGTCACAAATCTAGAAATCTGCAATGTCTCATGTATGACAGCCAATATAGCACCTAAAAGTGGACAACTTTCTATCCTACCTAATCAGAGTGGACAATCTTTGATATTGACGTTAATGAAACACTGTCTACCTTTTAGTAAACTACAAATAATGGATTTTGCCTAAAAGTAATAAAATTAAATGTTGATGTTTAATCTGTCATCTTTTGATTAAAACATATCCTCAAAGTTACATTTTCAAGTAACTGCTAATTTCTCGCATTAAATGATATCCTTTGATGTTAAATGATATCCTATTATGATAAATTGATATCCTATGATGATACAACTGATTTAATTTAATACAGTATGACAAAGAATTTCCAGATTTTTGTGTTAACCATGGAAAAGTGAGAGAGTGTACGTTGAACAGGTATTCCTTTTGTGGGGGTTATTAGCTAAATTTGTCATTTAACCACTTACGAGGCTCCAATTTTGCCGACTTTCCTATCTCATTTCAATAAAGTAAGATGTGAACAAGAAAATGCTTTTAAGGTCCTTTCATACGTTGCGATATTCACAGATTTTGATCATCTCATGTTATTAATTTGGCTGTCAAGTTTGGGGATATATAGAGAAGGTGTCTATGAAGCTGGAAAGGGTACTGATCATTCTAACCCATAATCGTGAGAGAAAAGATAGACATTTTATAATTAAACTAATAATGTTCCCTGTTATGGTTTATTGTTGTTATCTGCGGATACAGCAGTTGAATAAATTATATAAATATTGAAAGTAAAACTTGTAAACTGGACAATATATGAAATGAGATTCCTTCGAGTCAAAAAGTTCAATTAAAACAATAACTGCTTGACTTGTTTAATCATGAATATTTATAAAATAGGGACCCCGTGAAAACCTTTTACATATTGATTCAATTTGGTTTAAATGACCACCATCCCCTTACCCCACTACCCCTCTTCTCTTATATACAGTAGGACAAGTTAGTAGAATTTCAAATTCAGGTATGTTTTTCACCATTTTGAATTTAGGATTATGTTTACCCTGAACCCCATTTAGCTGACCACAATCTCCTCTGATTTTTATTTAGTGAATGTCACCCAAGTAGAGTGGTAGAGCCTAGAACATCAGATCTGAATAGAATAGAAGAGTCCCGAATAGAAGAAATAGATACATGAATACAGAAAGAACAGTAAAACCTGTCTAATCCGAACACCACTTGGACTGACCAAAAGTGTTCAGATTAGCAGGTGTTCACATTTCAGGGTTTCATTGACATGTAAATCACTAGGAGATAACAAATGTTGGACATCAGAAAAGGTGTTCATTCATTTTGAGAGTTTTCGGATAAGGGCTATATTCAAATATACAGGTTTCATTGTATAATGCAGTGATTTTCAGACTTCATGATTGGACAAAACAAGATCACAATCATTTTTAATTTAAAGAGTAAAGATTTACTTGTGATCTTACAAAGGTTACACAGTTACCCCTTATATTTATTACAAGGAGAGAGTAGTTTGATATTAACCAGATTCATCTACGTATTGTTTGAATATGTCAGTGCTCAGACTCCTACATCAGATAAGATGGAGGACTATAGAACGACACCCTAACTTAAAACATCTTCTGAATGGAGATTTGAATATATCAGTTTATATTCTGTTTGTTTTATTATTAATTACATACTTTACTTAAGTATTCAGACACAGGATATCGTTTTGAATATTTTACAAAATAACTTTATAATTTTTGGTGTTGAAGATATTTTTATGACTTGGTTTTTGACCTTTTATCTTGGTTGCTGTTTGGTTATTAAAAATATGTTTTAATGTTTTAATGATTATGCTTAAGGTTTTTCTTATACTATGTGATTATTTTACTAGTGTTGGTTATATTACCAGAATAGATATCCCAGTTTCAAGTTGAATAATTCAACAATTCTGCATGGGGGCTTTATCTTTATATATGCTTTAATTATTATATGGTAATAAACAATATCACAATCAAAATAAACCATTCATATATTCATATTTATTTATTTATTTGATTATACATGCATTGAGAAACACAATCAAAATAGGCCATTAATGTATTTAACTTCTTGATTGCTTCATAACTATCTTATTGTCATCCTTCGTCCAAGGATATTTCACTTCAAAAATGCAGTTCATAAAATAGAATAACTCAGGGCAAAGCTACTGTTTTTATACCAGTGAAGGCTGATCTTGAAGGATGTCTTATGGTCCCCAATGTCTCCTTACAAACATATGATATTGAAACCATATGCATGGAAACATTTATTTTTTAATATTGTTCATGGATAGGAGGAATACCTGACATTTTGCAAATGTTGAATTTTTTGATGTGAATTTAATTTTAAATAATCCATCAAAATATGACTGAGGCAGTGAGAGGAAATGGTCGGTTTGCATTATTTCCAAATGTTGCCCCTTGTTCTCCATCATTAAGAGACTCAAGGATGATATAATGAAAGACCATTGAGTTAATAGGATCATTCTATTATGCTTGACCACACACATGGAAACAATAACATCAATAATATCAATCCAACGATGATTGTATAACATGTTCACTTTGATTCAATAACCAGGTGATTTTGGACTGAGAAAATTACAGCCTTTATTGTAGAATATGCTGGGAAGACTAATGCCTTCTATTCACATGTCAAGTCTCATCATATCATCTGTAATTAAACACAACCCCTACAAACAATATCACATCAAATAATTCAAGACTTCCTCAAAAAATAACAAATACTGATTTTTGTTTTGCTCTACAGGGGGTTATAATGGCCAGAAGAATTGATTGTTCTTTTTCTACATGAATTATATTAGATAGTTTTTTTATTGGAATATAATGATTTATATTGTTTTCACTCAAGGGGTCTTAATTCAAGAATCCTCTAGTGTCTATGCATTAATGGTGAGACCACTTAACAGAATGTTTGGCAAATTCTCTGAAAATCGCAAAACCACCAAAGGGGTTCCTGCGCTTGCACTAAGTGATTGCTTCAAGAAAAAAGTGTCACTTGTATTAATGCATATAGTTACTTAGAACATTATCCTTAAGGGAGTAAAAAGCACATTTGTGCTGTAAAAACACATTCACTCTGTAAAAAGGACATTAATGTATATTATTAAAGAGTAACATTTGTTAAATACATTCTCAGAAACTCAGGAAAATATTTAGTCTAGCTATGAGCTATTGGAACACTCAACCCACCCCAATTAACACCACCACCGCCACAAGTGGTGTTGATGAAGATTTGATGAAGATTTTAAACAGCAAGACTAGAAAATATTATTTATCAAAATACGTTGACACATCCAGAATCCAGATGTGATGTATCGAGAATTTTTTCAACCAATTAATTACATTGCTAATGATTCTGTAACATTTACTTTATTATCATGTAGTTGGTAATAGATAATGACATGAAAAAATTATGAAAAAACTAGCTATTGGGAGAATTCTCAGTGCTCTTTATTGTTTCTTAGAATTATAAACCGAACCCTGGAGATATACGTATCATGTGTAACATATTTTGCAAATACACATGCACTGCTTTACGATATGTTGAGGCAAAATGTAGGGTTCAATGACACAATGTATAAAATCTCCAAATAAGATAACAGAGTTTTAAAAGTTAAAACCATCCAATATTCGCTGTTCCACAACTAGTTACTTTGATGGATCGTCAATGTAACAAAATGGATGAACTTCCTGGATACGAGTTTTTTGTTTTCTCGATTTAAACCTACATATAAGTCATGTTCTGGATTATTATTCTGCATAAAGTTAGACACAATAGTCTAGCTTTAATAAGTTTCTTCAGTTTGGAATTTGATTTTTAAATAAAGCTGTTATTCACACATTTAGACCATCGCTTTTGTTACATTGACGTAAGTTGTCAAAGTAACATACATTGGCAATATAACAGACTTTCGTCAATGTAACAAAAGTGAGGGGCTAAATATATGAATTGCAACTTCATTTACAAAACAAACTCCAAATCGAAGAAACTTAATAAAACTCGACTATATTTTCTAGCTTTGTGCCAAATTATAATCTGCAACTTGACTTAAAGTAACTAGTTGTGGAACAGTGAATGTTATTAACACATTTATTGCATTCTCAGATAGATGTCAGGTCTGTATTATATGGACATATTGGTTGTGGTCTTCTCGATGAAACAGTGACGAGAATAAGATAAAATCAGTTGTCACATTTGAAACATTGGTGCAGCCAGGGGGGGGGGATTTTGTAAAATTTGTTGAATAAACATTTAAATTACAGTTTGAATTAATTAGAATGCACCAAATACTGGTACAATGTAAATTTTAAAAATGTGCGGGCTGAACCCCTGTTCCCCTTTTAGGGACTTACTTCACTCACAGTGATGCAAACTCAAAAAACCGCACCCCTTTGACAATTGCTGGCTACCATCCTCCTTAAGTACATGTAAGTTCACTTAGCTGAAGAAACTGCATGCATGAAAACATCTGCAAGGGTTATTATTATGTAGGAGGATATATGAAGAAATGTTAAAATAGACCCCTTAGTGAGAGATTTCATGACATGCGCTACTAGCTTATATCATCAATAGACCAGCCTAAACAACAATTAGTCAATTTAATTTTAATCTACATCTGAAATAATATTAAAAACAACCATATTGCATGTTGTCATACACTGAGTATGATTAGTTGATAAATATTGGATTTTTTCTCAGTTTTGTTCGTTAAAAGCTTGAATTTTTAAGATTTTATTGAAGGGAGGTAGTTAATTGATTGTAATAGCCTTCCTTTAAGATCACCTCATTATATAGAAATTAAAGCAATAATTGTTCCAACTTAAGAGTCTAAGACCATTAAGTCATGAAATTAGTAAGAGTTTTATGAAGTTTGCCAGGTAAATTGATATCTCTTATTCTTCGCAATGTTGTGATTGACGCTTATCAGACAAAAATCTCCTCTCGGTACTTCCGCTGGATTACACACCATGAGTGCCATTTCTGTTACGGAATAGCCACATAGCATGCAATGCATATACATAAACGTCAAGCTTGAGTAGCTGGTACTTTACATCCTCAGAACGCACAGCTCCAAGAATATCCTCTTTCTCTTTAGAAGGAATGGGTTCTTTGACCCTGTGCTTAGAGGATGGTGCCCTGCGATTCTGTCTATTTACGAATATACACATGTCATGTCCAGCCTTTTCAATAAATTGATTTCATTTATTTATTTGTCATATTGAGAGGGTAGTTATTCTTACTAGCTTAAGAGTGATGGATATCATTTTAGATTATATGCAATATAGATGCCATAATCAGTTGAGAAATTAGATGGTGTCATAGAGATTATATGTTGAAATAACAGGAAAGATTCAGATTTTATTTGTCACTCCATCTCTCATATCCTGTCTCTTATCTTGACTTCTTGACTACCTGGAGTGACAAGATATCTCGTCTCCTCAGAAATTAACTTAAAACCCAGAGGGACGAGAAAATCTGTCACAAAGTTTTTCACTAAAATTGCTCTTATTTGAACAATTTTCATCGAATTTACACAAAACTTGTTTTAAAATTTGTAGAAATGATCTCCGCCATCTGATTTACTAAGTTGAGCATCTAAAGTTGTATATGTTTGTAGTAAAATGTCAAAAGATGGCAAAAATGAAAAATTCTCTGGATTCAACCGATTTTATCACACTTTTTATTGAAAAATTCAAAATGGCCACCACATAATTTACCCAGAATGCCCACAACCCACTCAGACCTTGATACTAGTCTGCTCTTGGATCTGTAAACGGTTTTTCATATCAGTTATTTTCCTTAAATTTTGCTGACACAATATATGTAGCACCAGCTCGCCCAAATAGACACACATCAGGCACGTGGCCAGGTTTTGCTAAATATTTTCAGGGGGGTTTAAGTTTGACAAATCTTTGTTTGACAAAGTTTGAATCTGCCACTGTTAGTATTCTAACCTGGATCTAATAGTACACTAATAGTTTTGATCTGAAAAGTACAAATTAAGGATTCAGGTATATAGTGTTAATTAAAAAAATTAAATTGGACCAGGCGTTGATAGAATTTCCGCCTGCAATAGCTAGGTATCTATGATAATAACTTTATATTTATATCTTATAATTTTCCAAAATAAGTAAATCTACTCATAAGGGAAATATTTACCTCACATTGGCCAATCAGATCACTAGAATTTCTACCTTTGTGAAATAAACAATTATATCACGTAAAATGTATGAAATATAACATGAATGTGATTGACCACAATTGACACCATTTCTACCAATGTTTCTACCAAAACTTAAATAATTCCTGATATGATCGAGCACTGGTGAGTTAACTAATTACATGTATTGATCATTTAAAGTTTGTTACTCTGTGATGTATTAATGATAAGTCTCAAAGGAAATAAACACTCATTGGTCTTTCATTGTCCACCCTGTAGACCCGTCACAATGTAGCATAAATGTGCGATAAAAAAGTGCCACTTAATAAGCGATTGAGATAAAATGCATTTGCCAGCCGTTGAACAATAAAATTGTTGAAATCAGATATGTCCCAATGCTTTGATGAAACAATAAATTAATTGCAATATTTTAATCAATATTTTTTTCTCTTTGAGACGTTTGTATTGATTTTATTATATTCTACATATTTTTCCTTTTAATGTTTTTTTTTCAGTTGTTTTGTAACTGTTTTATTTGCATCTTTTATAGGGGTTTTTAAGTTGTTTTGTTTTTAATGTTTGCCTTTTGTTGCTTTCTGTATCATATTTCTATTTTTTTACAAAAATATATTATTATTTTTCACAAATTTTATTTTTCTTTGTAATAAAAAATTCACACTTTTGCAGATTTTATTGTTCATAATATCAAAAGTAAAATGATTATTTATTCTAGAACATAAATTCCAAGTACACATGTATTCTATTTTCAAACATGAAAAAATCAAAAATTTCAAGATTCTGTTTTCAGCAAATTTTTAAATTCCTGTAATTTTATATAAATGCAAAATCAATACATACGACTGATACATTGGGCAGCTGGTAAATCTGAACTCTCAACAATATAAAACTTTATTGTTCTCTATAGTGTAAGTCATTGTAAGGTATACAAATTATTGGAATCAGCTTTCACGACACATGCCTCAAGGCCTGTACAGGTTTATTTTCTGTTTTTGGCAAAACTTTTGGGAAAGGGGGAATACTCGTATGATAATGTTTATTTTGACTCTAAAATTGCAAAAAAAGTAAAGAGATGATTGAAAAAATGCAATTCCTTTAAAATGTTTAAAGAAAAAGTTTGAACTGGATTTTGAAATTTTCAATGAGGTCCCGTCAAACATACTTTAAACTATTTTTCTCAACTTAAAGTACATTTTTCCCACTGGAAATTTTTAATATTGATAATTTATGATGAAATTTAATCATGATTGTCAAGTTTTATAATGTAACAAAATCTCAACACTAACAGAGGGACAATGTAGATGTCATATTGCTTTATGTTTTTTTAATGACTCTAATCATTTCAATGTTATTATGATCGTTTTTTAATGAAACATCTTAAGAAGTATTCCACACATGGACACATTAGTTTATGGGATATCATGTCAAAATAAAAGAGTAATTTTTATAACCAGTAGAAGAATATAATATAATATATTATATAATATATATATATAATAACTTTGCTGGCTATGTTCCATCATTGCTTTTCTTTGAATATAGAATTGGTGATATGAAACCTTATGATGTATATCAAAAGAGGTCCATACCAAAATAGCAGAAAATAGTTTTTATTTCAAACCTTTTGTAGCATTTAACTTCAACTTTATTCTTTATTCTAAATGTCTTTTCAGTTTTGATATTCAATACATGATTTGTATCTGTTTTTGTCAGTTTTAAGTAATTTAACTCATTTAGATCAAAGTTCCATTATATCAAGTTGCTGGTTTTGTTTTTTCGAACACGTGTCATTGAAAACTACAGTATTGAATAAAAAGTCAACCCAAGATCAAATAAATAAAAAATATTACAAAGGATTTTAGCACCAAGTCCCTATGAAAACCCATAAATTCCTGTTATTCCCTATGAAAATCCATAAATTCCTGTTATTAATTCCTGTTATTCCCTATGAAAATCCATAAATTCCTGTTATTCCCTATGAAAATCAATACATTTCTGTTATTCCCAATGAAAATCCATAAATTCCTGTTATTCCCAATGAAAATCCATAAATTCCTGTTATTCCCTATGAAAAACCATAAATTCCTGTTATTCCCTATGAAAATCCATAAATTCCTGATTTTTCCAATGAAAAAACATAAATTCCTGTTATTCCCTATGAAAATCCATCAATTCCTGTTATTCCCTATGAAAAACCATAAATTCCTGTTATTCCCTTTGAAAATCCATAAATTCCTGTTATTCCCCATGAAAATCCATAAATTCCTGTTATTCCCTATGAAAATCCATAAATTCCTGTTATTCCCTATGAAAATCCATAAATTCCTGTTATTCCCTATGAAAATCCATAAATTCCTGTTATTCCCTATGAAAATCCATAAATTCCTGTTATTCCCTATGAAAATCCATAAATTCCTGTTATTCCCTATGAAAATCCAGAAATTCCTGTTATTCCCTATGAAAAACCATAAATTCCTGTTATACCTTGTGAAAAACCATCAATTCCTATTATTCCCTTTGAAAATCCATAAATTCCTGTTATTCCCTTTGAAAAACCATCAATTCCTGTTATTCCCTATGAAAAACCATCAATTCCTGTTATTCCCTTTGCAAATCCATAAATTCCTGATATTCCCTTTGAAAAACCATCAATTCCTGTTATTCCCTATGAAAAACCATCAATTCCTGTTATTCCCTTTGCAAATCCATAAATTCCTGTTATTCCCTTTGAAAAACCATCAATTCCTGTTATTCCCTCTGAAAATCCATAAATTCCTGTTATTCCCTATGAAAAATCATAAATTCCTGTTATTCCCTATGAAAAATCATAAATTCTTGTTATTCCTTTGAAAATCCATAAATTCCTGTTATTCCCTATGAAAAATCATAAATTCCTGTTATTCCTTGTAAAAAACCATCAATTCCTGTTATTCCCTATGAAAATCCATAAATTCCTGTTATTCCCTTTGCAAATCCATAAATTCCTGTTATTCCCTTTGAAAAACCATCAATTCCTGTTATTCCCTATGAAAATCCATAAATTCCTGTTATTCCCTATGAAAAATCATAAATTCCTGTTATTCCCTATGAAAATCCATCAATTCCAGTTATTCCCTCTGAAAAACCATCAATTCCTGTTATTCCCTTTGAAAAACCATCAATTCCTGTTATTCCCTATGAAAAACCATCAATTCCTGTTATTCCCTTTGAAAAACCATCAATTCCTGTTATTCCCTATGAAAAACCATCAATTCCTGTTATTCCCTATGAAAATCCATCAATTCCTGTTATTCCCTCTGAAAATCCATAAATTCCTGTTATTCCCTTTGAAAATCCATAAATTCCTGTTATTCCCTGTGAAAATCCATAAATTCCAGTTATTCCCTCTGAAAATCCATAAATTCCTGTTATTCCCTATGAAAATCCATAAATTCCTGTTTTTCCTGTTATTCCCTTTGAAATATCTTCTTGTATGATGTGTACATTGACAGTGAAAAATTCATAATACCAGCAGAAAACATGTAATTGAGGTCTACATATTAAATAAAATGAGTATTTTTGTAAAGAACCCTGCAGGCAGAATACGCTTGAAAGAGTTCAAAATTGGTCACACGCCTCCTTCAAATAAAAAGTCTCAAGTTTGTTCAAAATGAGAGCATTTATATCTGCCATTGCATAAACTATAAATAAACTATGATAGCTTTTAAGACACCAATTAAATAAAATAATTAATCTCCAGCCCATAACTGCTAATGAGAAAAACATTAATGTCATTCAATATTCTTTGAAATAATGATATAAAATGAAACAGAAAGTTCAGTTATGTTTTAATGGTTCGGTCTTAACTAAACCAAATTGTAACACTATAAAAACTGAAGTGTCCATGTTTCACAGATCTCTTTAAAGACAATGGTTGCAATACAAAAGCCAGGGACAAACAGACAAAGGACAATAATTACTGTTGCGAATCTGTCAAGGGTTGTACCATTGATTCCCCCTTGACTGACAAAGTAAAAAATTGACCTATGCTAAATTACCATTGCGTTTTTAGTATTGTTTATTATAACTGTCAAACTTGGCGGCTTAAGCAAGAAAAATGGCAAAAAGATAACGGTTATTATTAGCCGAAGAAGACACTTGTAAATGTAAGATTGTGGGTAATTAGAAAAGTAATTGTATTGTATGTTGCTTTTAGCCAGCCCCTGTGTGTCTATCTGTCAAACGTATTGTGAGAAATGACTCTTTTGCACAGTAATATTTCCACGCATCATGCGATGACATTTTTTATGTTCCACATGTGTGGTTTTGTCGCCAGTTTTATTCACAATTTTCTGCATTATGCTCTCGACTACTGGTCTCAGAAAATGGCCAATTTCCCTTTTTATGCCTGCTGACTAAAAAAATAGATATTAAGAATGGTGAAATTATTACAAAAATTCATGCTGACTTCAAAAAAGGAATTAAATAGTGAGTGGTGAAAATATTGCTCTTGATAATGCGCTTGTGATTTTGATGTTAGATATATTTGATATAATAATTAAGAATATAACCTTAACCTGAAGAAATTTCCCTTCAGATACTATCGCATAATAAGCGATGAGATGTTGATTAAATCACTATAGCCGCACTTATCAACAAATAGATAACAAACAAACAAACAAACAAACAAAACCAATCAAGCAAGCAAACCAACAATCAATCCAACAAGCAAGCAAACCTACAATCAATAATAAATATTGTATTTATATTTTTCAGATATCCAATACCACATAAGCATGGACAACTTAAGCACAAGTTCCGGGTCAGCAAGCAGCGTGCCAAAAATTCATAGTTTTGATGCCAGATCGTCCCCTCCCCACACCATTGAACACGTGCTGGTGTTTCCGTCTGCTAGTGGGTCACCCCCTGACTCAAACTGACCAATAGCAGGTGAGAATCCATATTTGAATATTCACATATATGTATACATTGTTCATTTATTATGTGGACTCTGTATAGTGTCCATATAATGTAGGTTTTACTGGATGTCATTGTTTTACCAAATCTCCCGTTGTTTTACTAAAATCACTTGTTGTTTTACTAAAATCACTTGTTGTTTTACTAAAATCTGCAAATGTTTCTATGTTGAAATTATCATTATAATTTTGCCTGTTGTTGTTTTCATTCATTTTGCCTGTCATCTGAATTAAGTTCTCATGAAACCCTGAATGGCGGATAAACAGGTTTTGAATCCAGTCATTAATCACCTTTTCATTAACTTGAAGGAATCCAATTCCATGACAATAACCATCATCCCTATATAGCCATGACAGGAAAATCGTATCATATTTGAGCAATTTAACACTGAATGTCTTGGTTTGTGGGCAAGGAAATGGCATTTCGGCGACTACTGGTGTACGTTAAGTATACAGGATGAAAACTCCTTAACAATGGACGTGATATTTCGCACATGGCCTTTGGTGCATTACCAACATAGCGAAATCCTGGTGTGGCATTTAGAGAAATTCACGGATCATTGCTTCAATTATTTAATGAATTTAAAGGAATTCTGAGATGGTTCTTTGCAGCCAGTGTTATTTGATTTTATGACTGTGTTATTTGTCAGATGGTCTCCTGTCAATAGTACCAGGTTATGCTGGGTGGTGATCATTATTGGTTTGACTTATGCTCTGTCGATTATGATTTTTTTAACTAATAAGCCATTTCAAGTGGATATCAAGTACTTAATAGTGAAGCTTAGGTTAAAAAATGATTTATTTCCATAAATTGATGAAAAAATATGGTATATTATACATTTTTAGAATAATTTGATTGCCCTTATATACCAATAATAAATGAGATAGAAATGCTGTCATACCTGGGCACCTAGTGATCAAAATTAAAACTGACCTTAAATTTTTTAATGGAGCTCAATAGTCAGCAGATTTTATCAAATAAACAAACAAATGATACAAAAATACACTATTATAAATATGTACACATACACAGAGACAGATCTTTTCTGACGATTCCTAATATTTACCTATTATGACAAACAAAATTTAATTGAATTGTATAAATCAGATTAAGTCAGAAGAGTAAAGCATATTTTTTCTAAATTTTAACGTATGTGTAGATCTCTACCCTTTTAAGTGTCTGATTATATTGATTCTAGCCCTGATGTGATCAAGTTGAGCAATTTGTGATTTCACGAAAGCATCAATTTATAGAACTGATTCATCATATTGTGTTTCTTTAAATGTCAAACACTACAATGCTCAGGTATCGCCTGGGGTTAAACTGAATATATACATGTACAAATATAATACGCTCATAAACAGAAAATGGAAATATGCAGTCACTACCCATGATGCACTATACATCGCACATCATCTCTCATTGGTTGGTTTTGATCACATGGTATATATGGGTCACATACAGAAGTACCTCCAGTGAAAGGGAGTGTTTGTCTTAATGCAGTTCTGATATCTTATGGCGAAATAGCATTAAGAGCTAAGTTTGTCACAAATGTGGCCAGAAATTGCCTAAGTGCTGTGAAACATAATACTTTGTCTCCGCAGACTACACACATGCAACTATGTATTAAATAGTCTATACCCATTAGGTGATTTATCTATCTAGAATTAATTGTTTTTTCTGTAAGTTTCATGCTATGGTGTTTTTTGTTGGCTATAGAATATTGCTGACATCTTATTGTGTCATGTTTTTCTCTCAAGTTTGATTTTTGCATCAGCTTGGGATAAGAATACAATTGTTTTCCTGAAGCCAAGAGGAGACTCCTAAAAACTGTGGACCTACCTTTTTGCTTTCTTGAAGGAATATCTTATCCTTCCCACATAAACTGGGCAATTTAGATAGGATTCTTTTAAAAATTTGGGTATTATTTATTTATACTGGAGAGGTTAAGCTTTGCATATATAATCGAAACTGAACCTGTACGTATCACTCGACCATATACAAATTCATGTAGCCTTCTCATATAAATAGCCGTTCAAATCCAGTGTTTGTTTAGACTACACCATAGCGTGTAATGATTCTATAGTATGTCATTGATGCGGTTTTATAGCTGGTTTTCTAATACATATTTAAACGAGCTCGTTTCGTAAGATTTTTGGCGCTAAATCATGCATGACATACATCATCGTGTTCAGCAAGAATTCAACTGTGCATTGAAATCAAAATTGACAGCATAGTGTTCAATAGACACGAGTAAAATGGTTCCCGTTGACCAAACGTCAAATTGTAAAATCTCCCGTTCTAAACGCGAAACTCTGAAGCTGAAAGAGTATCTGAAGTAGACTAAGCGCACATAAAACTATGAGCGCTCGATACATTCCTTTGTTAATTTTTGTACTTTGCGTTCACGGTTACGTTGTGAAAAACATCGTTAGCTTAACCTCTCCATTGTCTTTTATTGACCCTTTGATGTTATTTTTTTAATTTATTTATTTGGAAACTACGCTTTGTTATAACAGTGACATATATTGTTCCGAGAAAAGTGTTCCCCTTGGGATATGTGTCCTCAAAAGATAAGTACATTTATCCTATGCCAAGTAGAGTTTTAGGGAGATAAGTTGGTAAGATATATCCCATATCCTGATTTTTAGGTTTCCATATCCAGAACCTCCATATCTCCCGCTTCGGTGCATATCTTCCCGCTTCGGTGCATATCTTCCCGCTTCCGGTAAGTAGTGGAAATGCAATAAAATGACTTTGCATATGAATGATTTGTTTATTTTTACACCTTGTACTATTGAAATGGCCATATGCCCCTGAAAACTCTACTTGGTATAGGATAAAGCAGTTATGTACGGTCTGTTTGGATATTGGGTTCATCCGTCGTGAGATATACACATCTACCTTCGGTCCCTATGGTCCCTCAGGTAGATATGCATATCTCCCTCTGGATAAACCCCATATCCAAAACCTCCCAGTACATAACCCTTATTTATCCCATACTTGGACATGTTACAGGTACATAAAGCCAGTTTGTAAAAACTTATATTTTCATCAGCAGGCAGATATAGCTTTACGTCCCGCTCCGAGCGGGCAGATATAGTATATCTGCCCGCTACGTTATAACCGCCGCTCGCATATTTGTTCATAATTTGTAACGTTCGTGTAATGACTGTAAACGACAATGGAGAAGACACAGATAATCGGGATCTGTTTGATGGTTTAAAAAAGGGAAGGAGCATCCACGTAATCAATCAAAAATTTGAGAAAATAAATGTGGGAATATTTGAGAGAACAGGAAAATCCACCCACGGCCAAGAAACCAAAACTGGACATGAATATTCTAAAATATTTCCACGATTGAACAATGTGAACCAGATGACAAAGATTGGTATGGGATAAACATATTATCCTATAGTCGTTTCAGGATATTGGAATTATCCCTTGGCCAATATAATATATTTTCCCTCGGGACCTGCGGCCCTCGGGCAAATATATTATATTTGCCTCTGGATAATCCCAATATCCTGAACCTCATATAGGATAATCTCTATTTATCCTATGCCAAGTAGAGTTTTTGGGAGATTTGATTTTGAGGTTTCCATATCCTGAACCTCCATATCTCCCGCTCCCAGTACATAACCCTTATGTATTCATAAAGACAAGTTTTATTATAGTTTTATATTACATTTAAAATGTGATCAGAGTCTTTGGGCTTAAGGGTAGTTTGAACAAAGTCAATGCTTCATGATTGCACAATTATTTAAATTACTGAAATTATCACTCAAACATTTGATTTTCATAAAAATAATTATATTCGATTTGACGTCAGCAGTCAGGACACGAAGATTACTCACAGTTTATTATCTCAAACAGTTGTATACATCATGTGAAGCCTCAAATGTGAACCCTCAAATGTGAAGTAAGGCCATTGGATATAAAGTAATGCCCTCAAATGTGAAGTGAAGGCCCTAAAATATGATGTAAGGCCATTGGATATGAAGTAATGCCCTCAAATGTGAAGTAAGGCCCTAAAATATGACATAAGGCCATTGGATATGAAGTAATGCCCTCAAATGTGAAGTAAGGCCCAAAAATATGACGTAAGACCATTGGATATGAAGAAATGCCCTCAAATGTGAAGTAAGGCCCTAAAATATGACGTAAGGCCATTGGATATGAAGTAATGCCCTCAAATGTGAAGTAAGGCCCTTGGATATGAAGTAATGCCCTCAAATGTGAAGTAAGGTCCTCAAATGTGATGTATGGCCATCGGATATGAAGTAATGCCCTCAAATGTGAAGTATGGCACTCATTTGTAACCCTACTATCACACCAAACTAGTTTTCACTACGTTCTTCAACTGTGTACAATCGGACTGGACGTACTTAGAACTGTTTGGGGTCTATTTTCAAACTTCATCGAACATACTCGAATGGGTAGGTCCTCTAGAACTTAGATCATGCTAAACATGTTCTCTCGGTCGATACGATCTACAATTAGAAAGAGTGACAACGTACTAGCGACGAGCTGGACTAACTACGAATGGAACCGTCGTACTTCAATCCTACTAGGGACGTTTTAACAACAAGTTGAACTGTCTTAGGATGTATTGAGAACGAGGTAAAACTAATTGCAAACGGGTTTAAACTGATTAAGAACCTATTTAAGACTGCTTATAAACGAGGTAGCAAAAATATAGCTATGACACCAAACAAGTTGCCACAGCGTTCTTCAAAACTGGTTTTAAACTGTGTGCGAACTGAATGAACGTAGCTACAACATTCTACAGTCTGTTTACGAACTTCATGGACTTTCCCGGACGGGGAATGTGATTTAGAATTTTGAATCGATTCAAATTTCGATGGCGACCATACCATTCTGTAATCAGGTCATGATGCCCTTCTAGACTAAGGGACGCGTTACACGACATTGCACACCGACGTGGTGCGACCTGAACGAACTGCGAATGAGATGGACGTATTGAAGACTGTTTATGAACGAAGTAGCTAATTATTTTAGACATATTTCTTGACCACAGCCAGATTAACCAGTATTCATAGGACTGGCAAGAACGGGTAAGAACTAGTTTGGTGAGATAGGGGGGTAAAATAAAGCCCTCACTTATGAAGTAAGGTCCTCAAATATAAAATAATGCCCTCAAATGAGAAGCAGGGTCCTCAAATGTGAAATAAGACCCTTAAATATGAAGCATAAGGGGTTTAGAAATAAGGCCCAAGAAGTTGAGAGACCTCTGCTGATAGACCTGAGCCTCTCTTCAATTATCAATCGTTCATTGATATAATGACCACAAGGCACTAACCACAAGAGGCTAATAGCCGGTGATAACAACCTGCCTATCAATTCACACACCTATAATTTACTGCTAAACATTTCACTATTTTGTATAACCATACACTATACCTCTATTACTGTTTTATCATTAGTGGATAGTTGACTGGACTAAATGATAACGATTAATTATAAGGTACCGTACAAAGCGTCATTATAACCTTTTGTTTAAGCGGACAAAATGTTGCCTGTGCCCCTATAATTAGCCAGTTATAATACATGTAATTATGGAATTTTATCACTTTGGAGTAGAGCACACGGTATACATGTGTTGCTTCCAGGAATTGTGTCGCTTTAAAGGTCAGAGGTCATTGAAATATCTAATCAGTTATTGTGGTGTCTATTCGGGGTACGGGTTATCTGTTTTTTCTTCAAGTTCACTCTGGTTCCAAATGCCCTGACCATTTTTTGATTCAAATTATGATGGGCGAGATTTTTTTGGACTTAAAACAACCATAATAATACATTTCCAATTTTGGTAATTTTTTCTCGATTTCCACAAATTAAAAGTACCCAGATGTTTTTTTAATATCTATAGTGTTGTCATGATGATTTTTTGTATACATTTTTGGTTGTTATTTTTAATTTTTAGCACTGTTATTTTGCATTTTAGTTTTCATTACGTCAGAATATTTCTTAAGGGCGATGTCATTCTTTTTGACACGATACAAATAATCTAACAAAAACGTGTTACTTTTCATGCTTTGTGAAATAACTACCAAATCCCTGGGGTTATGGGTAATATTTATCACTTAGTACATAATTGACTCGTAATAGCAGAAGGGCTTTGAGTGAATTCCCGTATCGGCCATTTTGTTTCATTAGCTACATTAGGTGTGAACCAACAAATAAGCTATCAGGAGTCAGCGATCTTTCGTTGTATAAGAAGACAGTTTTGACAAAATTGGACAGCTATTGATAAATCGGGGGCAAAGAACTAGTTATTACTAGATATGAAATGGTTATGGCTATCTAATAGAAATCATGTTTAGGGATTTTAGTATTTATTTTTTTCATTGTGTCAATGAGAATTTAGCCTATAACCTTTTCAGAAGATTGTTGTGCTACATGTACAGAGTGGCCCAGTTAATTTGTTGCTTCGTAACTCACTTCCTATTCAATTTATGGTTGATAAACCTAGGATATGATGTACTGTGAGAAAGAAATCTCATTTAGTAATTTGTTTTGCCCCATGTGGGCATTTACATGAAAGAGGCTCGAATAATATGACTATTGAAGTCAATATATATATACATGTATTAAAGTCTTTTGTATAACTCAAATCATTTCTTTTGTTACAATTTCCAACTTTTTGTGAATGGTGTTCGGTGTTTGGCATAAGGTGATCAGTGTCTTTAACAAATGGCAGGTGGTGACATTTTGCATGTAAATGCCTTGTTCGTTGTCCATGCTGTACCAACTTTGGACCCAAGACTACTATTTATTTATTTATTGTTGTTTTGTGAATTTTAAGTATTCAACTAAAACAATTTTGTAAATTGCATTTACATTTTCTATAGAGATAATAGACAAAAATGAATAGTATCTTATTTAGATTAAAAAAGGTGAATAAGGCCAACAATATTTGAAAAGTATGTTGATGGGTTGATTGCCTCTTTATTGTCACATCAAAAAGCCTGATTGACTAACATGCTGAACTTGTGAATTGTCTAGTCTTGTTTCAAGACTGTTGAGCCCCCCCCCATTTACTTCTCCAACACATTACATTGAAGTCAACCTCCTTATATTAATAAATGGTTCATTTTGTAAATGTCACATCATAAATATGGTGTTGTTGAATTAGCATAATAGTAGTGGATGAGCTCGGACCATATTTTTACTCACACTATTGCATTTTTATAATTATGTTTATTATTTGTAGTTTATCATCTCCCCAGAAATATAAATTTGATTGGAGATATAGAACATAAATTATTGATGCTTATCGTATTACCCCCTCATAAAAGTAGCTTGGGGGGTATACATGGCAATTATTCGAAGAGGCTGAAAAACTAGACCCTATTATTTTCAAAATCAATGGCAAATGATAAACTACAAATAATTAACATAATTATAAAAATGCAATAGTGTGAGTAAAAATATGGTCCGAGCTCATCCACTATAGCATGTTACACTGGTGTGTGATCTAGGGACACTTATAAACTGTGATGTTACTCATATGTTATCTTGGGACAAATCACTTATAAACTGTGACATTACCAGTGCAAAATTAGTCACAGGACAAACGGACTGACAAGTTGGAAGAGTTCACCAGCCCAGACCAAAAGTAGCCAGTCCCTGGACTGACTACTTCTAATTAGTAGCCAGTCCAGACTGGTTCTTGTCAGTCAAGGAAGAAATGAGTAACATTCAATTTTTACATAGGCTTACTCGTATTTATGCTGTATCTTCTCATTCTCAGCGATCCAGATAGACTGTCAAACACATTGAATTTGCTTGCATGTGTTTTTCACGATTTCGCCAGGTGTACAGTACGCGAAAAAATCATGCTTTACAACAAATCTAAAAATACTGGAGCCACTCGGGAATTCGATTGTGTTATGAACTTTGGGGTTCATTTTTCATACAAATGCCGTTTATGTCCATAACACTACAATGCCTTACCTGATTATCAATAACTCCTGCATTGAATTAACGCATCCACAGCCAAATATTTAACATTATCATTTCTCAAATTGAAAGACACTGAAAAACTTTCAATTTTTGAACAGTAGTTCCGCTCGCCAGGTGGTGCCTTTACTCTCCAAAAGAAAAACAAAAAACAACACCAACTGGAAACGTAAATTGTTGAAAATATTTTGAAATATTTGAAGTTTTTTTGTAATTTACTGCTGACAATGAGTTGTATTACAGTCATATTCCTGGGGAAGGATAAAAGGACAATCGGACTGAAGTTTTGACCATAATTTGGTATCTCCTCGGACTGACAGTCTGTCAATCCTGGTCGGCCCAGAGCAAAAGTAGTCGGATTTGTCCCATGGTCCGATGTATAAGGAGAGCACTGGACATTACCCTGGTGTGTGATCTATGGACAAATCTCTTATAAAACAGTTAATTTGAGTTCTAAATGTATAATAGTATAAGATGAACCATAATGTGTACAATTGTTTCAGATAATAAACTGTGAATAATCTTTGTGTCCTGACTGCTGACGTCAAATCGAATATAATTATTTTTATGAAAATCAAACGTTTGAGTGATAATTTCAGTAATTTAAATAATTGTGCAATGATAAAGCATTGACTTTGTTCTAACTACCCTTAAGCCCAGAGACCAGTATTAACAATTAATATACTCTGACTATGATCCACAATTTAAAGTTCTGATACTGATAAGATTACTCTGTACACAGACTCTAGACCACCCTCTACCAGTACAGTATAGATTATATTACAGTTTAGCAGCCCCGCTCCCACAACTGGTGCCCGTGACAGCTCGGGCCATAAATTATTTCAATCCTACCGCGCTGACATATTGTCAACAAATCAGTGAGCAGGAATAGGAACACTTGCTAAATCCATGCTCATTAACTATGTGATGATGTCAGAGGAAATGGCCATATATAGAAAAATCATGCGTAATTCGACAACGAACTCTGATTGGCTTGATGAGATCAGGAATTTATTATGAATGGAAAGAATAAAAACATGTAGTTCTCTTTTAAGAATCCAAGTCGAACAAATGCATGCTTTTTTCTATTTATCCTCTATTACATTGTAATTTTTTGGTATATTTGATCAAATAAACCACTGTAACTGTCTAATTATACCATTTATCGCCTTAAAACATTTGACAAACATTTTATATAACACGAAATGCAACGGGGTCCCAGGTAATAAAATTTTCACAAATCCCTGGGGATTTAATTGACAATTTTGCGAAGATAAATTTTCGCGATTTTACCACAATCGCGTATAACTTGAAACTAAATCGCACACGAAAAATACCGGAGTACAGTATATGTCCTCTATTCTGGTTTTAATTTCACAGTTTCTTCCCATGCAGTTGGAAAGATAGCAGAGCAGGGGTAGGGCGGGTGTAAGAGAACTAGAATTAGTTGATTGAAAAGGGTAATTTGAAAGTAATGACGTGCTTGACATAATCGTGATTGGATATCAATATCCTACAACAAGGTCTCAGAATGTGTTTATTATATGACACATAGTCATATGTAAGACAAATGTAATTTGTGAAAATAATTACAGGGTGCAAAGGCCTTAGTGTCAAATTATTATCTTCGGGTTAAGGGGTGACAAATTCAATTGTAGAAACAAAAATGTAGTGTTATAACGTAATGAATATATTTGTACTTGTATTACCAAAGATGTTAACTGTCTCATTTCATTTTAACCTTTGATGAAGTAGTTACAATTTTTGTCACTCATGAAATTGATCGCAAATTGGAAATTAGGTTTGAATCGTGTAATATTGTAACAGCCACTCCTAGTATCTGTGGGGAATTTTATAGGAAATTAAAAGTCCAAAATTCGATGCTTACCCTGTGCCTAGAGTCTAGTGTAACTACAAAGAAGAAGATGAAGCTCTCTTTTAAGAAGTGAAGTTGAACGAATGCAAAGGGTATTTGATGCTAAGATTTATGCACAAATCTCATCCCAGGGAGGGAGTCAGTTAAAAATGTGCCTATACTGCATGATCATATTACTGGGGATAACCACATAACAGACCAGTCAAAGAGTGGTACTAATATGTCAGCCCATCAGCCCAGAGTTCCAGGGTTTGAAGTGCCTGTCCAACTACTACAGGGTGGGACGTGAGCGCTGGCCCAGGGGCACAAAAGAAAATTACATCATTAAATGGTGCAATTCAATTTTGACGAGGAGGTCTGCTGTTAAGACACTTTAAGTATTTTAGACAAAGTATATTTAGAAAGCAGTCTTTATCTTCCCTATGTTTAGAAAGTACATAATTGGTATCATACAAATGTTATATGTTATAAAATCTCTATCATGCAGCTTATGTCTTTGATGAAACATAACATCAAATATGACATTTTATTTTGCCCTTTTGTGGTAATTATATAACAATAATATATAGACAAGGGGCAATATTTGAAAAAAGATATTGTAACATACGATGATAAATTATGAAGTAAATAAATACTACATCATTCTCTTGTGTAAGAGGGTTGTATGTGCGGCCAGTTAATAGCCTCTAACCAACGACAGATTGCGCTAATCAAGTCCTCGGTGAGAATTGACATGTTTTTCACCACTTTTAGCAATTAATATACACATATCGTGGTCATTTTTTGGTAAATAATAAAGCCTGGACTTTTTTTAGGAATTTGTTGTTTGACTTGTATTTTTGCAAATGAATAAGGAAATATAAAGTGGTCAAGCCATTCATTGAATAGCTGTTTATTGAAAAAATTGAAAATATTTTTTAAAAGTTGGGAAAATCCCCCAGCCTGTTCTTCTTCCGATATTGAGCCTTGCTAAGTGATGGAATTCTTGAAACACCCTTGGACCAATAGAGACCCTGTTGAGAAGAATGACTTTAGATCAATGTTCTGTTGAACAGAATGACTTGGGAACAATGCCCTATTGAAGAGGATGACTTTAGAACAGTGTCCTGTTGAAAAGGATGACTTTGGAACAGTGCCCTGTTGAAAAGTATGACTTGGGAACAGTGCCCTGTTGAAAAGGATGACTTGGGAACAATGCCCTGTTGAAAAGGATGACTTTGGAACGATGCCCTGTTGAAAAGGATGACTTGGGAACAGTGCCCTGTTGAAAAGGATGACTTTGGAACAGTGCCTTGTTGAAAAGTATGACTTGGGAACAGTGCCCTGTTGAAAAGTATGACTTGGGAACAGTGCCCTGTTGAAAAGGATGACTTGGGAACAATGCCCTGTTGAAAATAATGACTTTGGAACAATGCCCTGTTAAAAGGATGACTTTGGAACAGTGCCCTGTTTTAAAGGATGACTTGGGAATAATGCCCTGTTGAAAAAGATGACTTGAGAACAATGCCCTATTGAAACTAATCACTTTAGAACAGTTTTAGAACGGTGCCATATTAAAGAGGATAACTTAAGAACAATGCCCTGTTGCATTGAAGAGGATGACTTAGGAACAACACCCAATTGAAGAGAATGACTGGAGAACCATGGGTGCAAGGGCTATATTTTGAGCTGGTACACCTACTTGGGGATGTCTGATCTTGGGGGGGGGGGTCCGGGGTGTGTTCCCCCAGAAAAAATGTTTTTTCGAAGACATTATTTGATGCAATCTGAGCATTTTCTTAGCTCAGGTTAGTTAGCTTAGTTAGCTTAGTCCTTTGGTTTTGAGAGTTCCACTATGGAAAATCCTTGTGTGCACCAGTTTCATTTCACACAAGTTATCTCCTATCAGAATTTCACATCAATTTGATATTTTGATAGCATCATCATATTCCTTGGTTGTTTATTTTCAACGTGAAACCACAAGGTATAATGGTCTTTAATATTCTCTAATAATGCCAGAAACTAACAATTCAATGTTTGAAGTATTTTTACATTTTCATTAATCGTGATCAGTGAACCGAGCACATCACATTCCCACTGATCTTTATTTCTGAAATATGATACCACTTCAAGTCTTTGTTTACACTGTACCATGAAAGATACATTAGAGGAAAATAATTCATTTGAGAAGATGCAAAAGTCTTGATTCATTTCTGATATTTTTTCTGCATTTGCAACGAAAGAATGAACAAAAAAAATTGGTAGAAAATACCACTCTGTAAGTCCCATGTTAAACCAAACATGGAGATTGGAGCAAACTTTGAGGGTAATCTGTTGGTCTTTTAAGAAAACATGTTTTCCCCTCCCAATTGAAGAGCTCCACTGCAGAAATGAGAATAAACAGAATAAAATAAGTGATCTGAGAAACGAACAAAAGTAGGAAATTCCAGGTTTCTGAAATAACCCATTCTAGAAATGAGTAGCCGGGCGCTTTTATGTAATATGTCACCCCAATCAGCACCTCATCGTATTTTACTTGTCACTTATTATTTAATGTCATTTTCTCAGCAGAACAAATTGTTTTTTGGAAATTATACATTGTTTCTGTAATATCATTATACTATAAAAGTAAACTTGTATTTTGTCATAGTATATGCCTATTGTATGCTATATAACTGACCCATATGGTAACATTTCTTCGAAGGGAGTTCACATTTTTTTGTACATATTTTGTGATGTAATGGACTGATAAGGAAAATCACTTTTTTGTAATGATACATAATAGCCCACTGTCCTTAATTATGATGGTTAAGGTTACATAAGTTGTAATTATTATTCACATTTTAATTGTTAAAGTTGTACATATTGTGTGAACAGAAAATAAAATTGTTGCTTTTGTTACATAACTGTTATTTTTCAAAATTGAAATGTCAAAGTATTGATTACAAATGCAAAGTAATTACAAATGTTGGAAAAATAAGTGTCACTGAATTCCTAGCACACATTTTTATAGATCCTAGATGAGTGATTTTGATTTGAGATCAAATTCAAATGTGACAATTGACAAATGATTGATAGCTTGTTGAATATCTTTTCAATTCAGTTGTCATACATGTATATCTATATTTTGTGTAAATATTGTCAAGGTCAGAGTTTAAGCTGCTTCATTTATACTGTTTATAGGGATTTAATTCTTTAAACTGCAATATATTACTTTGTTAAAGAACCTCAAAATTTGAACACATTTTGTTTGATCAAAACTAAAATGCAGCAATTTTTCAGATATAGGAAATATTTATCTCTTTGTTATATTTTGCCATATATGTGGATTAATATTCACGTTTTCAAAACTTCAAAAATTAGAAACCTATAAACCACAATCAGAATTGAGCATTTTCTCGCAACAGTCTGCAAAAACTGCATGTAAATGAGAACTCTTTCTCTTTTCAGGCCATGCTACGTCAGTCAGAAATCAGCATTTTCTCCTAACAGTCTGCAAAAATTGCATGTAAATGGGAACTCTTTCTATTTTCAGGTTATGCTATGTCAGTCTGAAGTCGTGCTTGATACTAGGATCTCAACACAAGAAATGATGGTCAGTTCCAACAGAAGGATGTGGATGTTATACTAAAGTTATATTAAAGATGGACAAAATCTCATTTGGAGCTGACATTAGGAAAAAACTGTATCTAAAACACCATTGTTATACATGTGTGTGTATTATTATCAATTAATATTTTAATTGTGAATATAAATAAAATTAAACATTGTAATATAGAGGAGATTGTGTAAATATGTGAATGTATTTATAAATATAATGTATAAATATAAAATACAGACTTTGTTTAATTGAGCACAAATCAAATCTAGCAAGCAACCTTTTTAAATTTTTTTAAATTTTAGAATATTGTCTTCATAGATCAAAATGGTGTGCAGGAAAGTGAAGAAAGTTTTGAAAATTGGTGATATAATGGTAATTTTTTGAAAATATTTGTTTCCATTCGAATACTTTATTATCTAGTTTTTTTGAAAAAGTTGCTCGATCTTAATTTTTTTAATATTTGAATTCCCCACACATTTAAAATGTTAGCTTCTTTGATGATAAGCCACTATGCATTGTAAATTGTAAAAAAAACTTTAATTTGATTGAAAGCAGCATCTTTCCAAGAATTAATTAAATAAGCTAAGCGATTTCAAACCATTTAAAAATTAATAACTCTAATTTGAACAAAATTTCTTAACATGTAAATGCTTCTTGAAATAGAACAGGTGCATTGCATCAATGGGTAATAATAGCCAGAATGCTTTTATATTTACACAGGGCCTTTAAATAACAGTACATAAGTACTCCTCAGTATGAAACATTATTGCATACTACAATGAGGGTAATTTATACAGCAAGTCAATGGAGTATGTGCGGAGGAAGTGTGTTCACTGAAGAGAGGTGTTCACTAATGAGTTGTGTTCACTAAGGCAGGTTTTACTGCAGTCTATTTTTGACAATGTGCATTAAATTTTACACAGGGCCTTTAATTAATAGTCCATAATTACTCATCAGTATGTGACAATAGTCTCTTTTTGACAATAGGATAAAATGGCATTGATTGCTTTGTCAATCAATTAATGAATCTGAAAAATATAAAACCTTTGATTTGTACCATGTTTATTAACAGATTTTACATTTTCTATGTTTCAAAGTGTTTCAAGCTAAGTACTCTGATACTTTTTGAAAGTAACAATGTGAAATACAATCATGTTAATGTTCAAAGATTTAGTTAATCACTTAATGAAATCAATGACACATTTATTTGAAATTAACTTCTTATCAATCTGGTATTTCTAACTTCAAAATGACATATGTGTACATCAAAGTTTCATTTGATTGAAAAAGTAATCATATTGTTTTGTGACGTTGCCGTATAGTTGATACTAAAATATCTTTGATGCATAGAAATGCCGGTTGCAATCTGTGGGTTGTCAAATATGACATTTAACCAACGTGAAATAAATGTCAATATGTGGCGAGTTTTTCCTCACTAAATGACAGAAAGAAAATCCCGACTGATAATTGATAATTCAAGCTAAGAGTGGGAATTAACCCAGAATTCAAAGATGGACTTGTATGTGATATCAACATGAAGATAGATTCGTCTTTGAATTCTGGGTAATTACCTACTCTTATCCATTTGAATGAAGACTGGCATGAATTGAGAAAAAGTTTTAAGAATTATTAATTGGTATATTTGTATTGTAATATGTACCTTTTTATGTCACCACCAGAAGTGGTGACACACTGTTTATAGTCTCTTTTTGTGCATGCCGGTTGGCGTTTGGCGTGTGTGACAAATGGCAGATGGTGACATTTTACACGTTGCCTTGTCAACTATTTTAATACACATCAACCCCAGGGCATAGTCCGACATGGGGCAATACCTGTGAAATTATTACAGAGAATATTTTCTGATCTCTACACATGGGAACACCATAGAACATTTCATATAGTTAAAATGTGAATATTCAATGCTGTATATACAGAATATCACATCATTTTGAGTGATATCATTTTTATCGCCGAGTTGATATCAAATATCAACACGAGTGAGCGAAGCGAATGAGTGTTGATATTTGATATCTACGAGGCGATAAAATGATATCACGAGAAATTATGTGATATTGGGTTTATCCCATGATTACAATCACCTTGTGATGTTCTGATCCAATTTCCAGGACATTGGCAGACAATATAAACTAGAGATTCGCCAATTCTTCGTCAGACGAATTTGCACTGGCCACTGCGCAGTAATGTGCACTACTTTCTGTACATGATATAGTTCGTCATAAATACCATTTTTAATCGTTATTAAGCAGCCTTCTAATCAAATTATATACACAATCGTAATTCAATACACCGATGAAACTTAAATAGAAAAAATTAACGGAGCTATTTTCTCAAAAGAGAATAAATTATCTGACCTAATTTCCAACAATATTGTTGCACGAAATGCAAATGTGATATCACACGGATATGCGTGGGATAAACGATATCACACGCATATGAGTTTGATAAACGATTTTCTGGAAAATATCACACGGATTTCAATAATATCAGAAATATCAATAGCTGTTATTGTACAGATAACACATTAATCGTGGGATAAAACAATTTATCTAACTTGAACATTTTTGTATAAAATTGAAATGACGTCAATTCTTAATTTATTTCCTAGTTCTCTTTATTAAATTTTTGGGCTAAGCAAAATATTTTTTCCTTTTCCAGAAGGTTACAAGGCTTCAGCCAACAAGGCTTCCTTTTTTAATTGCTCCCAATTTAGAAAAGCTCAAATATTTTGAATTTTTTTTTTTTAATTTCTTTGCTACAGATATAATTTTTCCACCTGCATTTAATCAGAAACACGCATCGAACTTTGTTCTGCTCTTTTACAAGTAAATTAATATGATAATTACTGTTTTTGGAAACTGTCCCTTTCTCTTTGGCAGTGCCCTGAGCAATACCCATACACTGTTCTCTGGAAGAACGCACGGCGATCTAATCACCAAGAATATTAATGAAATAAGCACCATTGTCTGTTGTTTGTGGATTCAAGGGTGCGTTTATTCATTATTCATCAAATATAATATGAATCAGAAAACAGCAAATATGATTTAATATTCCGTTTCAACAATTGCGTTGACTTTTATTCCAGCAATTTGAAGCCTGTTTGATGTTGGTTCATTGAATGAATTATATATGAAGTATCACAGCGTTCAATTGTCATTGTGTTATCACATTATATTGTGTGATATTGTAATTGTTCGATAATAACTGATTGAAAGTTGTTGAAACATTTTAGTGGAAGTAGAAATGTGTCTCTCCTAACAAGACAATATATTAGTATTTTAAGCAGAATTATCAATTATATATCAATTTCAAACGACGCGATTTATAACCCCACAAAGAGGTATTGTCAATTGTTACATGCAACCTTGTTTGTTTTTTAAATTTACAATGGTGACGCCACGTCACGCCTGCAGGGTATAGGAAATCTTATCCAATATTTTCCATCAACGATATTTTTCAGTCTTTGAAGATTTGGGGGAAATATGAGTAGTCTAGTCTCACTTATGTATATTTTTAAAGCAAAAATAAAGGATTTAGAAAAATACATGTTAATCAATTTTAATTACTCCGCTACACCTGAAGTAACTTATCAATATAACGATTTACATGTAAATTAACCCAAACAAGAAATTGCGGTTGTCGTTTCGGTCCATATTTTGTCTAGTCTAGCTACACGCCCCCGTGATCTCTCTCGCCACTACAACAAGTGTGAGAAGGTGTTTAGTCAAGTAGAGGGGGTGGGAGGGGATCACAGAGGCTTGTAGCTAGACTATATTTTGTCACGTAGGGATTTCCGAATGTTTACATAGCAAAAAGAGGAGGGAAAGCCCCAGAGCTTTAGCGATGACTGACATAATACGCCTCTTGCGTACAACCTTCGTTTGCGCAAATTCTCACCAGTTAATTTTCGAACATCGTGATGTTTTAATCGATGTAAACATGTTCCTTACATATTTCTTTATCTTGATGTGAAGAACCAAGCTATGATATTGGTTAATACGCCAGGGATCAACATAATATTATTCGAAGCGTTATTAGGAAATTTTGAATCCGCCATTTTTGTTTATCGATTTGAACCAATCAGAGGTGTATGTCATCTCAATACAGGTTTAGATTATAAGCGTATGTCATTTTTGAACTCTGGGGTTAATCCCCCTCTTATAGCAAACAAGAACAATGTGATAAGGATAAGATGCCGTGGTCCAGAGCAATATGATCGGTTTAATCTTGATCGTCAAAAGATGTGGATCAAAATGGCAATGGCGGAAAATGGGGCTCATTTTTTAATGGGTACAATAGCACAATTGCAATTACGCATGAAAATATTTTCCAGTAAAAAATTTGCCCCAAACATTCATCACTTAAACAGGTCTACCTTTTCAGTCTCCGCTTCTACAGCGTGAACGCCGAACACCAACCGCCGAACGTACACATACCCACAACTCGAGTGACCATAACAACCATAACTTTATAATTTTGAGACCATATATCATAATAGTTGCAGAATAAAGTGTTATACTGTCATTCTATATTCTATAGCAATTTCATCTCAGACCAAGTACATCTTGAAATACAGAGCATTTGGAACTTTACTTCTTGGACACCCTGTAGATCTCACCCTGTAACTTCTTAAAAGATAGCTGTTGGTTTAAGGATTTAAGTCCTGGACTAAGTACACAGTAGACTGATCACTCTAAGGCATCACCATGACATCTCATTTCTTCTCAGCCCTGAGATGTTTCAGGTGAAACAGAAAGATGCTATGAGTATCAGAATGACTCTAAGGTGTTGTTTCAAACTTTGCACGAGATGCGTAGCTGCATCGAGTGAAATGAATCAGCCACAACGCAACAGCTTCATAATAACCATTTGAACCTAAAGAATTAGAAATCTAATGACTTTGTTTGATGTCATTCATGTGCAGCATGGATATGTTTTTCTATATATTATTGCGACAATGGTCTTTAGATTTCTTATTTTTATGTTTAACTGGTTATTATATGAAGCAGATAAACAGACGGTAGCTATCAAATTCTGCGACAAGGTATTCTTCAGGTTCGCGTTATTTGAAACATACATTTACCTCAAATTCGAACTCAAGTTTTGGAACACGTGAAAGCAATGATAATTGTATAGAATATTACGTTGGTTTAACTTAACTAAGTTCGATACACTACAACTGTTAAACTACTTAACGACAACGCATTTAGAGAGTTTTGGTCCGTTTAAAAATCTGTAAAAAACTGGGCTACTTAAAAGCATCGGGAGGCATCATATATTTCAAATTAGACACGAGGAAGTCAATATTGAGCAAGTTATGGCTGTATTAAATTTAAATAAAACCGTTAACCCGTACCGGTCCAGCTTTTGACCCGTACCGGTCAATTTTCGTTAGCTGCGTATACCAAGGGTGAATAAACGCATTGCCTAAATGGCGTTAATAACAATCACTTGCATCTACGTATTTGCCCCAGTAATGAGAATTGTAGAATAAGACATTTGATAAAAAAAAAGTTAACCAATTAGCAATAACTGTAGCTCACCTATTAACACTTATATCAGCCCATACGCATGTACCTCTCTTTTAGAGAAGTAAAATCAAGCTGTTTGAAATGGCACTCGTTCTTCGATATTGAAATACGAGACCAGTTGCCCATGAATCCAATGAATTATGAATTTGATATCAGCGCCGACTTCATAACAATCATTAGGCTTGGACCGTTGGACTAGCCTTGCCCAAGTCGGCATTATCTTACTTACCGTATGTTAGGCTAAGCTCATCATGATAAACCATGACATCTCGATTCTTCTCAGCCCTGAGATGGTTCCAGGTGAAACAGAAAGATGCTATAAGTATCAGAATGGGCTAAGCTTGGACCAACATGTAACTTTTATTTACCAAACTTTTGAAGGGAAGCGTACAAATAGGTATTATGCCTTTTTAACCCAAAACATGATACTTTAGTTTCAGTTATTCATTATAAAACGAATAATGTATTGAATCAAAATTAGGCGTAACGACAGATCGATCTTGTTTCTGGTGTCACAGTTCTCTAGCACCGATTTTTTCCTGTCCCCTTCGCCATTGTAAAAGTTTTGAATGTTTGCACCGCTGTCCTAACAAAAATCTGCACTGGTCTCTGTTTCCGAATGTTCAAAATCATGCTTTTTCAATACACCAACTGCATGTAAGAGAGTGAGCGATGGTACTGCACTCTTCAAACTAGTTACCGAACGGACCCGTTTCGGTAACAAAATGTCGGAACCATGACGGTGCGATTTTTTCTGTTTTCCTTTTATCACGAGTTATAAGCAGAATCTCCACAAACGTATGTCAGTATCATGTGTTTAAGAAAATGTACACGTATGCGAAAAAAAATTCAGACGACGACCAGAATAAACGTGAACGGAAAATATTAAGCGATGCATTTGAATAGGCGATTGGTCATACGTATAGGCTGGCGTTTCGATTATATATGCAAGCTTAAACTAAATACCTCACTATTATTACGTAAACGGAACTGGGCTAGAAGTGCAGATTTTAACCATTTTTGAAGTTCCGTTTACGTAACAAAAGTGAGGTATTATATCAATGATTCTATTGGTAGATAGGGCAGATAGAAAATATTTATCATGATGAGGGGTTAGGTCAACAAGTCAACTCACAAGTTTGAATCCATGTTAAAGGGCAAATTGCAACCCCATTTTAATCCAAAAACTTTAATCCTAAGGTTTGGCTCGCACTCTACAGTCCTCACAACGCAACAGTTGATGTGTTAATTAATCCGACGACCGGGCCGACGACCAACGGACGTCACCGAACCCATTGAGCGTAACACCAACACGTTTACAAAAAGGTACACGATATCATAATTCATTATGACTTACGGAAGTCAACGTCTGACCCACCCCCTGTTAAAAATTTGAGAAGTGAACCATATCCAGAAAACATAGGACCGTGATTTAATTGAAATCAAGTTGACTGCAATGAAATAGATCGACATCCAAACGGTTGATCCATCTATCAAAATATTTCATACGACTTCATCACATGAGGTAGACAAATAGAGCACATAGTTCTAACATCCATCGATCTTTCCTCTGAACTCTCGTGCTACATCCAATGTGGACATGACCGATCATTGTTCAGTAATAAAGGCGCATCACCGAGACCTCTCGCCGGGATCGCTCGAAGCCGAGGCTTAGAATTTATGGCGCCTCTCGCTCCGTTTGTATTTATTTCAAACGGGGAGAAACAATAAAACATTCTAAATAATAAATAAGAATGAATTGTTATGCGACACAAATGTATCAAATTTCACTCTTGTATTGAGAAATCTGTGAGAGAGGTATGATTTATTTAAGGAAATAATTGCTGTTTATTGAATTTTTGATGTTCGGTTTTTTGGAACAATATACATTGCGTGTTTTATGCAGAGTAGTTGTATGTTGTAACCCGGCACGAAATGAACACTCACCGCCGTTAGTTCAATACAATTCCATGTATTAAATCCACTTCAGACTATACCCGGAACAATCATGGATTCCGGTAGATATAATGACCGAGACAAGCCTTCCGGTAAGTTGGTATGGGTTCTGTTATTACGGAAAGATTTGTCAAAGATCGAAGTGATTGCAACGTCAAGTTCAAGTGTCAGATACATTGCTAGCACGAAATGTTCAGCGGAGTCTGTACCAAGCACACGGGGCAACATTGAGAAAACTGTATCTTTTTCACTTGTATATTATCTGTTTGGGTAACGATGTTTTGACCGCGACCGACCGAAGATAGCCGAAGATAGCCGAATCTTTAAGAGGGAATTTGATTGGTTCCTTGAAGCATCTTCGGCCATCTTCGTTATATAAAATTCCAAAATTATCACACCTTTTTATGACAACTGATATTTGAATACTTTTTTCATAGAAAATAAATCATTTCATTTCATTCTTGTCTTACTTGTACTACAACACAAGTACTAAAACAAATGATTACTATTTCTAATATCTGAATATATATGATATGTAATTAGTAATTATAATCATTATTGATAAAATGGTAGATCTGGCGGGTCTATAGATCGTATTTTAATCAGCAGGATGGTCCGAAAGAAAAATTTACAAGAGTTCGGTATACGGGGGCTTTTTTATACGCCCCGTCTAATTTATATCTGTTTTTAACATCACCTTTCTTCTTCCAGTTCAAGGAACTGTAAGCATTACTTCTTGTGCAATCCTAAATGTGAGGTTAACCTCCCGTCCATTTTCAAGGAAGTTTGTTAGAGGTATAAAATATGGAACCATTTTTATGTTTATTAAACGTGCGTACGCCCTAGAAATGACGAGACATCAAATTTTTGTCGGAACAATCAGATCATTAACAAATCCAAGCAGACAAGTGATAGTGGAATTTAAATCGACAATTCGAATTCTTTGCTGAAAGAAAATAATTGATACAGTATGTACAAGCGCAACGGGAAAATACCAAAAATGGTTGCAGAACATAGCAAGAAAAAGAAAACATCTAAGAGTGCATCAGCCATACGTTTTTGAAATGTCATTCAAAAGTACGTATTATACCTCCTTTTAACTAAATTTGCCTCACCAATTTACAGCTTTGCCTCACAAAATATTTGATCCTGTCTACATACATCGCTGCATCATAAAATCGTTTTTCGAAAAAAACAACTTCATAGCGGGCTTCATAGCCTGCAAACCAGCAAACCTGGATGGTATTTAATTAAAGAAATCGGCTATTGAGCAGTTGCAAAAGAATGAGATGAAAATAACCCATCTGTTGTCGTCACATTTTCACACGTGACCATTTTCACTTTCGATTTTGTCCATTAAAATAGTTCATCCGCAGTTTTTCTTGAAGCGATCGAGATGACACCGGTAAAAACATCGTCATTTAGTATACTGAATGGCAGCGATCCCCGGTGTAAAAGGGTAGGGGGTCCTATCAAATTATGGTCCTACTCTCCATTGATTTATATGATGACCTAAATACAACTCTTTCCCTCATTATCTTATACGCAATCAGGGCCAATAAGGGCCGTTAAGAAAGGGGACCATAATCCCTGGGGGACCATCATTGCTTTCACACCGGAACACAAACAACCTGTAAGACGTAGTCAAAAGGATCACAGTTTCCTTGTTTGTGTAGCGAGGCTTATTCAATGATATATGCGGTTACAACTCTATCTTCACCTGTTTAAACTTCCACATTTCCAAGCAACCTAACAAAACAATTATAATATTTACCTAGAAATTTATTGTGGGGAGGGGGTCGTAGATTATCTTTATTTGTATAAAGGAGACCATTAATTATATCAGGCCTATGTTTTCATTTTTCGTGTATTACTTCTTCCTCTATGCAGTCTATTGCTTGTGATTAAGATGTATGCGCAAAGTTTAAGGATGCCTGTAAGAGGAAGATAACGGGCGTTTTATTACTGGCGGCATGAAAGGAGACGCCAAATGTGAACAATTTACAACTAAGCTACACCTAAAGCTTAGGCCCTTTGCGTGGAAAGATGCAATATTTCAGGTATAGCTACAAAATGTCAACACTTCTGTCTCTGAGTTTGCGTCTGAAGCCTTCTCACTGCTATTATCTTGCTATAATCTTAGAAATAAAAAATAGTAGAGGATTTTAGTGTAATTAGAACGACGAGCAGTTTCAAGCGTTGACCGCGTTATGACCATTCGAGAGTGATCTATTTGTTAAGTGTAGACCGCACTTATTATAGTGAATACTCCATTTTGAGAGAATTTAAGAAACATATTTAAGTATTTGTGATTTTTTTTCGGAGAGTTACTCTCAACTTGTTTTTGGCTTTGCTGACTCTTTAAATGTCAAAAAAACTTTTGTCACAATTTCATTTTCCAATAATTATTTCTCTTTCACATTGTTTGAAACTGTTTGACATACTTTTACATTTAAAGAGGTGTGTGCTATTTTTTTTATTTCTATGTCACCTGGCGTGTTTTCTAAGTTGGCACACATGAACACAGATATGAGACGTATACACGCACTCCCCTCCATAAGTGCACGCATGTGCATTGGACACAGATGTCAGACGTATATACACTCCCCTCAATAAGTATGAGTCTTCATTTCATAGCAGCGTTAATGTCTGGCTTTTTATTTTGCTCCTTTATGCCAATAGAATTTTGGGACAAAGGTGAATTTCATGAATCACGAAATATAAACACGCTTTAACACACGACCAAGAAGTTGACTTCTAATTGCCAAACTTATGGACAGGGGTGTATCTATATTTATATCTATATTTGTGACACTCAAATCAACAATCGTTAAATAATACCCCACGGTTGGCGTAGGTCTGTAAGTGTGCATAACGAAACATTTTTCTCAATAGCGACCCGCTCGATAATGTTTTATGTCGCCCACAAAAGCACACTGTGAATGTCGCCTGCGGAAAGTCTCAGGGAAATACGCAACGGAAACAATTTTTACCTTTTATTTTCATTGTTTATCAATTGGTGTTTTTCATGGAAAGATCGCCGGGTGTTTGGATAATTAAAATACCAAGCCTTTAGGTGTCGTAATTCAATACAGCTATGTAAACGATGGTGTTTTCACGACAATAATGCGCAACCACTTGGCGGCAAATTTTGCCCCTAGATCGCGAAGTACACTGCCATTTGGCCCTAGTTCATTTCTAAGTGATTTGTTTTGAGTAGAAACTAAACAAAAAGCAGCCCGTTGCATTGATTGTTCTATTTAAATTAAAATTGTTAAGAGATGAGTGTTTTTAGAGTATCCGGTATTGCTTATTTTTGAAATTTCGGTACACATTGCTCGTAGCTAAATTCGAACAGAGTGAATGATTGAAATTAAGAAAATTTCGAGTTAGGTTACAAATCAATGATTTTGTTATGATTATATATATTTTATTATACTATGCTAATGCTATGTATGTGTCTTTTGAGAACTGATGACTGGGAGGTGCTAATACAGGGAGGGAGCTCCAAAACTTCCAAAACTTCGAGCCTGCGTTCACATTCTTACGGCACCCTTCCTGCTGTGTTCGCAGCCTGACCACAACCCGTATATATTTTAGGATTGGATGGGACGATTTCTTTGAGATCTAGTTTGGTGTGACTAGGGTTATTGGCATCATGAGAAAGCATGGCCTTCTATTAGCTTCACACTAGTATGGTCGAAGACAGAAAGATGTGATGAGTGTCAGAATGGGTTATTGCCATTGGTGTAGTTTGAGAGGTTTTCATTTGATTTCAATTAATTGTTTTTAGAACTAGATAAAAAAAGCAATGATCCGAAGGTAATCACTTGTAAATCTTTATTTGGAAATGTTCCATTGTTCCCGATTTCAAATCTAACCTAGATTACCAAGTATCTGCAACAACAGCAAATCGTGTGCAGCATTATATAAAGCCAAAATCAAAAACCTAAAAGGAGAAATTCATCAAACCATTAACTTCGAAATTCCGAAATCATAGTTAACATTTTGCGCGTATTGGTTCCTCTGTGTCTTTAACGTGCATCTCATAATTGGCAATTTGAAGACAGTGTAAAATACTTAGACTCCAATTTGTTTGTTTACTGCACAGTATGAATGAGACTGTAGTCAAAATTTTCAAAAATCAAGTCATCATCAAAGAGTTCATCTAATTTTATTACATCATAGGAACTTCAACTCCACATTTTGATTCATCAGAGTCTCTCTTCATGTTATGCTGCATTCTCCGCGCAGAGTCTAGTTATAAACGAATGCAAAGGGTAGTTAAGTGTTAGTAATACTGTGGATTCCCATCTAGGATTACCAAGGTATGAAATCTTTTTGAAAATCAAGTTGGTAAGCGAGTATGGATTCCCACATGTCAAAACCTCTAATCTATTTACCAATTACATTACATTACATTGTTTATATGATATATTACTATTATATATACATAGCAGGGGCGTAGCCAGCATTCAGTGAGGGGGTGGGTGCGGTCGCCAAAGAAATGTTGGTTTTCAGTCGGGTGTGCGATTGTGGCATAAACAAGCCAAAACATCGTTTTGAATTTAACAAAAATTGATGCAACTTCCTTCAAAAATTGATCTAAAAGCTTCAAATAAAAGCATTTAAAAATTTTATTTTATTTATTCAAAAACGATGCAGTACGTATAATTAGAAATTCATTTAGTAAGACATAACGATGCATATTCAGAAACTCAAAAATAACACAAGGCTGATTCAATGGTGGTTATTGCATTTTCCCTGCAGCAAAAAGAGGAAAGTTTTCTCGAATCGCTGTTTTCAAGGTACATGTCCTGGTAATAAAAACGACATAAAGGGCTAATATAGTCGCTAACAAACCATAGGTGCCACAGCAGATTTATATCAAGATTCAGTGTAGACGTTTATCATTATACACTTCAATGTACCTGTTAAAATAGTCGCTCGGTGTACAGGCTAATTACATACCTTGTCGGCAAACGGGACTAATTTTTTCGCGGAGCATTCCACGAGTGGCGTGGACAGTTCATAAGCGATTCATGGGAAATTAGTTTGTTATTTACTTTTTGTGGACCTCGTCTCTAATTTCGATATAAAACATTTAAATCCCTTTATTTGAAACATCAAAGCTTTCGAATTGTATTTTCGCCGATCATAGCTACACATGGCTTGACTTGTAACTCTCCGGCCGTGCATATTCACTTTAAGCACGGAATGCTTAGATCGCCACAATAACACATTCACTGGATGTAATGCATGGATGCTGCCATGACGCCGTTCCGCATTTTTCCAAATGGGAACTGAGAATAAACTGCATCTTCAATTATCAGGAGACATTTAATTCACATCTTGGACTAAATCCAAAATAAAAAAGATTGAAATAAATAATCTAATTACAAATCAATTTCACTTTTTAAAAGATAGTAAATCCAGGTAAATTTCACAACCGTCACAAATAATGTTATTTTTAAATGGAATGCCCGCCTGGCCGGGTTTGCCCGAAAACATCAAAAATGTGTCGCCGGTAAATTTTTCCAACTAAACCCAGTGGAGCTTATGTTTGAAACATAACATTGGGACGTAAAGTGGCGTCAAGAGCTGGGCTAAGTGTCTGCCTGGTATTGTGCAGAGTGTACTGAAGTGCGGATTTTCATCATGTAAAATAGGATCAGCCCAAAATCACCTTATACTTCAACATACACTTTGTCCACTCAAGTTAAACTTCAAAAGGCAGCCAGGTGTAAGAGTAATACGCGAAAATGGAGCCTTTCGGCTTTTTAGATGACTGGGGTTTAGCAGACTCAACGTGCATTAAGTTTTCTTAAAGATTAATCCAGATTCGAGAGAAGTTTTATTTAAGTTCATAAATACGTATTTGTTGGTTCGATTACAAGCATTTGATTTGTGTATTACAATATTTTCACGTGTTTAATGAAGTGAGTGTTCAATGGGCGCCACGACTGTTAAATTTTAAGCTTTATGTGTGGTAAATGTAGGGGCGTGTGCAGCGTACAATGCGCATTCACACCTAAGTATACCCTCTCTAAGCCGAGACCTGCCTTTTCAACGTTAAAGGAGTTTTAATGAACTCCTTTATAGACCCGTCTCCGTCTTATTTGGGGTAATTATTTTATGCGGTTGAAGGGTCCTTACAAAGAAGGCGGAGTTAGATCCATTCGTATGCCAATCACTCGGTTGATTTAATATAAAAGACCCCCTGCTTTTGTCTATTTGTCCCCTGAAGAGTTCACTTGAGCTAATTTTCTAGTTAGATGCTCATTTTGTTGGAGACGACCTGCGTCTGAGATGGTTGAAGTTTATACTAGAGCCCTTGGTGGCCCTTGCTTTTGCGGCATTAAGGCTAGGTGTCCCGACGTTTTACACAGTGTCATTCTTTAACTTTCAATACCGCTAACGAACTCAAGCTGAGCAAATCGCCAAAAACTAGTGAAAAACCATCCGTTCAAAAACCCGGAAAATATGATAATTTAAGGTCTAAATTTCAAGTGTAAAATTAATGTTTTATCACAGCGATCGCGCTGTCGGACTTGACAGAGATCTTAGCGAATGTTTTGACTCTATCACAGGCCCGAGACAACGCGTCTTGTCCACGATCAATAAAGCCAGGACTTACTATTACAACATCGGGACAGAATATCGTCTCAGCCAGCGAAATGACCAACCAGACATTTTGCGTGGCTTCAATTTATTACGGTCTGATGTACTATTTTGATATTCAGGAATTCCAGCACTGTCCATTGTGTTGTTTTTCTTTTGAATTAATCGCGAACGCACTTTTAATATAAAACGCGCAAGTGATATAATAACAAATCACGAAAAATAATTCTTAGAAATCAATACAGATCAACTCATTACTTTGGAAGATGAAACATTTATCAGGTTGATACATTAATTGGGGCAATTAATCCTAGGATTAGTGAAGTTTTTCGGATCTCTCTGGGTGTCGTGCCCTAAATCGACCCCTTGATGCCCATTCATTTTTCCGATAAAATCCCGCCGCTCTACCGCACAAAATTATATACTTTATAAAACTCACGGTTGACGTATATACCGCTTGGTATACATTTAATACTAGCATCCATTTTATTCAAAATCAAACTTGATAATCGACAAAAAAATTGTTAATCAAATTATTTGAAAAGTTCACACCTTTGTCGTGTCACCAATTGCTCTTTTCGAGTAGTGGTGTCTCTAAGTCTACGACGTGCACCTTATAATGCAATTTATAGTGTAAAATATGTTCTCTAGACTCTAAATTGTTTGTTTACTACACAGTCAAGATTTTTACAAATCAAATCATTATAAAAAGTCGCACCTTTAAGACTCTTGAAACTCTTGTTGAATGATTAAAGTGATCATGAAAATGAATATTAAGAGCCAAAAGACAGGTTGATTCATTGGAGGTTACTCCACATAGTTTAACACAGGAGTGTTCTCCCGTAAGGGTTGTGTACACCTATATGGTGTATTGTGTATCGCTAATGTACGGCGCCTATGCTACTTAGAAATGTTTCAATGTCCGGAACTAGTGAATAAGTAATCATTCGCATTGATTGCCACATTATATGAATTTCTTTCTTCACTTCCAAATGGCATAACCTGACTGTTAAATCACAAAAAGAGAAAAGGAGGTAATCAAGCGAGTGTACTAAAGGTGGCGCTCGATGCTCTTTGTGGAGATGATCTGGGGTCGATCTGATCTCAGGATAGTATCGTATCCTCCATTCTCCATTGCAGCGCTATCGTGTTATCCATTTATGGCAAATCTACTTAGAGAGGATACAATATCGGGATTTGGAGAGTGCGATCAGTGATAGAGGACAATGTTTGTGAGTTAGAGTAACTCACGTGGGATTATTGACATTCAACCCTAAGTCAATAAAAACTCTAGACTCCCGTCTCCGTCAAGTTGTAGGCAAACATAAAATCAACTGATTTTCGACCGTTCTTGACACCTCACTGTGTCAGTCAAAGGACGGGGCGGGAAGGAACATTGGGCTTATTTAGAAAGACCAAGTTTATGTATTGATCGTGACTTGTTCAAATCACTTCATCTCTTAGTTAACTTACGTCATGTTTGCTTATCTTGCTCTAGAACTTCCTAATTTCGCACTTATGTTCACCTGAAATGCCTTCCTACCGCCCCAACGTGCTCTTGCAGGTTGCCTCAGTTGTGTGTTTTGCTCCGTCAGTCCATGACGGCTTTTGTGACTTGTGTGCCCATTTTTTATAACCACTCTGGTTCAATTCTTGTATTTCTCTATTTCGGTATGTTCAGTCAGTTTTGATACATTTGAATAGTTTTCATTTAGATTTTTTATTGATTATGTAACCAATGTGTGTTTTTATTCATTATAAACAAAACAAAAGATGAAAATAGGAATTTACCAAAGGGTTCGATTGTTAGTCATTCATTAGCAATGGCTCAAGCCTCCCTCCAATAATAATTAGCTCATAAAGCACCGTCAACATTCTATCTTAAAATCGTTCTGGTCTATCATGTAATTAGCATCATCACTAGCATCTAGATTATGATTACCTTTGATAGTAGCGTTCATAACTGGTAAATGGACCTTACACCATTTCCAGGGCGCCACTCCGCGGAAACAGGCAAATTGCAAAAATGTATATACACTGACTCACTATAATTCAGCGCTTCAAATGTATAACAGAAATGCAATTCATACAAATGAAACTGTGGGAATTCATTAACTTATCTATATGAAATCATATTTTTTCATCTTACCATATGACGCCGGGTTTGGGTCGCTAATAACTAGATAATTGTAAGGGGTCGGTAGACATATCAGTTAAGAGCGTCGTCAAACGGAGGCAACCAAGGGGGCAGCCTGTCCTGAACACTGTTCTATCTCTGTATATCTCAAGTTAGAGAAAGTTTGATGTTGTGTTGTATGCATAAGTGCCTATGTCCATCTATAAACCTTTTGTCGCCAAACGTATTGACGGCAGACTGCTTTTGTTGACAACATGCCACATTTTCACAATAGTATCAAAGCAATGCTTCTTTACCGCTGGCTGATCAACGCAGGAGGCATCTAACGGCGTAGTCTACTATACAAGGTTAGCTCTGACTATTACACCCAGTTAGCGAATAGTCTGTTGACTAGACTAAACACACTAGTCAATCATAGCTCCATTAGTAGTTGATACATGACTAGGTGATATATGCTTGTAACAAGCTCCGCCTACTTAAGTGATATCGACTCCTTTCTGTCGGGACCTCCACCAATCAGCGGTTATTAGATATTTCATACAGTGGCAGTCTTATAAGCTTTATCATCGACTGATCGTCCGTAGTGTCTACTCGCTTCTCCTCTTGTTCAGGCTGCTGAATCTTGAAACGCACCAAAATTGAGCATCTTTATAAAGGACTGTGCATTAAGGAGACCAAGGACTAATGATATACGATCAAACCGGGCGTAGCGAGCCCACGGAGTACGAGAGAACCGCAGCAGCTACTATGGCTTTTTCGCCGTTCCTTATGAGGCCCTCTACGGACTACAGCATGAGTGCAATTTTGGGGCAAGTGAGTCAAGTTGGGCAGAACCCGTACCAAGTACCGGGTATGCCGCATGGTATACACCCTAGTATCTTGCCTAAATTACAGCAAACGGTTGCTAGGACTCCTCTTACGCCCGCAGATATCATAGCCCATCAACACATGGCAAGGGGCTACCCGCGCCCTCTAGAGCCAGAGCCCGACGTTCAAGATGACCCTAAGGTAGAATTGGACAATAAAGAACTGTGGGAGCAATTTCATAAACACAGTACCGAGATGGTTATTACGAAATCTGGGAGGTAAGACATCAGAGACTAACTAACAAACCTTATAGGAACTAACAAATCATTGCTTGCTACTCATTTAGAGTAAGCTAATAATAATTTCAATCACTAGATCATCCATTATCGCATGAAAGATATAAAATATAATTGACAATTTGACAATGTCAGGTTAAAAAACATATGTAGAATTTGATAAATACAAAGCATAAACTAAATGTTTCTTTGATAATAATAACTAGATAATAACGAGTTAAGATCAAATTTAAAAACAATTACAACACAGTTTCCCACATAAAAATACTAAGTTCAAGAACTGTTTGAAGTTTATATTTTAGACATTTGCAGTATACAAATTTGTGATAATAAAGCTTCTCCATTATTTACTTCGTTTAAGCTGATTTATATTGATTTTTGCTTCACAATAAAAGAGCAAAAGCTCTATTACTGTATCTGCACATATCAGTTAATTGTAAACTTACTCTTTCCTCAAATAAGTGGTAAATAAAAGCAATTAAAAATATTTAATATAAATAGTATATATAAAGTATCTAAAACATGTTGGTACCAAAAATGTTGTTAAGAAATAGATAAATTTCACGTCTGAGCTTAAATAATGTTACACTTTACTAAAATAATTGTTATTAATTCTTGTAAAATTTGTGAAGTATATAAGTATATAAACTGATAAAGCACCATATCTTGGGTAAAGTACTGAAAAAACTTAATTTGACTTAAAATAGTAATATTTCACATATATCAAAACTATCATTTTTATAAAACATATTTTTACACAATTTATAAACATATAACCATCGATCTATATTTCAGGGAATATATTTGGAAAAAATAACCAAAAGTTCAGTTCCATTCTGTTATTCTCAATGTCTTTAATTTATATTTTAAATTGGATATATAATACTGAATATATGATACATAAATAAGTAATAAAGTATTTTTATTGTTTCGTTCAATTAGCAACTGGACGGATCACCTGTTCATTTTGTTACCTTGTTAAAGTGTTGCTCAATTTATTATGCAATTCACAGTTTTTACCAATTCTTGTGACAGAAACATTGAAAATGACACACTTATGTCACATAGGTGCGTTCAACAACACGCTCTTGCATGTTAAGATAAATCACTCCAAAGAAACTTGCTCTTAATAACGACGTTGTCACACGTTATATTAATATATACAACAATAAAGAAGGAAAATTATTTAAAATTATAAAAGAGAATTTCATAACTTTGTTTAAATTGTTCTTTTTATATTCAACTTAAAAGAAGGGGAATTATAAAGTAAAGAAAGAGAATCTCTCAAAACTTTATATAAATTGTTTTTATATTTAGTTACTTTATAATTCCTGTCAAATTATTAATATACGTATACTGTATAAGACTTTAAAAAGGGAAACTATAGAGTCTGTTAAAAGTATATTTCTTACTGTTGCCCAATTCAAATTTATTCACATTTGATTTGTCTTTCAAAATTTTCCATGTTTAAATCAGTAAATATAACCAAAGTCTAACATTAAGTAATATAATAGAATATATGATAAATTAGTATCTAAATCATAATACTTATGGTTCCTGAACCAAACTGGACATCCGTCGACATGACTCACTCAAAATGGCAATCCCCAAACCCTAAAACCAGAAATGACACTAATAAAACTGAACCGGAAATCTTCCCAACAAAAACTGCATCTATTGTTGCTTATATATTATTTGAACATTCAGTTTACGCTGGCCTTTATATGTTGTAGTTATAAAAATTGGGTCTCTCAAAACAATTATATACAATGCTTTATTTGTGTATTTCTTGAGCATAATCTAAATGTTGATTGAATCAGACAATACTGTTAACAACCTATGTATAAAAGGTATGAAGAAAGGTCTTTAATGGCATAATGCAAATATCCCAGACAATGCCAGGTATCAAGCGAACACACGTAAAAAATAATACCTGATATAACAAACGATAAAATCTCTTTTTATTAGATTGTTACCAAGTAAGATTAAACATTATAAATAACTAACTGCTACAGTGTTGAATATTGCAATACTTGAAACCTTCATACTATAAAAAAGCATAACTCTATCCATGTTTTATTACAAATCTATTTAGGACAGTGATTTTACAAATCTCATTTCTACATGTGCTATTTTCAATGTTGTTTATTTACACAATAATGAAGGCAAACCTGCATTTTTTCAGGAGAAATACTTGATTGTCAATTACATTAATTGAGCAGTTGTATATAATTCACCTGCTGGTATGGCTGCAGACTTGATTCTTGTTGTAAAACGCTAGAAACAAGCCTATTAAGGCCGTCTCCAGAAAGTCTACAGACCGACTCTAAATTATACATATTGGCTTTATTTTCTGGAAGAACATCTATCAAAAGTCTTATGCGTGGTCTTATGTTTCCTAAGCTTATTACTCATATAAATATCATAAATATTTTGACATATTCTTGTTATTAGCACCTTCTGTGCGGAATTGTCCAGTTAATATCCTTTGACTGTAAGTACCTCAATGCCAACCTCCTTGCACAATGTTATGTGGTGTTACCTTAGTTGTTTTAGCTAGTGATCTGTGAAAGGCTTTTGATACGTTTGAGTGACGGGTCAAATTGTGACATAACAGAGGCAAAGTGTGACATAACAGGGGCAAAGTGTGACATAACAGGGGCAAAGTGTGACATAATACTATTTTTCAATGAGGGTTTAGATCGTGCCAATGTGATCATTTAATCAAATCATTTCACCATCTTTTCAACAGCCCATAGAGTCTAGACAAATCTGGTTGAAATATGATTTTCCAATTTCTTATAAAGGTTTTTCCAGATCGTGTTGAATCAGATACTTCTGGATAACAATAGAGTATTCAAATAATACCACATACATAAAAAAAATCAACGTGCGGTGAATGCTTAAGATGAATAAGTTCGAATCATGATATGTTCTACTTTAACTAATCAGTGTTTAATTATTTTGCACAACAATTCCCAGCTGTTAATTAGATGTGAACTTATGATTGCGAAGACCCCAATCGGCAAAACACTGGAATACAAAATACTTGGGATAAATAAAGCACATAATAATAGCTATAAAAGTAGACATTTATATCAATTAATATCGGACAATGGTTGAATTGGGACCCATGGGCAGGTTCTTGGGATATCAAAGAGATTATTTGATAAAACATACTTGCTAATTACAGGTAATCGCAGGTAAATCGCTTCTAGTCCACGCAACACCTGTTAAAAATATAATTCAATTTTCTTGGAGTCTAAAATATGACTTTTACTTTCTTACATCAGGAATGAATTTGCAATGTTCTTGTGGCTAATGAGAAGTTGATAGGTAGTAATGGTTGATAATTCAAGGGGACTCTTGTCCGTTATCTTGCGACACTTCATAACTCTGATAACCTGTATTGATAACTACAGATAAAAGAAGTGAAAGGAACTTGCAATTTCTATGATGTATTATAGAATACACATTTGTCAAAGAGTGCAAGTTGCAGAAATCAAATTTTCTAATTTCATAATTTCAATTTTAGTAACGAGGTAGTAGGTTTTAATAGCTGTAAGAAATTTACAAAGCAAGAGAAGGACATTTAGAACAAGAAAAGATAACCACCTCTAACTTAATACAAAGATTCAATCCACAAAACAAGTCAATGAAAATCTGAGCCACGAATCATGTTTTTGAACCTTGAAAGAACAACAACGAAAATGTAAATATTTTGTACCATTTAGTCACTTTGTATTGAAAGAGTCATTTCGTGAAAAGTTCAAGTTAAAAAGTTCTCTTTGTTAAGTGGTGGGTTAAGGATATCGTTCTCCAAATTCATCCCAATTCTTATGAATTAAGATGAGTATTGTGTCTTCTTCAGCACACTTCACACTTCTATGTACTATTTGTAGATGATGGTGTTTAAATAGGTGACAATATATTGTCAATTGCTTATGTCATCCCAATATACACGTGAGCAAATTCCAAGAACGTTGCTTTACATATATATGAACAAGAAATAAGAGAGACTTATCTGTACTTTAGAAAAACGGGGCCCTTTCAGCAAATTATTATTGACTTTTTACGTGTCCAACGTCAAATTTTTGGAGTATTGCATGCGTTTTATTAAAATTTTGCATTTCTATTCCCATTCCATTCATTTGTAGCTGAAATATTATCAAACGTTACTTTTCCTTAATATCATGGACATGAAAAGTAAATAGTTCAGATCAAACATATAAAAATTTATGCTGGCATTGTATTTTGCAAATCTTGAAATGATCTACCAAATTTACCAATTCTTTATACTTTAAAAGAAAATGTCACGATTAGACTTATTTATAAAATACTTATATCAGCAAATGGACAATGGATAAAGCTTTAGCAATGGCTAACACTCTTTTATGAGAAAGACATGTTCACAAATCTACCACTTTTTATATCCAATCCGTGAGAAATGAGCATAACTTCAATGCCTAGTGAAATATATACTAATCCGCGACCTGTAAGAATAATTAAATTATAGCGAAATCATAATTGTGTTTCTATATGAACAAAGGTGTGCCACTAACCTACCCTTATTTCAAGCAACAATTACGAAACTATCAAGTTTTTGTACACTTCAGTGACTATTTTATTAATATATCAAAGTGTAATTTTAATTTATAATCAATGAAAATAGACAGATAATTAAAACGATCCCTTTTCATTATTGTTGTTTTATTGCAAAAGGTGTGTACATCATCAAAACTACAAAAGATGATATAAAAAATAGGATGCATGAGAAATGGTTATTATATAGCCATATGATTGTACAAGTAGTTCTCCTACTGGGACCAACTGGTTACTTGAGTATGGGGGCATATCATATTAGCGCCATCTGTTGAAGATAAAAGGGTTCATGGTAAAAAGGTCAGATGCGCAATTTTTCATCTTTATTCACTGAGTTATTTCGTATAAAATTCTACGTCTCCCAATTTCGCTCCCTTGCGTATATTTGGCAAAAAGACAGTGGGTGGGAAGATAGTTTTGGTGATAGATTTCGAGACAATTTAGGGATCTGTGATACGCAGAACGTTCGTTTTTCCATCGTATATTCTCTGCTGATATCTTTGGATAGATGCAAGATAAATTTATGTATCTTGCTCTTTTTGAGGACCACTTGATCTCGTGACCTCGATTATAAATAATAAAATATTATTAGCCAGGCTGTTTCAAATCCATAGGGGTCCGCATGATATTTAGGTGGCGGTTGTCATTTAATCTCGCAAAAAACATATTGGTATATGTCATCATCTGATAAAACCCACATATGACCATACTGTGCAAGGCAAATTAGTTTTCTTGAAAAATGTTAAATTAGTGGAATTATTTCTGGTGAGGAAACTCGGAAACAAGAGACTGCCGATCAAAAATAAACACCACATTGTCTTCGGGTTACAACGAAAAAATGATTCAAAAGTTATTTTCTTCCAATTTTCAGTTTCATATTTCTGCTTGTAATTATGATTTCATCAAGTGTGATGACGTAGCATTTTAGCCACGTGAAACGGCGACACTAGTCAAGAGGTTTACAGTTTCACGGTGCGAAAATTGAGCCGCCTTTAAGTGTGGATCTGTGTGTGGATTTCAACAGAAGTTGCGTGTATTTGGCTACATTGTGGCCGCTTTGGTAGATTGAACAACCAGGGACGCACGATTGTGCTCATTAACTCTGTCATTTCATCTTCGGCGCTATTGTCTTTTATCCGACTGAAATTTTAAATTGGGCGTGAATCTTTTCATCCTACTGGAAAAGGAATAGAGACTATCATTACCAAGCCACGACAGTATAGCTTAAAATCAATGATAGGTTTCGAAATACAACTTCAAGTGAAAAAATTAAGACTGCTACAGAGGTAATCACTTCTATAGTTTTTGTGTGTGGCAAGCCAAGCTCCTTGAAGGCAATCTTAACCTTACGACCGACGCTTTTTTGTTCGATAAAATCAAACTCAGATTATTTTAATAAATAATGTATCAAACGCGCAAATAAAGTCTACAAATCAGTTCAAAGTGCGCAAAAGTCATAGAAATATTGCGATAACTCTGTCCTAAGTGCAAGTAAATGGTGAGAATTTTGTTCATGTTGTTATGAAATAGAGAATTTAATGAGAATTACGTCGACATTTCTGGCAAGAAATCATGAAGTTAGAACCCTTAGAATAGGTTATACGACCCTTATCTCTCTACACAGACTACTTAAATGTCGTAAAACTGAATCGAGAAGAAATAATAGCACTAGATATCAACTTATTCCAAGGAAATCTAGATACAGGGCTGTAAAAGAAAATCAGGTGTGAGAATTCTCAGGTAATAAACGCGAACATGCTGACCAGTTATTGTTATAAGAAAAATGTGCAAAACATTACGAAAACACCAGACATATGTATTGTATTAAGTATTAATTGTTTAGAAGTATATTCGCACATTATGATGGCAACATATTGTGCAAAGTATTTTCCTAACCAGCAGTGAAGCCGACGGTGTTACAGCAAGTCGGCCGTTTGCATTAGTAGGCATGACAACTAAACATTTGAATTTAAATGTATATTTTAATTGTGTCACCTTTTTAGTTTTTGATATAACAAAACAGATGCATGTGATTTATTCTAATGCTCTTTGACTTGAATTCAATTACTCCATTAATTTGAAGTTAAAATTTAATTTTGTGATTTAGCTTAAATTGCATGCTTCAACCGGGATGTATTCATTCTGGTTAAAGTGTGAAACCCTTATACAGGATCATAATTTAGCAGCAAATAAATAACAATATCCTACATTAATTAACACAAACTCCAAAGAAAGAGAACATAAAATTGCTTCAAAGGACTTTGTAAAGGCGGATCCACGTGTCGCTAAAAGGGGCCAAATGTACAAAATATGTTTTTGAAGTATAACAAGTGTTAGATATACCAGCCAGCCAAAACGATGCTGGTACTATCAAAAGAGAATAAAGAAAAATAACATCGAGGCATTTCGGAGAAAGATAATGCAGAAAATCAAACTGAAAGCAATTATAAATCGACAACTGAAGTTGACTGGTTAGCTCATATCTTTGATTCAATAGTTTTAAAGTGTTGTACACGTCTGTTAATGTTTTACTTTTTCATATCTACATTAAAGCCAATCCTATGTTTTTCTACGATTTAAACATTTGAAAAAATAGTTTGATTTCAAGTTATCTCAGCATGTCGTGACTTAAACTTTTACGGTCATAAATCAGCATTTAGGGGCTTTGTTTTAATCGTAGGTTGTGATTTAACACAACATTGCTACACAGATAACGGGGCTCATCTTTATCTCGCAGTGTGTCATTTCGAATGTTTATCTTCAATATTCTCACAAGCAGCGTCGTCATTATCATTTCTGTTGTCAATAAGTATTAAATCTTCATTAATCTTCGGTTTGGCTTGATTGTACTACGTCTTCACACTTCAGTGATAAGTGTGGCGATGTTTAAACCATTATTTTTTCGAGGTGTAAAACCTAGATGGATTTACGAATCACAAAAGGAAGATAATGACTCTGTTTGCTTAGATAATACTTAAACGATTGCTTCATTGAAAGGCGCATGCGCATCACCTCTAGTTAATCTGCCAATAAATGAAAGAATCATAAGTCTGTATCATACGAAACATACGTTATGACTTGTGCTAGTCTAATAACGTTTGCTCCTGGTATGGTATAATGTGATCAGGCCGATACACCAGCTTGTCCCGTAAAGGCTGTTATTCTTCCAAAAAGCGCCCCAGTAATGAAGGACTATTCCACACATGCCCTTGGGTCATAGCACTACCATATCTCCAAGTCTGACCAGGTAGCATGGATCATTATTGGGAATGCCCCACTCCACACGAAATTTAGTTTCCTTTTATTAAATGCAAGGGAGCCAAATCGATAGCATGAGAAGATGAGCTACAAGATCGTCATATAATCACCATTTATGCATTAAAATATTAATCGGGCGCCGCAGTGGTGCTCTAGTTAGTAACATTTCAGACTCCCACTTTGGCCAGTGACTGAACATGACTTAAAAAATCCAAGTTGATTATCTGCCGAATAGACTATGTTTAGATGAATGAGTATTAAACGTCATAAACATGCTAAAACAAAAGATTTCAGGTGCGAAACTAATCAGCTAGCGAATAGGATTGACACAATAAGTGTGTACATATCTACCTATATTGTTTTTCAATAAGCCTCACCGGCTAGTAGCCATTTATCAATGTCCAAAACCGAGCCACTGTGTAAAACATACTTCAACATGCCAGACAACTAAAATTGGTGGAAATTAAGCTACAATATCCATATTGTAAACTTTCGGTATTATAGACAATATAAGATTGGGAGAAATTAGCTAAAATGTATATACAGCATACAACACAATAAGGATAAACTAGCTAAAATGTTTAGATTGTGTGAACTTTTGGTATTGTAGACAACATACGATTTGTTATATTATTGTCTACATTGTAAACTTTCTGTATCGTAGATAATAACATAAATGTTTTCACGATAAAGTTTTGGTTTTATAGATAATAGATTTTTAGAAATTACCGTCTAAATTGTAAACTTTCTGTATTGTAGATAATACGTATAAGGTTGGTGGAAAAGGCTAAAATGTCCACATTGTAAATTTCCGGTATTACGGACACTTTATACGATCAAGTCACTCAGAAAAAGACATTATTGCTTAAATTTCTTTACTGCAAAAACATTTGAACAGACAGTATTCTGAGATGAAAGCTAAAACTTCTGCATCGTAAACTTTAAGTATTTCAGAAAGCTCTTAAATGTATTGAAATTAATTAACTAATTATTTACAGTTAAGAATAGTTGTGTGAGAAAATCTAGAATGGAGATTTAATACAATTCAAGATAGATTGAAGGTCGTCTTTTTTGATTGGTATTCATTTAAAAACGAATCTGTGTAAAAGTGATCCCCATTGGTATCGCTTTAGATCCAATCAAAACAAATCATATGAGAAAAAATGATAAGCCCCTTGTGATGATATCATTAATTATGATTTTTTTGTGTTTATTTTACGCATGCAGGTTTTTGCCCTGTCTAAACTATCTTTCATTTATTATGTCCAAGCGTCACAAAGGTTTCATAATACAAAAAAAGATAACAGAAAAACACTACAATTAAAATAATTATAATATACAGTACATAGCGATTGTCTCCCTAAACTACTCGGTAGTCTTAAAACACTTTGAAAAAAACTAAATGACATATTTCCATGTTATTTGGCTGTCAAAAACTTCTCTCACGAGGTAATTAGTCGTCAAATATCGCCCGTTATCTACCGGTGTATCAGTAGACTGACGGCAGAGGGAGTAAGATCCCCATATCAGTCTATTATCAGCGAATGGAGACACACAACACTACTATGAGTTGTCTCTGTCTCATTTACGCGGCCTTTTCACACATGCAAGTGGAGACTTCCACTTGTAGATAACTCTCTATAAAACGAGTTAAAACAGCCAAACAAATACTTAAATTCCCTACATGGCACCCGCTAGTAGGACCATTATAAATAAGAAACACTTAGCTAGAGACATCGCTTGTTTTCGGTTTTCAGGGTGATAATAAAATTTGATAAATGTTCAATGGGTAGTAATAATGTCGTCATGGGTCACGTGGTCTAAATAGCGTCTATGCTCATCGTTTAGGGTAATAGGAGTCGGTGTGTCAAAAAGGCTAAATTAAATGTCAATGAATAAACCAATGAGCAGAAATATTCAATGAAAGTGAAACAGAATATGGCCCTAAAGCTGATTTATCCATAGTCTTTTTGTGAACACTTCTAGACGTTTTATCTCTGTCATCTTGTCGCATCTTCTGTTAGCCGTTTTTGGGATTCAATTTTTATGAGTCTCCTGAATCTATTTTATATTTCTCACGTAAGATTAATATAATTTATTTTTTATTTTTTAATAGTTTATCGGTGCTTATACTTATTTTTATTATCATATTATATTTATTTATTTGTTTCAAATGTTGCCCTTGTATTTTTCTCATGAAATATTAATTCAACATGATGTTTCACAGTCTGTTTTCTACTTTGTTTTTAGAGTAATGGATCATCGTGTTTCTATAGTTTATGGAGGTTTGAAGTGTTAGGCTTTCTTAAATGTTGCCTCTTGTGAATTATGTTTATCTTTAAGTGAACATATCGGAGGAGAAATAGCACTTAATACATTGGGAAATTATTAAAAAGAGAAACTCATCACATGAATGTAATTCATAAACAAACATGAGATAGGAAACTATAAGAAAAACCACAAATATACGCATTCATTACTACAAATTACAATTCACAATTGTGTTTTATATCAATTCAAATACTTAACCATGAATAATTTTATTTTAATTTGGTGTTGGGGTCTAAAACATTTTTATCGCTATGCTGTGTAAATAGATCTTTTTAAGTAGTATTTACTCTAAACAATATACATGGTAGCAGTGGTTGTAAATCCACCAAACGGATCACTTTATCATTTAAAACTAACACCGGATCTTTGTGGACATCTGCTAGCAATAGTATTTTAAAAAATTCTTGCTAAAACAATTTGATATAATTTAATTAGCATATCTCATGCAGAACAATGTTAACCAGACCGCATATGAAAATATGATCGTGAAAACATGTAAATAGAATGTTATTAAAGGGAATGCGAAGTTTCATGTTCTAATTTACACGCTGGCTACTTATAACCATCATCTATCACTTCAGCTCACTCATGGGACATATCGTGTTTGAACTAACATATAATTCAAGTTCAAAGTACCCATATCTGGATCGCTGTGGATGCCGCCATTGTTATGTATCAATGACGTCATTGATGCCTTAAAATTGATGCCTCGGAAATGTCGTAATCACGTCATACTCGGATCGCAGAAATAGAACACATTTCACTGATATTTTATAACTATTTCTGTCCGCTTAACATTGTTGCCGCATGTTCATGTCCATATCATATCATATATTTGAAAAAGTTGTTTCAATATATTCTTCATAGAAATTGAATTGTTGCAATGTCTTTTTTAAATGTTTGTATTTATTTTCTCCAATGTAGTAAGTTTATAGGCTAGGTAGAAAAATCACTAAACTTATGAGATATCGGCTGCGCGATTCGGAAGTCATCGCAATATTCCACTTGAAAAATATCCACTAGAATTATTTTGTATAATGATAACACTGAGTCAAAAAGGATAAATCTGTTCAAATCCTGTAAATGCTTTCTTGTATATTTAACCGATAAATGAGGTAAATGCATTAAAATATACAAAATGGCATTTACACATAAATGCATTACTGTGCATCAATGGGGGTTTATTTAACTAAGATTAATGTGGCTAATGTGTTGGCGTATTTGTGGTGAAAATAAGTAAGTTATATCATCGGCTGAACGCATCCAACAAATAGTTGCATTTACCATATTTATGTAAATACACGACATACCATTTAAAATATCGAAATCTATGCTAATGTTCATTAATGCGCTGATGAGCATTTACGGCACATCATTATTAATCTTAAGGTTTACGTCGGCAAATAAGCATACTGCCGCAATTGCTTTCTTACCTAATCATAAATGGTAGAATTCTTCAATCTGTAGTATTCTATTTAAATATGAATAGGTGCATATTGGAGAATGAAAGAAACAAAACAAAAAGTAGTAATCCAATGAAACAGTAACTCCCTAAAGTGTTTAGCCATTTAAATGCTAATGAAAAACGCAAACAAAAAAACGAAAAATCGATGTCGTCTAAATGATACGTATGTAAATGCCAATCTCCTAAATATTAAGATTGGCAATAGCTTTACAAGGACATGCCACTGTCATATTTTCAAAGAATAATACGTAATGTTTAATTTTTTTCAGTTGTTAAACGAACAATTTCAATCATCATATCACCGTAGCGACATTCAATATGACAAAATAGCTTTTCAAAATTCAATGGTATTTCACCTTGGATCATGACAAGAGAAGGCTCATAACATTCAGTGATGCGGGGAGACGATGGGGTCGATTTTAGTATGATATTTCAATTCAACGACGATAAGGCAATTGCCGTATTGATAGTACGCCAATAGTTTAATATTTATTTTATTATATATTTATTTTTAAAAACAATTCCTGATTTCGAGCTCGAATTTAATTATATAACATCCGTGGTAAGTACCAGTTCTACAGTATAATGATTTTCAATTTAATGGCATACAACCTTTTGTTTTTCTATATCGGAAAATAAGTGGAACTTTAAAAGCTTCAGTCACATTTGTTCAATGCGACCACACGTCGATCGTATTTCCCTGAAATCAGTAAATTTCAGCTGCAAACATAGGAAAACTACAGTCGACTTAAGGTCACCTTGCTGTCTACGTACACGACATATCCAGTTTTTACAAGGCGTAGAGTCGGAGTTATAACTTTGGTCACCATAGATATCAACAAGCAGCAGCCAAACCGTAGGTCTCACGACGGCCGTACGTCGGATTCACGGTCGACTTGCGGCTGCGCTTGGACTTCATAGGTTACAATTGACCTTTCCGAACCATAGAACCCCTTGTGGATGCCTTCAAGAAAAACTACGCACGTCGTAGGGCCGCCCTACGCTGATCGTGCGTCATCATTTATCAGCCGTACGGGAATCGTAGTTTTTCCTCATAATCAAGATACGTCGTTCGGCTATCTTAGCAAATGTGACTGCTAAATTATCTGACTGCAGAAATACTTAGGCAAGAGTCCTACTTACCACAGAAATGATAGACCGTACGGTCCCCGTAAAAATGTGACATGAGGCTAAGAATCCATGATAGTAATTGAATACGGTTTTAAAATTTAATTTTAAATTTTAATTTTTTTGAATACATGTGTTAAAGATAAACATAAATGCAATGAATATTAAAGTACGAAGACGTATTTTTGTAATGAGACTAGCAAATTAAACCATTGCATTCTTGGAAATTCAAGACGGGTTGGTTGAATTAATTTTATTATGTTTTATTCAAATAGTTTGCATTCGCCTGATAGAATTAGCATTCTCTGTTCGCATTTAGCGCTAGACCTTATAAAAGTTAAAAAGTCACGAATCCCAGATTGTTTCAAGCGTAAATAAAGAACAAATCTAACCCGCATTCCATGTCTAGATAGGTAAAAAGCAATTCCGAAAATGCCGGCGTTAATATTCTATTGAAATCGTTCTTTATTATGGGTGGTATATACGTATTTTTTTAGTTCCATTGAAATGATTTCTTTGGCTTTGGAATGGCAACAACTCGGCATTCATTTTTTGATTCAAAAATGGCGCCACAAAACTTTTAAAATGCCAAGGCATCAATCTGGCATCAATGACGTCATAACAATGTCGCAAAGAACCACTTTACGGTTGAAATGGCAGCTCCGTGGTCCAGTTCATATGCAAAACCCGGGGCTTAATAACAATTAAAAGGATAATGATAGAACAATAAAACTAAGTTGGATTGAAAGATATATCTTTATTCTAACTTATTATCAAGTTTAAGGGACAAAACTTCGCATTCCCTTTAACAGAAGTAGTCTATAATAAAACAATTATACATATTATTACAAATGTTAATATGTTATGAAATAGAACTCTACACGAAATGGAAAGATTGAAGATATCGTATTGCCGAACAGGAAACATGTTTTGTTTATAATACAATACATTATAATGTGATAAGTCAAACAATTAACAACTCATAAATATGTTTATAATTAAGGATGAACATCATTTTTATTCAAAATGAAAAAAATCTTGTCGTTGCATTTCAAATGTTGATGGAATAATTTCACTTGCATCATGATTAGATTATATCAACATCGAATATTGTTTGCTACAAAGTTTCCTTTTATAAACGCGCATCTCCTTATATGATAATGCAAGTGAACTTATTCCACCAACACACATGTAAAATGATTATTCAATGCATCTGAACATTAACAAAATGAAAACTACAACATATTTTCAAATAAGTCGGTTGCTATTGTCTGAATTCTGACACGTTTAGACTCCAATCCAGATAATGAATTGTTGTATGCGCACTTAAAACTGCTATGGGCCTTGGTAAGTAACTCTGACAAGGGCTACGCCAGAATGGTGGAGAATGTTAATCAAAGGGGTTTTAGTATCTGTTCCCCTCGCCACGTGGTCTAGCGTCTGCAGCTAGAATCATTATATTGTCACTTTGAGTGAGAATTTGTTGTGTTAAAATAACACCATGGCAACCACCCGACAACAACTGTCAGAAAGTTAGCAACACGAGCGGGTACTTTCAGAAGTTCGCTATTCTTTTTCGCAGACCCTTAACACCTCTGAAGAGACTAAAGCAATCACGGCACGGAGCTGTCAGAAATTTACTGGTCCGCCATCAATTACAGAAACAGTAAAGAGCATGCTGAAAGATTTCTATACTTATCCCGTTAACTCCATCAGCACATCAAGAAACGGAAAACAATCTCCAGACACTCTCTGATGTATAGTTATCGTTCGGTATTCTAACGTAATCTTGACAAGATGCAAGACAAGATGTGGCTCAGTCCAATGGAGGTTGACATTTTGAAAATATGGCGCTTGATAGTATCGCAAATGAAATCTCTATGCCCACCCCTAGTATCTATTTCTCCAGGCTCTCCGCTAGTGTTGAAAACTTGGAAAAAGCAATAACTTGATGCACTGCTACGCGCTGGTGATTTTAACCAAATTTAACATTATATATAACTAAATTTGTATATATACTTAACATTTGGTGTAGTAATACTCAAGTGGGAGATAATCACAGGTAGTATAAAATTAAGGGGCATTGTTTGGTTCCAAACAATCCGCTAAAACAGATCAAACGAGTGTTGTTCCTTAAAAATGTGAAAATAATTTTGAGAAGTTGTTCACTTGATTAAAAAGCTCGTTTATCACTGAGGTATAGCGTTTGTACAGTCCGATATCTCTATTAGGGTCCTAATTGACTTGACAGGCGCTAGACTAGAGAAATAGTGCATTGCTTTGAACCCATCACACTTTAAGATGTTTTTAAAGCAAAAATAATGTAAAATACTTTAGAGTAGACTAAACCTTGGCAGTCGTTTTGGTAGCTACATCAGACTAGGTGTAGACACTGTTCTTTCCTTCAACTCGCTGTTAAAATACATCCCTGTTACAAATCTTTGCCGGGTAGGGGTACATTTATATACTAATGCCACTAATTCGCCAATCACACTTCAAAGCAAGAGATGTTTTATATTAACGATAGAGATACTGCCTGTTTTAAAATTTGTAATTTGAATCAAACGCATTTGCGATGTCATAGTTTACTTTAGTTTGTGAATTTACAAAACAAAATTGATTAATAAATATAATATATATATATATTAAATATAAAACATGTGAAATTAGACTTAACAGCATAAAAACAGTCACTACAATTTAAATTTGCAGCATTCTTATTTTGTTCTATCTAGTAGCTTCAAGTAGAAGTTGTGAAAAGGTTGAACGGAATATTGTGTGAAGGAAAAATGCCAAAACATACTTTGCTGATAAAGATTTTAAATGATCCCACAAGTGACTCGCTGATGCTATCAGTCCTTGGTGTACACCATAAACGGGACATAAATCCCCGAAGCTAACACAAATATAAAGATATAAATACTGCAAATGACAAGTTTTGCCAAAGCCACAATCATCGAAGGCCACAACTCTGTTATTTTGTGTAGTTTCCGTCTGATTGCTAAAAACAACAAGCAATGGGAACTCCTAGGGCGCCTACAATATGATACCCTTGATCGGATCTGCAGATTTCACACATTTCCCGTATTAACTTCAACTTAGAAGCTTGTCTTCTCCCTAAGGAATATACATTATCACTACAAATTATATGGACAAATGATACCCAACTTGCTCATGTTGGTTTACGACAGTTTCAACTGATTAACGTAAACTGTTGAAAAATGCATCCTAATAAAATAAAGAAATTGGTTGATTTCACGATGGTGATACTAAATATTCCTTTGGGTAAAAAAATCCCCGTTACTTGTACACTAATTTTCTATCAATAATTTTAGTCAAGAAGTCTAAATTTTTGAAGAAAGATTCTGTTAAACTAATGCGATCCTTCAGTGATCAAAAATATGAAACACCTTGATAGACCCAAGATGTTCAATTAAATTTACTCGAGATATATACTTTTTAACAATTTTACAAGAAATATATGATGAATTTATATAGTGAGTTTCCACATGTCAGCCGTTATAATTTATTGTTCTAAACGGCTAATAATTACTCCACCCGTTATTGCATAAAACTGTCCTAATACATTAGTGTCGTCATATCTATATGTTTTAATTACTGTGCTTCCAGGCGAATGTTTCCCGCATACAAAGTTAAATTATCTGGACTTGACAAAAAAGCCAAATATATACTCCTAATGGACTTGGTCGCTGTTGACGATTGTCGATATAAATTTCACAACAGCCGATGGATGGTCGCCGGAAAAGCTGACCCAGAAATGCCGAAACGAATGTATATTCATCCCGATTCTCCAAGTAGCGGAGAACAATGGATGTCCAAATTAGTGTCATTCCACAAACTGAAGCTGACGAATAATATCTCAGACAAACACGGCTTTGTAAGTATTTCACACTTACCGGATATACGTAAAGTAGTCTCGCATCAAGCCCCTGTATAACCTCGCGACTTTAGTCTTGTATCATTCCGCGCGTCCCTGCCTCAGTTGTTCTACAAAGCGGGGGAGTGACCAGAAATTTGATGCAAGAATAGTTGATGTAAGCAACGTGGGAGAAATAAACATTGGGAAGCAGAGGCTTGATGCGAGAATACTGGTAGACTATATATATACAATTATAAAAGCAAATGTATAAATGATCAAAGTTAGGTCTATCACAAGTGAGTTAACATTATATAGTTTATGTTGTAGTTTGTTGATGGTATAAAGTTTCTCTAAAAACACAACTATATACAAGTAGTATAAAATATCAAAGGAACTTGCTAAAATCAGCGATATTCCCAGAGCTGGCTGTTTTCACCAAGTGTGAGGGCCTAGTCAAGACAACCCAAACAATTTACGTTATGAAGGTGTTTGCCTTTGAAATTAGTTTATAAACTTGTAATGCTCGAGCCAGAAACATTGGTTCAGGCGGATACCCAACACTCACTGGCTCCTTGAGGGGTAAAGCTGTTATCTCAAGGTAAAAATACACAGTTTTATCTAAACACACTTTTGTATCAAATCAATACCCCCGGAGGCTATTAAACTTTCTTTTAAAAGCACATTATCGTTGAAAGAGACGACTTTTCGAGGGTTTTTGTGTGTAATACAGAAACCTGTTTGCATTGTAGAAAAATGGTTAGGGACGTTTTATTTGAATTCTGAACCAAACAGGCTTTGGTGTTCAACACGCAAATAAGTGCTAAGTTACATACTTGGAACACTAGAAGCCACTTAACCCCTCATGATCGGTGTCTTTTCAGCGCTCAATGCTCGTTGGACCTTTCTGATTTTTTAAAAACATTTTATTGTGTAATCTTGTTGAAATTGGTCTCAAAAGGCAAATCTCAAATGTCACATTTTGTCAATTCCCAATACCGAAATCGCTTCGGGGTATATTTGTCATAGACCTTGTGGCTCTAGTGGCTGAGACGAAAACAAATGGCTCAGACGTACACTGGTGTTGTTGTTCATTTCGTTCATGGAAAGTAACGTGTTATACAATGTGACCCTTGCGCACAAGAAATACCAGTTTAATAGTACAGCCATGCGTGAAAACTACGGACTTGTCTAATCAACACAATTAAATCATATTCGCTTGATCAAATAAGATAAAAGCAAATCTTCTCGAGTTAACAGCATTTTCTTGTAAATTAATAGTAAGAAGGCGATACTTTGCTACTCAGCTTTCGCTTAATCAACTTCTTTCTCACATGAGTAAAATAACACGAATGTGCAAGTATCTAATGCTTTGCTGTCGCCTTCGCTTTTATATCATTATCCATGATTGACCGATCATGAGACTTACCCACCTTAAATAACTCAACATCCGGGTCTTTGGAGTTATCGTCTGCCGTCAAGTCGCTGATCATTGTCGCCATGTATATTTTCGTATCTGTTGGGGAGGGATATGGGACAAAGGGGCTTGGTGAAAAACAATTGAAAACTTGATGTAATGGTTGAAGTCCAATGCGTGTCGGATTATATTGGGTTCATGTGATTTATCCATTCTAGCGCGTTAATCTGCATTGATGTGCATACCATCCTGTTTAGCCTTTGCTTGATCATCATTAAATATTTATCAAAGTGAAAGGGAAATTAGCTTAATTTTGCTTTTAGTGTAATTTATAAACTAAGTATTTTCTCGCATGCAATATTTTTGTCGATACGAAAGTCGGAAATCGAATTTGAAATCAATATTCCGATCTGGTGTTGAGTCGGGGCGTTTTCAAAACAGTTCCATTCAATGGGTCCCTAATGTGACGCAAACGCACTGAACGAAAAACCCGGACATTGGCGACGGGGGTATCAAAAGGCATCATTTCGCACAATGCCGTGCCAGGTGATGATACCTTTATGAGCCGAGAACAAAATTTGAAATTGAGATACTATCTTTCGATTGAAATATTATCGATAAAACAAAATGACCCTATGAAATAAATATAGCCCATCAGTGTTATCAGGCTGGCACAATGCAGCCCATTGACATAGTATCACGGTTATTACTATAATGAATATCATTGAGTCTACTCATGGTCATTTTAGACAATGGAAAGCGTGACACTAGCATATTGCGCCTCATTATCAGGCCCCGATCTCCCTACTATCGATAGTATTCATGTCTGAGGGACTTTGAAGTATCCTTGACACCAAAACGTCTCACCATCATTCATTAGCCCATGATAGACACCCCCCATCTCTTACATTCTTTCCAGTCTAGTACTAAATGAACATCCGTGAACATCCGTCACACGGTTTTCGTATGTCTCCTCTCTGTCGCCTTCTTAGTATCTTTAGGGTCTATGTTTGGACTAAAGCCTATGATTTTGTGTTCACCTACGTATGATGTTTTGTGACATAGTTTACATGAGATGCTATCTGAATTACTTATAACTTGGATGTAAAATATATGTATGCATTTCCACTTTAATGTATTGCCTACATGTAAGGATTTGGCTTTGGATATGATGTATCTATCGCGATATCGGGAAGCTGACGGGCTAAGCACACATATCAGACATTGTAATTTCGTTGTTATGCTTACATTATCTATTTTATGTGGAGCCGCATCGCATTGTAGAATACACAAAAAATCTTCAACCAGCATATAAAAGCATTGTGGCATTCACGGCCCGTACTCTCCCTTGGAATAAAGTCAGACTCTGATATCAATAAATGTATCAACGCGAAAAGCCAAGTCATGGCATTATATCGATGATATATTTATTAACCTCATTACAGAAGTGATTATAGCATGATTGAGACTCTTCTGGGGATGAATAGATAGATCCACTGAGATGCTAATCGTTTCTATTATCAGTTATGACCCCTCACGTTATGACACTGATCATATCCCATTACATCCTTACTACCTGCTGTGATTTTCATTGCCTTATCTATATTCGTTAGGCTATAAATATTTTGACATACACCAATTTTTGGACCAAACATACCCATAGAGGACTCTCTCCCAGATCTCACAATGTTATATCTTACTTTACTGGACATTTGGTTTGCATCAACTATTGATATAATTATTAAAATTCCTCCATCCAAAAGTTGATGGTTTTTCCTTTAGATGAAGTGTTTTTTCAGCGATGCGATTTATTTTGACTGGACTGTAAGTCAAAGTAACTCGAGTCAATGTTGGAACTATGAACTTCACACTTGCGTTGCCTATCATTTGTATAAATAATTTGGAAGTATAACGGAATCTATATAATAAAAAATCCTATTAAAGACCTGGGTATTTTTAACTATTTCCCGTTGTAAAGTGAACAAAAATTCATGGCAAACACATTTTTCAATTTGTGTAATCTAACTAAACACTATTACTGTGAAAATGCACAAATTGGCCGCAGAGCAGAATTGGCAAATGGCAGATAATAGACACACAATGAGAGTAATTTTCTCGCGGAATTTTGACTCTGAACTAAGCTGTCAAACGATGGTGAAAATCCTATAGGGTCTTTGATTTCCACTGATCTGTTAGAGTAAAAGTAATTAAGATTCATTAAGAAGTTATTAGAGGATTCTCTCCTTCTAAAGACCCTTGTGAGTTGGCTCTTGTATGGTACAATGGCAAGTAATCTTGTGGTGCGCTGCAGCCGTCATTTTGACCAAAGCACCTAGTTTATCTTTCGTGTTACAGAAGGTCCTCTCTGAGGGATACTCCTGTTTTCTATATGCCTCGATCTTTTAATTTTCTGCTTGTGTTAAGCTGTTGACTTATAACAATTGACAGAGAGTGGTTTGCCACACCGCAGAGGCACCTAGATGGTTAAGATTTGCGCTCTGGCGGCAGCAACTGTCAAATCAAGCGTTTCTGAACTTCTACCACATACTCCAGAACTTAACGTTAGCAGACGATTAGATTTTTCAGTCTCGGCATCATTTTTTCTCTTTTACATTTTCCAGGTTTATCTCATAAAATAATTTGGATGAAAAATCTCTCTTAGGAATAAAGCTATTTCAATGTCGGCGGACTGCTTCCTTATACATAACCGGCGAAGTTTCTTCGAGATTTATGGCTGCAAAAGAGAGACAAGTTTATTAATTTTCAATCAACAAGTTCTATTTGAACAATGAAAACGTCCAAAGTGAGACAATATTTTTCAATAATAGGCATGAATAGCATAATTTATTGTGCAATGGTGAGAGAAAATAGCCCGAGAATATACTAGGGCCGCCGGTGTTTCCGAACCTCGTGATTAACTGCGCCATTCATGTCAATTTTATTGTAAGCCTGTCAATAGCGGGACTGAACATTTAAAAAATGTTTTTCTCTAAGATATCAAAATTTTACGCTCACAACTCTTGTCGCCATGTGAGGTGAACTCTGAGAGATATTTGTCATTTTATTCAATGTCTGGGATCTTAAATAGACGGGTTGATCAATTCCTATAACATCTAGTCTATTGTATTGAACGATTTCTATCATTATAAATGATCGATCCCTCGCTGATAGGTGTAAAATGCTTCATTAGGACATTTCTATGAATGTGACGTCACAGGAACGTTGGCGCCAAGCGTCTTTTCAGATTGTGTTAGACTCATAAAATATTCAGCGTTCTCCGCTCGCCATCACTCAATTTCATTAAATACCTGTGAATATTATCAAGTTTTACATGCTTCTGTATTTTATTACCATATTTCAACGATAAAAAAGATTAGCCAAGTATAAAAACCAGCTCAAAATCATCTGTTACCGAAGCATATTACCTAACTAAATGACTAGAAATGTACCTTGGAATAGGCCTATATGATGAATTCGCCATGAAGACAAAATGCACGTTTTACTATCAATAAAATAGATGAAAACACGAGCGACAATTTTAGTCAAATAAAACATAAGTAGGGTTCTGGCAAATGATAGAGTTCTTAGTTTTCTCTTAAGATAAGAAATACTATGGCATAATGGTTTGTGAAGTACTTTGTCTTTAATGTGAAATTTGTAGCCTTAAATCAATGGAAAACTACTTGGAAATGCTAAAAATTGTTTTCATACTAAATCTGTGAAATATTATGCCCTTAAGAAAGTGAAGTGTCAAATCTTTTTAAACGATAATTAACGGCTTTCTGAATACTTAATAGCACTTTAATTACGTTTGAAATAAAGAGCGCAATCTCTTTACGAAACCTTGTCAAATATACTTCAAGATTTTAACAACGAGTGACAACTTTTATTTTGTTTAATTAATGGCGGTAACAAAGGGGCGAGCAAATACGACACAGAAGTCAGACTAAATAGATCATGATTGCTATTATAAATTGATATATAATTGATCGATAATGTACTGACCGGAGATTATCATACACCTAAATTGAACTGATTTTGGTGTCTTTGTCAGGGTATTTTTTAATATGATGTCTTGTTGCTCTCTGTATTTGGTCACCATGGTGCTATTACTTGTATCTCTTTTGGGATATCTTTGATATCACCTGTTTTTCATTTTGATTTCCACATCTATTTCTTGAATATTGATGCTCTCGCCAAGTTATATAAAGAGGGACTCGGTGAATCATGCTTATACAATATAATGATCTAAAACATGATCAATGTTCGAAAGATGATTTTTAATTGTCACTTTCATTTTGTCATACTCTCCTGTACCATTCTCCGACTTTTTTCAGTCAAATCCCAGTGATTTAAAAGTTTGATCGAGCTTTACACGTGTATATTTAGGCTACCACGAGGTGTATAGTGTGTGCTAAAGTGTCGTCATGTCGTTTATAATTCAAATAAAATTGATCAAAAACTTAATTCAGTTTGTCCAAAAAATCAGAAGGTATATTTTTAGTGTTTGATGACTAACCCTTGTATCAATACGTCATTTTTGGTGACAGTATATTCGACGAAATTAACACTCATAGCCCCTTAAAGTGACAGTACCGTTTAATATTGAATACAAAACTAGGCTTAATACACACAACATTGTAATGCTTTGTATACAAACGATTAGCAAAACACACATTGATGGGGTAATGTGTTTCGCGCGTGGCATTAGCTACAAAGATGTGGATTTCCTATTGGATTGAGGTACGGGGGAGAGAGGTACATTTGATACCGAGTTCTCCCCCGGGAGTAATCTAATTTCTGCTTCATTAAATAACAACTATAACGTCTGAATAAACCCTCATCTCACTATTGCTGTTATGATTATAGTAGCATGGGTTGTGTTTTCCATAGACAATAGCTCCATAGTATATTTGTGAAAAATCGTTGATTTTCCCAAGTTGCCAAACGTAAATTGTCTTAAAAGCATCCATCAAGGTGTTTCATATGTCTAAAGGAGTACACCAGTATACCCGAAAAGTCCATCATTTGTATTATGTATATTAAATTCAGTCCAATGCAAAACTCCATAAAATCTAAACATAAAGCGTCACTTTTATTCAGTATCATGATGCAGTTATGAGCTATATTTTAATGGGGCTTTGTGCCGGACTGTACTGTCAATATGATATTTTAACAAATCATTAACTGAATATTTTTATTAGCAGACGATCCTAAATACGAACACTTAATGAATATTTTTTATTAGCAGACGATCCTGAATACGAACACTTACTGGATATTTTTTATTAGCAGACGATCTTGAATACGAACACTAACTGAATGTTTTATTAGCAGACGATCCTGAATACGAACACTTACTGAATATTTTTATCGGCAGACGATCCTGAATACGAACACTTACTGAATGTTTTATTAGCAGACGATCCTGAATACGAACACTACTGAAAATTGTAATAGCACACAACTAACTGAATCTTTTTATTAGCAGACCATCCTGAATTCGATGCACAAATACCAACCACGGTTCCACCTGGTGAGAGCGAACGACATTTTGAAGTTGCCATACAGCCAATTCAGAACATACGTTTTCAAGGAAACATCGTTCATTGCAGTGACCGCCTATCAAAATGAAAAGGTAGGGGAGTTAATGTATACAGCTTACAACTGTTGCCCTTTGCGTTTTTTCAAACGCTTTTGGTTTGCTATATGACCACAATAAATTGATGAGTTAATGTCTAGAGATTTGACAAATGTCTAGAGTATTTTTTTTGATCATTGGTTTCCGTCTGTCAATCTACAAGATTTTATGTATTTTTGTTGTAATGTGGGCACTTTAGGTTTCTGGTCATAAACTTTGATTTGTTTTCAAATATTGACGAATATGCTTCTGAATTGATATTTTCTATTTGCCTCTGAATATAGCGCCAGTGATTCCGACATCGGAAATGGCTTTACTGTAATTTCTACTCCATTAGCAGCCGTGTTAATAATGTTACGGGCGTTCGACGCTCATTTGATTAAGTGGCGGACAATTTTGTGGCTACTTTGGTTGTTTCTATCTTGCCTTTTCATCTTTTTGGTGCCTTGAGTGTTGTTTGTAACACTTATTTTACTTGACGTCTAATAAGAGACTGATTTACGGTTGTCGTTATCTTTCTGTTTGACTGCAATAGCGTCAATTCTGAGCGGGCTCTTGTGTATTATATCCGACATTATCCAGATGTAATTAATATAATATTCAGCGACATATATTACATTGTAAAGATGAATGGAGTGTTCTTTTTTGCTAAAATTTATCCCTAAATTCGATTACATTTGATTAGAACCCTGCCACGGAGTAACAGAATCTGTTCGTCTGCAAAATTACTTGATTTTTGATAAGTTTAGGAGTGGTGGATGGCAAAGGTCAAACGAAACGACAGTATTTATTTAGGACTTGGTTTTAACATCGTGTCAGAGAAAATCCTATAATACGTGTAAGGTGTCCAATCCATTTTTCCACTGAATTAATATTTCCAAGTTTGGATCAGAGGTCACGTAATTACGACGAAGTTTCGCTTCTTTACTCAAATCAAATGTCTAAACGGATGAGAAAAAATTGTCAGTTTGGCATAGTAATTTTTACATTTGGCAGTCCCTAGTGGCAAATATAAGGCACAGGTCTAGAAAAATCACAATTATTGTGAAAATTCACCAATAAAGAAATAATTTAACAAATTAGTCGAACATGTGTTCAATGGATTATTAAGTTAGCTCTCCCTCGGGACTCAGATTTTTGTACGAAGTTTCTGTGTTTTTCAGTATCAAATGCACCATTAAACATCCGCTATTTGACTTCAGATATCGAACTATACATAACATAGAGAAAATATACCACATATAATTAATAAAACATATTGAATATATAATTAGTTAAATATATAATCCATTATTTTATTGGTGTCATACATAACCGCAAAATATAATTGAAAATCCTATAGTCTATAGTGCAGAGAAACATAATTTTTAGTAAGACCTAATACTTATCAACAGTGTTTCCTCAACAAATAATATTGATAATCATTTTTGTTTTTATTTTTAGGTGACCCAATTGAAAATTGACTACAACCCATTTGCCAAAGGATTTAGAGACACTGGGACAGGGAAACGTGAGAAAAAGTAAGTTTATTATTAAAATACATATTTTTGATGCGGATGTAGATATCAACTCTACGATCAATATGTATACCATATTTGTGAACATGTTCAACCACATTGCACAGTACCTCCAGACATTTCAATGATAGTGAATCGTTTACAAACATACTTTAAGTAAATAATGTTAGCAAAGCAGAAACAACGTGGCCAGTTGAATAATTACAATGATCATATATCGATCCTAATAATAGATTGTCAATCATTAGTTCTATTTATATTTTGTTCAAAACACTATCTTTTTGGCCGTGATTGCTCTATTACGAGCATATCGTATAACCACCGCCATGGAAAATGGTAATCCAGACACTTCATAAGAACGCAAGCTTTCATTGTACCCAACTAACGCGATTGTCATTTCATTGGACCACTCGAAAAGTCAAGTAGTAGTTGAGCTCTTAGCTTATTTCGTGAATTCAGATCGAGTAATAACATTACATCACGAGAGCCTTTTCTGTACAATTGCTTGTTTTCTTGCGCTAATACGATTGCGATTAGGATTTTTTGTCCCTGTTGACCATTTACCATTCACTTAAACACCGTGGTCTGTAATTACCTCTAACCTTCAATAAGGGTAACACTTTTGTCGTATTAACAATTGTTGTGTAATATCCTAATTGGACAAATAAATTAGAGATGCCTATTGAAAGATGAATGAAGAGGATAATAAGCAATCACCGCGGAGTAATATTTCCCGAAAATAGTGTCAATTTCGATGACGTTTCAATATGGCCGCAAATGAACTAAGAAAGGATCACTGATGATATTAGCCAAATGTTGAAAAGAGCAAAAATGAATGAAATTAGAGGTTTTTAGAGATTCCTGGCGTCTAACGACTTAGTCTCAAATGCGATTTACGAGCTTATAACGAATTTATCAATTTGTAAAATAAATCTATAGCCTTTATGAGCACTCGTACCTTAAGCGTAAATCAACGAGAATTACCGTCAAGTGTGGTGTCTGGAAAAACACAATTTTGACGTTAATTCAATTGAATCTTAACAGGGATTTAAAAGAATCGCATAAGGATATAGCCTATCTTGGAAATTTGATATCTTTCTTAACTTCGTGTGACGAATAAGCCTAAGAAAATCTCTCTGATTTTGGGCATTTTATCAAACGACGTTTTAACCACATTCTTAAAATAACGCAACATCTTTGAGAGATTTTGCAATAACGAGGCAATAATTTCTAAAACGTCGCCGATGATTTAACAACAACATAGAAATCAAAGTTTATAGTTTACACCGTCTTTAACTTGAAATCCAAGCCTGTCAGAAATCATAGACATTTCGCCTAATACTTAACATAAATGTTATTCTTTTAGCTAGGTATCGAAGGTTGCTTTCTATTGGCGGATATTTAATACCAAAACTCTTGAAAATGTGCTCTAACTCTTAGAATGTGTTCGATCAAATACTTTACTAAAAACAATAACCCTCGACAGAATATATACTTTATAGTACACAGATGGATTGCCCCGAGGCGACAGTCAGCTTCTGTAAATGGTTGACATTTTACACTGAACTACTATATTAAAGGGGTTGACTTTGTGAAAAGTTTTTGTTGTAAAGTATGTTTATAGGATTACAATTATAATAGTTTACTAGAGAGAGTCACTCATTCCCTTGCATTTTAAATCGTGAAATCGTAATAAGACCATATTACAGAGTAAATAAATTAATAAAACAGAACCCCGGGAATTTTTCACAATATTGAAATCATCACATTAGTTCGGTCAGTATTGATGGTATTGTACACAGATTGACCACCTACTTTGGGTAGATTTGGCAAGGGAAGGCCAAAGTATTCGGATCTGTGGAAGTCGCCAATACTCAGAGATTTGTACACAAACTTGGATAGGTTTACCACTTGAGAGTTTTACCGTATTAGTAGTCTTTGTAAAAGTTTGTTTGTTGATTTGCTTCGTGATTCTAGTTTGCATTTATCACTAAATTCGACTTTGATGTTTATTGTTCTCAATAGACGGATTAGGGAACATTAAGGCTAAGACATGGAATTTGATTCACCTTCTGTCTGGATGGAGGTCTGTCGTTTTAACCTTTTAAACAACAAACTACAAATTCATCTGTAATAATTTCAAATTGTTTATGCGGTCCGTTTATGGTAATCAAGCACACTTTTTAATGAATGCCGATTTTCTATTTGCAGACGTCTTATACTCGGGCCATCGAGCAACGCACAATCTGTAGCCAGTTCTGACGGAAAATCCGGCCCCAGTATGTCGCCAGGGTGTAGTGACTACCATGACAACAGTAACCATGACGACCACAGTGATATCCATGACAGTGAAAATGACAATAGTGACGATGAAGAAGATATGGAAATATGTGTGGATGACAGACCAGAGGAAAGCAATCCGCCCGAAGTGATGTCAACTCCAATAAACGTTCCACAAATAACTCCACATATTACTCCGCCAATCAAAGGTAATTAAACTGGGATACGTTCTCTAATAATGTCTATTCTGTATGTCATCTATCAAGTGGCAAATTCAGACAACGTTTAGCAAAGATTGGCGTCAAAAGTTTTATACCTAATTCCCGTATAATTGGACTAGGTTGAGCTTATTTTAGGAACTATTCAAATGTCCCACTCGTGTTATTATGGCCACTTCAACCCGTAAGAACTATTGAATATGTATCAATCCGCCAAGTGAACGACAATAGACTAAAATGATCTTGTAAACTTAATTTCGGTTGATTTACTTCCTTAAAGACAAGAGACCCTCGATGATTCGACCGCCCTTTAATCATTGAGGCTTCGGCATTAAAAGCTCCGTATTAAAATTACTTCGTATTTTTTGATTTCAGACGAAAATGAATCTAGTGAAAAAACTGCAACAACTCAGCGTAGCCATAGTAATTACAGCATCAAAAGTATAATTGAGGACACATCTGATGACGTCAGGAACAATGATGACGATGTTGATAACGCTAAAGAGAACACTGAAAAAGACAATGACAATAGCCCCTCAGTACCAGCCAAATCTCCCTCTATAACTAGTCCCTCGAAATCTGCAGAAATTAGACATCTACACACCCCTATTATCGAACATTTTCCGACAATGGCAGATCTTAGCCACAGTCAAGGAAGACAAACAATAATGTCAAATACTACAGTTGAAAGCCATGAAAGAAAGCGATCTAGTTCAGAACATTCGGAAACAACAGGCAATGATAAAGATAAATTGGACACTGTTAGAGATCATAAGGATGATTCTAGAACAGCAATAAGACCAGATACTAGTCGAGGATCAAAAGAACACACTAGTCCTCCCAATGTAACAGTCATACAACCCTCATTAAATCACCCAATGTTCTCCTATCTTTATCAAAATGGACTTTATGGTGCAAGTCCCAGTTTACCGTTCCATATGGGGCATATGATGCTGGGTCAAAATGCTTTAGCGGGTATGCCTCAAACCTCACTACCTTTGCCATTCCTTCCACACCCCGGTGCTGATATGGGTCACCTAGCAACCGTCAGCCACAGCTCAGGAAACTCAATTCACCCTAATTTCCTTCTCAGTAGCCAGATGGCAGCACTGCATCCATTGTTACATCAAAATTATTCCCTCCCCCATTCTTTAGAAAATGTTTCCGCTGCACATATGCATAACGGTCACATGTCGCAGCTTCTAGCCTCACGGAATAGTGCCAATAGATTCAATCCATACGGCCTCCCACATACAAAAACAACCATGGTGACCACTAGTACTCCCCTAGCTGCCTCTGGTAACAATGGCAGGATCGTGCATGGCGGTGCATCAAGGCGGCTAAGTGCCTCTAGTCCCGGCTCTCCCAACAGCCTCCATTCCTTGCATTCTCCTCCAGTTGCAACCAACCCAAATTCTCCAAGCAGAATAAGCCCCAATTTACCCCCAACTCACTCCACCGCTAGCCAATTGCGCCATATTGAACTCATGGTGAACGGTCTCGATAGACGACCTCGTATGGCACACGAAAAATAGTTCACCTCAGTTGTTGATTAAGTTTTACAAATTATGTATAGGTGCTTTCAATTCTAGTCCAAACTATCTTTCAGACGGATAGATATAGTTTTTTTGTATATATGTACACAGTGTAATGTATATAAATCGATATAGTGTTATGTAAATTATACTAATATCTGTATATATTTTCTATGTAAGATTATGTCTTACTTTATAGTTAAACCCCAATACAGGGTTCAGGTGTAATTTTGGCCCTATGGATCCAAATCTCAAATCAGCCACTATAATATGTAGGACCATGTAATATATACCTTTTAATTGTTAATTTATTTAAAATTAGTAAGAAAGAGATGCATATTTAACAAATATTACTCTGTGCAAATATCATTGCTAAATTTTACACTTGAATGGTCTAAAAATCATAAATGAGAAGTGACATTTGCAATACTTTAAACGCATTTGTGAAAACCTTTTACATCATTACATACACTTATTAGGAGATAGAATTTATGATGCCAGGTTTAACATTTTATATCAGTTGGTTATTCTAATGTAATAAGTACATACATATTGTATGTACGCATTTACTATTAAAATAGTTACTTTGTTATAAAGATGTCTGTTGAATGTTAGATACTAATATGATATTCACGATAAGCTAGCTCCGTTGCTTCTTAAAATGTAGAAAGAATGACTATCATGACATCTATTAGCGAGATTGTATATTTATTCATAACTTATTCTCATATTTCTTTCGTATTTATATTGTTAGTTAATATACTTGAAATCGTTACTATGGAAACTTACTTGGACTTGGTCGATTGTTTATTTTTTGTTATGTAATACAATTATGTTAAATTGTTTAATGTTCCATCTCATCTGAACTGATATTAACACGTATGTTCTCTACATTTTTACCTCTATTCATAACTATTATGTCTTTACCATAAACGCCTACTTGAAACATATAAATGGATTGGACGACCTGATCGTGATAAAACTGAATATTAAGTTAATTAATAAATTAAGAATAGTAAATACAAGCAATGGAGTTGTGTTTGTTATTTAAGTCCATTTTCAGAAATTGAATATATGTTTAAAATAGACTAGTTTGACTGTTTTCTGTCACACTTTCAACCGTTATGCCATCTCTCTTTATACCAATACCAATAGTGTAGATAATTGAAATCAAAAATCAAAATTTGGACCCATATTTAATCTTCTTCTACTAAAGATTTAACCAATCATATATCACTTTTAGAGTCACGTGATTTGGGCATTAGTATGAAGAATAGGTGAAACACAAGCGATGACGTATATTTAGAAATAAATCTTAAACTTTACACATGATACCTTGCGCGCAGAGTCTAGTTATAAACGAAGACGAAGCTCTCTTTTAAGAAGTGAAGTCGAACGAATGCAAAGGGTATACACATGAATGAAACAATGCAAGATAGTAAGATATGTATCTCCTTTCTCGAAAATAGCCTGGTCTAAAAAAAATCCTGGGATGAAGAGCCTCGAAGGTATTTTCGTCTCCTGAACAGATGAATGTCACAATATAGTAAAATACACAAAAAATACCACGAGGCCTATATACTTTATATATTCATTCTGACCGACCGAGAGAGACTATTCTCTCGTGGACACCAGGATGGTCCATGCTATATTTGGTTGTTTTTCCTCAATCTATAAATGGAGTTCAATACCACGTCAACCATATTATGATTTACATCATCGATGCAAAATATGCTATGGTGTAAAACACTACTTTGAAAGATAACTCTTCATCGATGGAAGATAAAAAAAACCTAAGGGCTATTTTGGGCCATTTTCGTTTGGCCTCGCCGATTCAAAAATTACCTCGACTTTTGAATCGTTTTGGTCGTTATAAGTTAAACTGAATATATACTTGACAATACCCTTGCAGCAAGGATGCCCTGGGTATTCAACATAGTATTGTCGTCACAATTTAAAAGGATTATTAGGTGACTGGTCTCGTATGAATTGATTAGGTGATAATCTTTACAATTTACATAAACAATATATAACAAATTACACTCCCCTCCACAAGTTTGATAACCGGAAGTTTTCATGGGAAAGCATATCAAAGTCTGTCTGTTTGTAAATCTTTAATAACAAAAGTTTGGAAAGTATGACTTTGATAAAATCTTTTAAATACCCTTTGCATTCGTTCGACTCTGCTTCGTCTTTATAACTAGACTCTACGCGCAGGATATCTTTTAAATCGGCTAAGATGAACAGGGTTGGATAAGTGATTCAAAATAGGACCTCCGGTTGGTAAACTTATGAAGGGGAGTGTATGATATAATTACATGAAAATATGAAAATTGTCGAACCCATCATATACTCACAGAAACGGTAGAAATGAAGTTTTATGATACTTCCTCAAAGTGCCTTACCAATTTAAAATTTCCTCACAAAGGACCACGTGCAGTATGGCAAGTGATTTTAGACAGTCATATCTTTCACCATGAGTACTTTCTGGCCATAAAAACAATGGTTTTTATTGAAACAATATGTTTTCTTTCAAGTGAAGTCCCCATGATAGTAAAATATCAATCCAACTCTCAGAAAAATTATGGATTAGGGCCCCACCCTGGCATTTAAAAAAAAATGTTAGGCTTATTTTCTAAAAAGAGGATCTTGCTTTTCTCAATTTAAACATATAAAAAGTTTCTTCTAACCTATATGAACAATTTCTGAAAAGGGGATGCGTATTGAAATGCGTTAAAGTTAAAAACCACATATCCCATGTTATTTTCCCATAGGGAAAACTCGTGCTATCCATTGTTTTCAGCATCATTTTGGTCATCGAAAATTGATATCCTCAAAACTAGACTTTCAATGCAATTATATTTTTCAAGATGTTTTAGACCCCTTGTTGAATTATCTTTTCATGCAATAAAAATCAGAAAAGGGAGATCCTCTTTTGAGTAAATAGGTTCAATATTTTGAAAAAATGTTGACATGGGGTCCCTATTCAAAATTTTTCGAATTGTTCGATTGATATTTTTATTATCATGGGTACTTCACTTGAAAGAAAACATATTGTTTTAATAAAAAACCTTGTATTTATGCCCAGAAAGTACTCATTGTGAAAGATATGACCCTCTAAAATCACTTGCCATACTGCACGTGGTCTTTTTAAGTTCCTATCAGTGACTCCGCCTCTAACATTTCTTGTCGTTATAAGGAAAATTCAAACATATTCAGAAATAAATCGTTCTGAATAAACCAAAGCCAACATTCTGAATCATCCTGATAGGCATCACTTCTCTCTGTTTTTCAGCAAGAAATATGAAAGGAACAAAAAGAAGGCCATGATATTTCGTGATGGTCCTGAATCACAGGCTGGTATCGAAAAATTTGTCCGCTGTGACAGAACGTGCTATTTTGCATAGAAACACTAAAAAACCCACACAATTAATTTTTTACTCATATGTTTCGCTATACCAAAGAAAATTACTTACTCCATACAATGGATATATCATTTGCGTGTAACTGTAACTTCTGTTTGAAGTCCAACAACGCTAAGAGAAAAAGGTATTAAAAACGGCGTCGGAGTATCATACTCCAAAATGTACCCATTTCTTTTATTTCTTTTTAATGGTACAATAAGGTGACACGATAATATTACATTTGTTTTCAGCATAACTGAACATAAGTGATAATATTGGTGATAATATTGGTGATAATATCGGTGATAATATTGGTGATAATATTGGTGATTTACAAAAGCAAATAACATCGGTTGTTACCCAAAACTGTAACACATAAAAGAATGTTGAACTTATTTTGAACTCTTCGTCACTTAGTATTGTCGTCACAATCAAATGTAGGATAAATAGGCCTTGTGATTTGATTAGGTGATAATCTTGACAATTTATAAAAACAAAGTCTACCCATAATTATATACAAAAATTCTGGCCAAAGGAATAGTTTTGTTTTTCAAAAGTTTTAAACAGAGTAATCTAATAAAATCATCAGTATTTTTAAGCATTGAGTCGCAAACTTATGACGTTGAGTGTACCTAGGATGAAGATCAAGTTTGCACGTATTAATGATTTAAGCCTCGGCTATATTTGCTCTACGGCGGTCGTACGTCGGCCATAGATCCAAAATCGATTCAGAAAATCTACATCGTACTGCTTATCCCTATATCTCATGCTGCATATTTGTCTCGATTTTGGGAAGCTACGACCGGCGTATGGTTGCCAAAGATCAAATGTGAGGTATTAGATATCTAGAGACACATAATATGACTAATTGTTTTAATTACAATAAATCATGCATTAATCATGCGTATTTACATAAACGTTCAAAAGTTCAAAAAGATAAGACCGTCACGCCAAATTACCATTACAGTATAACTTCTTTCTTGAAAGTTATGCATGTCTGTCTGGCTCAATCCGTCTGTCAGACTCCTAGGACAGACATCATTATAACTTATTAAAAATTAAAGTATAGGATACTTGGAAAGCAACTGATACAGGGCACATAGAGGTCAACCAAGGTCACGATGGAGTATCACGTGAAAGGTCAAATTCCGGGGTCAAATAATTAAGGTCAAATATGAAAACTCAATCAAAATATTGTGATTCAGAAACAGAACGACAGGGTTCGATATGCTATCCGATAAAAACTTTCGGTTATCAAACTTCCCGTCAAACTTATGGATAGAGGCGTAAGTATTGGTTGGTCGGTTATATCACGACCCAATGTCTAATCAATATGTGGCTTTTTTGATTGATTTCTATTTACTATCATAAGAGACTCAAAAAAGCAGCATAATTATATAAATTGGTGAGTGAGATTATGGGGGTATATGAATTTTTATAACTTTTATTGAAGAATTTTATTCTTTGGATGAAACTCAAAAAGGCAGCATAATTAAGGGATGAGAAGGAGGGGGGAGGTATCGGAGGTGCCTGAATTTCTTATACCTTATTCAGAGTCTATAGTATGATCCATAGCCTGTACCATCCATTGGAATACAATCAAAAGTTTTAAATGAAGTGAGACTCTGATACAGAATGTATAAACGACCATTTGCCTCACGTTTTGTGGGACTGTATACCTAACCTCGTTAGACCTTAACACACACCTATGCTATTTGGGTCTCTAACTTACACCTAGGATTCTGGTACCCTTATATACCTTATCTCGAAGGACGCCTCTTTTAAGTCGCTGATTTAGTATAACCTAGGATCCCAGGTATAACAGGCTAATTGATTTGTAAATGTTATATCAAGCATTTATTGTAGCTGGCTGATACAGAGTCTATATTTGCTTGTATGTCTGGGTGTGTTCTCCAAACAGACCACTGCGTTTCCTATTAACTTGATTGACAGGTGTCAATCATTGCATCTACCCCGCATTGTTATAAGCATGTTAACGCTATTGTAACACTATGTAACAATATCGCACGATAAGCTCCTAGAAGTCTAAATGTCTGTAATACAACAATAGATATACAACAATGATCGGCTATTGCGACAACTTGCACAGTGTTATGTCAAAAAGGATGCAATACTATAAAAGCGAATGTGCAATATTGGATATTCAGGCAAATCACTGATGTAACAATACAAATAAAAAAATGTGACATGTTTGGTCTTAATGGTTTGTCGAGGACGCAAGGATCTACGGCGTCAATTATTGAATGGTACGTTTTCTGGTTTATTAAATTCAAATAAAATCTTATTAAAAAAGTATGTACCTCTCGGAAAGCCCGGATGTTATTTTAACTGTGCTTTTGCAGTTTCTTGTAACATGTGTAATATGACCACACTTAAAATATTAGCTGTGATGTTATTTTAAATATCCATTATTTCTTGTCTGTTCATTGTCGCCACAACATCTAAAACTTACAAATATTATTTAAGTGTAGCCAGTTTTGACGCGCATTCAATACAAAAAGTACGAACGTAATTTGATAAAATGTAAATAAAAATGCTTATAATGTGTTTACCAAATTTTATTTTTAGTATATCAATTAATTGTTACGGTACATACTTCCAACATTACACACATGGATACAATTTTATATCATAATAAACCATGACATCTCAAATCTTCTCAGCCCTGAGATGTATTGTTTCAGGTGAAACAGAAAGATGCTATGAGTATCAGAATGACAATTTTGCATCTATTGGAAGTTTTCTAGCAGTAGTCGATCGCACGAACGGTGCTTAGAAACCAAATGGTTGGTTTGAGACCCAATAAAATCTTGAATCTTGCTCGAGGTCATTAGTTATAAAGTATCATAAATAGTAAATATAATTTAATTATTATTATTTAATTGTAAATTCTATTTAATACTCAAAAATGTAATTTGATACTTAGAATGGTAAAAGAGAACCTAATGATACCTAATAATGTATTTTTACATGTTCTCATTGTTACGAAGAATAAGAATATTTCTTCGGCCAATTGATATGTATTCCGATTCTTTTACAGTTTTGATAAATCATTTTCTTACATTAAGTAATGATAAATGATTTACTATGTTTTACGGCCGAAATGTGTGTTAACACTGGTTGTCTTTTCTTCATCTAGGACGTTTTATACGAAACACGGCATTCACGGACGTATGGTTGGTAGCTCAAGCTTTGGTGAACACCCAACTAATGAAACAAATACTAATTTAATTGTAGAAAAGGTAAAAAAATAAACAGAAAATTGTCAAGTGGAAAATCTTTGTAAGTGGAACATAACAAGGATGTTCCACCAATATAGATTATGATGTATCAGCTTTATTTCCTTTGAAAAACGCTACTTCCCCATCAATATTATCACATACCCCAAAGCCACATTTATTGTGACGTGTTATTGTACACAATTGGTTTTGGTGTATAAATAAATTGGGATATATTTATAGAATATTTTTCATTGGATGTGTGTACATCGCAAATAAGTATCCACAATGCCACGCAGTCATCTTGCCCTTTTGGAGCAAAAATAAAATGCAATACGCCTTTCTTATATTTCACTATTAAGGGGTTGTTATAATTTTCTATTCCTATCCAGTTCAATACATTTGCAATCTTTAATAAATGAAGTAAAGTCAACTTTCTTCTGTTGAAGCCGTACTATATTGAACTCAGACCTAATTTACATAACTGGAACCAAAATATTGGAGCTTGCCTTGTTTCAACACCTCTTTAAATCTTGATATTAAGACACATCATGCATACGGATTGTTATCTTGAACTAAAAGTTAGGTTTTTCAAAGGTTTCCAACTAAAGTTCACCCAGTATGTTGTTGCATGATCGTTGTTCATGGAGCTATGTAGTTGACAAGTGGTGTAGATATATTATCTTGTTATCTTGTGCGTTGGCGACCACACCCCTTGCTACATGTATGCGTCAATTAAAAAAGAGTTACGTTCCCCATGGGGACTTTCCCCGGGGATTTCGTTCTTGGTCCTGAAGAAGAGACTCGGATGAAGAAGACAGAAGAGCTACTATCTAAAATCTCCCCTGGTCTAAAGAGATGGAGAAGGCTAGATTTGAAGCTCAAACTATGCTGATGGAGACTGTCTTTTGTTTTTGTAATTTTAGATATTGTCGACCTCCCCTCCTTGGAAAGTTTTGGGGACGCTTGTGAATCTTAAACGGTATATCTGTGTTTTGTCCTTTGTATATTGCCTTTTACATTCAAGTAAGCGTGTATCATATTCTTTCATGATATTTAACTCTTCTATACCGAATTTCAATGAAATAAAGATGTACATTTATGGGGATTTAACACGAAATTTAGAGTCACCGGGACACCTCTATAATAGAAAAGATGTCGAGACGTGATAGAGGACATAAAGAAGGAGACATTATAGGCGCGGGGTAACGGAGGGACACGCAATGTAGCCATACTAAGTCCATATCTAAGGCATATTTATGATTGGTTGGGCGCGGGTTAGAAGCTAGATTTACTTCAAAATTTTAAATCAAGTTTGGATAATAATTATGATTATTTCAGTCCTTATTAGGCAATAGTATGCTTTAACATCAAGATCAAAAGGAACACTTCACTATTATGGCCATCTGATTAAAATCTCTCGAAGAAGTTATTCATGAACAGGCCGATAATCGTGAGTAAAACATTTCCTGGTTACGTGATAAGAGAGTTTGCTATGAATTATGGGATATCTTTCCTCTCGTGCATGGTTAAATTGAGAGAAAAATACAAAATAACAAGCTTGAAAACGTGTATAAATCGATAAATCATTGGCGCCCATGGTTATAGACCTAAATATAAAAAACCGTTGAAATGACGCATCTATCACTGAATATTAAGGTTCAAAGAGTTGAGAAATTTTAGCACCAATCTGATTAAATCTGGCGACATCCTAATAGTGTTTTTACTTTGTGTTCAGTAAAAATCACTTGAACTGAACATTGGAATTTTTATCCAGAAATGAGCGCAAATGTAGACATGTTGTGAAAATAAACTCAATATAAAACTTCCAGCCTTGGTTTAGCAAAATTGTGGACAAAAATTCATATTTTGTAAAATGTAGTACAATCATCTAACCCCAGCACCAACCCCTTGTCAATTTCCAGAAAACCGACTTCGTGTCCATTCATAATGTATGTAGCATGTTTTCTTATTTTTTCTAATGACAAACGATCATTTTAATTTACGATCCCAATATTTCAATCGCAAGAGATTCAAACCATATCGCGCAATCCAGCAGACAAATGCAGACGACATGAAAACGGCAATGCATAAATCATAAGCCTTAAATAAATAATTATTCTATCCTATTAGAATGAAATATGAATCCTTTTTTTGAATTTGAAGTGTTTCGAAAGTTAGTACACCCATATGCAGATGTATTCAAACAAATGACACTTTAAGGATGTTCTCAAATCTTTACTTGAACTGCCGACTTGAATGAGGGGTGTATAAGCTATTTTGAGAGCCCAGGCGCCAAATCCGTTTAACAAGCTCTCGGATTGATTCACCGTATTGTAAACCTACACGTTTAATCCAGGGGGCGACGAAGTGTGTTTGTTTGAAATCTCATTGCCTCTCTCCAACCTATACATTTACACCTTGCGAATGAGTATCTTTTCTTAGCTTCGGATTTAAAGGCCACATTACACCTCCTCGTTTTTATTGTTAGCGTCAAATGTAAATAGTTCGTATTATTATATACCCAATATGTAACACTAATCCTGATTGGTCAATACCTAGTCACGTGTTCCGAAATAGATTTACTATTTCCCTCGGAAAGTTATATTCCCTCAAATGTGACGTCAGCGGGAATATACATTTGAACTATTGCCCGCTGACGTCACAATTGCAAGCTCTATTACCCTTGGAAACGTCTGCTCATCATCACTGCGCAGACGAAAAACAGAAAAATGGAGGATGAGCACAAACACAAATCAACTCCGTTCACCATGACAGACGTGCGTGAACGATACAGTATAAGCAACGTGTATAAAGTTCCCTAAGCTCAATACGTCTGTGTAATTTCAAGTGTTATGATAATCTATTCCGCGTGTTAAACGCGATTGAATTTGTCAAGTGAGAGTCTCAGAGGCAAACATTTCTGTTGAGCATCTGATGACGTCACAGCTTATAATGCTAACAATGGACCCGGGGAGGGGGCTTTCTAAGCCTTTTTGGCCTTCGCAGAGGAAACGGGACAAGAGTCAGTATAGGGTATATAATAAAACAAATAGTGACTGCCTAATTTCGAGCAATAGTGTAAATGATTTCCCCTTGGGAATATCCTCTACAATGTACTATTCACTCAGCCTGCGGCTTCGGGAATAGTACATTGTAGAGGATATTCCCTCGGGGAAACAATTTACACTATTGCCCTCAATGGCAGTCACTATTTGTATATTACTCCGCACACAACTTGTGTGCTTTCTTTGACTAAATCAACACTTTGGTCAGACGGTACTGAAGGATCAATTGTTCACCGAATAATCGTTACCTGTCTAACCTCACTTAGTTATATTTAATCGGGTAAATAGCAGAATGACTTTTATTGGCAATAAACTTATTTATAAAAATAATTGATATAAATTCGTATCTTTGAGAATAACACGATCTATGACTGTCCATGTGGACACCGGTCCGTACCTGGTCACATCACATTAGTGTTACCATCTTTTGGCCAGAGTAGTACTTAGGGGGCAAACAGGTAGGTCAGTGTGACATGTTCGTAGACAAAATGGCCAGTGTCGTTCCTGGATGAACCAATTAAGTGCGCAAATCGAACCTACAAACACCATTTTCAAGTCTTAAATATTGATGAAGAAAAATTGACACCAGTAGAACAAAGGGAAAGAGGAACACCTAAAAGTGAATTGAAACGGGAAATTTATGTTAGAATCAATTATATATTAATAAATTACTATGAGGTATTGATGAGACACATCTAAATTTAAAGGGAATACTGTCATTGAAGTCAGATCCATGAAAATTCCCCAAATCTAAAACAACTACAGATGAAAGAACCTAACAGTTACGTGTGCAATGAATACAACATAGAGACTGGGCAACATTTTTTGTTAGAATGACAAGGCTATGAAGACCTTAGAAGCACCAAAGATAACACATACAAAGACCATCAACCCAAACTAAACAAATGATAACCAAAAATGTTATATTTCTCAGTACTTCTCAAGAGTGAGTGAGCTTTTAAAGCCACCATCCCCTAAAAATAAACGCAGACAAACGATGCGTTTATGCCAACTCCATTCTCAATCAAAGTCGTTACACCCTTCCCCCACCATTATAAATTCCGTCCTCGATTTGTATAAAAGTTACAGATCTCAGACGGCATGTTTTACATATCGTAGGTCACAACGATGGGTTATCAAGAAGAAAGACATTAATAGCTGTCGGAAAGGATTAATCAAGATGTCGAGGGGGCTTAAAATCTGACATCACACGTATTTTACACAATCGCAAAACATCAGATATCGTCATCCAAACCCTTGTCTGTTTACAAACGGTTTACGAGAATCCAAATTAGACATAGTTTTTCTTTACTCTCTTTCGAGATGACACTCAAGCGTCAGACATTGAGGAAACTGAGCAAACATAACTATGTACAAAGTTTCAAGAGTTGTGTGTTAAATGTGATAGGAATATGCATGTATTTAATTTCATTAATAGATTGTCAATAGGAATTGCTGAAATCAAGACAGGAGCTGCAGAACGTCTATAACAGGAAACAGGATAAAAGGATACTTCCCTTGTAATGTTTTAAACAATAGCTTCCCTAAATAGACATACATTAGGTGATCCATGATCCTAATGTAACGTACCAAAGGATTTTGTACAAGATAAACTCTGTACACTACCAAAAATATAATAATTTTCCATTGTTTCGTTCTGAGACACCAATTCCTGTTCTAACTGGTTAGGGAGTGATTAAATAAGAAAGCAGACGATACTTCTTTATGTAGCCCATGGGATTTGAGACTTGCTGTCATTGATATCAAAATAACCAAAAGCTCACATTCCAGGCGTGGAGATGTCTTTGATAATATCAAATGGAAAATTGGGATTTTCTTTGAACATCACGTCTCAGGCGTTGTGCCGTTGGTGTATCAAAAGTGACCATATTAGAAAACTCTTTCACATGACGAAGATTCATGAGCATAAATGAACACGTTTTACTAAATTAGTTCTATAGATAGTAATGATTAAGTAATCATGTAGAATCTAACTTAATATTTTCGACGAAAATATATTTTAAACCATTTTTGCTCATACAGTGAGCCCATGGGTTTGACTTGTTAAAACTGCTATTAGTATGATGTCATATCTGTAGTTTAGAAATATGTTTCGTAAATACTCGTATGAACACATTTATTTATGCTTATCATCCATGACATCTAATTGCAATTTTTTCTTTTCCCATTTCTGAGAAAGTCGCATTTCGTTCAACTTGCAAGAATATCTGAAAGCAGGTTCCATAGGTCCTTTTTATTTTGTAAAGCGTAAAACCAGTCATAAGTGCAGAAACATATCAACATGCCAAACAATGATCTAACCTTTAAAGAAACAGCCCTAAACACCTCGCTCTCACAGACATTTGTGGCCAGATATTTCAGTACAAGATATTTTAATTTATTGTGCCTGTTAAAATAATGAGTAGCAAATGAGTCAATAAATTTAATGAAAGGACTGTACGAAACATAGGACACGCGTTAATGAAGTATTTATAAAAGAAGGGCTCCCACAATGAAAGAGGTATTCCTTATTTTAGATTATTATATAACCCATTCTAGATGCTCATTGGCCTGCAGCCTCGGGAACATATCAGTGCCTGTGGACAGAATATTCCCCCAGGAAAAATATTTTGCACTATTTTCCTCAATGGCAGTCACTATTTGTATAATAATTTCAGGAATTTTTGAAAGATGTGAAGCTTGAGTATATGTTGTCTCGTAAGCCGATGTCGGCTGTTTTTTTTAATAAATGCATTTTACTTGTACTATTTTTAGTAAACCCGTGACACAATATAATAAACTATTATTAAACTTATATTAAGTAAAAGCTGTTAACTTTGCTATCATTCCAAATACAATGAAGCCAACAAGATATATAAATAATTCTTTTATTCAATATATATATATAACATAACAAATTACATATCAACTTTTTACCTAGCCTACCCGTCATACAATGTGAGCTTTACGGAGCTAAGATTTCTCTGTTATAGTTCAATACAAAGGGATTCGATGAATACGACATCTATATTTCAATAAAATGTCCTTTATATATACCAAGTACAACACCCAATGGTGTTTTTATCAGATACATATTTTGAATCCATTGTTACTATGTATACTATTTATTTATTTCCGAGGATCCGGTATGGTGTGACGTTCATTTGTCTGTGATCGGTTGTGAGTTGAAGGGCATGCCATGTAACTGGACAGATTGGTGAGCAGTGAGATTTAAAATAATCTTTGTAAGCCATTTAGTAACCATCAGGGACACCATCTTTTCTGTAGTCACAATTAGCCCAGACGGATCCATCCTCCTGCGTGATCCCAGATACAACTGCCCCGACGGACTGGTCTCGTATAGTGTGTCCCTTCTCTGCAAGCCCCTTCAGGAGTTTCTGTAAAAGGAACATTAACACAATTTACACAAAGATAGTATGTAATTACAATCATTTCGTTTCGGTGAATCTAATTAAAATAACGTGGCGTTAGTTTACCTGACACTCAGTTCGAAACTGTATTACTCGACGCTGGACCTCTATCAATTATTTGATCAAATTACCTCTTCCGATGATTGGACGAAATGGTCTTTATCCCATACTTGGACGTGTTACAGGTACATAAAGTCAGTTTGTAAAAACTTATATTTTCATCAGCGGGCAGATATAGCTTTACGTCCCGCTCCGAGCGGGCAGATATAGTATATCTGCCCGCTACGTCATAATCGTCGCTCGCATATTTGTTCATAATTTGTAACGTTCGCGTTATGACTGTAAACGACAATGGAGAAAACACAGACAATCGGAATCTGTTTGATGGTTTAAAAAGGGAAGGAGCATCCACTTAATCAATCAAAAATTCGAGAAAATAAATATGGGAATATTTGAGAGAACAGGAAAATCCACCCACGGCCAAGAAAACAAAACTGGACATGAATTTTCTAAAATATTTCCACGATTTAACAATGTGAACCAGATGACAAAGATTGGTATGGGATAAACATATTATCCTATAGTCGGTTCCGGATATTGGGATTATCCCTTGGCCAATATAACATATTTTCCCTCGGGACCTGCGGCCCTCGGGCAAATATATTATATTTGCCTCGGGATAATCCCAATATCCTGAACCTCATATAGGATAATCTCTATATATCCTAACGCAGAAATCTCGATTCGCGTTTCCTAGTTGGAAAACCACGTTACTAGTCAGTCATATTCAAATCTTATTTCAAAGGAAACACGATATCAAAATAAAACCATGATATACTTCGAAACTTTCATTTCATAGAGAATGGCCTCAACTTACTAGGACTACAGTACCTACCGGTGGAAATGATGCATCATGCCTTATATAATCTGGTAAAAGTTGATGGTGTATCCTGGGATAATCTATAGAAGTCTTTATATTCTCGCCAAACCATAAATTCCTCATAGCTACCTAAAACAAAATGACAATATAGTTTTGCTTCAACGACTTGAGCTACTACAACAACTGGCAAGTTGTTAGTCCAGTAAATAGTCCAAGAAGGTCTTGAAGTGAGACTAACACGTCACTAGTAATTTGCATGTAGCCATAATGTACGGATTGGATATTTATCTTCCCATGAAGTATCGATAATTTTGCTATGCATTCAAGCCTCATTGATGACAGTAGATAACTTACGTATGCCGTCACTGTAGTTATCCTTGTGCCCCCTGCCGCACCTGTTATTAACCTCACATTTCTGTCAGCGTCCAGGACAATGGTGGGAGCCATTGATGACAGGGGACGCTTTCCAGGCTTAATAAAGTTAGCAGGAGATGCTGGTATCCCAAAAGCATTGGTGGTATTTGGAGTTGCGAAATCATCCATTTCGTCGTTATATATGATTCCAGTTTTGTTACCCCTCATATTTGAACCAAAACTGAAGTATATGAACACATATTATTTTTCAATTTCACTTTGTGCTTGATATAGATCAATGTCTAGTGTAATTGAGATTGAGATGATTCTTATTGTACTTAAGCACAAGCATACTCGTTTCCCAGTTTGATTTTGAACACATCATACCTTGAAATCCAAGATGACGCACAAGTGCGAAAACGAACTCAGTTTTGTACATAAAACACAGCAAGAGAAATTGAATAATAGCACGGCAAGTCATAAAGGAATCAAACCCCAATACCCCAATAATCGATGATCCAATGCACATATTTAATATGACCCCCTACCTACCATTCAGGTAGTGATTTCAGATTGACTTACAAGAGGTTAATGGTGCTGGTAAAAGCAACAGCACTACCCCCCCCCCACTTAAAACTAATAATTTCAGATTGACTTACAAGAGGTTGATGGTGCTGGTAAAAGCAACAGAACTACCCCCCTTAAAACCAATACGTTCAGATTGACTTACAAGAGGTTGATGGTGCTGGTAAAAGCAACAGCACTACCCCCCTTAAAACCAATACGTTCAGATTGACTTACAAGAGGTTGATGGTGCTGGTACAAGCAACGGCACTTCCATCGGGGCCCAACACTGAAAGATGAGCTGTCCCTGTGGTCTCACGGTCGTAGAATGTTGGCCCATAGTACAAAAAATCATGGGTCTGGTTGTCCCATATTTTGTGCCTTGTAGCTGTGGCATAATCTTTTGAAGTTAAATTCTTTATTAGCTAAAATCATAAGAGTACATAGTACATATTATCAAAACTGATGTAATCTGTTGTAAGCGATAGAAAGAAATCGTGTGATAATATTGATACAGAAATTGAAAATGAAATAGAACATTATTTCACCTGATGCGGTACATGTACAGGGTGACCCTAAAATAACGTTGCTGTATTTTGGAATAACTTTCTCAGAGATTTAGAGTAATCACGTTTTCCGTCCATGTATGCTCTCAAATGAAATCGTAAAGAAATGTTAAAAAACACAATTTTCTGAAATTTCTATGTAAGCATTTGAGTCATGAACGAATATACTACATGCGAGTAGAAATAATCTTGATTTACGTCATTAATATTCAAAATTCAGTCAAAGTGATGTCATATTTGAAATCTGCATTTAAATGTTCATCTAGAAATATGGTTTCGAAAATTGTGTATCAACTTTGAAAATTTAATTTTTTTTGAAACTGTGACTTCTTGTTCGGGTTGATTCCCCGTAGAACCCATGTTAGAAAATCACAAAAAGTGAATTATCTTTTCTTGTATTGGACAGATAACATTTTCTTTTACTGGACATATTTTAATTTGCATAACTATTAGATACACGCAAATAGATGTAATTTATGTTAAAGGGAACTTTCTACTATACCCGCCATGCTATCTGACCCGAACGAGCCACTCGGTGGTGAATCTGGTAACTACCTACTCGCATCTGCGTTATTGCTTTCATACATATTAGCAATACTATGTCATATGTACTCATTTTAAGACTGATTTCCTAACTTACATTTTGAGTGGTTTGGGCTCAGAGCACGCCTCCTCGGAAACAATGATCTCTCTAAATCTTTAAGCCGTTGATGCTATGCAAGTTCCCCAATGTTTTATGCAATGATCACTCTAATATAAAGTCCGACAGTGGACAAAGACCCTTTAAAACTGCATTGAAGTCAAAACTTTTCAACCTTTTGCAATGGAGAAAAGAATTAAGATTCAAACATGATCAGACTTTAACACGCTTTCAAATCGGAACTTCTGGTTACTAAAATTATGGAGTGTAATACATACATCTTCAATTTCTGGTTGTAGAAAATTCTCATCTCCCAATTCTGTTCGTTTAGCATATGCGAATTTAAAAGCTTCTATTATACGATGATATGTTGTAGTGGATGTTTCATCGTCTTTTAAACTTTCTGAGTTGAAGTTATATCCATCTAGGATACCCATGATATATTGCAAGACTACACCACTCGATGGCGGCCTCACTCCATAGACTGTCATGTTCCCATTGCTCAAGTGTATTGCTAATGGATCTTTTATTTCACTGGTATAATTCCTTAAATCCTCCTCAGTTATTATTGCACCTGTGAAAGAGTAAGAAAATGCACTTAAGTTATGCACTTATGAGATGTATTCACATCTTAAAATGAATTGTCTCTTTATATACCCTTAACTTAAGAAATTCGTAACAGCTTATTGGCACTATTCACAAACCATCTTGATACAAATTCACATATTTGAAGAACATATGGTTTGTAACAACGAATTTTGATGGTGCGAGTTAATTACATGTTATTCTGAATTATTATATAAAAAAGATTTCGTTTTGAGAATGAATATGTAACAGAAACACAAAAAGGGAAAGACCAGAGAAGTAAATAACAAAGCAGAACAAGATAAAGAAATATCCAAGAGCACCACTACCCTTCATAAGGAAACACCCCGATTATCCAAAACTATGATTCGACTCACAGAGAAACAGTGGTGACTAACATCCCATCTTCGCCAGGAATCATTATCACAAAATGATGTGACTGACCAAATGACAAAAATCAAATACCCAAAATGTTAATGTGAAAAATTAAACGGTGCCAAAATATTCAATCTTACCCATATCTTTCAGCTCTTCTGCTATCTTAGTGGCCAAACTTCCATTATAAAATGTATGAGGATCTTCTGAGATTTCCCTCAGTGTTTCAGCGAATTTCTCCCTCTTCATAATATCTCCCGCTTCAAGAAATCGATTCTCCTCTTTGTTCCACATGATCTCCCTAGAGATTAAAAATTATGGCCATGGTTAAAGCGTTTTTCATTTTATACCTTGTTAATTTTATATCTATGTATACATCAATGATTAATTCGAAGAGGAGTTGGGGTTTGAATTTTACAAGCACAAATAGAAATTCCTAAAGTCAAATGTTCTTTTACTATGGTTTCATTGTATCCATGGTTACAACAACTGATCAGAAATTCTAAATATAATATTTAAAACCATTTAATCAATGTCCCTGATGATAATAATACTGTGGTAATACTGAAGTAATGTGGACATGATCTTGGAAAACTTATGAGCAACAATCGAAGTAACCATTTGAACACAATAAAAGCCAGGCACTTACATGATTGATGGATAATTAGGGAGTCTATTTCGGTACTGTCTGATTGCAGAGGCAAGACTCTTGCCCACTGGAAAGCCCTCTTTACACATTTTAATGGTGGGCTCAAACAGTTCCTTCCACGTAACAGAACCACTCCCAAAATTACTGTAAGCTTCCCAGTATCCTTTGATCTCCCCTGGGACACCTATAGCCAATGGACCTGAAATGCACAGATGTATGCTGGGTAAATTACCCGGCGGCCATTTTAATTTTTTTGATAATAAAATGCAATTTTGACTTTTCTCAGATTTCTGTGTTTCAAAAAGGATACAAAGAGATATAGTCTTGCTTCAAGACCCTGGACTGTCTATTGGACTAAGAACTGTAGTTAGAGTAGATAATCCAGGGTCTTGAAGAAAGATCGAGTAAAAGGCAGCATGATTCCCAACTGGATGTACGTCAAGGGTAATAAAAAAATATGAATGTGCTTTTTCATTTTATTTACTCAGATTCTGTTTTACTCATCCAAATAATATATATTTTCCGTGTAAAATTACGATCTTTTGATTTACTAGAATGCAAAACTTGCAAGTTAAATGTGATGATGATGATCAAATAGATTTAATTACCCTTCTGAGCTGCAAATATATCATCTACGAACATATTTTCATCAGCTGCTGCGGGAGCCATTTCTCGTGAATTTATAGTTTTTACTGTATCTGTCTTCTTGTCATATATTGTGAAGAAATGGCCTCCTGAAAAAAGTCAATGTCTTCTGAATATAGAGTATTTAATAACGTGGCGTTTCTGACGTTTTCATAACGGTAGCATGTAAGAGTTGATTAAGACTTGCAAGAAATGGCCTCCTGAAAAATTGTGAAAATGCCTAATTCACCATACAGTTGTCATAGAGGTAGCATGTTAACGAAACAGTTGATTAAGAGCTGCAATTCGATTAAAAGTTTATACAATGACCATATATAGTCATTTTTCACCATTGATTGGATGTCTGATTTATGTACCTGTATATATAGTGGAAGGAATTTACCATAATATTTGGCAGGATATCTCAAATAGTGATAGAAGCATAAACTTTGGCTTTTTACTTCTTAAACCTTTAAGAAATCAGATCAATGAAATAATAATATGTTTACATTTATTAAATTGTGGCGAATTAAACATAGATAATTCCTAATCTGCAGCATACCTCCAACTCCCATGCTGTGAGCGTTTGCCACACCTTGGCACAAAAGTGTTCCTATGGCAGCATCCACTGCATTACCACCTTTTGCTGCCATTATATTCCTACAACATATTAGCTTTACATATACATGTGCGAAGAAACCTTAAAAACTGAAAATTATGTAAGCACAACCAAAAAGAAACGTATATGGCAAAAATTGAACAAGTATCGAAAAACCTAACCAACCTATAAGGAAACAATCCCCAATAACTCTTGATCAATGGCACAAAGAAACAGTGTTTAAGTTACCCCAAAAAGATGACTTCCGGCTGCCAAACTTATGGAGAGGAGTATACTTACACTCCTATTGTTGAACAATATTTCATGGCATCTGGTGCTACGGCTGCAAACCTGTAGTTACCCAATATTGTCGGTGAATGGGTCGGTGCTGGGAATGTAGTTTCAGGAGCCATTGTCACGGGAGGATCAACCTAATAATAAAATATACATGTACGCATGCTCATTCTCCGAACACATAGCTCCAGACATCTCCATCTTATTTCTTTGATTCTTATTGAAGGAGACGAGGAGAGAGTAGATGATGACCGGACGATGCGTTTGGAGGATTGGGAAGCTGAGTTTAGTGCAAGCTCATCAAGATCCTGCAGTTCTGGAGTCTCATCATACTTTGGAGTGGTTATATGTATATGTATATGGGATAATATTGTCAATTCAATTTTGATGATTTTTTTTATTTCACCATGTCCAAGAAATTATAAAATATTGCAACATTGAGGATTTTTCATGAACCTTTTGTCATGTTTGTTTCAAATAGCAAATAGACTGCACTCTCCAATGATTTGATGGTTTCATGTAAAATGGAGTTTCATCCACATGTAGATTCTGACTCTCGTAGTAATGAGGAGCATAGTCTAAGATGGCTAGAGTGGAATACATTGGAATATTCCCCATTGTCTAGCTTGGAATAACTGAATAATGATCTTTGGCTAGTTTACAATATAATAGTATACGCCTACTGAACGAATTATAAAGGACAATGTATAAATTAAGCTTCTGCAGAAAGAATATTATTACCTTACAATCATCCTTGTATTAGTTCGATTTCGTTTCCTAAAAGAGAACTTCATCTTTATTTTATAACTAACTTCTGTTTTCAGGGTACGATCAATTCGTGTTTTGATTTACCTTGTCAGGTATCGGAGGGGTCCTGAGGGTCAGAACCAGCGTCACTACTACTGCAACAAGTGCAATAGCCACTACGACTGCACTTAAGATCCATTTGGCTCGCATAGACAGACTGAAGGAATAAAATAGAATAATGACTGGAAGAAAGTGTGGGATGGGGTGGGGTCGTACAAAAGCCTAAAGGACAAGGGAGTCTGACATTGGGCGTAACTGACATTGTGGGTAGCTATGGCTGGGAGGCTCTTTAGTGAAACAATGGGATTTACCTAACAGCACTGTGACATCACATGGCCGTACCAAAGCCGACCGACCGATCGACCGACCAACCATAGCATTTTAATTATTCATTCTATTATGAAATTGATATGTATAATGCCTGGACTATTTTTTATTTCATGATTCTCTCATCGAATCTCTATCTATACTATCATGAGAAACACTTTAAAGTGTAGTGTCATTATTATATACTAATTATTACCCATGATGGAATCACAATTAAAGATCTCCTAAAGTATATTCGTTTTATGATATCTGTTGAGAAACTTAAACAAACTTTAAACAGCCATTTCTGGCGATATTTTGATTATCAGCACATATAATACAAGCTTATTCTGCATAATTATAATATCAAAATTAAACTTACCCCATTGTTCCAGATATTATGAAATTCTTCAATGTCTTATTCCTGTTTTTGGTTAAAAATTCATAATTGTGACCTTAGTGGATGTATGTGAAGTGTCGAAAGTAAATCAGCGCAAGGTTTATAATCTTTACACAACATGTAAATTGTCAGATTGGATGTACATGCAATCGGGGGTCGTCTCAGTGTCAAAATGAATATTTGTCCCCGAGTGGATGTGATAAGTTATATACCCTTACTTGAAACAGTAAGTATATCAGCAAGTGACTTTATTATATTATATGGCATTTTTACATTAAAGTCTAGATCATGAGTTCACCGGAGAATTTATACTTTCTCTTGGTGAACTTAGTCACAAGTGTATAGCCCTACTTGAAACAGTATGTCAGCTAGTGACTTTATTTCACTAACTAAGTCCACAATTGTCCGGCGAACTATTCTAGATTATAATGTAAAATGGCATTTAAGGTCAACAACAAAAAAACGGTGTTGATCGATTTGTAAGGTGCTAAAACGAACGTTTCTATGAGGTTACTAATCGAACAGTTGTCAAATCTGTTTTGTGCCCGGACCAGGAGGGATAAAACATCAAAAATGGAGGCAGGATATTCACATGAGGTTAGGTACCAAACATGATCGTTGAAGTGTGCACATGAATGTAGTGTTAATTGGTTATTGCGCATGCGTGTAAGACCAGAAACCAGTTAGTTTTGTTACAACGAATTTAATTGATTTTTACACCAAAAGTGAGGTTAAAATGAGGTATTTATTTTAAACATTAATTTATTAATTGATTAATAAATTCCAACTCATATATTGATTTTGGAAATAAACATGGAATAAATCCGATGCCATAAACATATAAACCGTATATAATACTGTTAATTACGAAATGTTGAGATTTTCCCTTACGTGACAATATAAGATAAAACTTGAACTTTAGCCTCACTCTCGAAGTTGTTCTTAAGCGATTCTTGAGATATTTGGCCAATAAGAATATAAAAGTTTTGGCGGGATATTTAAAAAACATTTTTACATATCACTCTCAGCAAAAACTCAACATCTAATGATATTATATTTATAAGTTTAATGTTCAAAGCATCAGATGAAATAGATCCGACCCAGCTTTGTTGAACCTTTCAGAAAATAGACATGAGTGAATGAATCTCCGTGCACAAAAAAGTTGGAGACTATAAAAATATGTCACATATGAAAATTATGAACCAACCTTTATTTCGACCTCGCCCCTTTCTTTCACCAAATAAACCACATGTTTTGAGAGTAAGCCATTCGCCTCTGGGCTCATTTGTATTCGCATGCCCTCACTGGTGGACTCCATTCTCGAGGCCATATTGATGGAGTCTCCAAACAGGCAGTACCTTGGCATATATCTACCTATAACCTTGGCATATAACACCTAAGTATAATAATAATAAAAATAGTTTTAATAATTTTTTTTTTAAAAGAGTCACGAGACAAAGGATTTTTGGGTGGTCTATGTCAATTTACGACCATATTGTGACAGCTCTATACAAAATAGTGCAAATTCTGCTTTTCACGGGTACTTACCATTCGTCGTGATACAGTGAGTTCGCGCGGCGGTACAGCTGATCCAAGGGGCTAGAATGTCTGTTAATAAACTCAGTGGTATGAAACATGGATAGGCAAACCAAACTTGCTATTGTTCAGTCCAGGTGTTTTAAAATCAAGGATCGTAAGTCTCACACTGCACCTTTTTCTTGAAACTTACAACATACAAACCAAAACAACAATGCCTTCATGTAGGTGCATTGCTTTAATGTACAGGTCTCTCATTTTAGCTCATTTTTGTTTGGGTCCCCAGCTGCGGGGTCACGCACATTTTCATAGATTTCAACTGTAAGTCTGAGTTATCTCTTTTTCTCATTCTCGCCCATAATTTCCGGTTTTTAAATTTCTGTCAAGTTGTATTTGTACAATTATCTTGTATCTTATATTGATGATGTTGTAATTAGAATTGTATTTTACAACTACTTTAATTGTGCTTTATATTCACAGTCAAATAGACAGCTAGTCTAGTCTATTGTATGTCAGACAGTCAATAAAAAAATATATACAGCATATTGAATTGGCGTTTGTTCGAGTACTAGTCCAATACGTATTTTGAATAAGGTTCCATTTTATTGTCACTATAATGCTATTCACTCCTCATACATAGGCGAACCCCCTCCCCCGACGTCAACTTGCTTGTACTCGCGAACAGGACTCAGTAAAATTCGTTCCCATCAGTATATGTACGTTATACATCATTGGTGATGTTCACAAGCGGAAGTATCCCTTAGGAAAGTCTCGGATGGCTTCGATTGTGCATCGTGGTAATCCATGCCCTCTCCATCTCTATCCTTCTGGATGAACAGAGAGAGATGCTATGAGTATCAGAATGTCGATTGTGCGTTAAAGGTCAGGACAGGTAAACTCGCGCTCTTTGGAAAGATTGGTGAGATTGGAAATACATTTTGTGCGCCATTTAGTAACCATCAGGGACGCCATCTCTCCTGTAGTCACAATTAGCCCAGATGGATCCGTCTTCTCGCGTGATCCCAGACACAACAGCCCTGACCGATTTGTTTCGTATAGTATGTCCTTTCTCCGCGAGCCCTTTCAGGAGTTTCTGTAACATGATCACACATTTCACACAAAGACAGTGATCCCAAAAATAACAGCCCCAACAGACTTGTCTCGTATAGTATGCCCCTTTTTTGCAAGCCCTTTCAGAAGTGACTGTAACATGATCATTAACACACGATGAAAGTATTTAATTATTTTGTTTCGTGAATTTTATTTGAATAAGCCGTGGCGTAGTTTATTGCTTATTACTTCTCGCGCCGACCTATATCAATTACTTGACACCGTGACACCGTGACTAATTATTTGACATAGCGACCTCTTCCAATCATTAGACGCAATTGTCCATATTTATTTTCTAACGCAGAAATCTCGATTGAGTTTTTTTAGTTGGAAAACTACGTTTTACAAGTCGGCTAGATCTTCATCTTATTTTTTAAAGGAAATACGATAAAAAAATAACACCTTGATATTTGGAACTTCCATTTCATAGAGTAAGACCATTGAAAGTGAATAAAAATAAAATAAAAATTAATAAAAAAATTGAAAGAAATTGAAAAGTTTATCCATTGAGTAAATGTGTTAAAGTTAGATGTCAAGGTTTTGTTTTAACATTATACCAATAGTTCATTAAAATTAGTTTTCAGGCACAGTATGAATGCACTGATGGTCGATGGCAGATCGGCACATCATAGGTATTTGCTCTGTTATATTGGAGAATCAGTATATATGCAGTCATGTGAGATCATTTCGGTGAATATATAGATAATCATTACTATAATACTTACCGGTGGAAATGATGCATCATGTCTTATATAGTCAGGTAATAGCTGATGGTGTATCCTGGGATAATCTATGGAAGTCTTTATATTCTCGCCAAACCATAAATTCCTCATAGCTACCTAAAATGAAAAAGACACGCGTCCTTTGCTAAAAACATGTGTTTCAATACGACACTTTCAATAATTTATGATACATAGATTGGAAATTAGCCTTGCCCAAGTCGGTATTTTTTTTTTTATTATCTGATCTTGAATTATTACCGGCGGTCATAATAGAAATCAAGATAAGTATAAGAGACCGACTTGGGCAAGGCTAATTGGAAATTTATCTACCCATGAAGTACCAATAATTTTACAATGCATTCAAGCCTCTGGGGCAGTAGAGAACTTACGTATGACGTCACTGTAGTTATCCTTGTACCCCCTGCCCCTCCAGTTATCAATCTCACATTTCTATCAGCGTCCAGGACAATGGTTGGAGCCATGGATGATAGAGGGCGCTTCCCTGGCTTAATAAAGTTAGCAGGAGATGCTGGCATCCCAAAAGCATTGGTGGTATTTGGTGTTGCGAAATCGTACATTTCGTTGTTATATAAGATTCCAGTTTTGTTACCCCTCATAATTGAACCAAAACTGAAGTAAATTAAACCATGATATTTTCTCATTTCGAAATAATCGTTAGAGTCATTTGGCGCTTGGGGAAAAATAATATCTAAGTGTAATACTGTAGAGACTGAACAAATGACGATATTATTACTGTATATAAGTCCCAAAACGATAAAACACAGATTTGTATACAAATCATAGCATGAAAAGGCGCATCACAACATATTGGCAATCAGTCCATTGCCCAAAAGGCAACTCGTTTTCCCAACACATTGCCAATGATGAAAACTGATTGCCATTGGCAGTTGAGCAGTTCTGAGTTTCGAACCCTGCATTCAGTAATTTCAGATATTGACTTACTAGAAGTTAATGGTGCTGGTGCAAGCAACGGCACTTCCATCGGGGCCCAACACTGAAAGATGGGCAGTTCCTTTGGTCTCACGGTCATAGAATGTTGGCCCATAGTACAACAAATCATGGGTCTGGTTGTCCCATATTTTGTGCCTTGTAGCTGTGGCATAATCTTTTGAAGTTAAATTCTTTATTAGCTAAAATCATCAGAGTACATAGTAGTCTACAGTGTATACTACTAAATATTATCTAAACTAATGTTGCCAGTCTGGTGTTAGCGATAGAAAGAAGCATAATGTTAATACACAGATTGAAAAATGAAATTAAGCAATATTACTGATGATGTACATATGCTACAATATTGTGCATGATACATACATTCTCATCTAAAATAGTATGCAATCGTTGATTGCTTCACGAAGAACATACCTACACACACTCCACTCAAAAAGCTTGGTAATCAGAAACACCCTTCGAACCACATGTTAATGCCTGGTTATGCTATATCATGCTATGTTTATGTTGAAAGGTTAATATGTTATATCTATTATTTCAATCACGATACAATGTCGGACAACCGGCCCAGACCTTTTAACAAATTCATCGAAATCAAACTTTCAGCCTTTTGAATGGAGGAACAAACATCATCATGGCTGTAAAACCCTATCAAATGGGACTTCAGGTTGCCATACTTATGAACGGGGGTGTACATACATCTTCAATTCCTGGTTGTAGAAAATTCTCATCTCCCAATTCTGTTCGTTTAGCATATGCGAATTTAAAAGCTTCTATTATACGATGGTATGTTGTAGTGGACGTTTCATCGTCTTTTAAACTTTCTGAGCTGAAGTTATATCCATCTAGGATACCCATGATATATTGCAGAACTACACCACTCGATGGCGGCCTCACTCCATATACTGTCATGTTCCCATTGCTCAAGTGTATTGCTAATGGATCTTTTATTTCACTGGTATAATTCTTTAAATCCTCCTCAGTTATTATTGCACCTGGGAAATAATATACAAATACTGGATTAGGAGCTGGATATGGCTACCGCCTCGCCTCGCCAATCATATTGCAGTATCTAAATGAGGTGTATAAATAGAGGTTATTTAATGGGAGGGATGGGACATGAATTTTATTTCAAGGGAAAATATGATATTGACCAAGGAAAATATCATATTGACCGAGGGCGACAGTCCGAGTGTTAATATGATATTTTCCGAGGCCAATATCATATTTTCTCGAGGAAAATTCATTTTCCATCACTACCATCAATAACCTATTTATTCCATAGTATTTTTCTTAAACTTGCTTTGAATATCGTCACCCAATGATGATGGCATTTAATGATACAATCTCATTGATCGAATGAGATTTTCAACTTTTATTGACAAATTTCAAAATAGAAATAATCTATAATACTAATACGGATCATAATATACCATAATAACACACTATTAAGTCTCATGAAATTTTCTGATAGTTCTGAAACTAAATTTTGGCTGATACCGGATCCAATACGGGATTTTTTGAATATCAATTTTATTCCCTGTTATTTTCCCGGGGAAAACATGTTATTATGGAATAATAAGTAATATTAAAGATATTATGATAACGAGATGTATTCTAATTGATCTTTCGATTATTTTAAAGGGATTGTCTCTAAAATACACTTAAGTTTAACCTCCTTACCCATATCTTTAAGTTCCTCTGCTATCTTAGTAGCTAACGTTCCATTATAAAATGAGTGAGGGTCTTCAGATATAACCTCTAGTGTTTCAGCGAATTTCTCCCTCTTCATAATATCTCCCGCTTCAAGAAATCGATTCTCCTCTTTATTCCATATGATCTCCCTGAGGATTCAAAATTATGGTCATGGTTCAAGCGTTTTACGGATAAGTTCATGCTGACTTTATATATGTGTATACATAAATGTTTTAATCGAAATGGAGTGGGGAGGGTGGTTGAAATAAACATAAACTTTGTGAATTAATAATTCCTCATCAATTATTGTTGTAACCAAGGACCAGCTAATTATGTAATAGTGTGCAACTTAAGAAAAACTTAACTTTACGAAGTTTCTATAAATGACCTTGAACTTGACCTCAAGCAATTTGTAAGCAACAATCGAGATAACCTTTTGATAAAATGAAGCCAAATACTTACATGATTGATGGATAATTAGGGAGTCTATTTCGGTACTGTCTGATTGCAGAGGCAAGACTCTTGCCTACTGGAAAGCCCTCTTTACACATTTTAATGGTGGGCTCAAACAATTCCTTCCACGGAACAGAACCACTCCCAAAATTACTATAAGCTTCCCAGTATCCTTTGATCTCACCTGGGACACCTATTGCCAATGGACCTGAAATGCAAAGAGGCATTGGTCGGTATCAAGCGAAGGTAACGGCCGTAACTTTCGCATCTAAGATGGCGGACGGTAGTGTCGATTTCGATATCTTTATAGTTGAAGTAATGCTTTGATATCTGAACTATACCAGGCGTATGAAGTATGATCATTCGTCATATACCATGCGTAGGCACCACAGTTCAACGATATCGTCCACCGCTTCAGGAAAGGTAACTTGGATTTAAGGATCTAAGCCCTGGACTCAGTGCATTGTCTGCTGAATCATACCATGAAGGTTTTGTTTCCAAACCTTTGCATGACCGCGCAGTTTAGGAAACAACGCCTGAGTGGAATGAAGCGGCTACAATGCATTGAGTGCTGGGCTTAAATTCTCCCCTTTATGGTCTCCAATTGTCCTGAGGTAATATTGTACACTCTGTTTAAAGTGCTGCAACATTGTGGCTATCAGTCTGATGCTCATGACATATAGTACGCTGTTAAGAAAATGAATGATGCACAAAGGTGCTAAAGGATTGGTATCGATATGGTGAACTTTTTGAACACACGTTTCTCTTAACCAGTCATCAAAAAAGTCTGAAAATTTTACACATCGTCAATTTAATGGTCATACTTTGAATATAATTTGAAAAAAATATAATTTTTTATCTATTTTGTTTTAGAAAACACACCAGACACTTCTTTTGTTCTTGGTATCATATGTTCGGAATGAAATGAAACAGTTTAGGTCTCTCAATATTGTAATTGTACAAAGGAAATATTGGTTGATTTTAAAAAAGTATCTTGTTAATGAAATTTCTATTTTGGGAGTTTTTGTCTTATTTTTGAATACTTTTTGTTAAATCAAACCAAATTTCCTTTGTGTAACTATAATATTGAGAGGTCTAGAAAAATGTTGTATAATATTCTATTTTGTTCCAACACGGTTCGGAAAGACATTTTATTCAATTCTCAAGAATTGGTAGAAAGGAACTAAAAACAATTGCACTAAAAAACAAAAAAATGTTAACAAAAACAGTTATATAAAGTATATATAAATAATTTTCGCATTAAATTGTTGTCAATCAGTCAAAATTACATATATATATAATACAGAATGTATATTTTACAGAATGTTTTCAATAATTGGTTGATGAGAAAAACATTGTTGAATTCAATTCACCATATCGATGCCAATCCTTTCAGTTCCCTAAAATGACAAAGATATGAGGAGGTTGCCGTTTTTATTGCCCACCCTGTACTTTTACATTTCATATACACTCACATTACATTTCAAAGAGGCGATTAATAGATATATCATTGAATGCCCTGAACATTTTATGATCTTTTGATTCACTAGAATGCAAAGCTTACAACGAGTATGCTATGATGACCAAATAGAGTTAAATCAATACCCCACTTAGCTGCCAATTTGTCGTCAACAAACATATTTTCATGAGCTGCTACGGGAGCCATTTCTCGTGAATCTATAGTTTTTACTGTATCTGTCTTCTTGTCATATATTGTGAAGAAATGGCCTCCTGAAAAAAGTCAATGCCTTCTGAATATAGAGTATTTAATAACGTGACGTTAACGCAAGAGTTGGAATTAAAAATTGCATTTTGATTTTAAGTATGCAATAACCATATTGTAATACCTGATACTAGGTATTCTGCCATAGATTGAATATGTCGTATCATAATATTTGATTGACTACACAATGGAGAGAATTTACTCAAAAATTAGCTTCAAACCCTTTTAAAAAACCTATTCCTGAAATGATAATTATATACATACACAAATACATGAATCCGTAGCATACCTCCAACACCCATGCTGTGAGCGTTGACCACACCTTGGCACAAAAGGGTTGCTATGGCAGCATCTACTGCGTTACCACCCTTTACTGCCATTATATTCCTACAACATGTAACCTTTATTATAAATATAAAAGAGAAACATTTGAAACAGTTTATTATGCAAGCACAATAATAAGAAGGAATATACACAATTTTAAAGAAACGTATACGTGATAGATACAGAACAAAGAACGGAAAGCACAACCAACCTACAAGGAAATACTCCCCAATAACCTAACTCATGATAAATGGCAAAAAGAAATAGGATTAAGTCTCATGTATACCATCTCATTAAAACAATTATCAAAATCAATAACATCAAAACAATTGAGCACTTCCCTCATTAAATTTTGGCAACCGGAATTTTCCGTTGGATAGCATTTCAAAGCATGTTTAAGTCTGGATCTAAATTGTGTTCTTAAGTTTACTGGTCAGTATCAAGTGAAGGTTATGTCGCTCACCTTCGCATTTAAGATGGTGGAACTAAATCAGAGTTATATGACATGGAAACTCCGGGAGTATTATAATTTGTTCATATATCGTGTCTGGGCGCCACAGTTCAACGATATCTTCCACACCGCTTAAATAAGGGATAGACTAGGAAGGTTACTGGAAATGTATGATATGGTAACGGTCATGAAACCAAAATCCCAGTAACTTCGTTGAACAATGGCGCTTACGCACGATATATAAACAATTAATCATATTCTGGAGTGTCAATGTCATAGAAATCTGGTTTAGTTCCTTTCAAAGCATTACTTCAACTATAAAGTAGTTTAATTTGATGAAAACTAAAAAATATCGAAATCGACACTTCCCGTCCGCCATCTTAAATGTGAAGCCAACGGCCGTAAGCTTCGCTGGATTCTGACCGGTGAAGTTCCGGAGAGTTTTTAACAGAATGTTTTCAATTATTGGTTTTAGAGAAAACAACATTGTTGAATTCAGTACACCATATCAATACCTATCCTTTATGTTAAAATTTATAAACTTTTTAAATCGTCAAACACGACCAGACTTTGCAATATAAAGGGAACTTCCAGTTGCCAAACTTATGAAGGGGAGTGTAACTCACACTCCTATTGTTGAACAGTGTTTCATGACATCTGGGGCTACGGCTGCAAACCTGTAGTTGCCCAATATTGAAGGTGAATGGGTCAGTGATGCAGTTTCAGGAGAAGCCAAAGACACGGGAGGACCAACCTAAACAATGAGATACACATGCTCATTCTCCGGACGCAGACACCATCCAATTTGTTCCTTCCTTCTTTCCTTCTTTCCATCCCTACTTCTTCATTCTTATTGAAGAAGGAAAGAATAGAGCCCTGCGTTTGTAATATCACAGGTTGGTAATCGAAAGTATAAAAACACTAAGAATACTTCACAATTTAGTTTTTTAACCCATATGTTTCATTATATCAAAGAAAATTACTTACTCCATGCAACGGAATAGCTTATATCATTTGCAGGTAACCTTCACTTTTGTTTGAAGTCCCATAACGCTAGGAGGAAAAGCTATTGGAAATAGCCCCGGAGTATCATATTCCAAAATGTAAGTTTTTAATGGCACGATATAGTGACATGATAATATTTACATATGTTTTCAGCATAACTCTGTGTATTTAATAGTGACTTAATTTCATGATATTTTCTTCATCCCAGGTTTAATCTGTCTAAAACTTGAATGGTATACTATATATATAGTATACCAAATGATGACCCTATTAATAAACATATTGTGATAAATTATCAAAATACAGGTTGTTAAACTAATAAACCAAAGTTTTTGGAGAATTAGAACAGTGCATTAATGGTACCCTTTGCATTCGTTCGACTTTACTTCTCAAAAGAGAGCTTCGTCTAGACTCTCCGCGCAAGGCACATTATTGGAGATTTGGCCCAGTTTTTTTTCAGAAAAGTTGGGAAAGTCATGGAAAATGATTTAAATAATATAACTGTATAATTCAAAGTTATCATTGTAGTAAACATTTCATTGAATTCAAATATGCCATCTAAAAGAAGGAATAGTAAGCTAAGTCATTAGAGGTCTAATATACAAATCTCTTAAATTGCACGAAAGAGATTTAGTGATATTAAAAAAGCTATATGGAAACTGTACTATTTACAGTTGTGTACTGAACGAAATGTAAAGTAAGTCCCGGCAAAAGAGCCCAAACAATAACCTTGCATCATTTTGACTTTGCTTCTGAAAATGGAGTTTCGTCTTCAAACAATCAATAACTCTCTGCGTTCAGGGTGACAAATATGTTCATACTTTGTTTTACCTTGTCTGGTATCGGAGGGGTCCTGAGGGTCAGAACCAGCGTCACTACCACTGCAACAAGTGCAATAGCCACTACGACTGCACTTAAGATCCATTTGGCTCGCATAGATAAACTGAAGGTATAAAACAGAATGATAAATGGGAGGAAGTGTGTTGTGGGGTCATACCCAGGGATAGGGGAGTCTGGGCACTAGGTAACATGAGGGTAGCCCACCGCTATGGCTGGGAGGTTTCTTCTTAAAGAAACAATGAGAAATACTTAGCTCTGACATCGCATGGTAATGGCCGCAGCAAAGCCAACCAATCAACCTTGGCATGTTTCACTATTCATTCCTTTACTTTGATATGAATATGTACAGTGCGCAATGCCTAGTCTATATTTTTTAATTTCCTCATCGACTCTCTCTATAATAATCACATAAGAGAACATAAAAGTACAATGTCATCATTAATACTACTTATTACTCACGATGAAATCACAATTAAATAACTCTTTAAATATAAACTTGTATATATGATATTGTCTTAGAAACAAACACACTTGAAACAGACATTACTGGTGATATTTTGATTATCAACATATAAAATACAAGCTAATTCGGTATAATAATTATCAAAGTTAAACTTACCCCATTGTTCCAAGTAATGGGAAATTCCTCTATATCCAATTCCTGTTTTGGTTAAGAATGTTTTGACCTTAGTCAGTGGATGTATGTCAAGTTTCAAAAGTAAACCAGTTCAAGGCTTCTAATCATGATTATACAACATGTAAATTGTAAAGTTGGATCTACTTGTAATTGGGGGCCATCTCAATGTCACTGTTACGTAACAGTCACAGTGAATAATTACAGTATTTGACTTAAACTGGAGTGAGTACGTTATATACCCTTATATGAACCAATGGAAGAATCAATTTATAATGTATAAATAAATGTGTAATTTATCAGAAGGATGGTTTTGCTGTTTCTCGATAGTAGCACCATATCTGGTCTCTGCGTGGTCACAACATATCCTGGGGGAACACTAGCTTTCTCCTGATGTCAACTTGGAGATCCCAGTCAGATGCTTTAGATAAGGTGGAAGGGAGTTCGGAGGTAATTTTCCGCTTGGATGGATTAGCCTGGCCTTCCTTTCTGAATTCTATCAATCTAGGGTTGGTTTAGACCTTCTGCTGGTTGGCTTCAAGCCATTCCCTATCAACCCACTTGGCTAATTCCTCCAGCACTTTGTCATGACGCCACCGATAGCGACCTTCTGCTAATGCTTTAGGATATGTGAGAGAGAGCAGTGTGCAGCCTGGCATTGTGGGCAGTTTGCTGTTTCCTCTTTTCCCCAAGTTCTCAAGTTGGTGGGAGATGGCAAAAGATCAGTGCTCTGAACCAAAGATCTCTCCAGCCTAGTGATCGGTCCAGTATGGTATCCCACCTGGTCCAGTCACCCTGTCTGGCGAGTCCGATGGCTCTAACCAAACGCTCCTTCTCCTCCTTTCTCCGCACAATTATTGAGATACAGAGCAAGGAGGATTGGCTCCCAGAATACAACATCGATATTCTTTCCCATATATGGGCATGTCGTGATACAAAATTCGAATTCAAACAGCCGCCTTGCATTTTGTTCACTTCAACACGTGAATCGTGAATTTTGCTCTTATTTTCAAACGAAAAATTCCAAAACTCACAAGAAGTGATCGAGATATTGGTTCGAATCTTTTGAACTGTTTATTTTGAATTTATAGTCAGTAAGAATTAGAAAGAAAGAGATCGACTATTAAAAGCAACCAACTCTCAACAATATAATCGTACATGTACTGTCTAATGAATGAAACTGACCTTGTATTTCCAGTATTTTTTTATACTATTGTAAGACGTGTCTCCCATCTGCCATTTTGGAAGAATATATAAGCGCAAATGCGCAAAAGAGGCGCACAGTTTGCCATTCTGATACTCATCACATCTTTCCATCTTTTACCACACTCATGACCGTGGGTTTGGTCTTGAGGAATAAGAGCAAAGGCAAGAGATATATGGGTAATTGGACTACGATTGACTACGATTATTGTGACATGCATGAGCAATATTGAAGGTAGTTTTCACAATGTAATATTGAAAATTAAACGAGACTTACTTTTGAAAAAAGTTGAAATTCTAACGTACTACTTAATATACAAAAATAGGTTATATGCCCTCTCATTAGGAAAAACACATCCCATTGAACAACTCAAGTTGAAGTATCCTCACCCTTGGAGTAGAGTTCATGCGCAGAATCGAATTCTCAATTGACCTTTTTGTACTAAGTCACTCTACAATACCTAACCCCTACAAATGCATAAGATACTCTGTTTGTCCAATTGTATAGTTTACTATATTTTTGAAAGTACCTTAATTAACATCTGACGTCATCCGATAAACCATTATAACGGACGAATAAAAACAAACAACATGATCATTAGTCCAAAGGGGTTGCTCATGAACACCCAATGCAAGGTATAGTAGAGTGTATTAAAGTGTACTGAGTTAAAACTATGTATTACATGCCAACTTAAACAAGAGGTGACCGTGTTTCTGAATACTGGCTTTAACCAGGTCAAGAGTTGTTCTTGAATTTTGAACGCTAAATATACCTTTTCTGATGAGCAAATGGTATTATCAGTTAAAATGCTTACATATAGGTCAGCTGCAGAGTATTATGAGTAGGGAATTTAGGGATACACGTTTGACTCCCATGGTGATTATCTTACACACCTTGGATGCAAATACTGATTTTTCTGTCCTGATACTATGTGGTGTGTCACCCATGAAGATCTTAACGGAACCAATCAAAAGTGCCTAAATATTTGTTTCACAAGGAGTCACCCATGAAGATCTTCATGGAACCAATCAAAAGCGCCTAAATATTTGTTTCACAAGGAGTCACCCATGAAGATCTTCATGGAACCAATCAAAAACGCCTAAATATTTGTTTCACAAGGAGTCACCCATGAAGATCTTCATGGAACCAATCAAAAGTGCCTAAATATTTGTTTCACAAGGAGTCACCCATGAAGATCTTCATGGAACCAATCAAAAGTGCCTACAAGGTGTCACACATACTAATAAACGATACTTTTATGGTTCTTAATGAGGCTTCTATTGAAATAACCTGATTGATTTGATGTTAACCTTCTGTAACCATACTGGGATCGGGGGTGTAACCAGAAATTGTCAAGGGAGAGGGATGCGATTTTGTGGATCTGCATCAATTCGAGGTTCACCCAAGTGAATTCTTTTAAAATTTACATTGTAGATGGTCCATTCTAAGCATTCTAAGTATAATTTGTTAACGTTTTTAAAATAAATTTTACAAAATCGTTTTTTTCTTATTTTGTGGGGGTTGGGGTGTGGGTGTGGGGGGATGGTGAATCTCACCTATCGCACCCCCTGGCTATACCCATGCGGGATTCATTGAAATAATCTGAGAGTATCAGTTGAATAATTGTAACTCGGGCAATCGAATTACATACTTTGACTTCCAAGGTGACAATAACATACTAGTACATGGGATGCAAATGACTTTCCCGTCCCGTTACTGCGTAGTGTGTCACCTGTGTATCTTCACAGAACTAATCAAGTCTTATCGCACAAAGAAAAGGGCAATTTTGTAAGGTTAGTTGAAAAAACATTAACAAATTATATTCAATACACCATATACGAGTACAAAGTAATTTTAAAAAATTTCCGGGATGAACCCCGTACCCCCTTTTTGGGGCTTCGCTCACAGTGATGCAAACCCCAAATATCGCACCCCTTGACATCTCCTTAATGAGGTTTCTATTGAAAGAAGCTATTGAATTGATGTTTGCCTTGTGGGATCACATTGGTGTTCAGTGTCTGCTCTGAAAGTATCATTAGCATTTTTTTCTTTAAGTAATGTTGATTAATTCTTAAATCATCAAAGTGAAGTAAGGTGAAGGGAGCAAGTGAAACCCTGAGAATCAATTGCAAGATGCTCTCAAACCCCGGGATGAACCATGTCTGACCTGAGACTAACATGAAATTAGAGTATGTTAGTCTAAGGTCAGACATAGGACTTCAAATCACATCTCCTTTGCCATCCATGCCTTTTTTCACGGACTGCAATCGAAAGATTTTTCCACCAAGAAGTAGCATGCTATTTTACAATATCATATGTAGAATCATACAATATGATATTACAATATCATATGTAGTTTGTAGATGATTTTCAAACAATACATTATATTTCTATATGTTTTAATGTCACCACTCGGTGAAATATTATTATAGTCTCTAATTTTTTGGGGATGGCCTTCAGTGGATGGTATTTACCATTCGGTAGTTAATGGTCATCAGTTCGCATCTGGCAGTATGAATCTGTAACAAATGACAGGTAGTGACATTTTGTGTGTCAATGCCTTTTATTTATGTGCTGCAACAATAATATTTTGACCATGCCAATTTTTTCTTCAATTTCTATTGGGTAGGGCTTTAATTAATTATTTAAAAATAATTAACAATGTTCAAAATTATGTCAGTAATACTATCAATGTAACAGTGTTTATTTATTTTCATTTAAGTAATATTGTACACCATTTTAAAAATGTTATGACTGATAATTAGGGACCATGATACACAATTTTGACTTATCAAATACACCAATAACACATGTAAGGTCTGATGATATCATTTAGAACTTTCATGATTGAAGTGTTCAGCCAAAGCGTTAATTAAGTCAGAACTGTTGACTAATTAAATGAAACGACCAACATTCATTTTACATTTTTTGTATCCAAAGTAACTAGGGCATCATAAACACAACTATTCTAGACTTTTTGCAATTATTTCAACAATAAATATTCAAGTATTTTGTCCATATCATGTATATAACCAAGGACGTCAACCTGAGGTTGACGTCCTTGATATAACGTAGTGACTTATCCATAGGCTATGGCGATACAAATAGTTGATAGATATAAATGTTTTTTAAATGCTATAAAAGATGGCAGGTCAATCAAAATTGTAATAGGATTCTACCACTGCTGCCATCTTTATATCGATCCAAAAGCCATATGGACTTATCGATGGGAGAGATCCTTCTCAGTACCGCATCACTCATCCATTGTTTCTCCAGGTTTAGGAATACGCCTGTAGAATCCCTTTTTACCTTCTAACCAGAACGTGTTGATCTTGCCACGACCCTGGAAAATTATGCAAATTATAACTAAGATTCTGGGTCACGCTTTGTCACAAACTGCTGCCTAGATGCGCTCTGCCCAGGTGCGTTCTGTTCATCACATTATATCTACAGTATATCAGAAACTAAAACACGAAATGGAAAATTGAGTTTTATTACAATAATGAACAAGGTATTGACGTACCAAGTGTCACCACTTGCCAGACGCCAGACGCCGGCTGCCAAACACCGTCCGCCAAAATGTTGGAGACAATAACAATATGTTCCCACTTCTGATGGTTGTGGCATAATTATGAACTAACCTTTATTTCGACCTCGCCCCTTTCTTTCACCAAATAACCCACATGTTTTGAAAGTAAGCCATTCGCCTCTGGACTCATTTGAATTCGCATGCCCTCACTGGTGGACTCCATTCTCGAGGCCATATTGATGGAGTCTCCAAACAGGCAGTACCTTGGCATAGTCGTACCCACCACACCTTAATTAATGATAATCATATTATTTTAATATATTCAATTTCAATAGAGTCACAAGGCCAAAGAATCCGATTTGGAAGGGGTTTGGCTTTTTGATCAATGTCAACGCATCATTTCACTAACGTCATTTGTAAATTTCATTCAACAAGAATCTACGAACATGTGACAGGCCTATATATAGAATAGTACAAAATCTTCTTGTCACGGGTACAAACCGTACGCCATTATATATGATATCTTGAGTTTGCGCGGCGGCATAGCGATGTTATCAGCTCAACATGGATCCCAAAAAGCTCACGAATGTGTTGAGGCACGATGTAAAAGAAATTATGGTCCCATGGGGATTATAGTCCCCTTTCTTAAAGGCCCTTATTAGCCCTGACTGTGGATACGATAATAAGGGAAAGAATTGTATTTAGGTCACCATATAAATCAATGGAAAATAGTACCATAATTTGATAGGACCTCCTACCCTTTTACACCGGTAACTACCCATGCTTTCATTCCTTTATTATTTCTCATCAAACCAATTGCAAACCCATACCTGCCGCGCATGTGCCAGTGTGCATTCCAATCCTCATCTGTAGTTTGCGTCTCGGCATGTGTCTTACCCTGAAGTTTGCTATACTTGCCAGCATCTCTAATGACATATCCGCAATGTTAGCCACATGCTGGATACCATTCCTCGTTGGTAGACCACTCACCACCATATAAGAGTCACCGATAGTCTCCACCTTGAAATTTAGTATTCGGGATAAACCACGAGTCTTGGGTATTAGGTGAAATAATGGAAGTTATAGTTACATCTCATTCAACATGTGACAGGCCTATATAAAGTACCATTCCTCGTTGGTAGACAACTCACAAACATTTACGAGTCTTCGATAGTTTCAACCATAAAATTAACAAGTTTGAAGTCCGCAGTTTTTAAAATATATGGTGGTAAGTCACAATTCTATAAGAGATCGAATTTGTCTAACTATCAACGACTGGCGACCTCATAACATCCACTAAACATGATAAAATTTGACCATTTGGTGAATAAGCATCCTCCTAGGCAGCTGTCCAGAATCCGTACATCCTTCTTCCCCCTGCTATAACCAATTTAGAAGCGCCCGATTCAACTGAATCATGTGATCTTATTATGCGCAATGATCATGATTTCTGTCGCAGTGTTGCGACAGCCAATCCGATTGCGAGTTCTTAATCGGGGAAATGCTAACTGCTTATCGCAGGGGGTAAAAAGAAAGAATATTTTCTTGATTTTGAAACCCTATAATCGGAGGTTGGTAAATTAGCCACACGGATTAAATACCATTTATACAATTACATGAATGGAGAGCAATCTAGGGGCTGAATGTACGTGTACCTTATAGACGTCACACCTGGATATGATGTTATCAAGAAGAGTGTAGAGGTCATTCAATAGGTTGACAATCTCTATGGGAGAGCTCTCAGTGGTGAAAGAGGTGAACTCAACGATATCAGAGAAGAACGCAGTCACTTGCTCATACACTTCCGGTTCGACCACGTGACCCATCTTGAGACTGTCAGCTATAGCCCTGTACAACGATTTAAAATAAAGCACATTTAGACTATTAGCTACATATGTGATTAAAACAAATCGCCCGATGAAATATTTTTCAATCACTGATTATCAATGAATGGCTCATAGTACTGGCAAAAACAACTTCTTACGCTGGCAACATCCTGTATAACAGTATGTCAGTTTTCTTCTTCTCTTCAATCAGTTCGGTTGTTCTCTGTTCTATCAACTCTTCCAAGTTTTCAGTGTATGTCTCCATCTTTGTAAGCATCTTGTCCATGATGTTGAACTTCCTGAAAGTGTTCATTTATTCTATATATTGGGGTATTGAGAAAAGTAATTTGAGTGAGTGTCAATTATACCTCCCATCATTTTAAATGATTTACAATGCATACATCACATCACTCTAAATTATTCGCTATGCATACCTCCCATCATTCTGACCACTCAATTTCTTCTTAATCTGACAGAAATCGGGTCGATAGAATGGGTTCTCGTGCCAACAATCTCTCATCAATTCGATCATGTCCGGTTTGGCATCCTTATCTTCTCTGACTTCCGGTCTGTATGGCGGATTGTCTCCACGTGTGACACGCTCTATGATTTCTGAATAAGAAGAGGAAATACTGCAGAATTTATAGATGGACCTTATTCTGTGTAAATATGACTCTAAAGAGGTTCAAGTTTAAATGGAGAGTTCATCGATTAATTCTGGCGAGCGGTTTCCATCCTTTTGTCGGAGTATGACAGGCGAATTTTCCCGGGGCGATATTAGGTTAGCAATCGATCTAGAGAGTAACATTCAATATGAATGAATTTAAGAATCACAAAATTCTTACTGATGAGATATGCCCATCGACTAATTGATCTTTTATTGATTTATTGACTGAAGAAACAAAATGGTTGATTACCTTTCGGAGCCAAATCCACACTGTGGTATGGGCCTGCCCTGTATATGACCTCCTGTAGAATAATGGCAAAACTATAGATGTCGCCTTTGGGTGTGCCATTCAACGGTGGAATTGGCATCCTAAGTAACTCAGGGGCTGTCCACAGTTTAGCTAAAAAATATGGTAGGATAGGAAATAAAACATGTCTCGATCCTGCGGTACGACAAATGTTGTTTCATAATACAAAAATAACATGAAAATGCATCATTCCTCCAAACTATTAATAATGTAGATAAACAAGTTTGGAACTGTTTACATGAGAACGAAAAGATTTAAAAGATGTCTTTATCTGGTGCAAACGATGCTTTATTTGTTGAGAACTAGACCCGCGTAATATGCTTGATTTATGCCTCAGTCACATTTGCTCCATTGAGTAGTAGTTCTACCATTTGTTCCTGGATATCGAGAAATACCTATGGAGGCCGTAGGATTGCCAATGGCCGTAGAAATATAATCAAACGGTTCAGTCGCCGTGAATAGCAAATAAATGAAACTGAGGCATTAGCAACGTCGTTTTGGATATTCTTGTTCTTGTCTTACTATAATATGCCGCATATTCGCCATCAGAGTGTTTCCGCTGCATGGCTAACTTGAACCTATGAAGGCCAAAGTCAGTGACCTTGAGGATCCATCTGCCATCTATAACGCAGTTGCTGCTCTTGAGGTTGCCGTGTGAGAGTATGGGGCAGGAGTGGATGTGATCCATACCCTGAAATTAAGGAGTGTACAGTACAGTACATGGTACAACTCATCTTACACCTTATATATAGGAATGGCAATATGCTAGGACTTGTTTCCTAAGGTTGTGATGAACGTTAAAGCACGTCATTAAACAAGATAATGGTATTTTCAGAATAATAATTAACGCTAAAACAATACAAACTATGGAACAGAATCATGCCAATAACTTTAATAGAAGGACGTTTTGAAAGCTGACGTTTCGAAATACTTACAGCTACCAAATCCGATATCAAAGAGCTCTTGAACATCCAATCCAACTTTATGTCATCGTTAGATAAGACATCCTGAAAATAAATATTAAATGTATTCTTACACTACCCTCCTATTACTACTGTAATTGAGGAACAAAATTAATATTCAAACATTCGGTTGCCTTTATAGGGAGTTCAAATGTACTGTTTATTCCACAAAATCGAGAGTCACGTGGCTTTTCCCAACACCGTTTCGCAACAAGAGTAATGAAAATACTATAACATGTGAATTATGAGATCTTGATTTGGGATTTTTGGGATTTGTTTCCATTTTGGACGGTTGTACATTTAAGTTTTGCTCTTTATTCTTTGCGATGCTTTCTATTTTTCTTCATTTGACATTTATTGGGACAAGACAAGTTTTTTCAACATTGGTCATAGAAAAATGGGACCTACATATGTAACTACTTGTGAAGTGTTCATATTGAGAGTTGTTCAGATTTACATGTTTTTTCAACATTGGTTGTCTAAGGCAGATGGGACCTAACAAGTGTTCACATTGAGCGGTGTTCAGATTAGGAAATTGTTCGGATGTTCAGATTTTGTTCTACATATTACTAACCTGGAGACTCCGTTTGCTACAGAAGGCAGTGAGTATACAAAACTTTCCTGGCGTGAAGCAAACACCGACGAATGCATTTACGTTATGATGGTTCATCTCTCGCATCTGAAATCACATCGGGCTTTTTTAATCAATATGTTTGCAGACGATGAGTGTCAATCAAATTACTTACGATCAGAGGCTTTGGAAAATTGGTAACATTCCCCTCCAAGTTTGGCAACTGGAAGTCATCAATTGATAACTTATAGAGGGGAGTGTATATTATTGAACATGACTGTATTCACGCCTTCTATAAACTGTAAACAAAGTCAATGCTTCAGCTGGGTTATAATCGAGATCAATAACCCAGTTAATACGTGTAATGTGTGACGTCATAACGGTGGGTCGTAGTAATGGCGGACCATGATGAATATTCGAAACAATTTGGTGAGTTTTCATGTTCGAATCGTAATATAGACCTCAGAGCAGGGGTAATATCGTCGAATACATCCCTTGGGGCTAGGCACAAAAGCTTTCGAACCCCTCACTCCCTTCGGTCGTTTGGGGTACAGAAAACGTTTGTGCCTAGCCCTGCGGGGTGTATTCGACGATATAACCTCTGCTTTTCGGTCTATATTTCTTAAGTAGCTTATGTAAGTCATTTCGTGAGTATTTTCATTCAAAGCTTTAAAGACTATTCCTAATATTTCAGAATTTAACCATAATCTAGTCGCTCCCTTGCTCACCAATTTAAGCTCCTTGTGGTCTTTCTTCCCGAGGATCATTCCGCCAACATTCATGTATTTGATGAACACAAGATTCCCTTTAAAGAGACCTACAACCTTTGAGGTCTTTTCTGTATCAGTGACGCCTTCATCGTCCTTGCTCGACACAGTCGTTGATGTCTGGAACACAATATTATCATATGTACGTCATGGTAAACATTGCATATATATAAATTCATTCATTTTGTTTTTATTTATTATTTATTTATAAACATGTTTACTGACAATGATAAAAACTACCAATTCAGAATTGCAATGCTTTTCCCTTTATGTGGGACAAAATCTTTCGAACTTTCCATGACTATGTCATTCAAGAAGGTCATGACAGATGCCCTTAGCAATTTATCTAATTAAATTTTATTGTATTCAAATGCACTCATAATGCAATAAAAAACCTACGCCTGCTGTATGTGTACTTCCGCCAATTGACTTAATGGCACTTTTACCACCGGCCCCTGCCATCGTCTTCGACATGTGGGTCACCTTGGCAAACGAGATTTCATCAAAGTCAACCTTCCATGACAGGAACTCGAGTTGGCCTTCTAATTTACGTCGTCTGGTAGCAAAATATGTTTCATCAGAACGCATCGTTTTTATTTTGAAAGTGTTTTTAAAACTACATTTAGAAATGCATTTACTTACACACGCACTTGGGGATACCAGATATATTAATTAGAGCTCGATTGCTCTAAAATTAAGGTTACCAATTAATTGGAAGTGAAGAAAAGAGATTAAAATTACAGGACTGGCTCTCGATTTTGTAATTTTGAGCTGAAAGCGCAATTACAAATTTCATAGATTTAGATTGGCATAAATATATTTGGGAACATCCTGTCAATCATTTCCCTATAACCTTACTAGGTTATTACGCAAATGTATTTTTCATTTTTTATATTAGAGCTTGATTGCTCTAAAATTAAGGTTACCAGTTAATTGTTGGGAGTTAAGAAGAAAAAATATTAAAAATACTAGACTGAATCTCAATTTTTGAAATTTTGAGCTAAAAGCGTAATAACTAATTTCATAGATTTAGATTGGCAAACATGTATTTGGGAACACCCTGTCAATCATTTCCCTATATACCTTACTAGTGTATTATGCAAATGTACTTTTCAAAAAATATGCATTTGGAATGCTTATCAGGGGAATTGCAAATCGAACTTACATCGACAAAGAACTAAGTATACACCCCCAATCCGCACTCTAAAATCACGGTACCATACGGTGGATTAAGAGTATGGTAACGTACGGTACCGTCGGAGTATAGTGTCGTACAGTGTTCACGATACCGTACGGTGCCGTTTTAGTCTACGGTACCATATTTCACGATACCGTACAGTACCATTTCCAAAACTGTATCATACTGTACTGTTGCAGATTGACTGTGATATTTATAATATGATTTCTATCAAATCAAGTATAATGCAGTTACTGAACGTCTGTACGTCTCTTTATTAGTAAGGTACAGCTACATAGACGTTTAAGCTTCTTACCTAAAAAGGTAGTAGATAGTGGATATTGCACCAACAAGTACGAACGTAGCTAGAATCCCGACGATAATTCCTATTTCATGAGCTAGATGAAAGACAAATAAGATCACATCAAATCAGTTTTTCGATCATAAAGAGTTTGTGTTGCAAGTAAGATGTGGCATTTTTAGTCCGTTCAACAAAGTCCATTCTATCAGATCAGTCAGGCTTTGAGATAGGGCCATGCAATCTTGTCAGAAGAAATCCGTAAATACGAACATGTAAATTTTAAATCAAAAATAGCATATAATATAAACAAGCATAAATAGTGTTAATAAAAATGCAAAGGTAAATCAATATTTAGATTTTTATCCACAAATGCATATCATAGTAATTTTCTATGTATTTGTAGGAATTGTATGTATATGCATGTTTTTGTAAATATGCTGAAATAAATGTTAAAAAAGATAGACGAATAGGGGCCAGTTGCAATGAGGCCAATCTTACTTGTAAGTCCATTTTTTTGACATGCCTCTGTAAAGAATCCGCAGTCGGGTGTGTCCTTTGGAGGATGGCCGTCAGGAGTCCTCCAAAACGCAGGGCTTAACACATGTATTCTCTGAAATTTAACAATATGAGGTCTGAATCTGTGAATCAGTATAACTTAAAACATACCAGTAAGGAGAGGTATCGATATGGAGAACTGAATTCAACAATGTTTTTCTTTTAGAAAACCAATCATTGAAAACATTCTGTAAAAAAACATGGTATTTTATGTAATCAGCAGGAGATCCAAGCCGCAAATGTGCTTCGGTTAGGCCGATTTCTACTTCCGCCGGGACGTCATAAAGTCCGATATTTCGATTTCGTCGGTAGAGCCCCAAATCACCCAGCCATTTTTAATTGTTCCTAACTTTGTGAATTTTTGATAAAATTGAATTCTGTTTTCAGTTTTGAGTTATATAAGTCTAGAACTTAGTTCATTAGAGTGGATATGACTCAAAGCTCGTGAAAATGCAGCTTAAATGCTTTCGAAACAATTCGAATTTTTTTCAAGCGATTTTCTAAGAAATTAAAACTTTTTCGAAAAAACTGGCAGAAAACCATCTCCCCCTGCTCTGAGATTCAAAGTGGTATTTAAATGGTACAAGACGATATGGGAAACATTTTTATCGACTTACCTTTTGTGAAGAATACGTGCAACTCGCTGAAAATTACTTTCAAACCTAGATCATTATTTTCGATTTTCTTGTTTCACTATTGAAGAGCGATCGTCAGTTTCCGGTTCCGCCGTGCGTTACTACAAACTTTTTGCTTTTAAACATTTAGACCTTTTTGGGTTGAATATTATGGTACTCATGCAGATTTACTATGTTGTATATGTATGCTGTATACTACCCATGGACCTCATAATGAGTAAGTACAAACGCTTAATTGAGCCTAGGATCGACGAAACATGTCAGTTAATTGACCTAGATTTTTCAAAATGGATGCCATATTTTCGATTCCAAATCGGTAAAAACTATGTTTTGATATCTACAATAACATATTTTCAGGGTAATAAATTGAGCGATTACAATACACCTTGACTTCTAACGACATATTGTGGACATCAGAAGGTACAAATCGTTTAGAATTGCAGCATTAACACATTGAACAGGTTGGTTATTTCTTTATTTCATTGGTTCCAAGCTTCAAAATTTTGATACATTCTCTCTGACTGCAATTTTGTACCAGGGTAAACGGTTTTAGAATCTGTCTCTATATTCTCAAGTCAATTTATAATTTTTGACTCAAATTGCTGTAGATATTGACTCTACCTTTACTTGAGATACTGTTCTAGCTTCTAATCATTTTCTATTATCATAACGAGACCCTATCTGTTGCAAGACTAATGCCTGGCGTAACCGTCACCATGTTATTCAGTGTTTTTAAGTAGCGCAAGGATCCTGCCATGACCGCGGTAATGTTATCATGAAAGCTTGGTATAACCGCAACAATGCTGTATTATATTGCAATGCCTGCCATGACCGTGACAATGTAATATAGTTCTGCAAGGCCTGGCATGACCATGACAATGTTATATAGTTCTGCAAGGCCTGGCATGACTGTGGCAATGTAATATAGTATTGCAAGTTCAGGTATGAGAGTGATAATGTATAAATTTACGATTAGGACTGCTATAACAGTGACAATGTGTATTGCAAAGCCTGGCATGATCGTGGTAATGTTATATAGTACTGCAAGGCCTGGCATGGCCGTGACAATGTAATATAGTATTGCAAGGCTTGGTATGACCGCCGTGGCAATGTGATATAGTATTCCAGGTTCGGGTATGAGAGTGGTAATGTAGAAATTTATGATTGCTATAAGTGACCGTGACAATGTGTATTTGCAAAAATCCAGTAAATTTGACAAAAATAAAGGAAAGATACAAATGATAAATCACTATTAGAAGATGAAGATAATTCAGACTGTGAAAATAATAATGAAATGAATGGACTCCTTTTTCAAGATGATATTTTATTTAACACAGATGATTCATCTTCTGATGATGACAGTGATTTTAGTGATTAACATGATTTATTTCATATTATGTGCAAAATATGCATATGCTATTTACAGGGAAAGTATAGGATTCAATATGTCTTATCCATCTCCATTAAGTGGAGGTTGGATATTTTTTTCAATTTTTTTTATTCCTGTGAAATTCCTTCTTTTATCCATCTTCACTTTGTGATGATTGGATATGATATGCATTAAAATATTATATATTTGTACTCAAATATTCCTTGTCACCAATCCACTATGTGTATGATGCTTACATGTATGTCCTCACTTCAACTTGTAGGTTTTCTCATCTTAATACTTCAATATACCCTCTTACATCTCCTAAACATGTTATGTTGTTGTGTAAGATGCTAATGTCCTCACATCAACTTGTAGGTTTTGCCATCTTTTACTTAAATATGCCCTCATATTCATCATCTAAACCTGTTATGTTGTTGTGTAAGATGCTAATGTCCTCACTTCAACTTGTAGGTTTTGCCATATTTTACTTAAATATGCCCTCTTACATCTACTAAACCTGTTATGTTGTTGTGTAAGATGCTAATTTCTTCACATCAACTTGCAGTTTTTGCCATCTTTTACTTAAATAAGCCCTTATATTCATCTTCTAAACCTGTTATGTTGTTGTGTAAGATGCTAATTTCACATCAACTTGTAGATTTTGCCATCTTTTTACTTAAATATGCCCTCATATTCATCATCTAAACCTGTTATGTTGTTGTGTAAGATGCTAATGTCCTCACACCAACTTGTAGGTTTTGCCATCTTCTTACTAAAATATGCCCTCTCATTCATCTATTAACTTACTTGTGTAAGATGCTAATGCAATGTCCGCACTTTAACTTGTATGTTTTCTCATCTCATTGCTAGGAATTAGCTCTAGTATGCCATTCCCCATTCATAATATGGAAATTTAAGATTCCACAAATCTCTCTTGTAGGTTTTATAAATTTTATACATGTATGTAGAACAAGTAGTAAATTAGAGATGACCTCTTACCTTAGGCTTTGTGGTAAACTTGTAACATGATATAATGAACTTTGAATATCCTTATAATCAAAAATTATGTTCTTCTCCAGACCAACTTTGGCACACTCTTCCCAATATGGTGGTAGAATGGAATGAAAGGAGTTGGATTATCTCTCTAATTGGTGCAGATAACATAGATTGAGGACATGCCAGATGAATCCCAGAATGCACTAGCTGTAATGATCACATCTAGTATTGAGGAGCAATGTACTACTCAACATACCAGATTACTGGGGCCCCATGCTTCAAACACAAAAGGTGGAGCACTTTAATATTCCCTCATGATGATGATACAAAGATGATTGGGTTCTGTTTGGTTGTGGGTTGTTACTCTGTGAAAAGCACCATCAATTTTATAGTCACATACACTGTCCTTATTGAAGGCAATTTTGAGTTTGGAGTAAGAAAAACTAAAAAACATTAAACTATAAACTTTATCTTTTAAAGGTTTCATATCATTCTCAATATTTCACAATTACTCAGATGCGAGTAGGTAGTTACCAGTTTCGCCACCAGGGGGCTGATTCGGGGGAAATAACATGGCAGGGTATTACAAAATTCCCTTAAATCTGAATATTGATAAGTTTTAGTGGTTCACTTTTCATATTATCCTCATGTATGTGATAGTTATACAAATTAAAATATGTCCAGTAAAAGAAAATATTATCTGCCCAACACAAGAAAATATATTTCACTTTTTGTGGTTTTACAACATGGGGTCTATGGGGAATCTCCCGACCTAGAAGTCACATTTTCAAAGAAAATTAAATTTTCAAAGTTGATAAACTCTTTTCAAAACCACATTTTTAGATATAATTTTACATGTAGATTCCAAATATGACATCAGTTTGAATGAATTGTGAATTTCTAATGATGTAAATCAAGATTATTTCTACTCGCATCTAGGATATTTAATATGACTCAAATTATGATCAAATTAATTCCATCACTTTTGGATACATGTACTGTATGTAGTAAAATGAAAATATCTTCAGCTTTGACTTCCATTTTTAATAAGCCATCAATATTGTTAATATCCTATGTGTTCATTTTCTAAATGTATTATAGTTGTTTCATTTTTGTAGGATCATGTGCTTCTAATGTGGAGTGAGGATGCCTCAAATATGAGCAGCTGGCTTTGAACTCTTATGCAACTGGCTCTTACAGACATCTCTCTGAAATGTTCACAAAACCACACGACAGGAAGTTCTTATCAGTGTAAGTCAGCTTCTCATATGGTTCATAATATGTTCTACCTGCTGTCAAGGTTGGAATTGTCATTTTGGAGATTTAACCCTGGGAGGCCTAAGGGAGGTACATGTACAAAAAGCTCCTGGAGTTTCGTTTTTTCTTCGAAACATTTTGTCGGTTTTGGGTAGTGTCTTCAAATAGCTGGGGCTACAGGTACATCAAATATATTCTTAAAAATCAGTGGAATTGTACATAGGGTAATTAATTTAATATGCTTATGCCCTTTGTACCCCTCCCCCTCTTGGGACTTTGTGTGAAATTCATACCTAAGGCTTCAAGGGTTAATATAGATGTACTTTGCCAATGATTTGATACGCAATATATATTTTTTATCACACCATCGGTGGGATATAGTCGTCATACTGGTCGTGATCGTGGTCGTGATCGTGGTCGTGATCGTGGTCGTGATCGTGATCGTCCCGCTTTTTGTCATCGCCGTTTAAGGAAAACTGCTCATCAGATTTTCTCCAAATTCGCAGAGATGATAGAGCATATGAAGTACTAGAGCTGATTAACTTTTGGGTGGCCATCTTGTTTTCTGGCGGCCATTTTGAAGGTTTTTCGAAAAATCTTGTCATCGCCATTTCAGGAAAACCGCTCATCGGATTTCCTTCAAATTTACACAAATGATAGAGGATATCAAGTACTAGAGCTGATTAACTTTTGGGCGGCCATCTTGTTTTCTTGTTCTTGAAATTTGTTAACATAATAGGAGAACAGTTTTCCTGGTTCATAGTGTCTGCCTATTTGATGGTGTGATCTCGTTCACGTCCTGTGCCTTGTTATAATGAAGTAATATTTCTGTAGATCTGACCTATGGTTAATAATTAAAAATGGATTGGAAACAATGTTTTCAATGTCAAAGAAATCATAGATTTCCTTTTGTTGGATTAAGTGTGAAACTTGTGTAATTTATGATTGACATTGATCAAATATTGTATTTGTTTTTATTATCATTTATTGCAGCAAAGTTAAGATAGAACAAACCAATGGGAAAGAATCTATCATGGATTGTATGTTGCTTCATGCAGCACATCTGATTGGTCCTATATGTTAGACAAACTTGACTGGAGGGTATGCAGATCCTATGATAAAAATGATAAAAGTAAGCTGATACCTGTATGTCTCATTATTTATTCACATGTAGGCAGGCATGACATCCAAAAATCCAGTCAATCAGACATTCAGAACACACCATTCAAACTTATATGCATTTTACATTTTACAACTGATTAAATATTAACAATTTACTTAATTACCTTCCTCAATTTTGTAAGCAGTTGAGTGAATAGTACCAATTTGAATACTGTAGATTGGGTTAATTTGGCGCCCGCTTTAATTTGGCGAATTTGGCGAAATTGAAAAATTCGCCAATATAAATCTTCGCCAAAATTTAGAATGAATCCCGGGAATTATCTAGGGTATTTCGTCCAGTGTATTTAGGTCACTTCCGGTTAAGTTTTTTCCAAAAATATGAAAAAATGTCTCTCCTAAATTGGCTTTGAACTGGTCAGTCACTCATTAATACTCAGGGAAAAGGTGATGTATAGTAGCAGCATCGATCGGGGTGCAAAATGTAAAGGATGATCTCACAAAAATGTACAAATGTGGTGAATATCGCCAGTGGTCCTCAACTTTTGAGGACTTTTAAAAAATGAACATGCCCATTTACATAGTAATTCGCTAACAGCGCGCAAGTATAACATTGTATTAAATTTTTTTTGCATATCCGCCAAATTAAATAGCCGCCAATATGCCAAAAATGGCAAAATCGCCAAATTAAGTAGCGCCAAATTAACCCAATCTACAGTAAGTATTAATCAATAACAAGGTAGGTACTTATCCTGGTCAAAATGTTAAAAGATTGAACCCTTTTGAACAGGGAAACCACTCTCATGCAAAGTATTGAGCTTTATTTTACATCAAATGTATACATGTATATTTGCAGGATTATAAAGCAGGAGAGATTCCAAATACTCAAATCTTAACACTTTGGCTGTCAGGAGGTCATCTTCCAACTAACAAACATTGAACAATGGGAATAAAGGAGGATAGCTTTCCCAAGATCATCTGGGCTTATTCCAAATCCAGTTCCCAAATACAATTTCCATATACATCAGATATATCGAATGTTCATGTTATCCCACATGGAATATCCAAGCATATGTGACTACAGTAAAACCTGTCTAATCCGAACACCCATGGGACTATTGTTGGTCGGGGGGGGGAGGATTATCATTGTTCAGTCCACTATATTGAACACTTAATACTTAGTCAGAAAACAATACATGTTGTTGCTGAGGTTATTCTACAATAAGCCTATAGCCTACATGTATATGCTATGTTTTATTTACATATTGAACAATTTCATTATTTTGGGAAAAATAACTCTTTAATTTTGGCAAAAACTTTGTAATACACTGAATACAGGGGCGGATCCAGGAACCAACAAGGGGGGGGGCCCAAATTTCAGGTCAGAGAAAAGACGTCTGCGCTTGCGCGAAAAAAAATTTGGGCCCCTAAAATCCAAAAGTGGGCCCAAATTTTGAGGCCCATTTTCTTCAAAATTTGGCCTGAAATTAACAAATAAGGCCTTAAAAGGCCCAGTAATGACCAAAAAGGCCCACTTTTTGGGGCCTGAAGGGCTTGTTTGGCCCAAAAATTTTTTTGGGCCCAATTTTTTTTTTCTGGGCCCACCCAAGGGGGGGGGGCCCGGGCCCCTGGGCCCCCCCCTAATCCGCCAGTGGAATAAGTATATGATAGTCTTGTACAAAATCTTATGCTTATTAAATGACTTATCTCATATTATGGTTACATAGCACTGCTTTACTTTAGCTTGAAAAAGTTGTTCATTGTTGTTTGTTTCTTGGCACTTTTAGCATTAGCAATATTTGAGTAGATACCCTCTTTAATTAAAAAGAATTTTTCATGAGTGCTCATTCGAGATGATGCATAATCTTTCAAAATATCAAGGGCATTCAGAATGTCAGATGTGCCTTTTTAGGAGGCATTTTAGTGATAGGATATTACGAAGTTGAATTTTTTCTCTTTCTCATGATATAATCTTGTCTGCAAATGTGTCTGTGTTGTCTTTGAGATTATAAAACATTTACTGATTGAACCCTAGCTGTCATAACAGACCCATGGGATATAAAACAGTTAAGACTTGTTCATAATCCAAATCAAAAACATCCAGTTAATTTAAAATAAGGATAAAGCAATTATCTTCTTAGTCAAAATCAAAAACATCCAGGTAATTTTTAATAATGATAAAACAATTATAATCTTGTCTGCAAATGTGTCTCTGTTGTCTCTGTGATTATAAAACATTTACTGATTGAATCCTAGCTATCATAACAGACACATGGGATATAAAACAGTTAAGACTTGTTATTCATAATCCAAATCAAAAACATCCAGTTAATTTAAAATAAGGATAAAGCAATTATCTTCTTGATTCACACCTTTCTCTTAATCCAAACATAAAACATTCAGTTCTTTTCTAATAGGATAAACCAATTAACTCCCGTATTCACACCTTTCCTGTTGTTTTCCACAATTAGGGATGTCATTGAGACTTAAATAAGTTAATTAGGACAATATTGGTTCTTTGATTACATTGCATATGTAAAGATAATAAGAACTATAACATTGACTCAATATGTGGCTATTATTGAAATGTCCAGACCTTTGATTCCTGATAAAATGTTCAGATTAGACAGGTCAGTTTTTCAAATCTGGTTGTTCACTGTTCAGATTAGGAGGTGTTCAGTTTTCAAGGTTTTTTAACATGGGAGTCAATGGGAGGAAAAAATGGGACCGAAAAAAGTGTTCAAATTGGAAGGTGTTCAGATTAGCCAAGTGTTCAGATATACAGGTTCTACTGTATTTGAAAAATATTAAATGTAGGCATAATGGTCAAAATAAAACTGTTATTATAAACCTTGAAGTAAATGTTGATCAATGTGAAAAAACTCAACATATATATATTTTTTATGTTGAACTCTACCTGTATATGATAGTACATTTAATTATGCTTTGGGTTAAAATATATTTTACTGTATATTCTGAGAACACATCTCCCATCGAAGTTTGTATAACTAGTTTACATTTTTTAAAGAAGTTCCAATCATATTTTTAGTTCTTGGCAAGTGTGCACAGTCACAGTATGATGTTTCAATTTTATATCTATCCTTATCAATTAGGCCTATATGTATTGAATAAGATATGTCCAGTGCTGCCATATTTGAATTGGATAAATAAATATTTTTACTTTCGCTCTACACAGATTTTTATTTGTCAATTCACATGATCTATACCCAGGGATCCATAATAATTTCAGAATCTTTTTTTTATTTCATTTAACTGTCACATTATTAGAATAGTACTGGCAAATGGATGGATATGCAAATTATATGTATTATTTACCAATTTATCCAATCGGTTTTGAAAGACAGGAATCATTGATTTATCCATTTAATTAGTTAATGAAAACCGGGAATGAAATTCTGCACAAAGGGCTAATGTGAAAAATACAGTCCAATCTAGTGGGGATCCGAGTTCTTAATCTTGATCTTAAAACAATTATCGCTGAAGCTAATTGACGAAAGCCGTGAACATCTCTATGACTTTTATCGCACATTCAATAGTTGGCGAAAATAAATAAGAAAATTTGGACATTACACGCTAAAAAAGTTGATCATCACTTTCACCAGTCCATGCCATTTTAGAAGAAATCACATTTTTGAGTGTTCTTTTTGTTTCTGTCGTTTTTTCTTATTCACGCGACATTTAATGAACAATGAAATATAAAATTAACTTACTTAAACTACTTATTTCATGAAATACAGTTCGGATATAAAACAGGGGCATGTAAACACAATAATAATATACAATAATTTTTTTAATCCGATCGTCACAATGTGTTCGCAAGGCTTGAAAGGTTAGCAAGATATCATACATCGTGTAAAACGGCTGCATATCCATTCATATTTCTTTATGAAAGTTGCCGGCGACACGTAAAATGAAAGAAATGGAAGTGAACTTAAATTAGAATTGGTCGCACTAAAATGCACTAAGATGCGATTTTAATTATGGCGGAGACTCTACCTTCAATATAATGTATATATTAGATAAGATAATGAGAATAACCTTCTGAAATTTCTTAATATAAGCTTTGCAGTGCAGTTTACTTTGTGGGAAACCGATAAAAGACGAGTGCTCTAATATCATGTAAAAATGGGTGCATCTCCCAGGAAGTTCAGTCACGCGACAATCTGGTATTATGTGACGTTAAATGATGAAATAAATGGCTAAAAGACACTTGCACTAAAAATTGGCAGAAACCCATCTCCCCCAGGGTTGGTAAAAAAGAATAACACCATTGAAATCGTCTAGATTTGAGCTAAATAGTGCTGAATTAATTATTTGTGAAGGCCGCCGTTAACGATTTATCCGTAAGGCTTGAAAACAGTACACATTTTTGCGTTTTCTATGAAAATATCACAATTGCGATTTTGATTATTGAGACCAGACCTTGAATATAATTTAAAAATGAGAAAGACCGTCTGAAACTACTTGATATACGTTTTTCAAAACTGTTTACCTTGTGGGAAACCGATAAAAGACGAGCGCGATATCATCGTGTAAAGATGGGTACATCCGTCCAATAAAGTTCAGTCACGCTACAATCCGGAATATGTGACGTTAAATGGTGAAATAAATGGCTCTAAAAAACACTTGGTCGCACTAAAAATTGGCAGAAACCCATCTCCCCCAGGGTTGGTAAAAAAGAATAACACCATTGAAATCGTCTAGATTTGAGCTAAATAGTGCTGAACTAATTGTTTGTGAAGGCCGCCGTTAACGATTTATCCGTAAGGCTTGAAAGCAGTACACATTTTTGCGTTTTCTATAAAAATATCACAATTGCGATTTTGATTATTGAGACCAGACTTTGAATGAAATTAAAGAATGAGAAAGACCGTCTGAAACTACTTGATATAAGCTTTTCAAAACCGTTTATTTTGTGGGAAACCGATAAAAGACGAGGGAGATACCGTCGTGTAAAAATGGGTGCATCAACCATGACGTTCATTCATGCGAAAATCGCGCGGGCTAATCACCGTAGATTACTACGCGAAATATGCAGAGAACAATGGAAATGACGTCTTGGATCTCCTGCTGTAATGTTGACTGATTGACAACGATTTAATGCAAAAATTATTTAGAAATATTTTATATAACTGTTATTGTTAACATTTTTTTGTTTTTTAGTGCAATTGTTTTTGCTCCTTTCTACCAATTCTTGAGAATGAAATAAAATGTCTTTTCGAACCTTGTTGGAACAAAATAGCATATACAACATGTTTTTAGACCTCTCAATATTATAGTTATACAAAGGAATTTTTGGTTGATTTTAAAAAGTATTCAAAAAATTAAAACAAAATCCCCCCAAAATAGATAAAAATCAAGAAAAACCTTTTATTTCATTAACAAGATACTTTTTTAAAATCAACCAAAATTTCCTTTGTACAATTACAATATTGAGAGACCTAACAGAAATTTTTGGTGTCTGGTTTAAGAGAAACGTGTGTTCAAAAAGTTCGCCATTCTTTGTGTACTCTATGGTACTACGACTTTCCTAGGGAACTACAGTAATAGGGGCTTCAAGGATAATCATGACCACCATAAACATAATATCAGTATAAAGTACTCTAAGAGCATACAGAAATATTGAACTTCCAGAGCGGACATTCGTCATAAACTTAATCGAGATTTGGCCCATATTTTATTTTTTAGAAATGTTGAAAAAGTAGTGGAAAATGATTTAAATGACATAACTGTATAAGTTATTATTGCAGAAACTTTTCACTGAATGTATATATGATACTGCGACCAATTTATATATATGTTATTAAGGAAGAAGGAATAGTAAGTCATTAAAGGTTTTGTGTGCAAATCTCCTAAATCTTTTTGACTATATAGAAATTCCTCTATTGGTGGTTTGCCCTTATTGGAATGGGGTTACATTGGTCGCAGTATCATATCAAATATACCTCTTCCCCCTCCTTGTTTGTATTCTTGATCTCTGCGTAGTATTCATATTCATCCTTATGCGGTGGTAAATGCCAAACCCAATAGTCTGACTCTCTCTCAGCCTGGTCGTCCATAATGACCCGACCACTCATACCTGTAAATTAAAGCCAGGATTTTATTAGTTTTCCAAAATCAGAATGATCTATAGTAACTACAGAAGCTTGGAGAAATTTCTTCATACCCATGGTAAACATGAAGGTTTCACTCTTACTATGTGGGCTGGGCCGCAAGAAAAGGTAGCGCCATTTGTCGTTGCTATGGCAACAACATTTTCGACAAATCAAAATTGCTGAAATACTTCAGATTCTAAGACACCATAAGTATGTGGATTGGGGGCACATGGATGACATACCATCAAACTGTAGCTTTGGAACGACGTCCATCATAATTTTCCCGGACATGTTATCCATTCCCATACTGGAAGTGTAGTTCAGTGCAAGACAGTACAGGTAAACAGTGTCGTACAAGAACAGAGAAAATACTGACCCCTATAGAAAATAGATAAAGTATTAAATTGTTTATATCCGATTTATATATAATATATTATTTTGCAACTATTTCTATAAAATCAAACTGAATTCAAAATAATTAATAAAACACACATTAGGTAGCAATAAACAAAAATTGCCTTTGGGCCTCGGTCATTTTTTCATCCTTACAGCCAGTACTCATGGTCCATACATTACGGAACGTCAACATTCATAATTAAGAGTATTAGGTAACTCAATAAAACGTTCATATTTTTTATTTTGCTATATTAAAAATATCTACTTAGTAAATCCAAGAGCCAAAGAGTGAAAGACCAAATGTCTTATTAGATAAGTAAACTTGAATCTTAAAATGAAAAATACGAACGTTTTCGGTTCACCCTCAGGCCTGTATACTTAAATTCTAAATACCTGATATTTCACCTGCCCCCAGTTCTGCAACAAGAAAGATTAAAGCTGATGAAAAACTGCATTACTTTATATATAGGTAAAATTGAACAGTGCTGCATTTTATTACCAACATCACTCTGTATTATATTCATATATATTATTCAAAATTGACTACTAGGAAGTTTTTGAAAATTACTAGGAAGTTTTTGAAAATTACTAGGAAGTTTTTGAAAATTAATATACAATTTGACCAATTAGAGTATAGTAATATACTATTAGGTTACCGTTGTTCCATCCAGCTCTGTTCTGTTGAAGTTCCAAGGTGGTTCTGCCATTCTGTATGGAATCTCTGCACGGAATGCATCCGCCCTGTCACTCTTTACAGTGGCAACTGTGATCTAATAATAAAATATATAACGTAGATGACTCACGACCGATGATTGCCGAAGATGATTTTACCACTAACGAAGATGGCCGAAGATGATTTTACCACTAACGAAGATGGCCGAAGATGATTGTATCGCAACCGAAGATTGCCGAAGATGATTTTAGCTCTAACGAAGATGGCTGAAGATGCTTCAAGGAATTTGATTGGTTTCTTTGAAGCATCTTCGGCCATCTTCGTGATTCAAACATATTCAGTCGCATTGCATTGCATTGGTGCTCTCTCACAGTATAAACATGTCTATTCCGATGAATACTTTGGTTTTCTTATTACATCAGACATTACTTTCGGTGAATACTACCTGTGACTCTTTCACAAGATAATGATATTTCACTAGCCCCCAGGGCTTCGTGGAATATCATTTGTGAAAGATGCACGGGTATTCACCTCAGTAGAGCGAAGTATTTGTTCAATAAATTGAAATTATATTAACTTTTCTTTAGAATAGGCGGCACATTAAAATAGGTGCGTCACATTTAAAACAATGATACATACTAATTCATTCATACTAGAACTTTTATACGCTTCTAAGTTAAAAAATCTTAATTAAAAATCAATATTCCAGCGCTAAAACAACCCACTAGATGATACGTAAATATTGAATGATGTGGAATTGGATATCTGTATATCACTGTCATGATTGCATGATTGATGCTGCATGATTGGCCAAAACCGGGTCACAGTCATGTCATAAAAGATTAAGCTGTTGTTTTTATTCTCCGCACCAGAGCCCCGCGAACCTGGTACAAGGAAAACTAGTGAATTTTCCCGACAAGACAATACACAAAACAGCAAACCCATAGAGAAACAACCAAAGGAGCCCCACACTACGTCGCCTCGATGCATCGAGGTTATAGGAGCCAGCCAACCATCGTCCACAGATGAAACATATGCGGACGTTGTTCGACGAAGAAAACGGCCTTCTAATACCAACAACGCCTCATCTAAGGAAGCCTTAATACCAAAGGGACTCACAAGATCTCTAAGTGGAGTCAGTCATGAGAAAGGTTACATGCTTTATGTCGAAAATATTGAGATACATGATGGTGAAAGTGATTCTGACATTAAACGTCAGGTAATTGCACATGCCACATCAATGAACATACGTATTATGCAGTGCTACGTCATACATAACAAAGTGTCACGTTTTAGTGTAGGCTGTAAAATAGTTGTGCCCATCTCATCTGCCCACCGTGCCCAACTCGATCAAACATGGCCAAACCCGATTAAGTGCAGGGAGTGGGTAAAACGTAGGGGCCATAATAATGCCCCAAGGTTTGATGTAGACCTTGATCATGATGACTTATATATATATATTATATACTCAAGCAAGGAATACGAGCGTGTGCATTATAGAGACCTGCACACAAATATGTCTAATAATTATGAATGATATGAATAGTAATATCAGAATTTGTGGATGGAATGCGAATGGCTTATTTTCATCAAAACCGTTCCTTAAAGCAATTGACTGATGTAAATGATGTAATATGTATTAGCGAACATTGGTTAAACAGTTCAATGCAAAGTCATTTAGAGGTAAATAATGAATTCATATGTGACATGAGTTGTAGTAAGTCCCTTGATCCCTTTGATCAAGGGTACACTCTAGGGAATGGGGGTATTGCTATCATGTGGAGAAAATCCATGTGCAGTTTTGTGCAAAAGATGCCTAATTTCAAAATGGAGCGTATAATGGGAATTAAAATACGTTTGTCTGATACAACTCTATATGTCCTATGTGTTTATCTACCTTACCAGGGATGTGTAAAAGCTAGTTTTAGAGAATGGTTAGATATTCTAGAGGAAATTGTAATTCAGTTACAAAGTGACGGCGAAGTTCTAATAATTGGCGATGTTAATTCAGATTTAGGTAATATTCATAATGTAAGAGGCGCGTATCCGCCATCTTGTAATGGTATAGCCTTTAATAACATGTGCATTAGACAAGGTCTTAAGGTAGCAGATCTTACTCCAATATGTACTGGTCCTACGTATTCTTTTCACCGCCAATATACTGGGTATTCATATATAGACCACTGTATAGTATCTGCGAGTCTATTCAGTAAATGCACGAAAGTAGCAATTATGGAGGAATCTCTAATCAACACGTCAGACCATCTACCGATATGTGTTCATTTATCCCTTGTTCATGAGAGTGTACACCTAAAAGGTGAAAAAGAAAAGATCACAAGTAAGTTATCCTGGAATAAAGCAACGGAGGAGAATAAATCTGCATATAGAACTCTTTTGGATCCCAAACTAGAAGAGTTATATAATGAAATCAACAGTGTTAAAGACGGACTGTCAAAGCTAGATTTAGACATTTTCTTTGAGAAATTAACTCAGATTCTGAAGAGAGCTGCTTTTTCAACTATTCCTCGAACATGTTTCAAAGGGTATTTAAAGCCATACTGGTCAACACTCTTAAAAGACCTAGTTAAGAAAAATAAATCAAGTTGGAAAGATTGGAAAGATGCAGGAAAACCAAGGAATAATGAAAATGAGATATGCCGGAAATATAGACAAGCGAAAAAAGAATTCCAGAGAGAGTTTCGGCGTGCAGAATACGAGTACCAAATACAAATGCAAGAAGAGATTGATTCCGCCTCTGAGATTTCTATGAATTTATTCTGGTCTATAGTGAACAAAAGAAGGAAAACCAAACCGACCCCACTTTACATTAGAAGCGATGAGGGGCATGTTCTGACTGATCCAGCCGACATAAGGGAAGAATGGAGGAACTATTTTGCTGGTCTTGTGAAATTTAATGAAAATGAGTGTTTCGATCAGGCGTTTAGGGTACATATAGACCAAGAGGTTAATAGAATGCTTTCTTCCAGTGTATTAAATGAGGATACTGCCTTTAAAGATGAAATAACTGAGCATGAAATGACGTCACTTTGTAATAATCTGTCTAGTAACAAAGCCCCAGGATGGGATGATATCAGTGCCGAACACATTAAATATGGAGGAGTCAAGCTAATGAGTATATTAACCATATTGTTTAAATACATCGTTTTAACGGAATACATCCCCCAGAGTTTTAAAACGGGAGTGTTGATACCACTTTTTAAAGGGGGTGATAAGGACATACTTTGCAAGGACCACCATCGAGGCATCACACTCATGTGCACGTATATGAAGCTCTTAGAGGGTCTTATGGCCAAGAGAGACCAGGAATGCCAGAGTCTTGGAATTCACCGCCCCAAGCATGATTAACAGGGAGTTAATAGAAAAGGATGTTCCAGTCTTCATACGTCATTAATAACAAGAGAAGCCATCGCTACTGGACTCGAAAGAGGCAATGACGTCATAATTGTGGGATTAGATATCCAGAAAGCTTTCGATGGGGTATATCATAATGGGCTACTCTTCAAGATGTACGAACAGGGTATCCGGGGAAAGCTTTGGAGGCTGTTAAAAATGCGTACGAAGGATATACGTGTTCGATACGTGTAAGTGGGAGCAAGTCTGTAAGTCTGAACCCTTCGTAGTGGAGCAATCAGTTCATCAGGGAGGAATTTACAGCATGGAGCTGTATGCGAAATATACTAATGGGCTTATCCGTGAGATTTGTGACAGTGGCCTAGGATGCTCAATTGGTGGAATCCAAACCACAATTCCAACTTATGCGGATGACACTATACTCATTGCATACCACATGCCTGTCATGCAGAAGCTCCTAAGCATTATTTACCAGTACAGCCTGAGATGGAGATTCAGACTCCACCCAAATAAGTGCAAGGCTGTATACTTCAGTAGAGGAAGGTCCACTGGGCTAGAAGGAACGTTGTCGATAGGTGGAGCGCAGATACCGATAGTGACCCAAATGGAACATCTAGGACTTCCACTTTGTTCATCAGGTACATATGGACAGTTCATTGATGACAGAATAGCCAAAGGACGGAGAACGGTTAATGCCTATGTTGGAGTGACATCGAGTACTATGAATCCGGCAAACCCCCTCACTACTTCGAAAATATACAGTACTGGTCAATAGCTATTCCATCAATGCTATATGTTTTAGAAATCGTCCCTCTGTCTGATAGTGACTATAACAAACTAGAGGCTAGTCATAAAACGATTGCCAAAAAATGTCAAGGACTACCAATCAATACAAGTGACTCAGCAGTTCTTGCTCAGCTAGGCTGGAACAACATTAGGTACAGGGTGAGCTTCATGAAATTAATGTTCATATGGAATCTTCTGGCACTACCCATTTGGAGCGTATACCGACGCATAACCATTATGCGCATAGTTCAAATATGTGACAATAATACAAATGTGCAATCACCGTTACGTGACATAATGAAAACATGCATTAAATATATACTATATGCAAATGTAGTGCAAATGATTAGAACTGCAAGAATACCAAGTAAAATGCTTTGGAAAAGAACTGTAACGCAAACACTCAAAGAGTTCCATCTGAACGAATGGCACATTAAACTATTAACATATAGAAAACTCAGCCTATACTCAAATATAGTGATCGAGGTGAAACCAATATCATGGTGGATCATGGCCCGAAAATATCCCAGACTTGTCAAATTCTCTCTGCTGATGGTTATGTTAATGACAGGTGAAGGAAATCTTCAAGTGAATATAGGTCGCTGGAAAAATACCCCAACCAATGAACGACTATGCAAAATGTGCAAATGTGAAATTGAAACGTTATCTCACATGCTGCTTGAATGTGAGCCTTAAAATGTGGAACGAACCCCTCTTCTGGATATAATGAGAGAATATGGTCTGACTGACACTACATGTACAAATCAGCAGAAGTTGAACTTTATTTTTGACGAGGGACAGATTTTAGACTGCGAGGGTCTTATAAGGATAGCACAAAGTGTTTATAAAATGTATAATATGCGACCGAAAGAGGATACGTTAATGTAACAAAAAAATGTATGATCTTAACCCAATGCGGTGAATACCTAGCATGTTATTGTTACTTACACGTGTATATTAGAATGCAACTTTCTGACATCTTATAACTGTATATAGATAAAAATTGTAAATTACAAAACTACATAAATATTGTATAAATGTTGTCGTACTAAATTATACTCTCATACTATGTACTCATCAAAACTGATGGATAAAATAAACATAATAAACGACGATTTATTTTGCGAATGCGCATTTTTCATATTTATAATACACGAAATGTATATTATTACCCTGTACGAAATTAACGGAACTTAACCATATGGATACGGTACAGGATGTGAAACGGTGACAAGTCCGCATATTTTCTTTCCGATTATATCCAAAGAATGGTACTTACTTTACTGCGTACATTTGTGGTTTATTCTTATCTGATTTTTTGTCACAGTTTCTCGCCCGGTACCCTATCCATATTGAAATGGTTCGATCAAATGATATATGGTGATTATGAATGCCCATTTTGCCATAATGTCTGTACTTCATTTTAAATGGGAAGTACAGAGAAATAAACATCAATTCGTGTGTTCAAGAAGGAATTCACAATTTTTCTACAGTACATGTCAATATCACTCTATTTCGTTATTGTATCCAATATTTTATTTTCAATTCTATTGAGTCTCTATTGGATTTTCTAATACTTAAAAAATGTTAAATAAGTGAAAACGCTGCTTATATAGTATTGGGCGAAATAAAAATACAATACAAAAAGTAGACTTATTCAATTGCTTATACCTCTATTACTAGATATAATTGACACAACATACCGAACGTGTTTTTGTCAAAAGAGGCATAAAGATTGACACGACATATGTGAACAAGCAAAATCATAAAATTGGAATAACTGAGACAACTTCATTACTTGCAGCTAATCTTATTAACAAATACCTGGTATGAAAAAAGTCGTGCAATGTATCTTTGCTGTAGGATTTCTAATGGCATGTTTGTTATCAATGGACATTCTCATAAAACGAGGAAAATTAGTAAAATATCCAATGAATGGACAACGAGGAACATTAATAAAAGAAGCATTTTCACCTGGGAAATCTTTCATAAGCTCAGTTTTCGGGGCATCATCACAGCACGCTGAACTCTCAAAACACGAAATTTGGGATTCATTACAATGCGCTAACATTGACAAAACCCAAACGGCACCTAGATTAAAACCACGTGGCGCATGGTCGAATGTTCCGCCTGAGTTTTATCATTTAAATTGGACCAATACTATGCTTGATAATCATAACGTCTTAAAATGGCCGAGAGAGGACATTTGTGACGTGCCAGATGAGGAAAATCTACTCCTGTTTCTTGTTATGAGTGATATATCCGGTAAGTATATACCATATCTAGAGTGGTCCAAAGGTGGCCCCTTATGGTCCAATGGACTGTCAATAGATGGCGAAGAAATCAATGGGTTTAATTGTATACTTTATCATGTAAAATTACTTCAAAAATCTCCCAAGATAAGTTCAAAGAAAACATCGAAAACCATATGATGTTGAATTATAAAACATGCTTATGAATGCTATTTTGCATTTTTTAACATGGCTACAATATTCGACCTTTTAATTCCAGGTAAGCGTATGCGGGATGCAATAAGGGAAACATTCGCCTCAGTAAAAAAGTTTGGAAGCTGGCAGATTCGTACCATATTCATATATGGTGATAAACTCAATCAAACGTTATCGAATGTGACGAACGGAGATCTTTTAGTTGGAAACTTTTCCGATGACTATAGAAAAATGACAGAAAAAGATGCTTTTGGTTTTAAATGGATTCAGTTATATTGTCCAAAAGCAAAGTATGTTTTTCGGATTACACATGATGTTTTCATAAACCTCACAGAAGTTGTTCACTTTCTGGACAAAACATCCAATCTAAATGTCACAAGACTTTATCATGGTGCCACAGTGCTCGTGCTGGTAAATCAAAACTTTTGAGTCCTGTAAAATGGAATATATATTACCCGACCTATATCCAAGGCGGTGGTATACTCTTCAGCCAATCAGTAATACAAGATATTAATTTCTTACTATGTAAAGTCCCATTATGTTTTCCGGATGATACATACATTGGCGCTTTGATAGAAATGCTTGGAGTGCCACCTACCGGACGGTGGCAATATCACTTACAATTCAAGCAAGAACACGAGTCCCGTTTAGGACAAGATCCCAAAAATGCAAGCAAGGTTATACCCAAAGGCACCACAATTGTGCATTATTACAATGTATTGGATCCCATTAATGTACAAAAACTTTTGTGGAAGGCATATTTAGACACTACACCAGTAGGATTACATATTACCCACATATTACTCTTTGAGTATTTTTAATGAAGATTCAACATTTTCCTGATAAGTAATATACCCGATGAAGTTTACCCACACTACTTTTAATGGAGTTGCATGACCCTCTCCTTAATTATATGACTATATCTTAGTTATATGACTATATCTTAATTATATGACTATATCAAGAGAGAGATTTTGCAACTCATTTCATGTTTATTGTTTAAGGCATAAACAATGATAGGCCATTCAATATGGTGAAATTCAGCATGCGTTGAACAGAATGCCGCACAAGGCACGGACCGAAGGTGGGTGCATTTGTACTGACATTCTGTCCAACGAAATTCAATTAGAGCACGTTCATGTTTGAATCCCGTATAACGTATAACTTATGCTTTTATTCCGTCCTCATTTATTGCGCAGCTCTATACGTCCATACATGTGGTATTCTTATGAATCGTCATCTCTACGTCATTTGAATTGTCATATGAGCCTCCAATGTGTTGACAGACGGATGGACAGACATCTTGTAATATATAAATACACTGCCCCACATGTTTTGTTAAAGGAATATTCCTTGCCAAACCACATCTCTCCTCATATGGTAGCTATAACCATATATATGCTTGCCATCTTTAGCAAAACACGCAAAAATGTTTTGATATGGTCAAATTTGATCACTTAGAAATGTGATGCTCAATTCCAGTAAGCTGCCATCTTTTAAAAGTTCACACAGGAAGTGATGTCATCAACTCTCAACTTTGCATATAGCATTAGGTGAGGAGCTATTAAGAATTACAAAACCAGCTAAATATTCTTTTTCAACTTTGTATCTTATTTAATCCTTCTGAAAATCTCTTCTTTTATTCTAAGTTGACATGCCCTGAAAATATTTTTGCACAGAAAGTAATGATCACTTGTCTAGAAGTGATTTTGTGCTACTTTCCTATACTGTTATGGGCAAGGTTATAGAAGTTGAGAGTTGATGACATCACTTCCTGCAAGAAATCTTAAAAGATGGCAGCTCACTGGAAATAAGCACTAGATTTTTAAATGATCAATATTGACCATATTAAAACATTTTCCCATGTTTTGCTAAATATGGAAACTATATATATGATTATAGCTACCATATCAAGAGAGAAAGGGTCTGACAAGGAATATTCCTTTAAAGAGCAATAGAGGCATACAATCTTTACACCTAAATAAATTCAGACAGACGGACAGATAGACAATGGGTGATTGCATTCTAAGAGCTAAAAGCAACATGATAATAAGGTCATAACCCCTTTATGTTAACAACGTTCTTTCTTACGTGAATCAAAGACTGGAACGCTTCCTTAGCTTCTGCATCGTATGAATTATTAGCCACCCAGGGTTGTCGTATCTCGTCAATGGGGACTAATAACAGAACATTTAAAAAGACAAAATGTTTTTCGAAAATGCAAAGTGGCGAAGGTCATGTATGTATGTATGTATCTAGAGGCGTGTAGCTCTAGTCTTACAAGTATGTATTTCCCAAGGACACAAAATAATGAATCAAAACCCCTAGAATATTTCTGTTTTGTTAATTGAACAACGGGGAAGCAAAAGCAAGAATGGCCTCTATATCATGTTCACGAGTGTTCATGAATTAAAGAAAACCCCAACAGTATCAGCTTAGAGGTTTCATGCAATACTATATTAAACAAATATACAAAGCGGGACAAAATGGGACACACTTGAACTAAATGTCATGAACGTTATGGAGTATAACGTTGATGAGTGTATGATTAGAATTTTAAGTCAAACACTGAACGAATGCCTTTGCTTGCCACAAGACACGTGGCCTAACAGCGTTTGAAATTTCAGAATATTTTACGTTTTTATGTGCTTTTTCTAGGTCCAGTATTAAAGAAGGCACATTGAACATCATTTGTATAGTATCAGCCTAGAAGTTTCATGCATGATTTCTTCATTGTTAGTATTTAGTGAATTGGGCAAATCTCAATTTTATGACTACGTTAAACCTCATTGAATTCCCATGCGATAAAAATGTCCCATTTTTTATTGCCCACCCTGTATCGGTACTGTCCCTAGATAAGAACTCGGTTCGGAGGGAGAAAAACATTTAGACTTACAATATTTCATATAGGCATGTTTCCTTAGAAACGAGGCGCATTTTTGAAAAAGGGTCTATTATCAAAGAGCCCATTTTAGGGCAAAAGCTTACCTATGTTGAGAGAACTAACAAACACGTACTGTCCGTTTGTCATTCCCATCTTCCTCGCGCGGACCATGACACGCCGGATATCATCAGCCTCAAGGAGCACAATGATGACTAGAAGGAAAGAAGAAGAGGAGGAGATCCCCCAGAATTCTTTGACGAACTTCTCATATCTTTATGTAAAGATGAGGTTCTGGGGTATTCCTCAGTCTTGTGGAATGTTGTATTTGAAGCATTATTATAATTTTTGATAATAGTGACTTAAAGGGACCCACCACCATGGTCACATGATCAGTCGTGTGGAGGTAAGCTCCCAGTTGAAATAAAAGCACTGTCCTCCTTTGGTTTCTGTGAAAAGTAGCTAATACCCTCATGTATTGGTCAGTTTGTGTGTCACACGACTAATCCATACCATATGCTTCATTCAACATATTTTATGCTGTTGAGCTGCATATATAAACAGTACTTTGCAACTAAGGTCATACAGTATACTTACCCCTTGCAAATTGTAATTTATTGAATTCACAGTAAACCCATCAATTTTTAAGAAAACAAAGAATATTGTTCTCATGGATCTATTATTTATGTTAGACTAACTATGAAAATATAAATATGAAATAATATGTTAGCTTGAAGTCATATATAAGATGAAAATATATGTTCATGCATTTGCATTTTTCCAAAGGGAATATTCCCATGTAAGTAAATATAGGTGCAATATATAATTTATATGTATATCTATGTCATCTGTCTATACATGCGCGTATAGCCTAGTGTTACATGTGAACAAGATGGTTCTGGAAAGAAATGAGCGTGGCAGATTTGCTAAAAAGCCACATACACCACAAAAGCAAGACCAATTTGAAAGTAAGTTCATTATTATCAAGGGTACACTTCAAGTGAAAGCTACATTGCTACAGGGTGGCCTATCATTCTGAGACAAATGTATTATCCAACGATTGTGATTTTCGAAGCTAAAATATGATATCTTGAGCAGATGGAAATACACTCCCATGAGATATGTATATATAGTCAAAAGTGATAACTATTTATTGAGTGTAATGAAATGTATCCTTCGCTAACTGCTTTTGTTTGAGATAATTATCATGAAATATTTTTAAATTAATTCTTATGTGTGTCATTGATCCTAATCCACCCTGTAGTCTGGTGTTTGTAGAGCATTGCGACTCGTACAACTTATTCTCACAAATATCAAACCTCATTTACTAATTAATTTTTTGTGTGAATATGAAGAGTCCAAGCATTGCTTTTTTATGTTTATTGTATAGCTATATTTAACCTTGATATCCATGATTTTTTAAAACAAAATCTCACGGTTAGATTTCGAGCTATTCATGTTTACTCATTTTTCTAATTGGAAAACAATGCAAATTCTAAGACGGTGAAAAATCATTAAAAAATACACAGATTCAGAATCCGGCAAGCATTTTCCCTTATTCCTTTCCGTTAAGAAGTTTTGTAAGGTGTTGGGTCCCTTTAAAGGAAAGATGAACAGGAGGAAATACCCTGAACATATGTTTGTGTAAAGATGAAGAAGTTCTGCAAATAAGTTGATCTATGGATTCTGGGGTATTCCTCAGTTTTGTGAAATAGGATTGCATCCGATGCTTCATTATAATTTTAGACAAGGGCGCCTTCATTAATTTGACAAATAAGCTAATTTTGCACGAAGGCCCGAACTCAAATTCAATCAGTTTAATATTGCTTTGTCTTTATGCAACACGTATGCTAGTATTTTAACCATTTTGAAATTTTCTATCAACCTGAATATTTAGTGCACCATTTATTATTTTCATTTCATTATTTTATATTTATTCATTTGGATATGTAAAGTGCAAAACTAACTTCGGCCCCTATGCTGGAATCTTTCTAGTGCTCCATCAATATCGCTATTAGATACCACCTCCACATCGATGGTATCGGCGAGGGTGACGTTGTTCTCTCGGAACTTTTTCTCAACGGATCTATATCATCAAAAAGCATAGGTTTAGGCTTATATAAAGATGGCATCAGTGGTAGATTTCTTTTTCATTTTTTCTAAAAATGCGGAACTAGGCCCACTTTCACAGTTCGTATTCGGTCTGCGCATGCGTAACCTACCTGGCTGCAAAGCTGATCATGTTGTATGTTCTTGTGTACAACATGACACATCGGTTCCAACCATAATATTTGAAAAGTTCAACAAATGCACTCCCCATCTTGTTGTATGGTGGCAGTACCCTAACAACAGTGTTAAATCGCACTTTGTCTGCCAGGCTCGGGTCACTGGATGCGTGTGCGAATAATGGAACGTTCCAGAAGGCAGCAAGATGGCCGACTGGTATCGTCGCTGGAATCAAACAGAACTGAACTCAAGAAAAGCAATTAGTTATGTAAAATATTGAAGGGGGTACTCAAAAGTTACGAAGAATCTACACAAAAAACGTATTGAACAAACTAATTTAATTTGGCGTCAGATTGAATCACTTTTTACCGTTTCTCTTAGCCTATCATTCCTCTGGCCCTGGCAAAAAAGAAACAATAACCATACAACTGCCAATAGTGAACTTACATGAAGGTCGACATGATTCAAAAACCTTACCTTCCGAGCAAGCAGGTCCAATGAAGGCATCAACGTGTTCATCCATGTACAACTCAACTGCCATCCCGAGTCCGTATTTCTCCGTGCATTTTGTGTCTCGATACAAAATCCTAAATTAAGGACAGGGTGCATGTTGAGAAAATTCAGTGAAAAAAATTTCTGAAAATTTTCTGATTTTTTTCACTGAATTTTCTTGTTTTTTATACACTTTATCAAAACATTCTTCTCACAAGTCTTATCTAGGCACATAAGTGCACTCTTTGTGCAAAACTGGAAGATATAGACAATGTGGGGAAGGAGTGATTCTTGTTTGAAAAATAACATGTGACTCAATTGAGGAATGCAGAAAATTTCCCATCATGCACCCTGACCTTAAGATGATGGCCAACTTAAAGAACATACATCACTTTACTTTAGGTTCCATCTAATTGTGCATTTAACAGGATATCTAGGGAATGTCATCAAAGTGTCAAATGTATCTTTTAAAAATTCGTCATATTATAGGTATGTATTTTTATTGTGCTTATTGAATCATGGACATCCTTCTAGAATGGGATCATAGTATGTATTCACTTCTCACGTACATGTAATACCCACGTGCTCGAAGGTTGGTCCAATCAAAGTTAACTTCATCTTACGTGATATTATGCCCTTCGAGGAGACCGTCCTTGGCACACTGTTCCAATGCCATCGTCGCTGCTGCAGCGTTCGTTTCATAGCCTATATAACTTTGTAGCCCTAAAATAAAGGAATCATTAGAAAATCTAAGCCTTACGTGATATTGTGCCCGTCCATCAGTCCATCGGATCTGCATTTGTCGATGGCCATTGTTGTCGCGGCTGCATTTGTCTCAAAACCCAAATAGCCCTGTAATCCTAGAACACAAGCAATTGTAAAGTTAATTTCGTGCTTTCCCAGGTGCCTCTGATATAAGGTGTCAACCTCACATATATGGGTATATTTGAAGACCCAAAACGACTTACTTTCAGTAATATCACAAATTCAAATTCAAAAATGACCGGATCCGCACGAAACGCTCATTCCTGCCGTACCAAATATGTCCGTCTGCACAGAGTGTGGGTTCGTGTGAAAATATTGCACACATTTGGTCAAAACAAATATTGGCATTGTTTTAGACAAAATTGGTATTTTTGGAAAATTGTTGAAAAAATGAGTGATTTCGTGTTCCCCTGAAAAATGAAAGCCCGCCTCTCGAAAGCTAAAACAATCTTAAACAAAAGTTACAACGTTTTGGAAATAGAACTGCCTCGTAAAAACACGAGTTGTTTTATGTTAATTCGCTTACCTACCTTTTTTTCAATCTTATTAATATGAACACGGACATTTCTGCATCATGAATCTTAAAAATCTTTAAAAGTCTTACAATCGGTAACATTTTTTGGCCCACCCTGTACAGTGCGTATCAAAAAAACGCAACAGATTGTTATCTTGGAAAAGCACAAAACCAGTGATAACAGCATTGATTTCATTCAATGCACCATAAAGCCATGTGTCTCCTCTTTACAATGATATATCATTTATTGATATTTGGTCATGGTTGGGCGAGTAATCAATCCATTTGCAAACTGGGCCAAAATTAGCTTCGGGCCAAGTTATAAACATTGCAAAAGTCAGTGTACGGAGCCCGATGCAATATTGGACGAAAACATAAAACCAATGCTGAATGCATCCTCTTAATTCCATGTACCAAAAGCCAAATTACTCCTCTTTGTAATGGAATATCATCCATTCACAGGGAGTCATCTCTGGTCGAATAATCATTAATTTTGCAAAGTGGAGCAAATTTCAGCTCGGACCCAAGTTTAAAACATTGCAAAAGTCAGTACAAGGGGCATAGGGGCTATTGTAAGAAGGTGTGACAGGTATGGCATAGACAGTAAAGTGTTCATACTCATACTCTTGCAAGAAAACATCCTATACCCCTCCAAATTGCCACCACTTCCTTGCACATAAAGATGCACTCATCTGTCTACGTCATGCATGGTTCAGCCCTGAATCATGTGTGGGTTAAAGCAAAGAAAAGCAGCCCATGGGAAAATCTTTCTCGAGATTTTGCAATATCTGGAGGAGGAATTGTGAGCACAGATGCTCCTGAGATAGCTCCAAAAGAAAAAGTCACAACAATCCAAGTCAGGGGAACTTCCATTGGCACTTAACCCTTGCACTGATTTTTTCAATATCTGAAACTTGGCGCAGAGCCGATTTTGACCCACTGTGCAAATGGAAGGATTTCTCACTCAACCATTACCAAATGTGAATGAATGACTTATCATTGCAAAGAGGAGAGACGTGGCTTTATGGTACATTAAATGAAATTGATGTAGTCATCACTAGTTTTGTGATTTTACGAGATAACTACTTGTTGCGTTTTTTTATACGCCCTGTATATCTATTTCAGATATCATTTTGGATTGTAATGGAAATATTGCCCTGGTTTTACGTTTCAGTTTTCTCCTAACAATTTATTCTTCAATATACAGACAATTGAAATTGCGGCCTATTAACTCAAATTCTACAAATTAACTCAAATTTTACATAACGTAAGCTAACAGGTTACGTCACATAAACCTACCTGACGTAAACTTTATAAAAAGAACCTGTAAGATTTTTATCGATTGCTCATTGTGAAATCCTGAAACAATGTTGGATTAACTTACCTTCTCTAGGTAGCAAAAGACCTAGTTTTATATTCACCCCATTCACCACTGAATTAGCCTGGAACATAATCACTAGTCGCCATAGTCCTGTTAGACTAAACACCGTTAAAGATGACTCCATCCCGCCAGTCGCAAGTAAAAAATTATCAAATGAAGCTTAGCAAATCCTACATAATCACTGCGACTTTGCTGTGTACTTTGACACATTAGCAAATAACACATTAAATGCGTCTGTTTTAATTTATGAGAGTCCAGGATGGAACTACAGGGTAGTTCAATAAGCATGCCACATATTCATATTGTATTTACTATTTACGTAAGGGGGGGGGGGCAGCCGAGATCTCAAATTTGACGAGGTAAATTCGAATTAAAATCAGAATAACACTATTAAATGATATTACATTGTTTTCAAAGTTTTTTTTAAAAAAAACGTCTAAAATTAATAATTATATTCTGTAAAATTTTAGTGAGGCAATTTCCTCACATGCCTTTTGCCTTGCGACGCCAATGTACGTAAATTAATTGAAATTCGTATCATTTTTATTGAATTACTCTATAATTATTGATCTACCCCGTTCTTTGATGGTTTTAATCAAAGAAAGTATCCCACTGTTTCTTTTATGAACGTGAGGTTTCATGGGGAAGGGACCTCGGAGGTAAACTAGACCCAGGAATGTAATCAGTGGTTTTTGAATCCAGAATACATCATTAACAGGAAATGTACCCCTAACCATAACGATAAGTGTAACAACCGAAGGCCTACAATTGGTAACATATATGTTACTATAAAGCACTAGTTTTAATCAGTGAGATATGTTGAAAAATCACATTTATGAGGAAACCAATGACCACTTAATTTTCCTTTTGAGGTGATACTGCCTTTTAATGCCCGAACCATTAGGTTCACTGTCTGTTTGGCGGAATTATTTTTTGGAAAATTCAAATGAACGGAATGGTAGATGTAAACATTGATAACACCGTGAACAGAGGGGGATTAACACCAGAGTTCAAATATGACATACGCTTATAATGTAAACCTGTATTGAGATGACATACACCTCTGATTGGTCCAAATCGATAAACAAAAATGGCGGATTCAAAATTTTCTTATAACGCTTCGAATAATATTATGTTGATTTCTGGCGTATTAACCAATATCATAGCTTGTTTCTTTACATTAAGATAAAGAAATATGTAAGGTCAGGATTATGGTGACATCGATTAAAACATCACGACGACGCGCTTTGTTAGAATATTGTGGGAAATTTAGAAATTCCCCACTTATTTTTTATTTTAATTAAAATGTAATAATCTTTGGTCAAGTAAGAAGTTTGTTTTTATATGTCAGTAACACTTCATGTGCTAAGAGTAAACTAAGAGTAAGTGCAAATCTCAAAGAGTAACTTAGGAGTAACCATAAACTCAAGGAGTAAGCTGGGAGTAAGAGTAAGAGTAACCTTACTCTTTGCTTGTGCGGGAACCCTTGCCCTGGAATTGGTCAACCCATAGGAGAAATAGGCCACATGGTTATGAGTCACCAGGAATTAGAGGCTACTTGATTGACATTGCTATGGTGATTTCCCACAATGCATCACCAAATGGAGTAAACACACCAGCTCAGTCCAGCTGTAGCCAATCAGATCGCTTCCTTATGCATCTCATTAGTGGGTTGAGATAGCACATGATCTGAACACCTGATGTGAGTCTGGCTGGAGTAGGCCTAGTTGAAGTGTAAGGACCTGTAGTGTCATTTACAGAAGCTGGCTCAAGAAGTTGATGGAAGATTGTGATTTTCCTGGTGGAATTGATGTCAATTCAAGGAGTGTTGAACTCTCAAAAGGAGGATAGAGTTTAACCAAGTGACGGACGGAGTTTATTGGATTATTCCACACTGTTTGTGGCTGAAACAGACAGTGACACGTGGATATTTAGCCATTTGGCCAGAGATGTTATTGACGTCCAGGGAGAGCTGCTAGGGAGACTGCAGTCTAGAGGCGCTTAGCGGACGTTTATCAGAGTTTGTGAGTGTTAATCTAGTTTTATAATTCCTTTTTGTGATAGAATTGAAAGGTTTTAACTTGATTCTTTGTAATTCAGCGTTGATGTTGGCGGTTGCATCATACAGTTCCCACAATCCTTTGTAATTCCGCCATCTTGGATGACTTCCGGTCCACGTGTAATTCCGCCATCTTGGATGACTTCCGGTCCACGTGTAGTTCAAATCTAATCTCACGTTTACTCCTTGGCCTTACGGTATCTACCAGTGAGCTCAGAGTACTTGTTACTCTAAGCAGAACTACCAGAGAGTAAGCCAAGAGTAATCTGTGAGTTCGGAGAGTAACCTGGACCAGAGGAGTAAATGGCAGTGGCTAGGAGTAAAGAAGAATAGCGGGAGTAAAACCTTAGCAGATGACAGACGACTAAATCACGTTTACTCATTGGCCTTACAGTATCTACCAGTGAGCTTAGAGTACTTGTTACTCTAGGCAGAACTACCAGAGAGTAAGCTAAGAGTAATCTGTGAGAACGAGGAGTAAAGAACCGTGGTCGGGAGTAAAGAAGAGTAACTCGGGCTGAAGAAGAGTAATCCTGAGTAACCAGAACAGAGGAGAGAGCACAGCAGAGCGGCGAAGAGTAAAGAAGAGTAACTCGGGCTGAAGAAGAGTAAGCCTGAGTAACCAGAACAGAGGAGAGAACACAGCAGAGCGGCGAAGAGTAAAGAAGAGTAACTCGGGCTGAAGAAGAGTAATCCTGAGTAACCAGAGCAGAATAGAGAATAAAACAGAGCAGAGCGGAATAAAGAGTAACCAGAGCAGAATCCTGAGTAAGCATTGCAGATAGGAGTAAAGAGTAAGCAGTGCAGAGCAGATAGGAGTAAAGAGTAAGCAGAGCAGAACAGAAAGGAATAAAGAGTAAGCAGGGCAGAAAGGAGTAAAGAGTAAGCAGAGCAGAATCCTGAGTAAGCAGGGCAGATAGGAGTAAAGAGTAAGCAGAGCAGAGCGGAAAGGAGTAAAGAGTAAGCAGAGCAGAATCCTGAATAAGCAGGGCAGATAGGAGTAAAGAGTAAGCAGAGCAGAATCCTGAGTAAGCAGGGCAGATAGGAGTAAAGAGTAAGCAGAGCAGAATCCTGAGTAAGCAGGGCAGATAGGAGTAAAGAGTAAGCAGAGCAGAGCAGAAAGGAGTAAAGAGTAAGCAGAGCAGAATCCTGAATTAGCAGGGCAGATAGGAGTAAAGAGTAAGCAGAGCAGAGCTGAAAGGAGTAAAGAGTAAGCAGAGCAGAGAGGAGTAAAAAGTAAGCAAAGCAGAGCAGAGAGGAGTAAAGAGTAAGCAGAGCAGAGCAGAACGGAGTAAAGAGTAAACAGGGGCAGAACAGAGTAAAGCAAAACAGAGTCAAGAGTAAGCAGAACAGAGTCGAACATAAAGCACAGCAGATAGCAGAGACGAAACCAAAACAGAATAAAGAGTAGAGTACAACGGGAGAAGAGCAACAAGACAACTCAGAGTTAATTATTACATGGACATTTGTGTTTAATTTGTTTTCAAAATTATAGTGTTAATAAATTATAAAAACTGTATATCTGAATTTTGTATGCATATGTGTAACCACCGTCCCTTTCAGTGAAAGCAGTACCACCAAACCAGGTCTGCGCCCACATAAGACCAGTGAGAATCCAATAATAAATAAATTGTTCGTGACCCGACCACAACCACACTACCAGATTTTGGCCAGGTCCGACAATATTATATACTGGTGATAATTTGCGCACACGAAGGTGGTACGCAAGAGACGTATGTCAGTCATCGCTAAAGCTCTGGGGCTTTCCCTCCTCTTACTGTGAATAAACCAAGACAAATGATTTGACCAAGGATTGTATGGGATTACCATTATTTTAGGTACCGCTCAGGCATTGGATATCAAAGCTAATAAAAGTGAAACAAAATGGCAGTTTTTGAAAAGCAAAACAAATCACAATATGCTCATATAGATCATGATTTAATTATTTCACATTTGATATTGCGAGAACTTTGATGTGAATCTAGCTTTTAATGATTGAGTTAATTAATTGTTTCTTAGGGGTACTACTATATATACACATGCGCTAATGAGAAAGAGTGTGGCTATTAATCATGTAAGAAGTCACACGTTTTATGAGTTTCATGGTATGATTTTATTATTTCTATCATATTATATTCATACAGATTTGTATATTAAAAGACATTTTCACGCCACTTTTGAGTTTTTACCTATACTTTCTGCATGAAAACATCTTAAACTCTCACCCTATGCAGGATGGGCCCGTTTGAAATATTTGGCGCGGCGGGAATGAGCGTTTGGTGTGGAGTTAACGGTCATTTTTGAATTTAGATTTGTGATATTTCTGAAACTAAGCCGTTTTGGGACTTAAAATATACCCATATATGTGAAGTTGATCGTATAGCGACGAATCATGAAATTAAAACCTTTCCCCGACCTACATGTAAGCTTATATATTTTGAAATTGTCGTTTAATTTATATACAGCATCCCAAGCATTTATAGAAAATGTAAACCCATGCTAAACCTTAAAAATGCAAGACAAGTGAAATTAGTAGTCAATTCTAAGATGCATTTGCTTGGCAACAGAAAACATATTTGGACTTATCTAAGATTTTGTCAGTTCATGAACTCATACAAGAAAACAACAAGATTTGGTGTATATTAGAAGATATTTACAATTTATTATGTACATGTATTTACAATTTATTATTTATAATTTATACATAACATTATTAAAAAACACCCGAGCATAGTATACATTTAGAAATATACAACGAGTAAAAGCACTGCTACCCACCTAATTACACAGACGTATCGTCGGTGTATCATGGCGGAACTTCCTCCGGGACTAGGTTTCGGTAAGATTTTTTTATTTCCCGATTTACACCTACTTATAAGTCACGTTGTGGATAATAATTTGGCTCGAAGTTAAGGAAGATAGTCTAGTTTGAGAATGTGTCGATGGTTTTAGGTTTTATATGTTAACAAAGACACAATTCACGTATTTAGTCCCTCGCTTTTCTTACACTGACGATCGGCATTAATATTGCCAATATTACACTGATATTGGTCGTTCGTCTGTGTAATTAGGTGGGTAGCAGTGAAAAGAGGGTCTATAGTATTAATCGCTACATAGCTACATACACTGTAGCTCATCATGGCACAGGCCAAAGGTTGATGCAAGGCATATATTCTCCACCACACTTGCAGAACTAGGGTACATCATCCCTCTGATTTGTTTGTAAGTTAGTTGTGTTTAAAATGAGGTAAAGCCAGAGTCATCCTTTGTTTTCTGCTGGGAACCTTTGTCTTGGTTCTCCAACTTCTCTGATTTCATTCTCAATGCAGCAGAAACAGCATATTTGGCCTCTCTTGCCTGGAAACAAAATGTTTATGTCATTTTCCACCTAGCAGCGTTTTTAATTTGTATTTGTCATTCATTTTTATGTTTGTTTAATTCTTTGGATAGTATTTGTCAGTACATGACCAATAATTTTTGATATCGGGGTTTTCACGACATACTTATTAGTACTTACTCTCTTTTCAATTCTATGCAGGGCTCTTTGAAGGAGGGGACGCTTGTCTTTTTCCTGTTGAGGTTGAGAAAACTTTGGGTCATAAAGTGGAGACATCATCACTCAGGATAGTTTCCATTGTGCAGTCAGCCTTTGTGTAAAAGCCATTTCTGCCAAATTTTGAAAAGTCTATCTCTGGCCATTCATATACATGTATCTCATTCAGGTCTATCACCATTGTGACCTCCTCCACTTTCTCCTCAACTTCAGCATCATTATATGGAACAATACGATTGCTTCGCCTCCATTGCTGTCTTGTTTCTTTGGATTTCAAAATGGAGATCTTGCTCATGGCACTTCTAATCCCATGACTTGTAGTTTGTTTTGCATATTCAGTTACTTATAGTTATAGTCGTATAATCTATGTCTTTGCGGATCAATTTTCAAGAATTTCTCTCACAGTTTTGTATCGCAATTGCTTTTGTTTGTGCTAACCATAGAAACAATATTTCTGTCACTAGGCAATTTTAATTGTGTTGTATGACATCACATATCATGTTGCTATGAAACATAAAGCCTATAACAACCATTGCATTATTTGCTGTGTGACATCATAATAACCCAATTGAAAAAAGCCTATGGAAAATCATCTCCAATTATCACCTAACTTACTATTGATAATTAGTTGAAAGTTAGGTGTAAAAATTCACATGCAAATGAGCTAATTATCAACTTAATTAACGCTTAATTTGCAACTTAATTAACGATTAACTACCATCAATATGCAAATGAGCTATTTACGTAAATTAGTTGAAAGTTAGTTGTAAGTTTGATGTAAGTTAATCTCTAATTATCACCTAACTTACTATTGATAATTAGTTGAAAGTTAGGTTTAAGTCAGACTTGTGACATCTCAAAAATGACTCGCTTCTTTTTTGCTTCCCTTCACTCAGAGATTTTTGCTTCATCTTGAACTATTTTGTGACGGAATATTCATCTTAATTAGGATCTTTCAGAACAGACAACATTGAACTTGAACTATTGAAATTTCACAGCAAGAGGAGGGAAAACCCCATGATTCAATTGATGACATACGATTTGCTCCTTCGCACACCTTTTGTCGAAAACGTACCCTCCATCTTGGTTAAGTTTTCAAATTGACCTAGTTTTAAACCAATCAACGATCGACTCGCTAAACCAATCAGCGACGATGTCATCTCAATACAGATTTACATTATAAGCGTATGTCATCTTTGAACCCTGGGGTTTCTCCCCCTCTTTTTTAAAGCTATTCTATTTTGCAAATTTTTAAGATTCATGAAAAGCATGTGAAAACATCATTATTGCCATCAACAACTAAAATCAGAACACAAACATTAGACTAAAATGTTACATAATAAGGACGTAACAGATATAATCAAAAATATGCTTTGAAATGTCTTTGATCCAACAATCAGTATTTAGAAGAGCACATTTGGATTACTTGTGAAATATAGGTAACCCATGTTAGTACCTAAATTGCATTCTAGGATTAATATTATATGATCTGATTCAAAAAGATTTTTAAATTCATAAACATTTCAGACAGAAGTGTGAATAAGATTTAACATACATTGTATTCATGTTCTACATACCCTTATAATAATGTTGACCAAATTTCATGGTAGTACACGCACCATTTACGTTGTAATTCTCAATTTTATGAGAGAAATATCTCTCACATGTTTTCTTTTTCCACCATCTTGAAATTAAATTTAGGGGGTTTGTATTTCTAAATCATGGGCCTAATTTACAACTAATTATCATTAAAATCATCCTATATGTTAACTATCAACCAATAATCTACTTCAGAACAAAAACGTTTTAATTTACCACTTACTATCACCCTCAAACATTTCATATCTTAATTATCAACTAAAAATCATAAATCAGCATTATTGTAAGTTAATTTACGTTGAACTTGCTACTGATAATTAGGCCATAATTATCATTGATTTAATTAACGCTTAACTTTAATTCCAATTGCCAGCAGAATTGTTGATAATTAGTTGTAAATTAGTTGGTAATAAGTTGGTAATTAGTTTTATTTTTCAATTGGGAACATTTTAGGAATCCTCAATTGTAAATTCATCAAACGCATTTATGACTTCACATTAGAAAAGGGTTATTTAGTTGTGATGTCATAGTTGACAAATTTTATTCTGGGAAGTCATTTTTGTGTGTCATGGTAACTTATAGTTTTAGATCCGTTTTATTAAACATGCCTCCTTTCAAATTGAGATCGAGATTTTTTTTACAATTTTCATTTTTTCACTCTAAAAAGGTTTGAATCTCAAGCTGAGAATAGTTCTTTGCCTGAGTGAAGAAATATAACCGCCAGGGTATGTTCATGTCAGATAGATGTCACTAGACAATACCTGCAATTAACCTTACAATTGACCTTTAGCGATCAGAATTTAGGAATTTTGTTTATGGATACTGTTGTCACGTATTTTGTCTTATTGGTGTGACGTCACATAGAAATGATATTAGACATGATGGAATCACGAAATGGCGGACACGTGGCAGTTTTGAGCTAAAAATATTGTCGTTTCTTTTATGAAAACCATGGGTCGGATATTTACCAGGTATGCCGATTTGACTAGATCATGAGTATATCTATATATGTGCGAAGTTTGGGTGAAATTCATACTAAACATCTATGCCTATAAGCGCCCCCCGTTTTTGTCAAAATCGGGGGGCGCTTAACCGCTATCTAAATCATGTCAGTAAGATCTTAGACTTGGTATGTGCTTAGGCTGAATGTTGATCTTGTCAAATCGAACGGTGTCATGTAAAATAAATCAATAAAGCACGAAATATAGAAGATAATCTCTCAAAATCAAGCATCTAAAGCTGGATGGCCTAATTGTGACGTCAAAAAATAGTTAAAAAATGGGCCAATTAAAAAATTCTGGGCCCCAAATTTCTAGGCTAGGCTCAAAATAAAAAAAAGTTGAATGCCATGGGAGAAGCAGATTTTTGGCAAAAAAAATCCCCCCCCCCCCAGATGCATATCTTTGTCCAGGAAATGTAAAAAACAAAACAAACAAAATTGGGATTTCAAGGAAAACATTTTATGGTTATCAGGTTTCTCAGGACTGATGATCAGTGCTGATCACTAAAAAACTTGAAAACTGATTGCCTACAACATTTTGTGCATTGAATCTGAGACCATGTTAGCAGTTAGTCTCAGAATGAATTATTAATCTGTGTAGTGTCTGCTACGTCATACATGTAGGTGCAGCATCTTTTCCATTCAATCGAGGTTGGGCCATGCCCCCCCCCCCCCGATGCATATCTTTTTTCCAGGAAATGTAAAAAAAACAAAACAAACAAAATTGGGATTTCAAGGAAAACAGTCTATGGTTATCAGGTTTCTTCTGATGATTACTAAAAAACTTGATAACTGATTGCCTACAACATTGTGCATTGAATCGGAGACCATGTTGGCAGTTAGACTCAGATTGAATTATTAATCCGTGTAGTCTTTGCTACGTCATGTGGGCAGCTCCTATCTTGACTAATCAAATTGCACTTTACAACTGGACCAATAGAAATCGTTTTAACAAGTCATTTCGGGAAGACCAATAAAATGGTGAGCCAGTTTTACAATTTTCCAGTTTTTATCGGATTATTCACGAATTCTACAGCATGATTTCAGTGTTTACCAATTTAAATTGTTAGCGCAAACAAAGTTTATTAGGTCATTCGTGTCTTATTGATTCAACAACATTCGAATTAAACATAAAAATGAAGTTTCGCGAAAATATAATTATTTACTTTTGCGAACGTGCACACAGATCAATGTGAGTTGATTTATATGTCTGATCGGGAATGTACTAAAAACCCTTCGACCCTTCGACCCTGCGACCTACGACTTACAGCGTGTCAAGAATTTTTGAAATATATTTTTATAAAAACCCTTCGACCTTCTAGATATTTCTCAGTCCATATGAAGTTGCTGGAAATATTACTTTGTGTATAGAACTTAAGAATCTGTCCCAAGAGAGTTAAAGATATTTAAGCTGGACTTCGATCGGAGCCGGCGATATGATTTTGGAAAGGTTTCTAAATGAAGAACGTGACGTCACTTCCGAATCATAGCATTCAAAATGAGTAGCGTTTAATTACTCCCACCATTCATAAATCACGGTGGTCTAGCGGTATAATGCTTGCTTAGCACGCGGGAGGCCCGGGTTCGAATACCGCATTCGTCTTTTTATTTTTTTAACTAAATGATTGTTCTTTGACATTACGCAGATAATTTTTTTTTTATTTACATAAACTTTATATTAGAGCTTGAAAATGTAAAAACAATATGCTGGGCTTTCAATAGCAGGGGGCGAGTGTCCGAAATCGCCGTTTGTTTTCGATAATTCGCCGTTTGTTAGAAGTCAAATATTGTCTAAGTTTTGGGGGAAAATATAAGTCTTCTATAGACTATCCTTTATTTTATTCAGCGATCTTGTTTTGCACTTCCTTGTCTATGATTTGTACCTCAGTTTCGAACTGCAATGGAACTCACTATAATCGTAAGGATCACTTGATCTCATTATAGTAGTAAACACCGTCCAATTTTGTACCTGTTTGGGCTATGGATTTTAGATCACTATCTGACCACTATCAAGTGCATGATAATTCAAATTCCAACCTTTGGTATAATCAGAGTTGGTTATTTTTCACTGGACATGCAGTTACATGTATGATTGATACAACTCTGTCCAACCAGTCACAGTACAGTCTACCCTGTGTCAGTGCGTGCAGAGTCTAGTTAAACTACTGAAGACGAAGAAGCTCTCTTTTAAGAAGTGAAGTCAAACGAATGCAAAGGGTAAGTACAGTCCTTCCAATGGGTGTAAAATTGTATTAATCAGTTAAAGGCCCCATATAAAGTTTAAACCACTTTGGCTTATATTTTTGTCTTATCCAATGTTATCAAAGCGTGAAATGTGAAACTTTTTATTAATTTCAAAAATGTTTTTGAAGGACTTTTTGTTTAAAATATCGTGAATTTATTCAAAACTAACTTTAAGAGGTCACACTAATCCTTTAAAGCGATAATTCACACCGATGTATAGCAATCATCCTCACTTGTTCTTTTGCCGACAAAATCAAGAAAATTGGTTGATAGGTGAGCGAGCAATGAACTCATCCATGCATGAAAGTGGTTCAAGGAAAGATGCATTTCAAAATTTTAATTCTCATAGAAACCAATGGTAAACTAATATTAAAAACATATTCATCCTTTTAACCTGGTTAGACAGTCAAAATTGGTTTATTGTTTAGCATATTTAGAAAAGATTGACATTGAAAAATGTTGCCACCTAAGTGATGTCACGATGTGGTCACTTAGGTTGAAAATATTTTCGATATGCTAAATCATTAAATTGGCACATTAGATATAACATTTTATTTTTAACATGGTGTGTCCGTTATATATTGGTGTTAAAAAGATATAGAGGTTCTTATATGAGTACCTGTGCAAGATCGTCCATTCTTGATGAGATTTAATAATTCCTCTTTATCGAGTCGCAGACGAGATAAAGAAACATTATCAAAGCGACTGTCGGATAAATTATGAATGTAGTTTCGCACAGGTGTCAACGGAACCAAACAGTGAACCCCGCTTTCCCGAACCCGAGTTTCCAGAATTCGCCTCGCATGCCTTCGACTCTTTCTCAAGATTTGGGCCCTAATTTTCTCAAAATATATTGTACCCCGACATTATCATCCTGGTGTCTCGTTTATAACACCCTTGTAATTACAATGCGAAGTTACTTAAGCATGATAAAAAGTGTATGTGTGGATGGGGGGAGGAGGTTTGACCCCCACTTACCAAAAGCTGGGACATGTATACCTTTATATACTCAAGTATTAACAGTACAAAAGGGAGAAAAAATCCACCAGGTCCATAATTCTACACGTTCACGTACAAGTTTAAAAAAGTGTATCTTAAATTTATGTAGAACTACGCCTTTGTACAAGCGACGCATTTTCACAGGTGCGTCTTTACAATGAAACACAATAACGAGAATTGCAACTTTAGGATCTTGAAAAAAGTTGCAATATTCTTCCTGGTAAGAATAGGTTTCCACGTACAACAGAAACACTATATAAAATAACTATCTATACACCATCAATGCAAATATATGCTTTCTTCCATTCTGATACTCATGGCATCTTTCTGTTTCACCTGAAACACAGGGCTGAGAAGAAATGAGATGTCATGGCTTATCATGATGGCTTTCTTCGAGAATACATAATGCGGGCCCGGGAATGCGGGGTGCCACATTCATTGCAACACACCTTGCAACAATGTCTTATATGAGGGTAATTTCTTATATTGAGAAGTTTATCATCTATTGAAATTAAATACTTGTAGCTACAAAAAGCGAATTTGTTTGAGCAGTCCTAGCTCGACATATTGAAAACAATATTTACAACATGGTATTCTTAGTAGACTGTTCAATTTGGAATTTCGAAGTAGCCAAACATCAGCTTTCTAACAAAAATCATCATTAAAGGATTTTATCAAAGTCTTCCATGCAAATGAAGGTGTGAATTCACATTAACAAATTAAGATTAGATCCACAATATGTTATCAAATGGTTAAATGCGCAAAATGTGTAGATATGTTTTCCTTAATAATGTGTGAGGAGGCCTTTCAGGCAATTTTTGAAAACGTAGTGAGAACAAGTTTGGTGTAGAGGGGAGGGGGATATCTCCCACCTCGGTCTCTCTCTAATGCCTTGGCCACATATGCGCTGGGCGCCGGCCGATGATTAGTCATCGGCCGATTTCTAAATCAATTTCGACAATAATTATCTAATTCGGCAATTTTAGTTACAAAACATGAAGGTACATTATGTAAAATTTTGAAGACAATTGGTGCATATTTAACAAAATACCGGCACCAGTCCTGTTACTTTTGGAACACCCTGTATGTCACCATTTCTGGCAATGTCTGGAGGCGGTAAAAACTAAAATGAATCTGATATACACATAATCACAAGTGAATCATCTATTAATACATCACTCTCATTTTAATAATGACAATTCTAGATTTTGATTTCTATTAAAAGTGTTCAATTCAACGGGTGCATTTGGATTTGTGAAATGCAACCTGTGTAAGGGTAAGTTATCTTATTAAAGGTAAATGACATTCTATATAAGTTGCCCTAGTCATTCCACAGTTCCAGGTGTTATTTTGTGGAGCCCATGTCTTGTCACATCACACGTGGAAATGACTTTGACAAACCTTGGACATCTTTCTTTCAGTCCATGGACTCTAAAATAACAAGAATTTGCATTGTCGGGAGCGTAAAATTGGTTATTTTGAATGCCGCCTCTTGTATTTTTCATCTGCCCCTTGTACACAAAGTTACTGAAACCACTGATATATGTCAACATATTGCGTTTTGGAGCGATGTGCAGGTTTAATGTATTCAAGCACATTCGAATGTGAACGTTTCTTACCTCCTCAGTAAATCGGTACTGAAGACTGTCCAGGGGTATTTGGTGGGGTACCGACAATTGTCGGCACTCTATCGTCATCTAGTAGTGCCAGAAAGAGAACCGACAATTGTCGGTACGCAAGTGGCTGCTACGTGTTTTTGCTAGAGAGCCGACAATTTCATAAATAAATCCACTACTTTTACATTCGAAATAACCTCATTACTGGTAGCCTAGTGGTTAGGGAGCACGACTCGAACGCACTCGGTTCGCACTCACGTTTGGAACTATTTTCACCTACATCGCTATTTTCGTAATTCAAATGTAAGTTGAACTCCTCTTTATTTTGATACCAAATAGTGGCATACTAGGTACCCTAGAAGCCAACTATGGGTTATTTAGAATGATACCACAGGTTTTTAAATGGACTATACCTTTTGGCGGATGGATATGGAACCTCATACCATAAGCTTCAAATAAAAAACATTCTAGCTATTTTCTTCTTTCTAATGGGTAGCAAACGCCCCTTTCTACGCCTGATCGGCTCAGGAGAAATATCCTGTCTGTTTAGAATATATAGCCGTTTACTCTGCATTAATAGCTCTTTAACGTCTTACTTGTTCATGTTTTATTGGGTTTTCAACGTTTACTACCATTCCCCGTTCCCGGGCTACCAATTTTTGACTGGGTTTGGTAATCCCCGGGTAACCGGGGCTTTACTCGAGTCTCTAGCTAACAGCTAGACGGAACTTCATTGATTTCGTATGTACTCTAGCAAAGGTGCTACACGCACCTAGAACTCATTTTTAATAAATTTTATAAATATTTTTAAGAATATTAATCATATTTAGGATGAAGCGTTGCTTGCCTGGATTTAGATATTTCAAAATTTCATTTCGGAGTTTGAAACATGATGAAATTTTGTCGCTGTAGCTAAAAATGGCTTCCGGTTCTGGACATGAATAAAATTTGAAATTATTCTCGCTTAAAGAAATCAAATATAACAATAGATTCAGACGGGGATGTGAGCTGATGTTCTTCAAATCTATACATAAAGGTATATTTCATATTATTATGCCATATTTACCGTGCGTGTGACACAATGATTTACAATATTTATAATACTAAGGCAGCTCAATCTTCCTCCTCAAAGCCGGAATATAGAGAAGGCTTTGGACCGAAGTAACCGGGGCTAATGCCCTCCCCGGGTTTTGCACTTGTTCCCAAAATATCCGTATGATATCTGAAATATCCCCCGCGCATTGCGCATGCGCCAGAAAATTCGAAAATCAATATTTGTCGGTCCTCTAGCGTGTAAACACAGCATATCTCCCGTACCGACAATTTATTTGTCGGTCCTCTAGCGTGCCACCACATCAGAGTCTAGAGTACCGACAATTGTCGGTACTCTAGCCTTTACGATATTTATTAGACATAGATATGAAACATTTCAGAACTAGATAACAGCAACGCGAGGTGGAGCAAATCCCATCGAACTTTTGATCTCAAAATCGTTCAACTACTTTTCAAGTTTTAGTAAAAAAGTAAAATAAGACGAAAAATTTCGAACGCAATGCGTGACATATACGTAATTCGCGTGAAAAGTCCGAACGAAATGCGTACGTTTTTTTTCGGCGTTCGTATTTTTGCTGTGTAGACGAACTTTTTTAGAAATTTTTCGACTGAAACATTTTTGCTTGACAATTACCAGGTAAAATGCGTATTTGCGTGCACAGGGAGCTCAAGTTGGAACTATACGTAATCATTTAGTAAACTGGACTGGGAAATCAGAGGTCGAAGGGTTTTTCAATAAAATATATTCCAAAAATTCTTGACACCCAGTAAGTCGTAGGGTCGAAGGGTCGTAGGTCGAAGGGTTTTTAGTACATTCCGTCTGATCGACCCCTGGATTATATCAGTAGAGCCTGATGGTGACGCAGTTAATGAATTCTACAGTATGTCTTACTGAACACAGCTGGCTCAAAAGCCTTCTGTCACCTCGGTAGAGTAAAGTATGTCAATATTCCATCCCCACGAAATACAAACATCTCAAATTACCTTCTTCTAAGGCCACTGTATCGTGGCCTTCCAGTAAAGATATATTTCTGCATGAACAACTGGTCATGTCGTAATCATAAAATTTGAAATCATATGTCCGCCATTTTTCCACATCACAATTTGAATTGCGAGTTTTGGTCTTATTACCTCACCAAAAATTCCAAAACACACATAAAGTGATCAATGTATTAGTTCACATCTTCTGGATCGCTAACTTAGAATTTACAGCCAGTTACTAATGTCAGTAGTTAACGACATTTCGTCCAGTTTTCGAACATCGCCATTTTTCTTGGAGCCATTTTGTTTTAATTTTAAAAGAAATCCTGATGAAATCATGTCATATCTCATCAAGGAGTTGAGCGGGGTCCGTTTTGATTAATGATTAATGATTTATTTATCTGGTGATTTTTAGAATATTCAATAAATTTATGACACGGCGGCCAGCTTTTTTCAAATGGAGTTCACAATATTCCAGATGAAATCCCCTCTAGCCAAGTATTGGCTAGAGGCTAGAGTAAATCTCAAAGGTTATCCCGTGCCAGGACTATAGTCCTGTACCGAGCGCACTCTTTTGCCTGTACGATTACAACTTGGGAGAATTATCTACGCCCCTTACACTTAAGATACCTACATACTTCAATAGATTCCTTGGTATTTTAGCATTCTTTTCGTGTAGTTGAATCCACAATTGTCTGGGTTTATCAAGGGCGAACGTAATACCCGGATCGTTCGCAAATTGGCGTTCGGTTTTTTACCGCATCTGATTTGAATTAGCCAATTAACAATAAGCATGATAGGGGTGTGATAACTTGAATTTTTTTCTGACGATGTGTCTTACCCCCCTTTGGACATAAAGTCCAGAGCTGAATATGTCAGCACATGTTGATGATCGGTAAGTTAAAACAATCTATCCTCATAACGTAACATATTTTCTATAGTTTTAGTGAATTACGGTCACGAACCGTTCGGAAACAACAGTTAAAACGAAGATTGTCCGCGTCAATTTTGATTGCGCTGATGAGAAACCAACGGGGTCTTCTCATTTGCATAATCAGGTCACCTTATACTACGCCATTGAGCTTGGTAAGGGGGGTAAGACTGACTGACAGAAAACACAATCGCCACTTCAAGTACATTTCCCTGTTTATTCTGTTCGTATTAACCCTTATTTACATATCATATATTTAAGTTAATCAATTATGTAGCTAATGATGTGAACGGATTGCAATGCCATAGAGTAAAATAACCGCAAAACGGTACAGATAAAGGTACCTAGGTCTGAGAAAACATACCCCTCTATACACTATTGTCTAATGAAGACCAAACAAAGCCCCGGATGTCGTGTCATTTCTCATTTCGTTTGGTACACAACTAAGCCCCGGGTATTAAATAAGCCCTTGGGTTTATCGGCAGAACGAAGAAATTTTCGTTTTTTGACTCTATACTGATTATTTGGAGTTCAATCATCATTATATGATATACATGAGATGTACTAAAGTTTTGTCATGTTATCAAGTTTGATTTTCTTTTTGCTTTCAGACATCCTACACTGACAAAGGACCAAAGGTTAGTATCCCGGGGGGTTCACTCAAATATACTTCTTAATACCGAAGACCCCATTTTTAAGCATTTTTTCCATGTCAATTTCCTCTCAAAATTGGAGGTTTCCATGTTTAATTCCTCTGAGACTTATAATTGACTAAAAAATCATTTTTCTAGTGATTTTTTCAAGGCCTTAGCAACTGATTTAACAAATTTAATACAATTTTTTGAAGAAAGACTGAAACTTACTAAAAAAGGGTACTTTCAAACACAATTTTCCATGTTTTTTTCCTCTCAGATTGGCCAATTTCCATGTTTTATGCTCAAAGCCAAAATTGGCCGCGCTGCACATACCTACCCAAATTATTTGGAGTGAACCACCTGGGGTTAGTATATCAGATGTATACTTGAATAGTGTTTATGCATGGGCAATAGAACGCATATTAGAATATATACCGAAATTATTTTTTTACCAGGTAAGACTTTTTGGTTTAAACATTTTGTAAATCCTTATTTTGATTAAATATCTACTACAATCAACTCATGAATAAAGGTTTAACTCATTAGCGACGAAGGACGTGATATGACGTCATAAAGCACACGCACAATGTATTTTTTGGAATCTTGTAACCATGACAACTTATAAAATGGGACTTAAAAACCTATCCATTCTGAAAGAGTATATCATATGCTTTAGAATGATATATAACACAATATATGCATGCCCATGTGTATACTTTATTATCTCAGAGGTACGTATATGGCAATTTTCAAAAATTAGTCAGTATTATAGTGCTTTTTTGCCCCAGTATTGAATGAGTTAATATCAACATACAATAAAAACTCTCAGGTGGAATTCCTTTGTAAGTAAAACCCCTTTATATGTGGAACCCCTTTGTAAATAGAACTCCTTTGTAAGTTGAACATGAACTCCATTGTCTCTGAAACCCCTTAAAATAGAACCCCTGTGTAAGTGAAACCCTTCTGTAAGTTAAACACTCTTTTTCTTCCAAACTTTTAATAGTTATGTTTTGATGCAATATATGAGTAATATAAATGTAGTACAGTAAAACCTGCGAACAGGGAATGCTCTTGGGACTGGAGGAAAGTTTCCTTGTTCAGAGGTTTTCCCTATAGAGAGGGGCCGCACTTTCAGCAAACTCAAAATTGCCAAATAAGCATATTTGTATATATATTGATTGTTTGTACAAATGCCGACTCCATACTTGGTTACATTCTCCTCATGTTGATTTAAGCTGCTTCTAGCGTCTGATGATGTCTAGTTGATGTAATTATTGATATGATGTGTAGAGATATATTGCTAAGAACTGAATTTGAAGTTTCATCAACCCCATTTTATATCATTGATAATCTAGAAGTTGGACCAGTAAAAGATTTAAAGAGATTTGGCTCAACATGACCATGTACTTCCTATCTGTTAACTCCATAAAACAATTGTGTCAGTCCCTGAGTCCCTAGATTATCACAACTGATTTGATGTAATTAGGTTTTTGAAAGGAAGAATTGGTCTCATAATAAGTAATAATAAACAGATTAGTATTAGTTTTAAAATATATCAGGGTAATTAACAGTGTGTGGGATGCTACATCATGTCAACAATTGGCTTATCTTAATCTCAATCATATTAATCCAAGCTTTTTAGAATCAGATATTGGCTTAAGACTTTCACACCTCTGAAAAATAATGGAATATACAGTGTCACCAATATTCCATATTCCTTGTTTACAGGTGGATTTTCATAATTTGCCCCAAAATAGTGTTTCTTGTTCCCTGTTCACAGGTTTTCCCTACAGAGAGGGTCCCTTAACATGTAAGTCAATGGCAAAATATTCGGTTCTTTTGAAAAGCATTCCTTGTTCATAGGTTTTCCCTACAGAGAGGTATTCCATCGGACAGGTTTTACTGTATATCAAAGTTTTGTATTTTTGTGTAATTTAACCTTAGAATATAAAGTAATCTGAAGTGTATTGGTATAAAATTAATTTCTTTACTTTCAGCCAGAGGCAGGAAAATTCCTGTGCTTCGACCATGTCACATTCTGGGTTGGAAATGCTAAACAGGTGAGCACTTTTATCGAAACTTTTTGAAAAAAAAATAACCATTGGTAGAGAATTACTCAAATACGTTTCTGTTTCCTCAGCTCACGTGAGCTCTAAGAATGGTCTGAACTCTGAGAGTGTTTGAAATGTATAATTTATGTAAATTGGATACTCTGGGTTCCCAAGGTATATTATCGATGAAATAAATGTCGTTGTTGGTTTGTAAGCTTATAAATCATACATGTTTTATCCTACAGGCTGCTGCCCATTATTGTGCACGTCTTGGCTTTGAACCATTTGCCTACCAGGGCTTGGAGACTGGCTGCAGAGATGTAGCATCACATGTTGTCAAACAGAACAAGGTAAGACTTCTTCATTTACCCCTATCCTCATAACTGTTGATGATTGGATTCATTTTCGAAATCATTTGCTGTAACCTTGACAGATAGAGAATGTTGTGTTGTATAAGGCTTGTAGGACCATATAAGGACTTCTAAACAAATAGTAATAAGACAATAATAGATTTTGCTATCCTTACAGAAGATTTTGGTGTAATATTGTTGTGCAATGCACATAAGTCCAGAATTGAATACGCTTTATTATGGTATATAGATTATGGGGGCATGTGAAGTAGTATTGCCTGTGGATGGGGGGACGGTCATTATGAAACACCCTGTAGAATGTTTACAGTTTCTGTTTTCTTGTATTTACAGATCATCTACATATTCAAGTCCCAGCTTGAGCCTAACAAGCCAAAAGGTAAGAACAATGCTTATTTATTTATTGATTCATTATCAATTTATTTATATGTGTTTTGCTCAGTATCATTTGCTTATTAATTGTTGACCTAAACACAGTTATGTCACATTGTCTGTATTGTTATATTTTACTTGTTTAATTAGCTTGTGTAAAGGTAAAAAAAAAGTGATAACATTTTAATCTTTAGTGCAATCCATGAATAAGAGTTTCTAGTATGAAAAGGTCATCACATCTGAAAAATTATTTTCTGTTTTATGCAATCTGACAGTGTTATCTTACAATGTTTTTCTGTATTAAACAATGTTGATCTGTATTGTTCAACTTGAAATATTAATCGATACAAGAGCGGACCTATGCCAACATCTGATAAGATTTCGGGCATGCTTAGTAAATTACATGGGGGCCATTTGCTCTTTTAGTGTGTTATTAGCTCATTTATCACTGTGTGCCTTGCTCTTCATCTTAATATATTTTCCCTATCTTACAATGTTTTTCTTTTTCTTACAATGTTTTTCTTTGTCTTAATATGTTTTCTCTATCTTACAATGTTTTTTTTTTCTTACAATGTTTTCCTTTTTCTTACAATGTTTTTCTTTATCTTACAATGTTTTCTTTAGTTTAAAATGTTTTTCTTTATCTTAAAATGTTTTTCTTTATCTTACTATGTTTTTCTTTATCTTACAATGTTTTTCTTTTTCTTACAATGTTTTTCTTTATCTTACAATGTTATGTTTTTCTTTATCTAACTATGTTTTTTTCTTAAAATGTTTTTCTTTTTCTTTATCTTATGATGTTTTCCCTATCTTACAATGTTTTTCTTTATCTTATAATGTTTTCTTTATCTTAAAATGTTTTGTTTTATCTTACAACATTTACAGCAATGTGTGACCACTTGACGAAGCATGGAGATGGCGTGAAAGATGTTGCATTTGCAGTGGAAGATCTAGATGCCATTGTCAAGGTAGGTGATCATGGGGGAGGGGGTAAAAGCCTAAAATAAGAATGCCCATGAAAAATAATGATGATTTTTTGATGCAAAAATGTTGTTGAAATTTGCAAAACTATTATTATGGGGATATTTTCTCTCATTACTCCTACTAAAAATCACAATTGTGGATGATGAAAATTCATCTGAATATTTGAACGAAGAGCGGAATATATCCTGTATTGCACTTCAAATCATTCTATAACATTTAAATCGTGTGATCTAAGGCCAATACATTTTTATATAGGAGATAACATACATTATTTAAGGTATGTAAAATCACAATACAGGCTGGTCTGTTACTCCACCTGTTTGTAATTTACTAATTAACTAACAACTAATGCAATTATATTCATCTAAGACATGAGTGTTTAATGAGAAAAATTCAGTGGGTTGTTTTAGCATTCACTTTGCTGGCTATATCACTTAAAAATGCTCTAAGGTAAAGGAAGCCCCTCCTATATGAAATTACTTTACAGTAAAACTTGTGAGGTGGAACACCTGTAATATGGATCAGTTATTACACCATTACATAAAATTACAGTATTCTGTCAATGCACAAGAAATATAATATGTATAAGATTTAGTTATTCATCTCTATGTTTCAGAAAGCGGAAGATAAGGGTGCCACTGTATTGCGTGCCCCTTGGGAGGAAAGTGATGAGTCAGGCACTGTAAGGTTTGCTATGGTCCAAACCTATGGAGATACGACCCATACCTTTGTAGACAGGTCAAAATATAATGGACTTTTCCTGCCTGGTTACAAGGAGCCCAAGTTTGGAGACCCCTTAGTACAAACGCTGTAAGCACTTTTTGCTATTTGTGTATGTGTTTATTAAAAATGAAATTATTTATGATAAAGGATATCCAAGATTCTGTGATTTAGATAAGTGATTAATTTTTTAGCCTTTTTCGTGGTAGGCTACATTAAATATATATTCATTTCCTCATAATGCTTTGAATATATCCATGTACAATATGAGTGTGTCTGTCTGGGAAGTGGTTCCACATTAATCTAATCATCAAAACTCTAGTATGGTAAAACTGCTAATTCATTTGACTTGAAATTTCTACAGATGCAAGAACAGACTAGTGCCAAGATCTGATTAGGTTTTGGGCATGCTGGGTAAATTTCTTAGTGGCCATATTTTAATTTTTAGAAAAAAGTATGATTTTTACTTTATGTTTCAGGCCTAAGGTTGGTTTGAACTTCATAGATCATCTTGTAGGAAACCAACCACTTGAGGAAATGGAGCCTGCCGCAAGTTGGTAAGTCTTTTCCCAAACATTAAAGCAAGTTGGTGATGATTGAAGGCTTGCACCCATCTGAAGAATCAATTTTCATCCACAGTAACTCCTGTCTAATCTACATGTCACTGGGACCATTTGAACATGTTCAGATAACCAAGTGTTCACATTTCAAGTGTTCACATTTCAAGGTTTCATAATATGTGAAACTATGAGAGATGACAAAATTTGGACCGAGTTAAAGTGTTCACATATCTAAATACATAAATACATGTTTCTGTATTTCGTGTAATATGTTCATGAATTTTTCTGAAAATTGGTGTGTATCAAGATCAATCAATTATCTTCAACATGTGATAGTTTCATAACAAAATTATGAATTTGAGTAATTGTTATGGTTGCTATGGTAACCGGGGGAGTCAGGGTTGGGGGGTGAGGCAGTAATGAATGTTACCTTTTCATCATTCCTAACATTATTATAGGTATGAGAAGAATTTGATGTTCCATCGTTTTTGGTCAGTGGACGACACCCAGATTCACACGGACTATTCCGCCCTTAAGTCCATCGTCGTGACAAACTATGAGGAGACCATTAAGATGCCAATCAATGAACCAGCTGTCAACACAAAAAGAGCCAAAAGTCAGATTCAGGTACAATTTAAATCTAGCGCAATTTAGAAATATTTTGAGCTATTAAACAAATACTGGATGACCATGAGCATGGCAATAGACCCTGCAGCTCTTAACCAATCAGATTTTAGTATTTTAATGAGGTGCATAATAATCTCAGATTCAAGTTCTATACTAATTTCTGCATATGACAAATGTAATGTATTAATAAATCTGTTAGGATTAATGGCCCTGAAACCCTAATGTAATAGATAGATAATAGAAATTTAATCTTTTATTTTATGGTCTTTATGGGTCTATGGTTCCATGTGTATATATGTCGTTTATATGCCTATATACATTTGTAGGAGTATGTCGACTACTATGGCGGAGCTGGAGTTCAACACATTGCAATGAACACTGATGATATCATCACTACGGTAAGTTTTAATTTTTTAACAAAGCTCCGAAATCATGTTTTCAACCCACTGAAACTGCATTGGCCACCTAACAGTACATTAAAATCTGTTCAAATATTTTGATTTTAATCTGCCAAAGACTATCATGTTAAAAACCTTCCAAAGTGAACACCTGCCAATCCAAACCCTTTTGGCTGATGCCAGTGAGGTTTTAATCAGATAGGTTTTACTGTACTTTACCTTCTTATCTAAATAAATGCATCTCTTGTTCCAGATTAGCAACTTGCGTGCGAGAGGACAAGTCTTCCTTGATATCCCTGACAGGTACTATACGAACCTCAAAGAGAGGCTCAAGTCATCAAAGGTTAATGTCAAGCAGGATCTAGCGGTACTCCAGAAGTTGAAAATCCTTGTTGATTTTGACGATGATGGCTACTTGCTCCAAATCTTCACCAAGAATATGCAGGATCGCCCCACTCTCTTCCTGGAAGTCATCGAGAGACATAACCATAGTGTAAGTATATCAGATTATGGGTACTATTTAGATTATGGGTACTATCCAGATTATGTGCACTATCCAGATTATGGGCACTATAGTGTAAGTATATCAGATTATGGGTACTATTTAGATTATGGGTACTATCCAGATTATGTGCACTATCCAGATTATGGGCACTATAGTGTAAGTATATCAGATTATGGGTACTATTTAGATTATGGGTACTGTCCAGATTATGTGCACTATCCAAATTATGGGCACTATCCAGATTATGGATACTATCTTGTGATTTCTCAAGGCCCTTTTTACTGGGGGCCGTGCCCATTTGGCATCCAGGGGAAGGTTTACACCTAGTGATTTTGCACTCGTTTAAAAAAATTCCTGGGGAGATCCCTTGATGTTATCCAGATTTTATGAATATTCCTCCTTTTTGTAGAACAATATGTTGCTGAAACATAAAGTTTAATTACAGACTTCTGTTTCATTGCACTCCATTAGAGCTACCATCCAGAACTCACTTTTACAGTCAAGTTTTTGTCCCGCCTTTGTTTTTATATGTGAATTAGTCTGTAAACCCCATTTCGGCAATTGACATTTTTATGTCACCACCAAAATTGCTGACATATTATTGTAGTCTCCAACCTTTTTTTGGATGGTGTTCGGTGTCTGGCATTTGATGTTTGGCATTCAGTGTTTGGTGGTCAGCTTCTGTAACAAATGGCAGGTTGTGACATGTTGCATGTTGATGCCTTGTTATGTTCTGTTAAAGTACCTTAAATTCAGCAATTAACACTGAAAAATACAACAACTCTCATATGTTTTCAGGGTTTTGGAGCTGGCAACTTCAAATCTCTCTTCGAGTGTATAGAAGCAGATCAACACGAGAGAGGAAACCTGCTGATAGAGCAAGAAAATGGCAAAGAGTAGAGAGACCTGCCACAGAGAGGAAACCAGATGCAGGCATTATGAGAATGGTAAAAGAGAGACTATCCTCCATGACCAGATATAACTGGTAGTGTTCAGGACTTTTTCGGAATTATTTGCATCAATTAAAAGGAGGGTATGAGTAATGTAAACAAGCACAGAACATGAATATCAGAGAACTCAGATAAGTAGCTATAGATAAGTTTAGATAAGATGTTGAACTTTAACTGCAGCAAAATGTCCACAAGTCAAGCTTTTATTTTTTGATAAGCATATTCAATAAAACCCGTGAACACAAGAACTGTCAGATATAATCTGTTGGACCCAAAGTAGAGCTAAAATGGTAGTTTTGTTGCAGTAAAATATCTGTGCATGTTTATGTTACTTGTTGTATATGTAATATGTAAGACAATATATGTAAGACAGTATTTAGTATTATGTGAGACAATATTATACAGTGGTTTCAGGTTTTGACTAAAGATCTAACGACCAAAGATATTAAAAATGTAATGAAAAAATCTCTTTTAAATATGTCCAAAGATATGTTTAAATATGCATATTATCTGATGGCAGCTATTGGTCGTATATTAAAATATTCAGGATTTTGAGATACAGTAAAATCTGTGTAAGTGGAACAGCTTTTGTACTTCAAAATAGTGTTCCACTTTGGAGGTGTTCCACTTGCAGAGGTTCATTTACATCAGTTAACAGATCTTTGAAAAGTGTTCCACTTAGAAAGGTGTTCTACTTATGGAGTTGTTCCACTTTACAGGTTTTACTGTATGTGTAATGTGTAATGTGATATGGCACCATGGGCAAATGCATGTATATTGTATAAGTCTATATGAAATTCAGAGTTTGTTCTATGGTGGGTAAAACTCCAAAAAAGACTCCCAGGATTCTGAATCTAAAATCAAAATTGAAATCTGACATCTGGGTCAGATTCTATGACCTTTTGAAATGGGTTCTTCCTATTTGCCCATGTGTACCATATTGTACATAAGAGAATGGTTGCGGTCCAATATAATCTTGCTTCCTTGGCAGCTAAAATAGTAGATAACATATAAAGATCTACCATATATTTTATTATATGAAATGTATGTAAAATTATGAGTAGTATAACTGCTTGTTTTTGTGTTAAGGGGGGGAATCAACCCAGAATTCATTGATGAATTTAGATCCTTGGGGTTCATCTTTACATGAAGATAGGTTCAACTATGAATTCTGTTTTTTTTCCTCCTCTCATTAGTGTGGTAAGAGTTTTGTTTTGATTTGTTTTTTTAGTACAAGTGAGTGATATGTTGAAGCCTTAGGCTTGAAGTATATATAAATGTAGATTAATGCAATTGTCAGTTGTTGCATTGATGCTGGTCTCAAAGTATTTTGTTATATTAAGAATTGGTTAGAGTTTGCCAATCATGTATTGTATGGAAATGCATTATTTTTGTTGTTGTTTGAGATGTCCATATTCCCAAGATCAACTGATTTGACTCAGCATTTTAGTTCAACCAAGTTGTGTATGCAAGGATTTTTTTGTATTTATACAAAGGGTAGAGGACAGTGTCTCTGGATATTTCATTATTTATAGAAATGGGCTAAGGGTAATATCTCCATATACCAACTAGCAATAATACAAGGATTATTATAGGGTGTCTATAAAGTCTCTACTCTTTACAATGTAATTGTAAAGAGACTTTGTAACACCCTGTATATATGAATATGTGTATCAGTAATGGGACACCCTGTATATATGAATATGTGTATCAGTAATGGTTGCAGGCATATTGAACATAAAAAACAGTCAGTGTAAGTCTAAGCTAAATAGGCAGATCTCATTCATAGGGACATGACATATTCACAATTTCTTGTGGCAGCTACATGTATAATAAATACTTACAGATAATTATAACCGGCAAACTATTTTCAGAATGATTAGCCATATATAAGTCATATTCGCTAAATCTGTAATATTTTACAAGCAATATAAAGGAATATTAGCCAAATACATTATATTAGCCGTATATACAATCTTGGCCATATCTGTAATCTCATAAACCTACTTTTATGAGAAATATTGTGTTTGAAGTGTGCCAAAATATTTCTCTTATATGCCATTGATAGACAAATCAGTGAATAAACCACTGAAAAGTGATATTAATTATTTCAATGTGAAGCTATCAGGAAATAAATAGAATTGCTTGCTTTGAATTTCTGTTTTTTGTTTATTTTGTGGCTTTCTCCAATATAAACATTATATATACTGTATACAGAGTGACACATCTATATTGTATTTCTTATTGTTATTTAATTTAAATTTTGATTTTTTTGTAACTTTAACCAATGTTCTTCAAATGGTTCTGTGATATCATGGGCTTTCAACTAACTGAAAGCCCATGGTTATATACATTAATTTTTAGACATAATATTTTGAACGCTGTTACATTCAAAAGATGTCACTTGGGAGTACCGTAGATAAACACTATTAGAAATAATATACAAGGCCTATAATTTTAACCAATGTTCTTTAAATGGTTCTGTAATATACATGAACTTATAGACATAATATTCCGAACAATTTATTCTACTTTAATGCTCTAACATAAAGATGTCAGTTTGGAGGTACCATGCGGATTAAAACTATTAGATATAATAAACAAGGCCTATAACTCAGGGAGATAATGTGGAAGACACACAAAGCTTCCCCTAAACTTGAATAGTACATAGTTTTATCGGATACATTTTTATCTAACATTTGCGTTTTGTAAATTAAAGATTAAATGTGTTCTGGTCAGGAAAACAGGATATTTTACTTTTCATGATTTTATAACTTGAACGCCATTTGGAAATCTAGTCACCCAAGAAAAAAAATTTCACAGTTGATAAGACCACATTTGTAGGTGTAATGTTTTTGTATGTAGATTTCAAATATGACATTATTTTGGCTAAACCAATTCATTGATGAAAATCTATGATATTTCTATTCACATTTAGTATTTAATGAACATTGATTACTGAGTATTGATTGCAGCAAGTTGATAATATTTTACAATTTTTTTAAATTGAGAATTAGCATGTTGATGTGTGATATAAATAAAATAGTGAATATCGTGGTATTTATCATATGCATTGAATAAAACTGTGAATATCATGGTATTTATCCTATGCATTGAATAAAACAGTGAATATCGTGGTATTTATCATATGCATTGAATAAAACAGTGAATATCATGGTATTTATCATATGTATTGAATAAAACTGTGAATATCATGGTATTTATCATATGCATTGAATAAAACAGTGAATATCGTGGTATTTATCATATGCATTGAATAAAACAGTGAATATCATGGTATTTATCATATGCATTAAATAAAACAGTGAATATCATGGTATTTATCATATGCATTGAATAAAACAGTGAATATCGTGGTATTTATCATATGCATTGAATAAAACAGTGAATAAATTGGTATTTATCATATGCATTAAATAAAACAGTGAATATCATGGTATTTATCATATGCATTGAATAAAACAGTGAATATCATGGTATTTATCATATGCATTAAATAAAACAGTGAATATCATGGTATTTATCATATGCATTGAATAAAACTGAATATCGTGGTATTTATCATATGCATTGAATAAAACAGTGAATATCGTGGTATTTATCATATGCATTGAATAAAACAGTGAATATCATGGTATTTATCATATGCATTAAATAAAACAGTGAATATCACGGTATTTATCATATGCATTAAATAAAACAGTCAATATCATGGTATTTATCATATGCATTAAATAAAACAGTGAATATCATGGTATTTATCATATGCATTGAATAAAACAGTGAATATCATGGTATTTATCATATGCATTAAATAAAACAGTGAATATCATGGTATTTATCATATGCATTGAATAAAACAGTGAATATCACGGTATTTATCATATGCATTAAATGAAACAGTGAATATCATGGTATTTACCATATGCATTAAATAAAACAGTGAATATCATGGTATTTATCATATGCATTGAATAAAACAGTGAATATCATGGTCTTTATCATATGCATTGAATAAAACAGTGAATATCATGGTATTTACCATATGCATTAAATAAAACAGTGAATATCATGGTATTTATCATATGCATTGAATAAAACAGTGAATATCATGGTCTTTATCATATGCATTGAATAAAACAGTGAATATCATGGTATTTATCATATGCATTGAATAATTAATATCACATTATATTGTTGAAGATTAAATATTTAAACCATGTGATAATGTTACTAATATTGTCATAATTGCGGATATGTACAGTAAAACCTGTTTCATCTGTAGACCACTTGGTCTGGCAAAAAGTGTTCGGATTAGCAGGTGTTCACATTTCAAGGTTTTCTAATAATATGAATCAATGGGGGATAAAATACCAGGGCCAAGTAAAAATGTTCACATGGAGTGATGTTTGGATAAGAGATGTGTTCAGATGTGGTTTTACTGTACAGTGTAATGCTGTATGTGGAATTCAGAACTTTCATCAAAGACATATTTCTTCACCTTATCAATTCTGTGTTTAATGATTGTTGTTGACACGCTGTCTCTGTTCAAAATATTTTTAAAGGTCAGTTTCCGATATCTCAAGTAGACATACAAGCAAAATAACAAAAATAACTAAAACAACCATAAACATCAAAGGAAACTTCTCCACTGGAAAAATCAATAATCAAAGATTTGCCCTCTAATTCAAACCTTATCTAACCTTACACCCCTTAGTCTATGCTACAGTCAATAAAATATTGAATGAAACAAACCACAATGTGGCCTGTGGTGTAGACTATTAGGCTATGTTCCAGAGATGATAGTAGCATCAGAGGCAGACATGCATAGCTGAATGATCTAGGTGCGGTGATAACTTTGAAGCTGAAATAACTCCAAGCCAAGGAATAACATAGAACTAAGACGAAGAATAACACACTGCCCAAGAATAACATATGTGGATAACAGATAAAGGACCAAAGCCTATACTAGGAAAATGGTACATGGAATGAACCTAACTGTACTGAACTGAAAGTCTGCTGAAATCACAACTTTTTCTGGATATGTTTAATGTTCTCGAGTTAGCGCTCTTATATAAGAGTGGAGAATTGCAGTTTCAATATTACTGGAATGAACCTAACTGAACTGAAATGAACTGAACTGAACTGAAAGACTGCTGAAATCACAACTTTTTTGTAAGTGGTATGTACTTAATTACTTAATTAATTGAACTGTAAACAAAACACTAAAAACAAACTAAGGAAATAATAGAATGCGGACATTGCCTAATTTCAGGAGATATTAATGTACTTGAGTTAGCGCTCTTATATAAGAACTGGAGAATTGCAATTTCAATATTACTAGCGACTTTGGTGAAGCAAATTAGGAGAGAATCTAGGATGTTGCGATGATATAATGTGACAGGTAATTGGTTCATATTTTATTTTAGAAATAATATCTGAAATTACATTATACATTATTGGAATTTACTAAATTTTTTTTATTCCATTTCAGTTTTATACAATTATGTTGAATTCAGCTTGGTGATTCAATGTGCAAGATTGTAATGTTTTTTTTTTGTATTTTCATTTATTTCCACTTTTTAACTCTGACATGTTATTCAAGATTCTAATATGATATGTGATGTCACAATAGCTAGAACAATCTACAAATTGGTCTATGTTGGAGTATGTATGACAGCTCATTCATTAATTCATTAATACATCAATGCAAATAGTTGTGTTTCTTGTCTGTTTATCATATTAGAATCGTAACAAAGACCGAGATTTTATGAACAGAATAAAATTTTCTGTCATATATTACGCCATAAATCATAAAATCTCAGTCTTTATTCCTTAAATATTTTGACACTTTATTTTTACAATAGATAAACTGTAAAACCCGAACTGTTAATCAGTGTATTCCTTCAGTCTTACCTTAATTGATCAAGATTTGTAAAACCTGTCTAATTTAAAAGCTACCAGGACTGGCCAAAAAGTTCAGGTGTTTTGATAAATCTATCCCAGAATGTAAAATGGGACTGAATTAAGTATTCACATTTGAGGTGTTCAGATTAGAGAGGTGTTTGGATACACTGGTTTCACTGTATATACAAACTAAGTGTGCGGTTGTAACATACTTAAGATTAAGAATGAAAGAAGCATTGTGAATTGTGATGAAACGCAGATAAGGATCCTGCGCAGTGTTACAACAAGAATTTTCCAAAGTTCACAATTCAAATAATTGGCCAGAATATGCAATGCTGGTTGTCATGGTTTCCCCATTTTCATGAAGTAAAACTTGTACAGTTTATCCAAACACTTCGCAAATTCGAACATCTCACAGAGTATGTTAATACTTTTTCTTGGACCCAATGTAACCTCCCATTGATTCACATATTAAGAAACCTTGAAATGTGAACACCTGCTAATCTGAACACTTTTAGCCTACTGCCCCGGTACCCTTCAAATAAGACAGGTTTTACTGTAAATGGTAATCCCCTCATTTTCACCCATTTGACCATTCCCCATTGTGATAGCCACGCCCCCTTTGTCTTTATCTTTCCATCCTTCCTTCTCGCAAACGGCAGAGGGGCTCTGGCATACCAGAAGACCATTCCCAGTTATGCAAGATTTTTAAGACAAAAAACTGGGGTCTTCAATGGGTACATAAATTGCACTCTATACGCCTCATATTAATTTCAGAACTGACAATACAAATGCGGATTTAATCTACGTACTCCAGAAATCTGAGAAGAGTGAATAAGAGGCAGGTTACGCCGAACCCAAACAAAGCACAGGCAGTACAATAGGTACATAGGAGTTAATTAACACTAACATTTATTATCCCAATTGATATGCAGTTGAGATATAGTTAAGCCCTCTCTCTGTCAGTTCAGTCTGTCCATCTGGGATTTGTGTCTCCTATCGGGGATAACTCAAATCCTATAGTAGGTATGTTTTTGTTGTATTTGATTGGAAATGGATGGTTAAATGGTTTTATGCATCTCTTTAAAAATGTACAGACAAATAGTACATTAGTCCATCGTCATTTTAGAGAACATGTTTTATTAATTGGAATTTATCAATTTCATACATAAAGTTACCTTGAAATTATGAAAAAGCTACATTTATCAAAACTACTCGTTGAATGTATTTTTGTGAATTATTTTTATCAATTTACATAACTTTAAAGTTACCGCAAAAATCATGAGAGGTTACCTTTATTAAAACTACTTCCTGTTGGTTACAAAACTCTTCTGCTAAAGGTATATTGTAGCTAATTGCTTTCTCTTGTCTAAAGTTCCAATCTGATTTCTCATATTTCACTAAATTTCTCATTAAAATCAGAACAAAAACACTTATTTCTTGTATTTTATATACTAAATGTCTATTACATGTTTTAAGTCAAGTGTTAAAATTACTATTTCTCGTTCGATCTCAGATTTAAACACATTTGGTGTTAAATTTTATTTTTGGGTAGGTAAGTTGCCAAGCCAGATGTGTTTCCAATTTGATGCAGAAGAAATGTGTTGTTCTATTGAGCTCTTCTATAAGTGGAATACTCTGAGAATATGTAACTTAAAGGCTATTGCTTTAACATTCACAATAGGAATTTTGATTTTTACAATTAGATTTTGTCAGGAATTTTGGCATTCTTCAATGGAGAGAGTCACTGATCTTTCTGAAAGATCCCCCATAAAGTTAAAACGATGTTGGGCTACATTTGAGTCTTACCCAATGTCACTAAAATGGGATACACAATTTTTTTGGAAGTTTGGTTTTCACATGCATCTTAGTATACCTACTATATTATATTTCACCTTATCATGGGTTATAATGACCTGGATGCCATTGGGGTATTATCTCCAATTAGTGGCCAGTGTAACTTTTTGGTTTTTAACAAATTAAGAGTTTTTTAGATTTGGAAAATTGTTTACATACCATATCGACAGACATGTTGATTACAAGACATCTACAGATAGTGGATACTTCTACTATTAGCAGATTTGATTGCTCCATTCATAAAAATAAGACGGAGTGCATTCATTTTAAAATGTAGATGATCTTGTATATTTTTTTCACAACGTATTAAAGAATCTTATGAAGCTTGAAAGTTGTCTCATTGATACAAATTGAATGTATTCTTTATTGCGTGGTATAATTATAAACCACAGTGATAATTTTTTCTGAAAGATCCCCCATAAAGTTAAAACCATGTTGGGCTACATTTGAGTCTTACCCAATGTCACTAAAATGGGATACACAATTTTTTTTACACAATAGAAGTTATATTTTTCCCTAACCACTAATTTATCACTATTAAAACAAAAAGATGTACAGCAAAACCTGTCTAATACAAACACAATTTGGATTTGCTATAAGTGTTCATTCGGGGGGGGGGGGTGTTCACATTTCAAGTTTTTTAACATGGTAGATTAAAATATAGTACTGCACAAAATGTTCATATTGAGAGGTGTTCAGATATGATAAAAGAAGTGTTCCAATATGTAGGTTTTATTGTATGTTTATTGTATAACAAACATTAGTCATCAGAACATTACTAACATAAAGGCATTGCTATTTAGTGTGAATTATTATTACCGATCGAATCTCCGAATCTTCGACAGCCCTTTTATTTTAAGATTGCAGGTTGTGAATTTTCAAAGTAATACCCTTTAATATATATAATTATAATATAACGTAACAGTATATAATAAAGCATTATCTCTTTCCCAGGTAATATAAGAAGAGAGACACCATGACCAAGCGCTCGTACATGTGCAGTGACGACCACATTGCAGATCTGCTGGTTGCATGAACAAGAACGGCACACGTGAACTGGGGTAAGTTAAAACTCTCATTTACAGGTTATATGTCATTGCACTTGGGCAGAATTAATAAACCCTCCTTTATTGTTCGAAAGACTCAAATGTATAAATCTCTATACATTTGATAATTTTTTTATAATCAAGAAATGGGTAGACAAGGAATTATTTGGGATGAAATTATAAATAAATAGACATTGGAATTTGGTTTTATGGGAGCTTGCTATCTATACTCTGACATCACTGATTTCCAGAATATCCAGAATATCCAAGGCGAGTTGACATGGAAATTTGATACCATATTATGCTCTATTTCATATTTAATATCCATATTCAGAAAATTTAGGTATAAGCTAAATTAATTTTATTCTGGAAATTTTTCAAAATTGTTTAAAGTCAGTGGCAATTGACAGTAATCCCAATCACATGTCAATTAAATTGAATTAATATAAATAGTTCAATTTTTCAAAATATTGGCAAAGATTGATTTGACATCGAAAATGAAATTCCAAATTCAATCAAAGATTAAATTAGTAACAAGTTATAACACATGACTAGATCAAATGGTGTCTTTTTCTATAATTTGCAACTGATTGCTAAAATATATAGAGAATAATCTATAAAGTGGAACACCTCTTGCAGTGGAACACCTCACATTGTGGAACACCTCCTTAAGTGGAACACTTCAGAGTCCAGTGGCCATTGCCTTAATGTTAAATGAACCTCTGTTAGTAGAATACCTCACAAGTTGAACTCTTTTAAGATGAATAAAAATGTGTTCCACTAGGCTTTGCAGTACTATTATAAACATTGCCATTTAATTTGCAGTTTTAAAAATTGAAATTTAACCGCTGACAGTGATGAATGATTAATGATTTATATTTACACTCCCCTCCATAAGTTTGGCAACCTTTTTATGTCCCCACCACATAGTGTGGGGCCATATTGTCGGCCTAGGCGCGTCCGTCCGTCCGTCTGTCTGTCTGTCTGTTTGTCTGTCTGTCCGTCCGTACGTCCGGCAGTTTTCTCCTAAACCGCTACAGATATCACCTTCAAATTTTCAGGGATAACTTATGTTGCATACAGATATGGACGAAAAAGTTTCAACTCGATACCTACTTCCTGTCGGCCATTTTGAAGTCAAATGCTAAAATCCTTGTCTGCAAACTTTAAGAAAAATGGCTTCACTGTTGCTTTTAAAACTTTAACATCCTGTTCAACTCACTTGATTCTAGATCTGATTAGGTTTTGGACCTATTAGCCCAGTCATGGCAGCCATTTTGAATGTCGTAAGAAAAGTTAGCGTGCGATAATACTTTGTATCATATTGAATGGTGTTTTTGAGTTTTCATACTTAGACTATTTAGTAGCTTTATAAAAAATTTCAGGTGTACTTTATTGTAAAAGCCTATGTTATTGTTAACAGTAGTTATATGTGCTAATTTTGTAAAAAGAAATCAGCAAAAACTTATAATCATTTTTTTATTGTCGGCCATTTTGGATTTTTCCATCCTAAAATCTTGTCTGTAAAGTCTTGTCTATGCCTTTTCAGGCGAACCATTTGGTAGATCATTTCCAAATTTTCAGGGATGTTTCTTAGTATGAAAATCTAGATCTGATTAGTTTTTTGGCATTCTGGGTAAATGTCAAGGCAGCCATTTTGGATTTTCCGTCCTAAAATCTTGTCTGTGAAGTCTTGTCTATGCATTTCCAGGTGAAGCGTTTGGTAGATCAATTTCAAATTTTCAGGGATGATTCTTAGTATGAAAATCTAGATCTTATAAGTTTTTTGGCATTCTGGGTAAATGTAAAGGCAGCCATTTTGGATTTTCCGTCCTAAAATCTTGTCTGTAAAGTCTTGTCTACGCGTTTTCAGGTGAATCATTTGGTAGATCAATTTAAAATTCTCAGGGATGATTCTTAGTATGAAAATCTAGATCTGATTAGTTTTTTGGCATTCTCGGTAAATGTCAAGGCAGCCATTTTGGATTTTCCGTCCTAAAATCTTCTCTGTAAAGTCTTGTCTACGCGTTTTCAGGTGAAGGGTTTGGTAGATCAATTTCAAATTTTTAGGGATGATTCTTAGTATGAAAATCTAGATCTGATTAGTTTTTTGGCATTCTGGGTAAATGTCAAGGCAGCCATTTTGGATTTTCCGTGCTAAAATCTTGCCTGTAAAGTCTTGTCTACGTGTTTTCAGGTGAACTGTTTGGTAGATCAATTTCAAATTTTTAGGGATGATTCTTAGTATGAAAATCTAGAACTGACTAATTTTTTGGGCATTCTTGGTAAATTTTAAGGTGGCCATTTTGCATTTTCCCTTCCAAAATTGTAGCAGTAAAGTCTTTTCTACTCATTTTCAGGATAACCATTAGATGGGATCACCCATTGGTGGTGACATATTGTACACATTTGTGTTCTTGTTTCCCCATTGAACTACTACTACTACCTACTATTTCCCATTGGTTAACATGGGAATGTCGATTTTCAAAAATTCATCAAATTCATCATCAATTTTCGACCTATTGTAATTGAGGAAAAAAATTTAGAAAATTTGGAGGTATTGGAATTAAAGTCAAATTCAAAGGTAAAGAGGCTTTAACACGTAGTTCAATAGGGGAAAAAAGGTTGCCAAACTTATGGAGGGGAGTGTATATATATAGGCCCGGATTAATATCATTCAATTATATGTGGTATAATATTATTGTGTCACCACAAGAAGTGGTGACATATATTAATAGTCTCCAACTTTTTTGTGGATGGTTTTTGTTGTTTGGCATCTGGTGTTTGGTATTCAGAGTTTGGTGTCTGTAACAAATGGCAGGTAGTGACATTTTGCTTGTTCATGCCTTGTTGTATCTTGTGTTATTATGACTTATACCATCAACTGGAAGTAACTAGTAGTTCATAGCTTGTTAATAATAATTTTTGATTGCATTGTCACATGTGTCACCTGACTCCTCATGCCAACATCATACTTATCATGTCACATTGTCATGAGAGAATACCAGTCCTCAAGTGATAATGATAATGCCTACTTAATATGATTCACACGTTTTCTCATATTACATTTACGTAAAATGTGTCATCTATGGTTCCACCCATCTTAGCTTGTCTCAGTAATTGTTACTGCGTACACTCCCCTTCATAAGTTTGTTTAATTAATGGTACACTCCCCTCTATAAGTTTGGTAACCAGAAGTCCCCCTTTGGATTACTTATTTATGGCACTGTATACCACAGCTTTGCTATAAAATATTTCACATAAAAGAACATAGGACTTCTTAAAGAAGGAGTTCCTGGGTCTGTCTATCATGGTTACATGCATTAATTATCCCAACGAACGAAGTTCGGTAGGGATATAGTGAAGCCCTCCGTCCGTCTGTCCGTCCGTCCGTCAGTCCGTCAGTCCGTCAGTCTGTCAGTCAGTCAGTCAGTCAGTCCGTCCGTCTGTCCGGAAGATAACTCAAATACTAGTAGACGGATTTTCTTCATATTTAGTGGAAAGATGTATATTGGTGAATAGTTTTACGCAAAAATCATAAATTTTTCATTCTGAACCAAAGTAATTAATATTATTGTTTGAAATTTTGGTAGTATATTCACAACATTTATCTATTACACATATATTCCGTGTTTTTCATCCTGACCCCCAGGGGCCGTGTATGGGGGGACAGGAAAACAGAAATTTTCGCTAATTTTTAGATCTTTCTAAAGTATAGCTTTATTATACTCAAATGAAAGGCAATTAAGAGTAGATTGCAAATATTGTATCTTTTTTCTGATTCAAGCATCGTAAAATTCAAAATGGCCGTCTAATGTACGATTTCGCAATAATTTTTCGATCCCTTCAAAGTATGGCTATATTATACTCAAATTGAAGGAATTTTTGAGTAGATCACAATTATGGTATTATTTTTCAGATTTGTATCTCAGAAAATTCAAAATGGCTGCTTTGCAGGAATTCGCAATTCTAAAATCTAATTTTTTCAATTTTAACCAAAGTAATGTGTATAATTGATTGGAATTCGCTAATTGATATTTTGTTCGTTGGGATTTGCTACTCTGCGGAGTTGCCGTTATCTAGTTATGACTGTATATATATATATGGGATATACCCAAGAGGTATTGCTTGCTTTAATTTATGGTACATGCAAACAAAATATAATACTAAAAGACAGGTTTTGATGTGCTATAAATAAAACATTCAGTTGCCAAATTTATGGAGGGGAGTGTATGTCATGGTTACATGGTTGTTAATTCATTTGAGTAAGTGTTACTAATGGAGTACAATGTATATAATACAAAAAGACAGGTTTTGATGTGCTTTAAATAAAACATTCAGTTGCCAAATTTATGGAGGGGAGTGTATGTCATGGTTACGTGGTTTGTTAATTCATTTGAGTAAGTGTTACTAATGGAGTACAATGTATATACGATATGATATCAATCCAATAATCGAAATTAAAGCTAGAGTCCAAGATAGGAATGACAGACTGTAAGATTTATCTCTGTCTTAAAGAGAGCATATAAATATTTTTCTGTATTTTCAATGTCTGCCATTTTTGCAATTTTGCAGTCTCTAAATATACTATGAAATGTTCAATAAAACACGCTTAGTGAATCTAGAACCACTAACAAATTTTAATTGTAAATTTTGTTATGGAGCAAGTCTCATGAAATATTCTGCAGTAGGTTTTCCTGTTTTCCTTCCTGTAATTTGCTTAAAGGAAGAATCAGACCTAGTAATTACTACTTTGGTTACTTTGGTGCTTCATCTTGACGAAAATTGTTTCAATTTTAGAATATTTTCATAATTTCTTGTCATGTCTTTTTTCTAAAATACCCCAAGTATAGGCTTTATTTGAGATTTATTTATAATAATGCAATCATATTAATTCTTATAATTTGGGAGAATTTAAATTTATCCCGTTTTTGCTCTTTGAATCTTAAATAACTTCACCAATTGATAACATATCTTGGACCTTTTGGGAGATATTATATTTGAGCTTGTAGGGAACACATCGGTAGTTCAACCGTTGCATAAATTGCTTGCAATTTTGTCACTCCCTATAGTTTTGATTCTGCCTTTAAGACAATTGTTTGTTAAAAGGTTTCAATCGATTTTATCATTTAAGTGGCATTCTGGGTATATGATTTTATCTTATTTATTGGAATATTCATCATATATAATTTCAAAATAAAAAAGCATATATTTGAAACCAATGGAAAAATATTTGCTTGACATTTTTTTTATAAATTCTAGAAATTTCTGATTGACTATAGCTTTTATTAGCAAAATCGTGGGGATACACATTAACAAAAACGTGACTTTCTCTCAAACATTTTTAGTAATTTGAACGTCATGAAATATGATTTAGTTTCTGGCAATAGTTAATAACTTTTTACGCTGATCCTTTGACATTTAGGTATTCCTAAAACCTAATTTACCATTCAAGTTACATTATATTAATTCCCTGAAGAGACGTGGTTAAGAAATACTGCATACTAATGGAACAGCGTAGTATTGGGATTAGCGAGAATGAGTTACAAAAATCCATATATGGATAAATTCTATATATGGCATCTTTTAATGTAAAGTTAGCCGAGTTAAATTATTTGATCTGAATTCCTGAAAAATCTGAGATAAATTGTTCTCCCAGAATTCAACAAGGAATAACGATATGGATTTAATGATTTTCGAAATATAAATATATTTTAATTCTACCATATTTAAAGTAATTTAAAGTATGGGGCCTTAAAGAATTGTGTACATGAACATGTAAAATGCTGATCTATTCAAGTATAACATTGCTTCCTTTAAAAATCCTAATTTATCAATCTGAAGAATTAAATGAACTGAGATTTTTTATCTAAAATACTGAAGTAATAGAAGATTTAAGAAACAGAAAATTTCAAAATTCCTTTGAACAGAAAATGGGAAACTTTTAAAAAATTATTGCCATTTAACCTTAAAACCTAAAGCATTTTCATGAAGTAAAGTCAGAACTGTTAGACTTTCTCAAAAAAAAGGTATGGAATAAAATGGTGTGAGCTAAAGATATTGCGATAATGTGACAAATTGTTAGAAAGTTACTCTAAACTAATTATCTTTATTTTATCTTTAATTATGAGTCTTGTCATAATAATTTATTCTCATTCATATTATATTATATATTGCCAACATGGTTTCTGTTGTACCCTTTCGCCTAGAGTCTATTAGTAATGGCTGCGCACTGACTACTAAAGATAATTTTACATTTTTGATGCAAATAAGATCTCAATCACCCCAAATGTATGTACCCCAAATGTAAAAGCCTTTAATGGGAGTTTGAATATAGAATTGTTACCAAAAGACATAAAATAAGACACGAAAATTCTGGACTTCTGATTGGCCTCATAATGTAATCATGTAATGATACAAGACGTCAGTAAAAGTTATATAATCTGATTGGTCAATGCAAGATCAACAGATTACATCATATTTGAAGAGTGTAGATAAAGCACTCTTTTAAACGAGTAAAAGCAAGCTATTAAAAAGGGTAATAATATTGGAACTACGAGCAGCCGTTCTCTGTTGCGAATCAATCATTCATTTGCTATCGCAACACAAACTCAAGACACATAACGCAATTCTCATTCAGCGAACTTAAGACTGAAACTGATTCTTCAGTGAGAAAGTAGCTCACAAGTTCATATTGGATTTGGATGAGACAAAACTGTGAGAATTTACAATGAATAAAACAGAAACTATTATTAATAATTTACAGTAGAGAGTTTAATAAGGAATTAGGCTACAGAAGTCAAAAGTTACACTTAGGATGTGTTACACTTTGGATACGTTACATTTATTAAGATGTTCAACATAAAAAAGGATCAAATATTTATATATTGATAGGACACTTGGGTGCCTAATATACAAATGAGGATGTTTCACCCTCAATTTGCCGTCTGCAAAAATATTGATATTTTGTAATCTGATTGGACGAGTGGAAGTAATAGCATGTCTGATAAATTGCGCTATCGATCTAAGAACAAGACCCGAAACATTTATATCTCTGTTAGAGTTTGGATTGCCATGTTTATACAGGTTAGTTGGTTTCAATACATCCAAAGATGCATATAATTAATTGAATCACGATTGATCCAATTATACAGGGATATTGGGATAAGTTAGTTTAAGCTGATAGACTCTTGTACAATTCTTGAAATGAGAATTAAGATCTAGATCTAGATTGAGATAATAACTTGAATGAATTGTATGTGCTGTACAATAAAGTTTATTTTTTACTATTTTTATTTACTATTTTTGGGATCAGTTAGTTTAAGCTGATAGACTCCTGTACAATTCTTGAAATGAGAATTAAGATGCAGATCTTGATGGCGGTTATAAATTGAATGAAGTGTACGTGCTGTAGAATAAAGTTTTTTTTACTAATTTTGGGATTCTTGTCCAATATTCTTTGAATGATATGGATATAGTAAGCAACTGAATGTTATGTGGAATAATTTTTTTTTACTATTTTGAACTTTATATCAGAAAAAGTAAAGTCAATAAATTATTGGTTTATCTTGGCTTTTTGATTCTGGGGAGTTGTCAGTTCTATATGCAATGCTTTGTTTTTATCTCAGAGACTAAATCATCTTTAGTTTAGTATTTGAATAGAAATTTTGAGTCGTTTATTTTCTGATCTTTAAGTGGAAGTAGTAGTTGTCTGTATTCTAAATGGAAATAGTATAAAATTGTCTATCTTCTGATTCTAAATGAAAAGAGTAAATTGTCTGTCTTCTGATATATCAAAAGAATGGCTTGACATTGTCTGACTTATCGAAGAAAAGGACTAAAAGTATTGCATTCTGATCTACATCTAAACCCCAAAAAATTTACAAGTTGAAAGCTTAAGATGTTGAAAACTGTATGGATCTTTCAGTAGAAGGAATTAAACTTGTCTGTCCTTCAACTTAGAAAAAGTATTTTCTTGACTTTGATTTGTATTTAATCAGTCCATAAAAGGAGTAGAATTGTCTATATTCTGATCACATATTCCTCTTTCAAAGCATGCTTTACTGTACTTAGAACATGTTTTAATCTTACTGCAATAAAACCTTGGAAATTGATGGTTGTTACAGGCGTGTTGCATGGTAATTGACTCGAGGAAAATGTGATTCCTTATTGTGAAGGGAATGATTGGATGTATGATTAGTTTTCACACATCTCTTAGTATAGCTGAACCCTTTCAAATTGTTGTGTTTTGCTTATTTAAAAGAGAGATTCGTGTGCTAATGACTGTAGGCTCTGACAATTAGACTATATACTGTACAGCATTTATCTATGTCAAAAATTGTTCCATATTTTATACCTGTACAGTTGCTAACAAACTAACTTCTTCTATATGGGAATATGAGAGTCCAACCACAGGATCTAGGATATGTGGCCCTGAAAATCAAGTTGGGGGTTAAAAATTCCTGCTGAAAAATTTTGGGCCCTAATTTTGAAATTGATTCCCAGTTATACCAGTTTGTTATCTAAATTGCCAAATTTATCTGAGGAAGAGCAGATTTTGGGCCCCAATTTTTTCAGGGCCCATCTTCAATCTGCTATTCAATATGCTTAATTTGCTAAAAATAGCAGTCAAAGATATAGATCCTTCTATCTTTTGCAGTTATACAGATAAACTCCATAATATATGATTTAGTGGATGAAGCAATATAAGGGTTTGATGAACTATCAGATATTCAAGTGAACAGCACGGAACTATTACGCTGATCTAAGTTGATTGAGCTTTAACTATAAGTCTCCCGAGATCCGTTAACTAAAATGATTTGCATGTATGTCTCGTATGACTTTTTTGTTGCTAATATCAAAGGCAGTGCAAATAAGTTTTGAGATGTTTAGCTAAATACACAATATGTTCACTTGATTTACAGTTTATTTTCGACCTGACTCACTGATAAATTCTTGCAAATTTTGAAACCATTCACAAATGCATGTTTTAGAGTGTTCTCATATACAGGTTTTAGATAGTGTACGCATATAAGTTTTAGAGTGTTTGTATATGTTCAGATTTTAGAGTGTGTTCACACATCCACGGTTCAAAACTATTCACATATGCAAATTTTAGAGTGTTCGCGTACATACATATTTTAGAGAATGTTCACATATACAAGTTTGCTTTAAATCCTTTAAAGGTAGGTCTTAACATCGAGTATTTACATAGGTACACATATCTTTTAAATATACTCCACATATTTGTCAGGATAATTGTTCTGTCATTTATATACAAGTTTTAGATGGTTCGAATATACAAGTTTTAGAGCGTTCGCATATACATATTTTAGAGAATGTTCGGATATACAAGTTTTAGAATATTCGCTTATACAGGTTTCAGGGAGTGTTCAGATCTACAGGTTTAAGAGTGTGTTCGCATATACAAATTTTAAAGTGATCACACATCCATGGTTTGAAACTGTTCACATTTTGTAGTTTTGAAATGTTCACATAGAGATTTTGATAGTGTTCATATAAACAACTCTTACAGTGATACACAGACATGTTTTACTGTAGTTCAAGACAAGTGTGTTCTATTCTATGTGTTTATCTATTAACATTCCATACAGCAGCAATGTGGACAAGTGTTTTATGAGAGAGTTGGGCATTAACATGGATGCCATGTATCCCACCTACTTCACAACATTCCCATTATTCTTTATTACCCTATATCACAACATAGTTACTATTAAGAGTCTTCTAATTTAACAGTCATTTCCTTGGTATTGTTAGTGAAAATCAATCAGTTTTGCACTGGTTGAGAATTTGGAAAATCACGAACGTTTGAAATCAGGTTTTGAATTAATTTCTTTTCGAATGACAGGTTTTGACATTAATCGGATATGCAAAATTAAGAATTTTTGTAATGTCATCTAGTTGAGATAAAATCCTGAGTAAAATATCATTTCACTATAGGATCTGAATAACTCAACCCATTCAGTCCAAAATGCCAAAAATGGCCAATTAGATTTTTTTTCATTTCTGTTGATATCATTAGATTTTAGCCATTTCATCTCTCCCATACCCATAAAGTATTTTGAATTAGCGCCTTAATAAAGTGCTTCGAGATCCAGAATTACATTTTGCTTTTCCTGCATTTCTGCATGTTTCATAGAAAATGGTGTCAACAGAATTTATAACTTCAGCTTCTCTAATGAATTGACTGTCATGAATTTAATTATATTGAGTGCTGTGTTGTAGCCGTATACCACGTTTCCTCCTTAATCAATGAAATGCTTTTTAAAGAGTCATAAAATGCTGTTCATTTCCATTAAATCCTGCAGAGTAATTTGGAAAAGGTCAAAATGGTTTCGGCAAAAATCCAGAGTTTATTTGTTAACATAGCATTAAATACAGTAATAAATATGTAAAACTAAATGATCTGACTGATAAAGTTGACAATAATTGAATAAATAATGAAATCGTTTTTACATAATTATTCTCGTAGTGTTTGAATTAATGAAATCAACAAATGAAAATCAACAACTTAAGACTTTCAAGTGCAGCGATTCACTTGTAATGGGACAAAGACCAAAAGTGGACTGAAAGTTAACCTGGTTTCAAGACTAAAAGTTAGCCTAGACTGAGCTTGTATTCGCAAATGCAACTAACGCCTGCCGGCTATCGGATTAATCTTTTATTTTTTTTATGGGTAACTCATTTAAATATGAATAGTACCTTCCACTATGCCATTCATATCTAAATGAGTTGGTCATAAAATAGTAAGTTAATCTGGTAGCCGATAGGTGTTAGTTGCATTTGTGAATACAAGGTGAAACCTGCTAGTGTAGACCTATAGGTAACCTGGCAATAGGCCAGATTGCTATTAATTAATTCAATTAACAAAAAGTATCTACCAAATAGCTCTTAGCAATAGTAGTTATTCCAACACACACTTAAATGCCCTATTAACTTGCGGCCATAGTCCCATAGGTGACTTAGATGCATCGATGCCTGCATTTAATGTGAGAACTGTTTTCTATCTGTGTAGGGTATAATTCAATAATCTACCTGATTAGTCTCTAAATAGATACCTTTGATGTCTGCGATAAATCATAATTAGAAAATCTATATTTTAACGGAGAACTAAGCACTGGTTAATAATGAAACTTGCTATATTGGGTTTGTGCGCAAGCATGGTGTTACATAATTCATGTTGGCTATTTTATATACAAGCAATGGCATTGTTTTATGTCTATGTTTTTGGTAAGTTACATACAAGCATGAAATCATGGAAGTCTGTTGCACAGATTAGGCTCAAGTATTTTATATACAGACCTCTAAAATATGTAATCTTGTATCTCATTTTTCTGTGGATTAAGGGTTGATCCTTTATCTCATTATCTACTCATTACCTATCATTTATCTACTTTGAGTAAGCACGTTTTTTTCATGAAGAATTTGCTTTACCATTTTCCTTTCTCAATAATCCTTCTCAACTCATTGAACTGTAAAATATGAATGTCATATTGAAAGTGACATCTTGAACATGTATGTCATATTTAACTGACATTTTGAATATGTATGTCATATTAAAATTACATCTTATGACATCTTGAATATGTATGTCACATTGAAGTGACATCTTAAATATGTATGTCATATTGAAGTGACATCTTGAATTTGTATGTCACATTGAAGTTACATCTTGAATATGTATGTCATATTGAAGTGACATCTTGAATATGTATGTCATATTACAATGGCATCTTGAATATGTGTATCATATTGAAGTGACATCTTGAACATGTTCATGTATGTCATATTGAGGTGACATCTTAAAAATGTATATGATATTGAAATGACATCTTGAATATGTATGTCATATTAAAGTGGTATCTTGAATATGTATGTAATATTGAGGTGACATCTTAAATATGTATGTCATATTAAAGTGACATCTTCAATATGTATGTCATATTGAAGTGACGTCTTGACCTGATAACATGAGAGTTGATTTCAAAATGTCAGACATACAGTCAATAAAACTACAGACAGATTCAATATGAAAGTCCGTTATCATCATTTTATCAAAAGAATATCAGAACCTGCCTCATGCAAGGTTATGGTCAACTGCAAGTTATGATCACCTGTAAGGTTATGATCTCCAGCTAAATTATGACGACCCGCTAAGTTATGATCACCCAGAGGGTCATGATCAGCTGTAAGATTACTATCACCTACACAGTTGTAATCAACTGCAATGTTCCAGTTATTTTTATCACTAATTCAATCACCCACACCCACTTAATGAAAGTAGAATTTAGAGACAATGTTCCAGTTATTTTTATCACTAATGCAATCACCCACACCCACTTAATGAAAGTAGAATTTAGAGACATTGCCTAACAATTACTATCAATTAAAGGAATAAAGTAGATATGTACAAGATAACACATGACTCTTACTGTAAGGAAATCATAATTACAAATTGCTAACAATGTTAAATAAATTTTGAAAACACTGTAATTATCCGACTGAAATTATCTATAAACAATTTAGATATGATGAAGAGTGAAAAAAATGTTGTTCTAAAAAATAGCTTAGAGATCTTTTTAAAAAAAATGTGAATAGACTATGTATGTGTATTGATATATTGTCATGTATTATAATATATTGTATATATGTTTAATTTGCAAATAAAAAAAAAAATTACAAATTGCTATTTAGAATAGCATCACCAGATATTTCACTTCAGGTGTCATACTCCATTATTTTTGATATTGTGATTTATAGATGCAAAATGTCATGACAACCCCTAGTTACTGTTACAGTAGTGAGCTACATGTATATTATATTCTACTATATTCACCTATAGTTTTTTTTAATTTGTAATCTATGCTTGCTGTATATGTTGAGCTATTCTTTATTAGAGATCTTAGGTCAAGGTCACAATGACATTATACACTGTATCTTGTAAACAGAACTGAACTGAATGACTCATTAACTCTTGACCATCCAGAGAGTTCTAGAAAATATAACCATTCATTAAGACTTAATCATGTGACTGGAGATGTCCAATCAAAACTCAACAAGTAGTCTCAGTTCCAGAAGATTCTTTCTAGATGATTCTTTCACACTATAAATAAAACTGCAAAGTGGACTCAATAGCAGATAATTAAGTAATCTTAACTGGACATCTCAAAGGAACTAAATAAAGCAGAATTTCAAAATTGATCAAAAGACATCTTCTAAGCGGAATATTACAGACACCTACTGTGGGAACATTTATAACTCTACAAACACACAACCTGAGGACTTTATATGGACATATATTACAACATACATTATATACGGATTATCATATATATTCGTGGATTATCATAAACATTTGTGGATTATCATCAAACATTTGTGGATTATCATCAAACATTATTGGATACGAACATTATAGGATTACAACAAACATTATTGGATTATTACAAACATTGGAGAACTATTATCGATTATTGAAACATTTCGTGATCCGGAACATTCTCAAGTATCGTCAACGACATTTATCGACATCAAGAATAAGCCGTATCATTGATTGGACATCACATAAGTATTAAACCTCCTTTATATTATTGTTATATTATTTAGTTTTCAAAATATAAATATATTGTTATCATATTTTAATTGCTGTTTTTACTTTCTGTTATTTTCGAACGTAACAGAAATTGGGGGCTCGTCCGGGATACAACTACAACAAGCTAAAATTCATAAAATTCAAAATTCCAAAATTGTATATCTAAATTGTGAAGACAGCAATTAATCAAAAATGAGTTTTGAGGTTGAGACATTTTTAGAAGCGCCCTCTTTGGAGGAGTTTGACAAGTTAAAGAAAACTGAACTTCTGGCACTAGCAAAACATGTTGGTTTGGCAGTAAAAACTTCATACCGAAAAGGTGCAATAAAAAATATTCTGGTACCATATTTGGTAGCGGAAGAAATATTACCAGAAGAAGCATTAAAGCTTATTGTAGAGCCAGTCCAGCATGTTGAGCCTGTAGATCCTATAAGGCTTAAAGAGCTTGAAATAAGAGAAAAAGAGCTTGAAAATGAAAGGAGAGAAAAAGAGTTGCAAAATGAAAAAGAATTAAGAGAAAAAGAGTTAGAAATGCAAAATGAAAGAGAAAAAAGAGAAAATGAAAGACAAATGAGAGAACAAGAAATTCAAAGAGAAATTGAATTAAAACGTTTGGAAATAGAAGCTCAATCCAAAACTGATGAACATGCTACTATGCATCAACATTTTGAAAATAGATTTGACGCTTCAAAATTTCTCAAATTTGTACCTAAATTTCAGGAGAAAAATGTTGATAAATACTTTACGCATTTTGAAAAAGTTGCCCAAAGCCTCGATTGGCCTAAATCAGCATGGCCAGTTATGCTTCAGAGTGTATTCATTGGTAAAGCAAGTGAAATATTTGCCTCTCTCTCAGCAGAAGTATGCTCTGATTATGACCTTATTAAAAATGCGATTCTTAAAGCTTATGAACTAGTGCCAGAAGCTTACAGACAAAAATTTAGAAATGCCCACAAACAGAGTGACCAAACCCATGTTGAGTTTGCTCGAGAGCAAGAGCAGCTTTTTGACAGGTGGCTTGTCTCTAAAGATGTATCTGAAGAGTTCAAAAAGCTCAGAGAGCTTATGCTAATAGAACAATTCAAAAACTGTGTTCAATATCACATTAGAACTTATTTAGATGAACACAAGGTAGAAACTTTAAGTCAAGCTGCCACCCTGTCTGATGATTATGCTCTAACTCATAAGGGTAGTTTTATCAAAGGTAATTCTAACTTTAGAGGTTATCAAGGTAACAAACCTTCATATGACTCTAAATCAAATCAGTCCTCATCATCAAATGCATCAAACAAAGCAAAAGACCAGTCTAATTCATCACAGAATTCTAGCTCAAAATCAGATCAATCAAATTCTTCAGGTCCAAAATCAAACGTCACCTGTAATTATTGTAAAAAGCCTGGTCATCTTATTTCTGAATGCTATAGGATTAAGAATAGAAGAGAGATGTCTGGTTCTGCTCATTCAAATGGTTGTGCTACAGTTCCCATTTCAAGAAAGCCCATTGTTTGGGATTCATATACTCATACTGAGAAATCTACTCATAGTGATATTATGGAGGATTATAAGCCTTTCATGTCTGAAGGATCTGTGTCACTGTCAAGTGATGATACCAATTCAAAGCCAATTAAGATTCTTAGAGACACGGGTGCATCTCAGACTTTGTTGTTAGAAGGTGTCCTTCCTTTATCTGAGGAGTCATTCACAGGTACCCATATTTTGATGCAAGGCATTGAATTAGGTTTTACTAAAGTTCCCCTCCATCGTATTCATATCACATCAGAGTTAGTCAAAGGGCCAGTTATTGTTGGTGTTAGGCCACAACTTCCTGTTGAAGGAGTCGCATTGCTTTTAGGCAATGATTTAGCTGGGGGTAAGGTATCATTAGACCCCATTGTTTCAGATCAGCCTTGTTCTATTGAGGATTCTGTCCAAGAGGACTCAGATATATCCTGCTTGTGCTGTTACTAGGGCTATGGCTAAAAGGTTAGCTGATAGCGGGGATTCGTCTGTGGGAGATGACTTTGATAGTGGGTTTTTAAGCTCCTTGTTTGATGATGAATGTCACTCACCACTTGTTAAAGATGGTCCTTATCCTATTTTAAAGGCAAATTCTTCATTGAAACAGCCTTCTGTTCGAGCCAAGCAGTCAACTATTGAGGCAAATTCTTCATTGAAAAAGCCTATTGCCAGAGGTGATTCACCTTCTGAGCAGGATCACTATTTTAATGCGGTTTCGCCCGCTCTTGCTAGTCTTGATGAAGTTTCATCTTCTTCTGCTAGTGTTCATGAGGTTTCATCCCCTCCTTGTTCTGAGGTTTCATCCTCTTCTAGTTCTGAGGTTTCATCCTCTATTTCTGATAGTGATTCTTTGAAAAATGATCCTCATTCTAAACACATGTTAATTTATGAACAAGAGCATGATCCATCACTCATTGATCTTCATAAAAGATGTCTTACTATTGATGAAGCTGTCAAGGTCCCTGTTTGTTTCTACAAAAAGGATGGCATATTAATGCGAAAGTGGAGACCTCCTGAAGCTTCCCCTGAAGATGATTGGGCAATTGTACATCAAATTGTTGTCCCCAAATCATATCATAAGGAAATCTTGAGTCTAGCTCACGATTCTCCCATGGCAGGTCATTTAGGAGTAACTAAAACATACCATAAAATACTCAATCATTTCTTTTGGCCCAAATTAAAACAAGATGTCCAAGAGTATTGTAGGTCTTGTCATACATGTCAAATGGTAGGGAAACCTAACCAGAAAATTCCAACTGCTCCTTTACACCCTATACCTGCATTTGATGAACCATTCAGTAAGGTTCTTATTGACTGTGTTGGTCCTTTACCAAAAACAAAATCTGACAATCAATATCTGCTCATTATTCTGTCCATGGCCACACAGTTTCCAGAAATAAAATCACTCCTTAGACCACTGCTTAGAAATAGCAAAACCAAGTATATTGTGAAATCACAAATCAACAATTTCACATTAGTTGGGCTACCAAAGGAGCTTATATCTGACTTACAATCTGACTCAGTGCTGAATGATTTCATTGGCATTGATAAAACTACTCATGTGAGGTGTAGAGAGCTACACATGATGAAAAAGTATGTTGAGCGTGATAAAATTTCTTTACTCAACATGAGCTTGTGCTCTTAGCTCATAGGCCAAACTTGTATGTCAATGACAACTAAACATGTATGTTATTCAAGAGTCAGATATTGTAAATTATAATGATTAACTCATGAAGATTATATTTATTATATGATAGGCAAATTGGAGATTTGAGATAACTGTCACTTATATACTGTATATAAAAACATTTGCCTAAACAGTGAAATTGATATTATGTGAACAAAAAGATTGTATTAAGATTATGTGAGCATTATAGGTGATCATTAAATAGTGTCACAAGATTACTAAATAACATCAGATTGTACTAGTAGAAATAGTTACATAAGATCATGTGATAATGTAAAACATTGTACAAGTTTAGTGTTTGTCAGACTCAAAAAAAAGTATACTATTGTACAAGTTATATGATCTATTGCATGTATTGTATTTATGACTTGATGCATAACTTAGTTTGATACTATTGTAGTATGATACTATTGTAACACATTATTACAGAACATTATATGTTATTAGATTGTACTCACACTGTAACGATAGAAAGTATTATATACTTGTAAACATACTGCATATAAAAAGACTATTGTAAACAAATATTATGTTAGTCTCAACCTCACTTTTAAAAATTGTAACGCTCGCTACTCAAGATATTATTGTAAAAGTTTTTCATTGCATTCAAAACTTTTCTTTTAAGGAGGGAGGTGTTACAGTAGTGAGCTACATGTATATTATATTCTACTATATTCACCTATAGTTTTTTTTAATTTGTAATCTATGCTTGCTGTATATGTTGAGCTATTCTTTATTAGAGATCTTAGGTCAAGGTCACAATGACATTATACACTGTATCTTGTAAACAGAACTGAACTGAATGACTCATTAACTCTTGACCATCCAGAGAGTTCTAGAAAATATAACCATTCATTAAGACTTAATCATGTGACTGGAGATGTCCAATCAAAACTCAACAAGTAGTCTCAGTTCCAGAAGATTCTTTCTAGATGATTCTTTCACACTATAAATAAAACTGCAAAGTGGACTCAATAGCAGATAATTAAGTAATCTTAACTGGACATCTCAAAGGAACTAAATAAAGCAGAATTTCAAAATTGATCAAAAGACATCTTCTAAGCGGAATATTACAGACACCTACTGTGGGAACATTTATAACTCTACAAACACACAACCTGAGGACTTTATATGGACATATATTACAACATACATTATATACGGATTATCATATATATTCGTGGATTATCATAAACATTTGTGGATTATCATCAAACATTTGTGGATTATCATCAAACATTATTGGATACGAACATTATAGGATTACAACAAACATTATTGGATTATTACAAACATTGGAGAACTATTATCGATTATTGAAACATTTCGTGATCCGGAACATTCTCAAGTATCGTCAACGACATTTATCGACATCAAGAATAAGCCGTATCATTGATTGGACATCACATAAGTATTAAACCTCCTTTATATTATTGTTATATTATTTAGTTTTCAAAATATAAATATATTGTTATCATATTTTAATTGCTGTTTTTACTTTCTGTTATTTTCGAACGTAACATTACGGCTCTTATAAAAGTTAATTGTTTGTATATGATTTGAATAAGTTAATATCAGAAGGTTTTTTACGTCAGTATCAGGATCATATTTTGTACTCGTGATGGAAGCAAGGTGTGCCAACTTACTTCAAGTTACTGATTTGTAGATATACCCTTTTAAATAATAGTAGTTTGATTCATTGCTTTTCGAAAAAAGCTTCATGTATACTCACTTTGAATAAGAGATAATCATTTGATCTAGCCTAACCAATCAGATCACTGAGATAAAAATACAGCCACCCTATCAAAATATCATTCCCTAGACTTAAACCTTTCATAAGTACCTGACATTCATTTCACAATGAAACTCTCATTAAAGGTTGTGACAGGTACTTTTTGGGTAATTATTAAGATCTTACCAGAATCAAAAGTTTACGTTTATTTCACTTATATGCTGAGCCTAATGTACCAGGTGCTGACACTCAAGGTAATTTGTAGATGTTATTACAACCTTGTTTTGGTATAAGTTAATTATCTGAAGAGTTGCTACCATTACCCCTTCCTTTAATGGAACATTTACTATATGTTCACTTCCCATATGCTGGAACTACACTCCCCTCCATAAGTTTGACAATTGGGAGTTTGAATTTGAAAGCATATCAAAACATGCTGATGCTGGAATCTTTATTTGTTCCTTAATTACAATAGTTTGGAAATTAAGACAAATTTGATGTTTTTTTTAATTTCCAAACTCGCCAAATGTAAACAGGTTTTAATAAGTTATGAAAAAGTGAAATTCATGTTTTCCAAATTTATGGCGGGGAGTGTATGTAATAACTGCCTTGTGTTACATTCTAATAATCCATAGTCCCTGCTAAGAGAGCTCTATATTATCTAATAATCTAAGAAATCCACAAGTACATTATGTAAAGGAATTGGAATTGTGGTTTATCACACAGCTTGACTCGTGCAATGCCAACTGACTCGCGTCCATTCAAAATACGATAATTCTGCGATATTTCTGTGATTGAAATGAAAAATAGAGATCGGAGAAAAATATAATTGTTGATGAACAGATTAAAAACATCAGGAAATTGCATCCAATTCCCGCTGATTTATTAAATCCATTTGATATTACAAGAATAAAAGAATTACCAGGTATTTGCTTTTGTAAAATATCACCTATATTACACTTTATACGTGCTATAATAACCTATTCCAATCAGGAATTGTATAATCATCACGGAGAGTCTAAATACCTTGTTATTTTAATAAGGTAGCAAGGGATCATAATCAATATAATCGTGTGTATTAATTGCCATAGGAATGTTTAATTATTACTAATTGATTGTTTAATGTCTTTCAGGTATAAAAGCTAATAAAGACACACCTGAAGACAGAAAGCTGGTATTACAATGTCAACACAGTTACACAATACGAAGGCTGCAACATGGTGATAACGAAGTTGTAAAGTTTAAGGAGTGCAATGGGTTGATTATACAGTTCCAAGGTTTAAAGGCAGCATCGCAATGTTAAAACAGTTCAACAGTATAAAAGTACAAAAGGGGCTTTAGTAAGATAACACAGTTTCACATCAGACTGGCTACACAACACAATGTTAACATAGTTTAAGAATACAAAAGTAACTTCAACACATTTTTAACACAGTTCAAGAATATAAAAGTGACTTCAACACATTGTTAACATTAAGTTCAAGAATACAAAAGTAGCTTCAGCAAAATGTTAACACAGTTCCACAGTATTAAAGTGACTTCAACACAATGTTAACCCAGTTTCATAGTACAAAGGCTGGTATTCTAGCAGGGGAGAGTAGGCTGCATCTTGAAGCCATAGAAGATGTGGCTTGCAGTGCAGACAATGAAACATTTACAAAAAGAGAGAAAGAGAAATTCTGTAAAGACACAAAGAAATGTGAAAATGTTAAGATAAAGAATTACAAAACTGTTAACGCTCAACATGTAAACATTAATGCTGTAGGAGGGGCATTAAATGATGGACAGGACCAGGCAGGTTATCTTTCCACAAAACCTGTGAAAAAATCAACAGTAAGATGGTCCTTCAAGAACTTATTTGTGCTGGGATTTTCATTCATGTGTGTCTACACAGCCTTTTCATCTCTTCAAGGCTTACAGAGTACTGTTAACCATCATAATGGAATAGGAGTTGCATCATTAAGCTGTATCTATGGCGCGACTGTTGTATCCTGTCTCGCATCACCATGGATCATACAAAAACTTACCACAAAATGGACAATCGTAATCTCATTCTCATTGTTTCTTGTATATATAGCAACAAACTTCTACCCAAAGGACTTCATGTTAATTCCAGCTTCTGTTCTTTTGGGACTGTTAACAGGTCCTCTTTGGAGTGCCCAGTCCACTTATACGACCACTGCAGCGATCTCATATGCACAGACGATTGATATTCTACCGGAACAGGCCATCAGTAAATTCAATGGCATTTTCAATGGTATATTCCAGACATGCCATATATGGGGGAATATTTTCTCCGCCATGGTTCTTTCAAACAATGACACGATTCATGTTAACACAAAACATATTAATGAGAATCGCACTGGGAAATTTTGCGCCGCAAAAGACTGTGGAAAGTTTACATTACTAGAAGAGGATATGTATCTGCATATAGCTGAGACCCCGCCTGAAAGTCGCTATATGCTGGTTAGTATATTCCTTTGCTGTGCAGCGTTGGGTGTTATTTGCATAATTGCCTTGTTGGATAGAAACTCTACAACATTAACTGCTACAAAGTGCTCTGTGTCTGGGACATCATCGCAGGATTCATTCAGCGCAACATTGAAGTTGTTACGGGATCCTCGGCTGCAGCTGTTGACCCCATTGCTTGTGTTCATGGGATTGGAGCAGGCCTTCATCTACAGTGAGTTCACAAAGGTAAATACAGTGTAATACATTACATGTACGTACTGTTCATTATTAAATGTTTGTCTAAGCATGCTACGATGTATGTCACAAATTCTGTAGCCTTGCAAACATGTGTGTACTTGTTCCTTGAATGTTTCTCTGATATGTGTCATAAAACCATCTGTTTCCTCAAACCTTTTTGTTGTCTTATATTGTATTAATTGTAGAGTCTATTTAACACATTTTTTTTTGGAAAGAATACATAATTCAAAGTTCTTCCATTTTCATTCTTGAAATAATTGTTGAAAATTGGCTTGAATTATGCATATGGGTACATCTTTGTCTTCAAAAGAATATGGATGTTCGTCTCGGATAACTACAAATCTCGTAAGAGTCATTTAAGCTCTTAGAAGTCCTGAGTTATTTCTGTGTTCCTTTATTTATTGGTCTCATGTGAATCAAACAGAAAATATCAGAGAGAACAAAGTACAGTAATTACTTGACAATATAATTTATCTTTAACTCGGCAACTCCCAACCAATACTTATGTGGAACGATGAGCTTTTCTAATTACATTTGTGACTTTTAAAGGATTTAAGACAATGTGAAGTACATTATGGTGTGTGTAGAGGACCATTTAGTTAATGAATTGAATAAAATGATGATCATTCAGATCCCAGACACGCATACCAATAGGTGCTTGCTACCTTGACTGTACTTGTTTTAATTCTGCGTTAGTGCTATTACACAATTGACTATTCTTGGAATCACGTTATATTCTGTTACAATATGTTATCGTGAGGTGCTATTTGAGTAGGGTATATTCTATAAGGAAACGATACCTAATCATCAATCACTCACGTTAAGTAGCATGGTGTCGGCAGAAAATGAAATGAATTGGGCACTCTGAATGCAGGTAAATAGATTGTTATGTTTGCCAACACCAATGCAAGATGATGAATCTCTTGAAAACTATTGGGTAAATATTGAATATACTTCAGAGTTGAAGCCAATATGTTTTTGTAATAATGAGAAAGGATATTGCAAACGGAGGAATGTAAAAGGATATTATATCTTTCTATGTCTTTCTGACCTTCCTGAAATGGAAACCTTGATGATATTTCAATAAGTAACACTTGGTCCTTCTTTTACCAAGCATTAATTTTATCAGAATCACATTAGAGTGATTTAACCAAATAGATTTACAACATACTATTCTGATTCATATGAAGAAAAAATTCAGAATTTTGACTTCCACTTTGTTTTTTCATCTAAGGATGTGCAGAATTAATCTTCAAATTCCACTTGGAAGTTGCAATGTTGACTTTTTTAGCTGAAATTCATTTGTCTTCTCATCCCAGGACTTTTGTTTAGTCATTGGTACAATGGTGCATCCTTGGTACAAGAGTTTCTCAATTCTTTCCACGAGGTGGGTCAGCAATGCCAGATCTTGAATGATGATCAAACAATACTTTGTCTTCCTTAGCTATAGTGGTGATATTTAAAATTAAAATTGCATTGCAGTTTTAGAGACAAGTTTCGAATGATGATCAATGGAATACCCTACAATGCAATAACTGTTCATCCCACAATTTAATCACTTCCATTCAGAGGTTATTAGTTGGAAAGCAATCTGAGAAACACAATTGCTCAAAATAACTGAGCACTTAAAAGACGAGGAACACAATGTTATTGCCAATTGACATCGATTCAAAGCCTTTGAATTATTATCCACGAAAACACTGATGGAAATTTTTTTCTTGAGATTCAATAGTTGAAGACTGACTTGTCTGTTTACCTCAATTGGGCTAGGCATGATTGAACATCTCTCTTGTCTCTTAGATTAGATGGAACACATTGATATCATTGATATTCATTTCACACATGCTTGTCTACTTCAATGTCAGATATTATTTTTTTGTACATTAGATTAAAGTCTTGGATATTGGGGGTTTCCTTCTTTGGGACATTTGTGCATTTAAAAATAGTTTCAGCTGTTCAATAGGAATTCAATCTAAGCTAATGACCCAGTCGCCAGATGATTTTATTTTAAAGAATAAATAACAAATAAATTATGTTCTCATTATTTATAAGCTATAATGCTTGTCGAAGTTCAAAAAAGTTACATGAGTATGTTAAGCACCTGGACACTATAACAAAAATAATATGCAATAAAATTTACACTGTCTTACCACTGAACCATCATCGGGAATTGACTTAGAAATAGTAGATGTTCATTGCCCTCAACATGCTAGTAAGAGCATTTATCTCAAGGGATGTCCTACTTTATGAGGAACATCAGACAATATAACTTTGTAAGAGATATTAGGGGTGTCACTGTAATCCCAATAAAACATCAGTTGTATTACTCCATCTACAATCCTCTAAAGCTAAATGGTGTAAAACAGCAATGAAGACTTCTATTATGAGGCTGATTTATAACTAATGTCCACATTTTTAAATGTTAACGAGAAGGAAATATTTGAGTTAATGATTTTCTTCTTTAGGGGACATATTGTCTTGCATCTGAGCTTTAATATTCCTTTCAAAATATCTTGATTTTTATGTTACCACCACAAGCAAAGACATATTGTTAAAGTTTCCAACTTTTTTTGTGGTGGCGGTCAACGGTTGGTGTTTGGCGTTCGGCATATGTAACAAATGGCAGGTGGTGACATTTTGCCTGTTAATGCCTTGTTTATGATTTACTGTCGCTATTAGATCTATTTGATTGGATATCACTTACCATTTCATTAATTTAATGGTCCGGTAATGTTGATGGGGTTGGTGCTTGTCATGTTACTGTTAAGGTGGGTGGTGTTTTGTGGGAAGATTTTTGTTTATGGTAAATTTATATGCAAATATTCAAGAACATTAGCCAGATTACTCCTACTCATGTTACCTTAATTGTCTATGGATTCTCAAAATGCCAAAATGTCAAAGAATTTAATTTTTCTTGTCATCATCATAATCTCAAATAGCATTGTCATTAGCCTATAGTGGATCATTATCCAGGGTAGTTACAGCTATACAGTCATGTAGGTGGTGACATCTCAGTTTTTTGTCTGCGCATTAGCAGACAAGCTGCGAGATATATAGGAAATCTAGTGATTCATTTTTGGTGTATGCTGGGTAAATTTTAAGGTGGACATTTTTGAATTTCAGTGATGATATGCCTTGTTGTCTTGTTGTATGATGCTTTTGTATGTAGTTTTGCCTGGTGCAGGGATATTCAACATTTTTGTGGAATGCTCTATTGAATCATTCATCCATTCTGCACACTCCCCTCTGTAAGTTTCGCAGCTGGATGTGCTTTTGGATAACATATCAAAGTATATTGTTATTAAGGAACAAGATTTTTATATGCTATCCGATGAAAACTTCTCAGTTGCCAAACTTATGGAGGGAAGCTTAGGATAGATCAATTTCTAGTAAACATGAAGAAAAAGTCTTGGTCTAAATGTTTGATATCACATGTCTGTCAACATATGCTGACATCTCATAACTTATTGTACATTGTTTTTGACATTATATACTGACATCTCAAAACTGATTGTACATTGTTTTTGACATCATATACTGACATCTCAAAACTGATTGTACATTATTTTTGACATCATATGCTGACATCTCATAACTGATTGTACATTGTTTTTGACCATAAGGTTAATTGCCTTCCTCTAGACAGTAATTGCTTGTCACATTCCAATTTTTACCTTCGGGCAATAAGTGATGAGCAGTTGTCTAGCAATATTGAAATCCTTATCTTATAAGATTATATAGAACATGCCCTGTACCATAAAGTGGATCGATGGCTAATAAGGAAACATGACATGGTATTCAGCCAAATGCTGCAAAAATACCCATTCCCTCATTTTTACTTTCACGTATCTTTACATTTGGAAGAAACGGGACCAAAAATCTAGTTAATGTTTTTACAGTTTATACCTAAGGATTTCCTGTTGCAATTAAAAAACTGTAATGATAATATTGACACTATGATATCCTCTTCGGGGATCATCTCAAATGTTCCATTCTGTTCTTTTTGTTAATAGCCAAACTAGCCATGCACTCTTTTCAACGAAACAAATGTATTGCGAATATAAAATAGAACAATTGGGTAAAAAATGTTTTTCTCACTTTTGAGTTACCGCAATATAAATATCATCTATCTATCTGTCTATTAACAGCCACCCACATAACAAATTTAGTTACACATAGAACATATTGAGAATCATGAGATGGCGCCTAATACTTCACTCTATATTACTGGAACATATCATTTCAGTTCCATGAAAGGTCAACTTTATCTCAGATTGTTCTACTGGCAAACTATTTATATGTATTCTAATCATTACTTTCTCATTTATGTTAGAGATAAGGCCTAATGTAGAAATCTTGCAAACTTCGTAACCATTACAATGAGGGAGTATCTTGAAAAATGGGCCGTTTCTGTGTGTTATCTTGTAAAAGTAGCTAATCATTGTTAATCCATTTACTTAAAAGATAGAAGTTGATTGATCATGAAGAAACTGCTTTTATCATTGTGCATATAGAAACTCAAGGCAATGTATCATCATCAATTGTTATTAATATTTTCATAACTTGCTTCAGAGAAAATCTTATTTTTTTAATTTTCATGTACCAAGAAGCTTTCGTTTATAGTGACTTGCATTTATAAAGACTTGCATTCAGCAGGTGGCCTCCATAACAAATTGCATTTTTTATAATTAATAACATGTGGTGACATTTTGTAATGCTAATTGTTTTTGCGTGTAAATAGATGTTTACATATTTACATACATAGACTATTACATTATTCTTATATATTAATTAATAAATTTTGTTGGAGCCTTTGTGGCTTGCCTAATGATTGACAGAAGCATCATGTGGATTAAAAGAATTTTGGAAACAGATTAAGTATTTGCACAGCCTAATTTATGGAATTTTTATGGAATAATAAGATAAAGTATGATTTGTATTGTTTTGAGTTTTTTTTTGTGCATTGTCTTTTCAGATGCATAAACAAGATTCATATAGAATGATTTCTTACTTTTATATTATGCCATTTTGGCTAGAAGAGATTTGCTAAGAGATGATGGGTATATCCTGACATGCCTATTTGAATAAGACTTCTCCTATCTATCATTAATCTGTTAATATGTCATAAAAATTGATAACTTAATTTAGGTTAACAGGAAAAAAGTTATTGACATTTCCTTTCTAGTATTAATTGCCGTATATTTGGTAAGAGGATTTTATCTCTTATTCCAGGTATATGTCAACTGTCCGTTGGGCTCACATGACATTTCCGTTTCCATATTGATTTGCTGTATTTCATTGGATTCTTTCTCTTTTTCTAGGCATATGTTAACTGTCCATTGGGCCTGCATAATGTTGGCTTCATCATGACGTGCTTTGGAACCGTCAATGCACTCAGCTGTTTCCTTATTGGCTTCCTGTCAAGACAAATCAAGCGTTACTGCATCATGCTCTCCGGGGCGATATTCACTGCGGGACTGTTAATTGTCCTGTTACTCTGGGTGCCGAGCATTGACGATATCATCATGTTCTACGTGGTAGTGTCATGTCTTGGGATTTGTGACGCCATCTGGGTGACGCAAACAAACAGTAAGTATTAAGTAATATGATAAATTACGATAAACCTGTACAGCGAAACACATCTCGTAAGTTGAACAGCTCCATAAGTGGAACAATTTTCAGTTACCCCAAGCTCAGTTACCCTTCAACTTAATGTAACATGAACCTCTGTAAGTGGAACACCTCTAAAGTGGAACACATTTTGTGGTACCACCTGTAATTCCATTTGCACAGATTTTATTGGTATATGTATTTTAGGTTGAAGGTTTTTATTATCATATTAATCAAAACCATGTTACATACAGAGCAAGGGCCTAAGCAATGCAATTAGCGATAGTATTAGCAATTAGTATATGTATCTTTATTTGGTCTATTTTGGAATACTTGCAGCACTTCATCAAAATAGATATCTATTAGTTCAAAGATTGATTCATTTCAAAAAAGACAATCAATTACCTTCTGTATATTACTAAAGTAGATTTTTTGAATAGATTGAAATTCAAATGTATAGTATTATGCCACTTCAAAGTTTAAGAACCATAGACAGCTTCTTTCAATCCATCAGCAGCTTTTATGATTTGCGACATATTAACACTTTTAATCAAGTTAACAGCGTAAATGTTACAGTAATAAACACAAATCACACCACATACATCTTACATAATGTTAGCATATAAAGGGGTAGAAATGTACTGGTTGTGCCTCAAATAATTTTGCGTTCTCTAAATCATTAGAGATGTTAAGCTAGCAATATTTCACAACATAACCATGAACAGAAAGTACATGAATTAACAAAGGAATATATCGGGCACGCATAGTTTTATATGCTCTTTAGTCTACTTCAGATACTCTTTCAGCTTCAGAGCTTTGTGTTTAGAATGGGAGATTTGAAAGACGTTGGTGTCAACGGGAACCAATATACTCTGTTCGAAATGAAACAAGCTTGTTTAAAATATGTATAAGAAAACCAGCTATAGTACTTCACCAATGGCATACTATAGAATCATTATACGCTATGGTGTAGTCTAAACAAACACTGGATCTGAGCGGCTATTTATGTGAGAACGCTACATGCATTTGTATATGGGCGATTAATACGTACAGGTTTTTGTTTCGATTTTATATGGTAGCTTAACCTCTCTATTTTCTGTTTGAACATTTTTTTCACCATTCACCATTTCACTGTTAAATAAAATTGTTACATTTGAGAAATTAGACATGGCTTATTACGTAAATATTAAGGATTCTGCTAATGGTGTTTTTTTTACCATAATACCCTTGGGTTCATCTAAGTGTGTAAGCCCACTTAGGTTTACATCAGAGAAAGTAGGAAAAATATTTAATGTCATCCCGTTGTATTCCCACAAACTCTTCAAACCTATTTGAGAATGTCTCATCAACGCCAACAAACTTGATAAATGTATGTATGTCGAATCCAAGAAAATGTATACTTGTATTGAAATTTTCATTTTGATTCTAACATTATCATGCTGTTTTGCCATATTCCCTGTTGTTTGAACAATAAATCTGATATTCTTTACACAGGTTAACATCTGCCTTACGGGATTCTCTATGAATAATTAAATGCATTAATTACTGTTTTCTATTGAAGCTTTAAAATGTAATGCCATATCCCTTTCACAATAGGTAGGCCTACATGTAGCGCATTCAGGCCTGAAATAGTATTGAGAAATAAGAATAAGAAAAATTGACGTAATCAGTTTATAGTCATGTAACTCGAGGCATTTTTATTTGATATTCTGGTTCAATGTTGTCATTGAGGTGAATTGATGAGAGGAATCCAATCAAGCAGTAGATTTTAAGTGAAAAGCCGATCTTTCTAATTATTTGAGGCTACAAATATGAAGCAATCTTTTTTCATTAAGGTTAGCAAAGAACATTTTATTTTTAAATAGTACAAGTACTGCAAAGGATAATACACATGATCCACTTTTTATTTTCTTATAGTATATTTGAATTAGGATATCTCATGTGAAACCTACATGATAGATCACTTTTGTGTAACGAATGCCTTTTTATATGCAACTGGTCTTAAAAGAACCAAGTCCCATTGATTAACATGTTTATGAACCCTCTCTGCAAGGAAAACCTGTCTAAAAGGAACAACTTTGGCAAGTACTGGTGTGTTCCGTAAACACAGGTTTCACTCTACATTTTACCATTTGCCATGTTATATAATGTCAAAAATATTTTTTAAAAAACAATGGTTGAAAGCCAGATTCTTCCTTTGGGAAGACCGAGGATAGAGATGTCCATACATCCGTATAAAAGATGTCATCGTCTTGTGTGGTGAACTCCTTTAAAATCTTTCTTCAAGAGGTTGCTTTTCATATGAGTGGATGTTTTTTTCTTACTGGGTTTTAAATGAGAATTCTAAATTGGAGGGGAGGGTGGTGTTTGACATTATTTCTTTTCACGTTAGATCATGGTTTTGTGATATATAGGGCCTATTTTTTCTTTTGACAGGCTCACTTAGATTTCGATTTTCTTGATAAGTTCCTTTACAGTTTTTGGTCCTTTCCCTTTGGCATTTATGCTTAGATATTTGTAAGACTCTTTTGTCTTCCCTCATTTGGCAATAACTTAAATATTTATGAAAGAGGGCTGACTCAAAGGTATTAAGATAACAGTGCTCAATTCTTCAGATTTAATCCACCTTTACTTATACCCTTCAGACATGTCTGGACAAAATACCTCCCCTTGTTGATTAAGTTAATTGTATTAGTAAAGCACAAGTTAATGAAACCCCAGGCAAAATATCTTTTTGTTTTGTATGCTGTAACATTATTACTTCTGTGATGCTATATCTTTAACATTATACATGGAAATTGTGAATGGATGGTTTTAATGATGAAGAAGTGGGCGATTTGAGTTAAAAGCCCTTTAGGGACTCTGGTGCATTTGATTAATGAAAGACATGAGATCCTCAATATGCGTCAGTTATATCAATCACTGTGTTCTCGTGGTGCAGTATAATGGTTCTGAGATCACATTTTGACAATGAGATTTTATAGTTTGCCTCTTGTTGGTGAAACTGGTAACTATGTAACATGGACATAGCCAGGCATGAGGCAAACGAGGCAATTGCCTCAACAAAATATGAAAGAAAAATCTAAGTTCAGATGTTACTTGATTGAAACTGCGAAATTGAAGTCCTTTGACAGTATTACATGTGTAGGTTAACTCAAATTTGAAAGAAAAATCTAAGTTCAGATGTTACTTGATTGAAACTGCGAAATTGAAGTCCTTTGACAGTATTACGTGTGAATTTAACTCAAATTTGCCTCATCACTCACCTCACCTACCGCTTGATTTAATGACCATGCCTTGAACTAACCACTTGCATCTGGCAATTGTCCATTTTCTTGCCCATCTTGAAGCATGACAGTCTTTATCCGATCCCCATCAAAAATAGAATGCAATAAATCAAACAGCTATCTTTATTTCTTGCCAATTTCCATATCAAGTGACAGCAGAATAGATCTTAACCCATTTCATTCACAAAACAACATTGGTCCAGAATCTTAATGCCAATTTACATTCCCGATATTTGTAAACCTAAAGGGGAATCAATGCTCAGATGAACAGATCATGAAATAGCAATTTTTCAGATATAATCACTGTCTCTGATATCCGGTCTGGTTTTTAAAGTGCGATTTATTCTCATAATTTTCCCAATGACAGAATTTTCTTGAAGTTGTTATTCAACACTAGAAACGCTTGTTACATCCTGATAAATATGTTTTTCAATAGACTTTGGCATGTTATAATGAATGTTTTTGAATTATTAAGCTTTCTGTGTTATATCTGTGATGGGATTCATAAATCAGGAAGACAGATTTATAATATAGTTCCGTAATCACCTCATTTGTCAATAGTTCTTTCTAAAATACAACCACAATATGCGTAACAATCTCTTAAGGTGTGTTTAATTGCCACTTGTACATTCCAATAGGAATCCTCAACAGCACAAGCCATTATTTCTTTTACTCAGTACACAGTGGAAGAACTTAATAAATCGACATTTTTTTTTATTTAAGACTGACTCAGTTATATTTAAGATAGCCTTCTTTGATGTAATACAGGCAAAAACAACAGACAATATCAATTTCAACCCAGAGTCAGTCTACCATAGGTACCTGTATGTAAATTGTAACCATTATTGGTAACGATTATATAAGATACTGATAAACATATTTTTTGAAGAATGTTAAGGTCATTAAAAGAATCAGTCAGAAAAGCTAGTCATGGGAATGAAAAGAGCTAGGTCATTGCCACGTTTTCTCCACTTCTAATTTAGATTTGAAAAGTCAAAATAGTACCATATAACTTCTGTTTTAAAAGTGCAGTTTCAAAATAAAAATAAATAGACTTTCACGTTAGATCATGGTTTTGGGCTATATGGGGTTTGTTTTTCTTGACTGGTATACACTTTGAGTTTGCTTTTTCTTGCTAAGTTCCATTACAACTTTTGGTCCTTTCCCGTTGGCACTTGTGCTTATATATTCATGTAATATGTAAGCAAAGGAGCTATAGAGTAGATTAAAAGCCAAAAAGTATTGAAAAACACAGACAGAAAAAATAGCTGTCATAAAGAAATGAATCCGCACCGTCCCAAGAAAAATAGTTGACATTTATTTTATTCTAACATTTAGAAAGTATGTGCCATACATTTTTCACTTGTTCTCCTTTAATCTCATTTCCATTTCTTAGATTCTAGTTCACTTTTCTGTGACTTATTGATGATAGGACAATTCTTCCCGTTAACACATAGTGACATTCAAGACCATTAAATGCATTTCAATGACTAATAGGTCTACAAAGCCAATCCCAGTGGCACTCCTATTTCTGAGTAAAACCAATGACTAAGTGTTAGAACAACTTCAATTTATTGTAAATGAAGCCTTATAGTGCCACATAAGTGTTGATTGATAAGTTCCTGACGTGTTTTTAATAATTGCAAGTTCTCTAGTTACATTTAGAATTATCAGGAGGGGACTGCTTGGTTCAATTAAGCTGATGGTGTCATCTGAAATGTTTGTTCCTGATAATTATATTCAATCTCAACTTCTGAACCTATATTAAATCAAAAGAGGCTTCGGAACATTTGAACCTCTAATAGAATAAGAGGCTTTTGAACATTTGAACCTCTAATAAAGTATATACATCTGTACATAGATGCCTTTGAACATTTGAGCCTATAATGAAATACATACATCTGTACGTAGAGCTAACTTTAAACATTTGTACCTCTAGTAAAATACATACAAATAGGCTTCTGGACATTTATTTTAAACCTATAATAAAATACATACATCTGCGCATACAAACATTTGAACCTCTAGTAAAATACATGCAATGCACATAGCAGCATTTAAACCTATATAGAGGATTTTGAAAAGGTATTGGAAATATATGTTATGTTTATTTCAACACAATAGTACTAAATAACATCTAATAGACAACATGAACAAATAGAATCAAAGAAAGACTGTTCATTTTGTATCAATGTGCAGTAAACAATGTTAAAACATTAAATCACCATGGGGATAATGTAGTCTACAAAATAAATGCAAATCATCTGACAGTAGCTTGTATAATGGATTACAAGTAAAGCTTTACTGTGAGCCTATGAGATTAACTGCCACAATCTCTCCAAGGAAGGAAGAAATATGAGGACCTTTCCCCAAGACAACCCTTGCATATTCTTGTATAGAACAAGCACATATTGTTATGTGTAAATCGGGTGGAAAATGTGAAACTAAATGACACTCTAAATATGGTTGTTCATTGCCATTTAAACACACCATGGGTTTACATTAAAAGTTGCGGTAATATTAGACTTAAACAAGGTTGTGTGATGTGTTAAATAACAAGGTCTGCAATAGAGTGTTTGAGGAAATTGGACATAAATAAATCGGTATAATTTTCACACTTCACTTTTTAGGCAATAATTGTGAAAGGAAATTGACAATAATTGATGAAGGTCTTGTAGAATGGATTTCTGAGAAGGCTTTGTTTCATATGCTTAAGACACTTCCCTAAGTACAATCCTAGACTATTGAGCACTTGCTTTAAGAGCCCCTGGCCTCTTATGATCCACTGTAAAGTAGCTTTTCTGTCGATCTCTGACATTAGATCAATTTCTTCCAAAATACTTAATATTTCACTTGTAGTCGGAGTAATGCCTTATTCACATGTATCATGTTAGAATGTATGCACAGTTATATCTTAATGGTGTTTTCATATGGCATGGATCATTTATATAATCATATTTCATAGTTTAAATCTACAGACTACAATATTGCGCATTGAAAAGAAAAAAAAGTGATATTTGAATCAAAATCAGTAGTATCTAGCATAGCATATTGCATATAGAATTTGTAGTATACTAGGCACATCCTTGAGGTGCTATAAAATTACTCAAGTTCCATTATCTTTAAGACCACGCCTTAGAATGATATTGTCTTCTTAATTGCTTCTTTCCTCTTATCCATTAACCTCTGAAAAGTAGGATCAATGAAAAAATTCTGACTCCCATCAGCTGAACCACATATTTAGAGTGTAATATTTAATTAGTCTCTGTAAATAAAAATCAATCCTCCAAAACATCTTTCTGTAATATCATTGGACAATTTAAATTTTGTGATAATAAATGCAAATATGTTTCCACGTAGAAAAATGGTAGTTAAGGGCAATTTTCAGGGAATACATTTGTGATAATAAATGCAAATAATTATGTTTCTACATGGAAATACCAACATGGAATATGTGCTTTGGGGTAATTTTAAGGAATTATATAATTACATGTATGTGATAAGGATTGGAAATGTATTGCCACAGGGAAATATATCATTAAGTGGCAAAAACATGTATCCATTTCTTTGTCTCCCAAAGGGACACCACTAAGGATGATAAATCCCATATTCAATAACTCCTCCAAGTGACCCCTAATCTGTAATCTGTCAGATCTGAAAAATCTTCTATAAATTACACCATTTCCAAATTGTACTTTCTTAGTTTCTCTACATGAATGTATTGATCCTGGACATGATTGGATTAGGCAAGAATTACAACCCATCATTTAGTAATAAATAAATATTCCCCCAATACAATGTAATAACATTAGATGAGGCAATTGAAGTAACTCAGTCTCTACTGACTAATACTGAAGGCTTTCATTTTGATTATCTGATTATCTTGAAATATATTGAGACATACAACCTTTTAGCCTTTGAATTGACTCCAATCTGTCACTTCTGTTTTTGGAATACTTATCTAGGCTACATAACTATGACTACTACAACAATGTTAAATGAATAAACTAGAAAGCACTCCTTGTTATTTTGAGTAATTCCTTTTCTAACATTATTTTCAGGATTTGGTGTTTAGGTAATCAGATTACACGTTTTTAATGCTCAGCACAATTAGTTTAGTTATTTTCAAATCCCAATTTGTTAGAGGCCAAAAGTACTATATTTGTACAATACTTAAATCCTTAAAGGCTAAAAGTACTTACTGTACTTAAATCCTTAAAGGCTGAAAGTACCATATATACTGTACTTAAATCCTTAACCCGTTCACGACGATAGGCTCCAAAGCCTATTACATAATACCTTTGAGGAAGTTAGGATCCTTTTGGCACCATTATTTTTATTTATATACATCAATGAAATGACAATACAGGTATCTCTCGTTCTATTCAGTATTTCTACACCAAATTTTGCCAAGTTTTAGAAATGTGATAATTCTTATTACAAGTTGTATTATAGTAACACAATTTAAAGTATAGGTCCCGGGAATAAGTAATTTGCAGTTTTCCCCTAAAAACCGCTCTTACTTATCCGTCACCAGGCCAACATTTTCCTCTTATATTCACGTTGGGAAAGGGTTAAAAGATAAAAGTACTATATTTATGCTGTACTTAAATCCTTAAAGGCTAAAAGTACCATATATGTACTGTACTTAAATCCTTAAAGGCTAAAAGTACCATATATGTACTGTCCTTAAATCCCCAAATAACATTTTGAGCTTTTCTGTATAAATTATTATTTTATGAATAAATGGAGAGAAATAGAATATATCAAAAAGAAATCAAACAAAACTCTCTGACTGTTTTCAACTCTTCATAACAGTATATTTCATCTGGCAAATAACCATGACTAGGGAGAGAAACTCCAATATAAGCTGATTATATACACTTGATCCTAGTGATTACAGAGTGCTGGCAATTTTCTAGGGGCTATCAAAAATAATATGTTGTCGCTCTTCATCATGTTCATGGAGTTATTACTTGGATTTTAGGGGTCATTGGCTCAACATCACTTCTTAAATGAGTTAATATTGATTGTCTGATTGCTTCAGAGGCTGGAAATATCAAAAGATATGATGCATTCTACATCATATAAGTTTTGACGTCAGACCAAGCCAATTATGTAATTTGTTTTTCCGGAATTCCATTATATAGGAAACAATTCTTCAGAATACTCCTCTTAAAAATGGCATGCATTTATTCAATCAAATTTTATATAGCCGGTTTCCCTATGATAGTATTCAATGTAGTTTGTTGCTGATGGGATGAACAATGAAACTAATGAAACCCACAATTAATTTAAAGAATTGGTACCTCTCTTAGAGAGTTCAGGGAATGATTTAACTGGATATACATGTGCATGGCCATTATCATATTTGAAGGTCAATTGAGGTCAAGGTTATGTGACCATTATTATATGTACAGGTCATTTGAAGTCAAGGACATGTTGTCTCATTGGTTGTTTCCAATACTAGGAGTATACCAAAATACATGTGTTATTGAAAGATAACAGCCTACAATTTTAAAAGTTTTTTATAAAGGTCATATGTTTAACATTTGTTTTAATATTTGCAGCTTTATTTGGTGTTTTATTCCCTGACGACCAAGAGGCGGCCTTCTCAAACTATCGCATGTTCCAAGCTATTGGCCTTGCCACAGCCTTTGGCTATAGCTACTTCCTCTGTGTGCGAACTAAGGTAAAAACATATTAAATATTGCTAGTATTCCTTATGATTTGGTACTAACAGATATATTGTTTTGCTGTGTCTGTAACAAATTTTTATGTACATCACAGATATGAGCATAACTCACCAAATATTAGAGAATAATGTTTTAAATTGATTGCATCCTATGTGTACATTACATGTATCCAAATATTAAAAAGTTTGAATACATTTGAAAATCATACTTTACTTATACTGAATTTTTATTTTATCTCCCGCATTTGTGCAATTTCTAGAATTGAAAGTGAGGTTTTGCAAATGGTTAGCCCACAATGATTGTCTTACCACAAAACTAATAATGTTGGGGGGGGGGAAGTCAGGTTTTGTTAAAAAGAAATGGAAAGTGGGAAGTTGAGTGGGAATTGTAGTATAAAATACTTTAAGGTTTAATGAAAGGAGGAGGGGAGGGTGTTCTGTATATACAGTAAGACCTGTGTATATTGAACAGACAAAAATTCAGTGTTTTAGATGTTTACTGGAGAGGGTAATTTAAAAGAGTATGTGCCGAGGAAGGGCGGTCACTTGAGACAGGTTTTCACTAGAGAAATGTGTTCACTAAGACAGGTTTTACTGTATATGATAAACATATGAACATTTTCTTTCTCAGTCAGTTACTTATTTATTAGTCCTCATTAGTGCTCCCATTATTACCTGTTATAGATGACATTTGAGATATTGGATAATGACTGTTTCCAGGTCCTATTTATGTGTGCTGTAATTGCTATTTTCATGTGCTAATTATGTGTTCTGTAATTGCTATTTTCATGTGCTAATTATGTGTGCTGTAATTGCTATTTTCAGGAGCTAATTATGTGTGATGTAATTACTATTTTCAGGTGCTAATTATGTGTGCTGTAATTGCTATTTTCAGGTGCTAATTATGTGTGCTGTAATTGCTATTTTCAGGTGCTAATTATGTATGCTGTGATTGCTATTTTCAGGTGCTAATTATGTGTGCTGTAATTGCTATTTTCAGGAGCTAATTATGTGTGATGTAATTACTATTTTCAGGTGCTAATTATGTGTGCTGTAATGCTATTTTCAGGAGCTAATTATGTGTGATGTAATTACTATTTTCAGGTGCTAATTATGTGTGCTGTAATTGATATTTCCAGGTGCTAATTATGTGTGCTCTTATCACTATTTTCAGGTGTTAGTTATATGTGTGCTGTAATCGCTATTTTGAGGTGCAAATTATATGTGCTGTAATTGCTAATTTTCAGGTGCTAATTATGTGTGCTGTAATGGTTATATCTCTGGGATTATATACCATAGTAGAGTTACGACTTAGACGAAGACAAAAACACATGGCTGAGATTATAGTGCTATAGAATGGATAAATCTTAGTACTATAGAATGGAGAATGGCCTAAATTTTAGAAGAATGGCATAAATCTTAGTACTGTAGATGGGAGAATGCCATAAATTTTAGTACTTTAGACTGGAGAATGGTTACTACTACCATACACTGGACAATGGCAGAAATTTTGACACTGTATTAAAGGAAGTGACAGAGATTATACTGGAATAGTAGGTCAATAGAATGAAGAACATAAAGAATGGCATATATTATAAAAATCTACTTGCATGACTTGTAGGGTGGAGAAAGGCAAAAATTATAGTACTAAATAAAGGGAATGATGGACAATGGCAGAGATTAAAGAAAGAAATTAAGAATGGCAGATATTGAAGGACTACGTAAAGGAGGATATAATTGGGAATTGCAAAAATATAGCTCTATAGCCTGGTGATTTAAAATCACTACTTTAAAACTACAAAAATTGCATAATAGTTCTAGTATATACATAAATGTATATCTTTAACTTTTGAATAACAACTACAGGCACTAAATATGAAAATTATAAGAATACTATTATTATTGTATATTAGTAATATACTAAATATTGTACTCAAATATTTGTTCATTATGAAAGTGCTGATACATTAATTACATTATAAAATGTGGTGCTTTATGTAAATATATAAAGTCAATGTTTTAATTCACTTACAATTTTCTGACACACAAAGTACAATAAAAAATGTATATTGTACTAAACTTCCTCTATACATTGCATCTTTGTGAGTAATATTGCAAAGTAAGTCACATAACATAATGAGGCAAAAAAGTTAACTTATTGTAACTTTGCAATTAACTTATTGTAAGTTGGCAGTTAACTTATTGTCACTTGGCAGTTAACTTATTGTAATTTGGCAGTTAACTTATTGTCACTTGGCAGTTAACTTATTGTCACTTGGCAGTTAACTTATTGTAACTTGGCAGTTGACTTATTGTAACTTGGCAGTTAACTTATTGTTACTTGGCAGTTAACTTATTGTTATTTGGCAGTTAACTTATTTTAATTTAATTTATAATATTTGAAATAAATTGATAACATCAAAAAAGGCAAGAAAGTATTTGTAACCAAGTAGCAGTATGTGAAACACAAAGCTTAAGCTAACAATTCAACAATTGTTCTAAAAACAATTATGAGGCTGTTATATGGGTTTACCGTTATATGTATGAATAAATATATAAAATACTTAGTTACACCCCCAATGTGATCCACATGAATCCACATGCCTAAAATCATCCGTGATTTCATGCAGATTCCTCATGGATTCCAAATGGATCCTTGTGACATGGGTTCCATGTGGATGTGAATTTGCTGTGTTTATCATACATTGTTGACTAGATTTTTACTTTGATACATATAATTTAATAACTATATATTGATTATTTTAGCCATCCCATCTGTATTCTTTGGCATCTCTTAAAATTAAAATAAAAAACATTTTACATGTCGTACAATCATCAAAAGCTGCTGAGATTCTTTATATATGTGCATTTGTGTGCAAATTATAGTAATGATTATTTAAAATTTTAAAATGTAAAAATAATTTCTTAATTTTGAAAAGCTAATGATGTAACTTTTATTGTTGTCCTATATACTTGCATTGTATATGTTACATTTATTGTATGCATTTAATGTGATTTAAATACTGGAATAAGAGCTAATGAGGTGACAATTATCTGTCTATTTTTAAAATTATTAACTTTTACCAATTCAGAAATAATATAGGGAAATTGCAGGACAGTAAAGACTTGTCAAGTGGTATATTCTTTTATGTACAGGGTGTCCTCACAGTATATACAATTCGAGAGACTTAATGTACAACCTGTATGTCTAAACATAATTTCTTAATTTATTTGCACTCAATGAAATAACAGGGAGGTTAAGCTATATATTTATAGTGAACCTTTGAAGGTGTAGAATTATGGTTCTTCAGGGATAAGTTCTCCCATTAGTAGTATTTAGTATTTACATGGCTGATTGAGCATAATACAAGTATGATGAAAAAGTTGTAATTAACTCCCTGGAAAAACAAAATGAAAGGGGACAGTAGTCCCTTGGGGTCATTATATTACACTTCACGTACAAGTTATCTTGAAAATGTATCACTCAACTTCCCTAATAGGATAATTATATTAAGTGTGATTTATTGACTTCTGGTCATAGCAATGGCATAGTGATGACTTATCTATATGTACTGTATTTATTATTTTTCTATGACTATGTACTGTGTCTTTGATGTAATTTTGTAAAAATATGAAAGAAAATATGTATGTGTTTATAAATACACACTGAATATGTGTCACTGCAACATTGTTTGAATATGTGTCACTGCAACATTGTTTGAATATGTGTCACTGCAACATTGTTTGAATATGTGTCACTGCAACATTGTTTGAATATGTGTCACAGCAACATTGTTTGAATATGTGTCACTGCAACATTGTTTGAATATGTGTCACTGCAACATCGTTTGAATATGTGTCACTGCAACATTGTTTGAATATGTGTCACTGCAACATTGTTTGAATATGTCACTGCAACATTGTTTGATGATACTCAAGCCTGTACTCATCCTTTCCCCTGTTTGTTATGTGTAATAAATGATGTCTCCTATACATCCCAAACTGTTTTGTCTTATTGGACTATTGTGTCACAAGCATGCTATGGAATATCACGTCATAGCAACCCCCTGACCAAAAATTATTTCAAAATCATGCACCATTTCACCACTTTGAGCACATTTCAAGTGATTTTGGGCCAGAATTTGAGCCCTGTGGAATATTTCCAAGACGAAACGGCAAAAGCTGACTAGAGGTCTGGTTATGAGTTGAAGAAATACACTAATCCCTGGATGTATGTACATGTGGTGAACTACATAATAAACAGAAACAAGGCATAACATGTCACCACCTTCCATTTGTTACAGACACCGAATACCAACTGTCAAACACCAACCACTCAACACCATCTACAAAAAGTTTGAGACTATAACAATATGTCCCCACATGACTTGTGGTGGTGACATAATAAACTAAACAAAACTGATAAAGATAGTTTTCTTCAATTCAATTTAAATTATATTTGGTATCTTTGCATTGTTTAAATACATAGCAAACGAGTGGATATGTCTGCAACAACTGAATTTGAATTATCAAGTAAACTGACAATTCATCTCATTATTATTGGAGTTATTCAGTATGTAAAATGTATTTTTGTCCTAGGTTGATTGATATGCTTTGTATCTATTTAGTAATGACTATTTTGTGATAAATACTGAATAAATAGAGGATATACAATGACTTATGAGTGATATGATGATTTTTATCCACCAACGGATATGATATCTGCAGATGTCAGCATACAGAGAGTGAGACTGAGATAATTAATCCATAACTGGGTAAAAATCATATCACGAGTATATCATGGGATGTTCTTTTTATTTCATAATAAAATGGTGCTTTTCATGTTCTAAGTCTAACTTTCCAAATGGGTGGTAGGCAAATTTTACCATCAGCCTTGTTTTGTCAAGCAGCACAATTATGCTCACCATTGGATATTGAACAAATATTTCACTCTATTGAGGTGAATACCTGTACATCTTTCACAAGTGATATTACAGGTATTCACCGAAAATGGAGTGAAACATTTGTTTTATTACAGTAAAACCTGTATATCTGAACACCTGGCTAATCCGAACACCTTCCAATTTGAACACTTTTTTTCGGTCCCATTTTTTCCTCCCATTGACTCCCATGTTAAAAAAACCTTGAAATCTGAACACCTCCTAATCTGAACAGTGAACAACCAGATTTGAAAAACTGACCTGTCTAATCTGAACATTTTATCAGAAATCAAATGTCTGGACATTTCAATTAAAGCCACATATTGTGTCAATGTTATAGTTGTTATATATCTTTACATATGCAATGTAATCAAAGAACCAATATTGTCCTAATTAACTTATTTAAGTCTCAATGACATCCTTAATTGTGGAGAACAACAGGATGATTTGGAAAGGTGTGAATACAGGAGTTAATTGGTTTATCCTATTAGAAAAGAACTGAATGTTTTATTTTGGATTAAGAGAAAGGTGAGAATCTGTGAGATAATTGGTTTATCAATATTTTAAATTAACGTGGATGTTTTTGATTTGGCTTATGAACAAGTCTTAACTGTTTTATATCCCATGGGTCTGTTATGATAGCTAGGATTCAATCAGTAAATGTTTTATAATCACAGAGACAACACAGACACATTTGCAGACAAGATTATAATTCTTTTATCATTATTAGAAATTACCTGGATGTTTTTGATTTGGATTAAGAGAAAGGTGTGAATCAAGAAGATAATTGGTTTATCCTTATTTTAAATTAATTGGATGTTTTTGATTTGGATTATGAACAAGTCTTTACTGTTTTATATCCCATGGGTCTGTTATGATAGCTAGGATTCAATCAGTAAATGTTTTATAATCACAGAGACAACACAGACACATTTGCAGACAAGATTATAATTGTTTTATCATTATTAGGAATTACCTGGATGTTTTTGATTTGGATTAAGAGAAAGGTGAGAATCTGGGAGATAATTGGTTTATCCTTATTTTAAATTAACTGGATGTTTTTGATTTGGATTATTAACTGTTTTATATTCCATGGGTCTGTTATGATAGCTAGGATTCAATCAGTAAATGTTTTATAATCACAAAGACAACACAGACACATTTGCAGACAAGATTATATCACGAGAAAGAGAAAAAATTCAACTTCGTAATATCCTATCACTAAAATGCCTCCTAAAAAAACACATCTGACATCCTGAATGCCCTTGATATTTTGATATACTTATTCAGTGTATTACAAAGTTTTTGCCAAAATTAAAAAGTTATTTTTCCAAAAATAATGAAATTGTTCAAAATGTAAATAAAATATAGCATATACATGTAGGCTATAAGCCTATTGTAGAATAAACTCATCAACAACATGTATTGTTTTCTGACTAAGTATTAAGTGTTCAATATAGTGGACTGAACAATAAAAATCCCTCCCCCCGACCAACAATATCCTCGAAATTTGAACACCTGCCAATTTGAACGCTTTTGGCTGGTCCCATGGGTGTTCGGATTAGACAGGTTTTACTGTATATCACTGTCTAGCTAAACATCCCTAATATTATTAAGTCATAGGTTAACATTGAAATACATTGAATCTACTCGGTTCGTCTGCCATATTGACTTACACTGAACTAAATTATTTACACTGAACGAAGACAAATTCTTTGAAAATTCCCGGGAGCGTGGGATATCGCTAGATATCTCACGGTTGTCTTATCTGATTAGCATTGCCATTGAATATCGCCAGATATCCCACGACATGTGACCCGGTTTTGACCAATCATACTGTCGCTAGCTAGATAGTGATATAATAATGTGTGATATACCATGGTTAAGAGCAATATTCCATGGTTTAGTGATCATTTGTCATATCTATTTTTACACCATTAACAAAGATATCAAAGCAGCTTAGTAACACTAAAATATCTGCAAATATATCTATAATTCTGGATTTCTTTTAAACACTTGAATTTAAAACACACAATGAATAAATATCAACTGCACAGTTTCTCAATACAAGTTCAGCAGTCAACAACATTGTGACAACTCTTGACACAATACAATAAACTTGACTTAATGTCTTATGGAGATATCACACTTAAGCTGTGTGGACTCAACGTTTGCCATTGCGTGAATACTTTGGGGCAAATGGAGGGGAATGGCATGTTTACACGATGGGCAAAACAAAGTCTGACTGCAAGATATTCTCCATCACTCAAAATAAAAATTGCCTAATGATTCATGAAAGCCTGTTATTGATTTAAAGATTAATGCCAAAAATTAGCCACATAGTGTTGTGGCTACGGTGAGCCCACATAGCTAGTGTGACAACTTTATATATTGACTATACTTGAATAAAATATAAAAATATATGATACATTAATACATTAATAGAATCGTACATGACAGAATAGAATCAGGAAGAGAAAAGTGATATAAAAGTTGGAATATGAAAGTGGATTTCAATATTTGTATGCAAATTTCATTTAGCAGAAAGTACACGACAGCCTGCCATCTATACCAGCCATCATAGGATTTCTAGAAACCAAGAAGTCAATATATTGTGATTCTCATTATTACAGTTAACATAGTTTTCACATTTGAAAATTGAGCAATAACTGTATGCATTCAATATATATGGTGGGTCTAAAACATCACAAACAAATCAAAACAGGATCATATTATCATACTCACATATACTTGTACAATAAAACCTGTGTGTCTGAACACCTTATTATGTGTACACTTTCTCTGTTCTTATTTTCTCTCTTCTTAAACAAGGCATTAACAGTCCACAAAAAAGTTGTACACTATAACAATATGTCATCACTGTTGGTGGAGACATAAAAATGTTAAAATGTGAACACCCGCTAATAATACAAACACTTTCAACATGATATACAATAATTAAAGGACCACACCTATTGCACTCTTCCCCGTGTTCTATGTCCAGTTATTAAACGTTTAGAGTATCAAAAATGTTCCAGTATTCCACTTCAGTTCATGATATATCCGAATCCCAAGCAGTATATTAACTCCTAACGTGGGATGATTTGTCTGCTAGAATGTCTTTCACCATCCCTACATAGGCCTGTTTCTCTATCAGAATCAATTAGCAGTATATTAACTCCTAACGTGGGATGATTTGTCTGCTAGTATGTCTTTAACCATCCCTACATAGGCCTGTTTCTCTTGTTCATTGGAATGCACCTTGTCAATGGTGGCACTGGCATTATCAGTCAACATTCTATAGAGTTCTGTGTCCTGCACGAGGCTCTCCAAACAATCCAAAAACTCCTGGAAATGTAAAACAAGTATATTTGAATTTTTCCAAAAATAGTTCACTAATGTTCCATCAAGGTCATAACATTGCCATCTTTTCAGCAGGGATGTCTTTGATTTCAGTTCAGAATTAAAGCTTGGTAAGTCTATTATTTAAAATTATGATCTCAATGTTTGACTGAGAAATAATGATCCTCCAATCACAGAGCTATAAGACCCAGAATATCTCCTTTCTTCTCTCCCCAGGGAACGAGGAATGAGTTCTATAGCCCTGTGCATGTAATGTATTCAGAGGACCAGAAATAATATGAAACTCATTTTTAATGAGAGCCTTATATAACGCGAATGTTTTCAAATTGTGGTTAACCGTTGTGTTGGCCTAGTAATGATCAATTATGCAAGTTACAAATCTTTAAATAGAACTAGAAAATTCATTTATAAAAAATTGGACCATTCAGTGGGCTTAAACATGATAAAAAAGCTATTTCTTTGAATAGGAGCTGGGACTAATGGTGTTAATTGCCCCATAGAATGAAAATGGGCATAGGTTCAGACAAATGGCAACTTTTATTTGTCTGAAGAAATGTTCGACAATTGTTTGGAATGACAAAGACAGACACAGGGATAATTGCTATTCCATGGGTTCAACATGTGAGCGAAAAATGGGAAAAATCACCATGTGAGCCAAAAATGTGAAAAATCACCACGTAAGCCAGAAATGTGAAAAACCATGATGTAAAAAATCACTTACCTTTGGTGAACTGGCAACCAAACCATCATGTCTGTGTGTCACCACGGCAAGGTTGCTAGGGATATCTCTAACTATGACTGCGGTGCCTAGGTGCATGGCCTCTAGTACTGCACCAGACATTCCTTCACTTAGGGAAGTGTTCACAACTGCTACACTGTCTTGTATTGTAGCATGGGTATCACCAAATAGAAGACCAGGTATAAAGATGACTCCCTCAGACCTATAATATAAATACAAGGCATTAGCATACTACACTGTCTTGAATTGTAGCGTGTGTATCACCAAATAGAAGACCAGGTATAAAGATGACTCCCTCAGACCTATAATATAAATACAAGGCATTAACATACTACACTGTCTTGTATTGTAGCATGTGTATCACCAAATAGAAGACCAGGTATAAAGATAACACCCTCAGACCTATAATATAATACAAGACATTAACATACTACACTGTCTTGTATTGTAGCGTGTGTATCACCAAATAGAAGACCAGGTATAAAGATAACACCCTCAGACCTACAATGTACCATTTAGTAAATTCCAATCAAATGTAGATTCACAAGTGACTTTTTTAATATACGAGGGTTGATCATAAAGTTCTCATAATATCTCTCTAATTTCTTTTATTTATTTTTCAATATATTCTAATGAAATTTTCGCAGAATGTGCAGCATAGAATATCTTACTAATTCAGCAATTTAACAGAAATATTAAATAAGAAATGATTGCCATAGTAAGAGCAAAAAATCAAGGCCCCTGGGGCAAATAAAAGTAATTGAGAGAATGGCTCTAATTAACCATGTTAACACACATAATAAACTCCCATAAATTACCAAACACATTAAAATGTTAACTTGAATATGTTGTTAAGTGCTTTTACTTTAAAAAAAAGATCATGTGGATTGTGTGATGTCATAGGGGGTGATTTCATGCTTCATTAGATGTGATACTAGAGTCTGAGACTCAAAGCTTATGATCAGAAATGACTGAGTAAGAGAGTGCAATAGATGCAGAGATCTTCAGAAAAATAAAATTCATACTGATAAAATGTTATGTTAAGTTTGTAAGATCCTTTGGTCAGACTAAACATGATCTGAAACAAATATATTGCTTAGATGTCAACAAAATTACATCCTGTTTGTGGTCTGTACATGTTAAAAATGAACTAAAGGGGCAAAATCAATTTTCCTCAGGATATTTGACAAAACAGTCATGAGGTCTAACAGTCACTTCTAATGAAGCATAACAATCATCCATCATAAGATCACACAATTCACATGACCATTATAATAGTTCACAACAGTCAAGGGTACATATCATTTGACAATTTAATGCGTCTGATAGCTTATTTGACAACTTATTACATGTACATGTATTTAAACATGGTTAATGGGGGCTATTCTAGCTATTTGCCCCGGGTGCCTTGATTTCAAGTTACTATGGCAACAATTTCTTATCTAATGTTTCTTTTATTCTTAATATTTTTTGCGGGATTAATAAAACATTCCGTGCTGCACATTCTGTGAGAATTTCATAGGAAAATGTTAAAAAATAATGAAATTAGAGAGATATTATGAGAACTTTATGATCAACCCTCCTACATCATACTAGACTCTACAATAGGTTTTGAAACCACTGCCGCAACAGTATTTTTAAACTGCCCTCACTATTTAAATACACAAATCTTCATCAATGTATTCAGTTGAGGGAGAAACCTTACATGTCAACATTTTGGGATTATTATAAATTCATAGGTGAAATTTCATTGAACTATATACATTATAATCCCATTGGTAACAATTATAAACATCATTTAATGTATAGATAATATAGAGTAATAAGTTACTTTACCTACCGATTTATTTCATTCTTGAACTTTAATGTGTAACTATCATCTTCCTGGAAAATAGTGCAAACCTTTTAAAACAAGTCTTACATTCAGATTTCAGACATTTCAAGGAAATGTAGTCGATATAAAATGCTTGCGATTTACATTAACCCAGTCTAATAGTTACATCTAAAACTAATAGCTCTAGTTGTAATCTACAAGCACATCAAGCAAGGCCTGATTATTATCTGATAATGTTATACAAAAAGAAAGTATGTCTCATGCCAAGGTCTAAACATATTAAAAGTGAAAAATCAACATGTTTAAAGATGAAAATGTGTTTATTTATTAAGAGAAAGGCAGATATGAACATGTGAAAGGTAGGAGTTTTCTGAACTATCAAACTAATGTTTTCCAAGCCCTTAATTAAACATACCAGGATCAATCTAAGATATCCCAAGTGCAAAGATATCAGCTACTAAGAGGCACAGAGAAGACATTAGACCAGAGGCAACACACAAGGCTGAAGAATAGAGAATACAAATCTACATATGTGAGGTATATACCTAATTAAAGTACAGCTTGAAAGCTTATGATGAATCTAAACAGTTAAACCTGTCAAAGTGGAACATCTTTGGTACCACTAAAAAGTGTTCCACTTGGGAGGTGTTCTATTTGGTCTTGGGACTCTGAAAAGTGTGAACCACTTCTAGACGTGTTCCACTTGACAGGTTTTAATGTATGTGAGGTATATTTTAGTTGGTTTGGTGTAAGACAATTCGGTTATTCAAAGAGAATTGTGACTGTTTAATCGAAGAGTTTAAAAGAAGAAAGACAAGGCCAGTGAGGAAGGTAGCCAAGATGTTTGTACAATAATTGAATCCATTGACCTGTTCTGGCATTTGTAGCACCAGGACTCTGACTATGCAGTTACCACCACCCTACATGCCTTACATTAACATTTACAATACATTTATGTGTATATGAAAATATGATTTAAGGGGTGCTTTAACGCTAATAGGCACATAGATATGGGAAACTCTTATACAGTTGCGCACAAATGTTCTTAAAACCGTTAGTTACCACGACAACAGCATGCTTCCCTCTAACTTGTCCCTGGCTACTGTCCTAATATTAATAGTAAAAGAATGAATAAAGATATTTTCAGATATAAATACAAACTATGTCATGCAAAAGTAGAAACCTAGACCCCATGCATCAAAGATAAATTTACATGTACATTTATGATATATTCTTTGCACAAACATCTATGCACAGTGATCTTTCAAGGACGTTTCTCAACTGAGTATCAAAAACTCCTGGAAATGACATAATACTCATTCTCCAATGGGCGCGAAATTGAATATAATGTTTACATGTAATTTATGCTTTGCATTCGTTCGACTTTGCTTCTCAAAAGAGAGCTTCGTCTTCACTCTTTCAGTTTTCAATACATCTCTGAACTCATCACGCTAATCAGAATTCGCCCAGCTTGCTGATTGGTTGAGAATTGGTCTGTGCGGTGGGTGTGAAATGATTTATGACCCGAGCCGTCACGGGGATCAGCTGTGGGGGCGGGGCTGCCAAACTGTAATATAGTCTCTACTAGGCAGAGGGCAGTTCATAACAAGACTAAGCATGCAGGGTACATGTAATCCCAGTAAAAATTTCGAAACTAAACTGTCATTAAGGATACCATGCATTCTCCCGAATTTATATACATGTATGTGGAGCTTTTAAGGTGAGACTCCTATGCTGGATAGGGGTTGGGATTTTGACAAATAAAAATAGAGGATGTCAAACTACCTACCCTAGGAGAAACCTAGTGAGTCAATCGCTCCACCCTGGGAGCAATAATAGCTGGGCAAACAAAATTGGAATTTCGATTACTCAGAATATGCATTTCAAAAGTCTCTAGTCGAGGGATTTGTCGAAATCACACCTCCTTGGACAATATGGCAATGTGATACATTCCCGAGCCTCGTTACATTGGGGTCTCACATAACTCTTAGGATGGTGCAAAAAAATATGTTTTATACGCTGGAGTAAGGCACGTACACAAACTGTTTGAATAATATACAACATACACGTATAAAATACTGTATAAGTGATAAATTCCCCTTATCATTCAATTTGCCTATTATTTAATTTCTGCCAGGTTCAGGAAATTAAATGTCAGAAATATTATCTTCATAGGCCTAATATTATCCAAAAGGAAGTTTCTTGTCATTAGGAAAATGATAAAATGTGACCATTCGGCAAATTAACCACTCGGATTAAGGATTAAATACCACTTATATAGGATATATAGAGCTTACTGTTGGTCCTATAATAACAAATATGAAGTCCTTGTGTCCTGCAGTGTGCCACTCTGGAAATAAACAAATAAGCTTACATTTTACCCTTAGTAAAAATGAATATCCTCTGAATAGAACAAATAAATAATATGCTATCCTAATGATCTCAAACGTAGTTGTCATGGTTTTTTGGAACAACAGTTATTACAGATGCCAAATGTCAAACACTTACCATCAAACACTAGCCACCAAAAAGTTGGAAACTATAATAATACTAACACCACTTCTGGTGGTGACATAAAAATGAAGTTTGTAATACAATACCTGAAAATGCTTTGACTAGAAAGAGTGGATCCTTGACAGGTCGTATACCAGCTACAAGTGTAACTATCTTTACTTTATCCCTACACACTTGGGCAGCTGCTCTACTCCCCACAGTCTCTATTGCCCCGACACCGCAATGCTTGTGTAAATAGTCATGGATTGAAAACGTGGACGGTTCGGTGACTACAGCTGAAATAGAGAAATTTGCTTGATATGTAAATACAGAAAAACTTGTGTATGTAGAATACCTGTGATGTCATAGAAGAGTGCTCCACTCGGGAGGTTTCCACTTATACTAAGTTTCATTCTACATTAAGTGAAAGAATTATAGAATTTGAAATGTATTCTTCAAATGGGGTGTTCCACTTACAGATGTGATCTACTTTACAGGTTTGACTGTCCTGTGTATTAACTTGGATCTTCTGAAGGTCCACACAATAAAATTGTATTGGTTAGGGAAAGGTATTTAATTAAGCATACCCCTATTGAACTAGGTAACAGAATATTTCCGACAAAATAAAAGTAAACAAAGTTTACTTATAAACAGAAAGTAGAAGAGCAACTGAGGGATTTGTTCCTCCATTTACATGTAGTTCTACATCTTTTACCTTGTGGAATTTTCAATATTTTCTGTCTGTTGACCTCAAGCTCTGGCTGCAAAACAAAATTCTAATTAGAAAGGCATCTATAGATGTACTTTTCTATCTGGATATGTTATGATTCTTGTATAATTTGTTTTATTCAATAAAGAACTGTTTTGAGTAAATAAAGTTCTAGTTCTTTGACATAATTTCTTTGTTTTTCTGGTGTTGCTTCACATGCATTTTAATTAAGCATCTTTGTTTTTAGATTTGCCACATCTTTTAACTTGTTGAATTTGAAATCTTTAAGAATCTTTCACTTGGATTGCACATATCAAAATGAAAAACTTAGCCAATTATTTTCAATTTTAAAAAACTGCCAATATTTCTCTAGAATTTAATGACAAACGAAATATTTAGGGCCTAATGTTGATTCTGATGAAATCCCTATATAGTACTAAAGTAACAATTAAACTCAACAACAAAACAACGATAACATTAGAATACAGTAAACAAATAAAACCAACCATTAAACAATTAATTCTCCTGTATATGACATTTTGCCCTATGAGAATAAAAATATCCCAACTCACATTTTTGTGAAACTCAGAAATCAATTTTTGAAAGTTTAGGCATCTGTAACGTCAATACTGTCTATCTATCATTTGTGAAATTTTTACATTCTTTTTATCCAAAATTTGTGTATATAACACTAAAGAATTCATGAATTTCAAGATTTTCTAAGTGAATTTTTGAGCATATTAAAAATGGAGATATTGCATTGGAGACAATTCAATTCCGAGTTTTTCGTAACATTAAAAGATTAAAGCTGAGCTATGTCCATTTTGCTATGTATTTTCAAGGGCTTTCAACTAGTTAATTGAACGTCCATGGTATTTTCAATGGACACAAATTTCTCTATTCATTTTTTCAAAAATAAATTCAAATCTCAGTTTAAAATTGTAATATAGGACTAATAATTCTTAGTCACATGGTGTAATTCAAACAATTTGATTGGTTAAAGAGATACATAGAACAGAGTTAAATTGTATTTTTGAATTTCATGGAGTTAGGACAATTTGACACTAAAAAGCAGGATATTGAAAGGAGATAAAGGTTTAGAAAGGGGATGATTTCAATATTGGAGATCTGTGAAAATCTCATTTTTTTTTAAAAATGGCACTTGGGACATTATTATTCTCATATGGCGATATGTTAATGAGGAAAACAAATAAAGGTATCACATGTATACAGATGTTCCCATAAGGACCTTAAATGCAATCCAGAACATTGTGTTTCTCAATCCCAGAATAAATTTTATATATCTAAAAGAATATAGGATACAAAATTGGTAATCCAAAACGTAACATTTCAATTTAGTGATAAATGGAAAAGTAACATACAACAAATCCAAATTATACGATCATAGACATACTCAAGTAATATCTCACTAATGGCAGTCTTCTCACTGCTTGAACCTTTTGAAACAATGAATTCACTATTTTAAGACAATTATTAAGAATTGAAGATGACATCAAGGATAATTTCACAGTTCATTCATATGCTATTTCAAATTATATTGGATTACCAATAAATACACGTAGTCTAGTGAATGTTTCTATATGTCATCTAGAACATTAGCTATTGTCTCAATCATTCATGAATGGACTTTAAGTGGTTGTCAGTCTGTTGAGGCAGACATGTAACCTCCACATGTGGATTTGAAGGTGAAGATGAACATAAAAATAAACTTACCCAGACATACAATAACTGCTCAGTCATAGGACTGCAGAATGACACTATATGACTGCAAAATAAACAATAAAACGATGAAACATAAAGCCCTCAATGCCAGTTCAAGTTTTAAGCAAAAACAATTTCTCTGCATTATTGTTCAGAGTGTTTCGATATGATCGTATTGTTCTTCATTTTTTCTATTGTTATTCAATTCATACTTGAGGATGGAAAAATATATTCATATCAACATCCACATTTAATACAAGTAGTGTGAGAATAAAAGACAAAATACAATGACCTTAAATGGAAGATACTGATATCAATGTCTCACATCCAATTCATGATGGAAACCATATGATTCAATGTGGTTCTTTGATAGCAAGTTTTGGAAGCAATATTTTAAAAAGTCAATGTTTCCATGATTATAAATTTTATTTCTGAAAAAAAAAGAATTGATAAATCTGATATAAGAAGCAGAAATGTCAATATTCATTAGAACGGATCATAAGTTTTTTTTATTTCACTCATAATATCCGCCATATAGAATTTTGGCCCAATGCTGACACCAACCGTATTCTGATATAATTATAGACATTTACAAGGAGGATTGGCTCCCAGAGTGCACCACCGATATTCTGTCCCATATATGGGTATGTCGTAATACAAAATTCGAATTCAAACAGCCGCCATTTTGTTCACTTCAACATTTAAATCGTGAATTTTGGTCTTATTTCCAAACGAAAAATTCCAAAACTCACAAGAAATGATCGAGATATTGGTTCGAATATTTTGAACTGTTTATTTTGAATTTATAGTCGGTTTTAATTTCAGAAAATAACGACATTTCGACGTTTTCATTGTTGGAAAATATCGAGTTTCGATCCTGGGAGCCAATCCTCCTTGAGACATTTATAGACATTTCGAACAAGCTCATATTGAACAAAATCATCGAAAATGCATAAAAATATATAAATGGACTTACGATGCACCTCTAAGTGCTTGAGCCATTATATTGCTAGATTGTTGATCTTTACAATGTTCATTTACATCTGTCCCTCCTAGTATGATAATGTACGGTATGGTACATTGGAGATCTGGAAAGTAAAGGAAATCGGAGCTGTCAATGCAATGGGATCTTACCATGAGAAATAAAGCAAAACTACCGAAAGGCTTGGTCGTTAAGTTCTGAATCAGAATAGGAGTGAATAAATACTGTGACGAAATTTGTTTCTTCAGTGGTTTTATTGTACATGGACTTTGTCATTCTTAAGATGTTGTATCATTGTATTTGTTAATTTTGCCATTTTTTATATGTAGAGTCAGTTGACTCATTTGTGGAGTTAAATTGCTCATATGTGTATGATGTAAAGATGCTCTTTGCTCTGGTTGCTGGAGGAACCCTTGCAATTAGAATTGTTCAACCTGTACGAAATTTGAATATTTGCCAGACAGTCAGAGGCAAGTTACCCAGAATGCAGCACCAAATGGGATAAACAAACTATCTCAGCCAATCAGAGGGTTTCCCGCTGCATATCATCAGACAGGAGAGATAGCATAGAATCTGGCCCATGTGCGCAGTTGATCTTGGAAAGTTGAATGGACAAGACCTCGCACAGTGTGGACATTGGAATATAGCAGACACATGTGTAAAAGACTTTATTGGATTATTTTGTTGGTGTGTATTTAATAGAATACAAGGAGCCGTTGATGATCGTGTAGCGATAGGATTTACGTACAGTATTGTAACAGTTTGGCCTATTTTTGTGGATATACGTGGTAGCGTGGCTAATAATAGGCCCACTGTTTAGTAAACGGTGTTTACTTGGTGAGTTACACGGCACACGTTAAATGTGCGATTGTCCCTAAAGAATTAAACAGACATTCAATTAAATATAAAATATAAAACAGTATATTGTGGCATTTATAAGCCCAAATAAAGATGTACATTAAATTTCAAGTCTAATTGTAAGAGTGTTACGATTTTAATATCTCTCTCAAAACTCACAACTCAAAAGTCCATCTAAGCTAATATTTATCACTAATAAAACAATATCCAGAGTCCATATAAACTAATATTTATCACTAATAACACAATATCCAGAGTCCATATAAACTAAAGTTGATGATCACTATATACCACTGTTGTATCTCCAATATTAAGTCCATATATGTTGTAACACTTGTAAGTCTTGTATTGTACTTGTAACTTGAACCTGAAATAGTAATCTCCTGGATCCTCTTCAATGTAGTGTAGTATGATTCAAGTTTGATGATATGAAATCATCTAAGTCAACCAGCGGCTCTGCAAATGTCTATCTCCTGGATCCTGTCAACTATTGCTCAGTAAACGGCTATCTCCTGGATCCTCTTCACTGTATTGTAGTATAATTCAGCTTTGATAATGTGAAATCATCAAGTCAACTATCGGCTCGGTAAATGGCTATCTCCTGGATCCTCCTCAATGTGTTGTAGTATAATTCAACTTTGATTATGTGAAATAATCTAAGTCAAACTATCAAGTCTGGAAACGACTATCTCTTGAATCCTCCTCAATGTGTTGTAGTATAATTCAACTTTGATTATGTGAAATAATCTAAGTCAAACTATCAAGTCTGTAAACGACTATCTCCTGGATCCTCCTCAATGTAGATGTATATTCTAACTTCAATGACACAAAATCATCAAAGTCAAAATATCTCGCTGGATAATCTGCTAAGTCCTAGAACGTCCTCTCTGTAGATGTATATTCTAACTTCAATGACCCAAAATCATCAAAGTCAAAATATCTCATTGAATAAACTGCTAAGTCCTGGAACCTCTTCTCTGTAGATGTATATTCTAACTTCAATGACCCAAAATCAGCAAAGTCAAAATATCTCGTTGAATAAACTGCTAAGTCCTGGAACCTCTTCTCTGTAGATGTATATTCTAACTTCAATGACCCAAAATCATCAAAGTCAAAATATCTCATTGAATAAACTGCTAAGTCCCAGAACCTCTTCTCTGCAGATGTATAAGTCAAACTATCACAATCTTCAATCTACCAAGTCCAAGGACGTCTAATACACGGCATCAACTGTTAAGTCTATGTAGCCTATACTTCCTTCACAATTAAATAATCAGGCTACCTACAAATATAGCATGCACACAACAACATATGCAAAAAGATAACAAGTGAAAATATTTGACCTCTAAAATGACTAAGTTCATTTAATGTTAAGTGATACTGATATTAAAATATTCTAAGTTCAATATTTCTCTTTCCAAAAACAACAAAGTCCAAAATAATATTTCACCAAATATTGACTAAGTTAATTTCATACTAAGTTATACTGATGTTAAAATATTCTAAGTTAAATATTTCTATCTCCAAAAATAACAAAGTCCAAAATAATATTTCACCAAATACTGACTAAGTCCAATAATGTTGTAAATCGTCTAAGTTCCTTGATGATCAAAATAGCTTGTTTCTCAAACACAAGTTATGTCAGCATTTCCTCTCAGTCTATGAAGGCTGGACAATACGTCTAATGCTTTGCGCTGGGGATAGCTTCACCCTGTTTTGTCCAGTCTTGTAGATCTCCCTTACTTCCAGTGCGATAAATAAACGATAAAAAAGTTTCACACACTTAGTTGCATCAAAGTTTCCCAAAAATCCAAGTTCCAAAATAAACTAAGTTTCGCACACTTAGTTTCCTCAATCTGCCCTTGTATACTGCAAACGTATAGCTTGGCTCATCAGATGTATCCTACTAAGGTACAGCTTCTATCTTCATATGTATACTGCAAACGTATAGCTTCAAGACCACAAAATCAACTAAGTTCTATAAAACTTAGAAGATTTTAGCTGTTTCCCGAAATTCCGCTCTGGAGGTCCTTCCTCGACAACATCTGGCATCGCACTGACGAGCCTTCAACAGCGAGATACTTATATAGGCCGGATGACGTCATCGATTTTCGTACAAGATTTCAACTGTGAATTACAGCTCATTTACGCCATATTTCGCTTCAATATTGACCATACAGCAAGATTATAATATTGACTCAAGAAATATAACAGTAATTAATCACTATCTAGTCTAATTTCACTTCGATTCAATCGAATCAAAAGCAGGAAGTAAAATAATAAAGGTGTCATGTTAGACTAACGATCAACTACAAATTAGACTGCCAGATAAGACTTCCTGATCAACATAAACAAAATCGTGATCAAATAAATAAAACATGTGAACTATTTCACCTCTGTAAGTACAACCTAAGTGCTGCAAATGATACTACATTTATAAATCTTAATAATCTCAATGGGAAATTACTTTTCAAGTGTAATAATTACCTTATATACAAAAACACAGCACTTAATTAAAAATCAAAAATTTTACATTTTAAATTCCGTTACACTCCCCCCTACCAAGATATTGGTACGTCCTCGTACCAAACTAAGACATAAATGTACTTTCTAACTAACTATAAAAAAACTTACCAATATCTAACTTGCAAAAAATGTATAATATGTCAAATATGTTAACCTGTCAAATGTGTTCAACCCTGGGGTTAACTAACTATCAATACAATGTTCAAGTTTCTAACTACTTGAATATCTAACTATCTAAAGTTATCTAGATATCTAACAAGTTAACACCTAACTATGTTTCACTTCACATATTTAAAATTATACTCATGTGAATTTACTCTCTCTTGTAGCGCTTCCTGGATGATTGAGACCTGGACTTCCACCTACTCTCACCGGATCTGGATCTCCAATCACGATCCCTGCTAAACCTTCTGTGACGTGGGAAACTGTCTGGAAGGTCTGCTTCACGAGTACGGTTTGTCCTGTTAAGCTCATTTGATGCTCTGTGTCTCAATCGGGAATGTCTATCAGAAAAATGAGCTGATCGATTTCTGTCATGTCGGCATTCTGATCTCCTTGACCTAGGACCATACTTATCCGATCTCAAATCATGTCTGTAATCAGGTGACCTTGAATACGGCCTCGACTGATGACTATCTCTGCTTGTTCCAGGCTGGTTGTACACATCAGAAACCTCAGCCACAAAATCATCCAAGTGTCTGGGACGTTTGCGCTCCCTCCTGGATGGTTTTTCATCCATTTCCCGCTTGGGTGATGACTTTACAGTTTCTTTAGGATCTGATGTTTCATCTGGTAGAATGGGTGAAAAGTCTCTTTCAGACTCTACTTTAGGGTTTTCTTCCTGATCTTTCCATTTCACAGTCTTAGAGATAGGCTTAGAAGAACATGGAACCTTGTCAGTAACTAAATCCTGCACGGGGTCATCTGTAAGAGGTTCCATAATTATCTCTGGCTGTGACTTTGGTATACACCAACCATCCGGCAATTCAGCTTCATATGGTTTGAGCATATTGAAGTGTATAACTCTTGGTTTCTTGCCCTTAATCTGTATTCTGTAGGTGACATCGGAGATCTTCTTGATGATTTGGAAAGGACCCTTCCATTTACTCTCCAATTTTGGCGACACTCCTTTCCTTTTGGTATTGTCCAAATACCAGACAGCATCTCCTTCACTGTAGGAATGTCCAGCCAACTTCCGATCATACGCCACCTTCTGTCTTTCTGCACTGAGTTTAAGTTTCGCTCGTGCACGATCATGGGCTTCACTAAGTTTCTCTCGTAAATCAGTGACTTAATCACTTTCCTCGGTATCCGTTGGTGGGACTTTAATTAATGTCTCCAAAGGAAGTTTCAGCTCTCTACCGAGCATCAACATGGCTGGTGTCTCGCCTGTGGATTCATTTACTGCCGTTCTGTAGACCATTAGTGCGAACGGAATTTGCAAATCCCAGTCTGTTTGGTGGGGTTCTGGCTGAAGGAGCTTAGCCAAAGAATCTAACAACGTACGGTTGTAGCGCTCTATCATCCCATCCGACTGGGGGTGGAATGGTGTTGTCCTCGTCTTCTCTATACCCAGCAAGTTGCACATCTCTTGAAAGACTTTCGCCTCAAAGTTTCGTCCCTGATCGGAATGTAGGGTCGCAGGCATTCCGAGTCGACATACAACTTCAGCCACTATCTTGTCAGCAACAGTACGGGCCTCTTGATTGGGTAAAGCAAAAGCCTCCATCCACTTGGAGAAATAGTCCCCACATACAAGTATAACTTTGTTTCCACGAGGAGTTTCTGGAAAAGGCCCAAGGATATCTATGGCTATCCTTTCCATAGGATTCCCAACTCCATGGGTCTTCATAGGGGCACGATATGGTTTCATGGGTTTCTTCCTTGCACCACAAATCTTGCAAGTTCGCACAACAGCTCGTACATCATTACGTTGTTCATGCCAATTGAACCGCTGTCGACTCCTCATGAATGTCTTCTTAATGCCAAAGTGTCCAGCAACTTTGTTACTATGGCTCATCTCTAAAACTATTGGCCTAAGTACTGCTGGTGCCAATATCTGAAGTGATGCAGTATTTCCTTCATCATCTTCCCAACTTCTGCATAAAACTCCCTTATTTAGCACAATGCGATCCCACTGGTTCCAATAGTGCTTGATAGCCGCACTGTTATAGCTTATTTCATCCCAAGATGGTCTCGCTTCAGACTTAAGTTTTGCTTTCAGTATTGGCCCAATATCTGAATCGTCTGCTTGAGCCTCTGCTATCTTCTCTAAAGTCCACTCTGGATGTATAGCCACTGTTGCTATATCTTCTACACAATACATGGTAGTCTCCTCTGGTATTTCACAGTGGTCACACTGTCGGCAGGGAATCCTGGACATCACATCCGCATTCTGGTGTTTGTTGCCTGGTCGAAACTCAAGTTCAAAATTGTACTCTTGAATCACCTGCAACCAACGAGCCAGTTGTCCCTCGGGATCCTTAAAGTTGATCAACCATCTCAGTGAACTATGATCCGTTCGGAGTTTAAAGTGGACTCCATACAGGTATTGTCGAAAGTAGCGCACATAGTTCACTGCAGCCAGCAACTCCCTCCTGGTCACACAATAGTTCTTCTCTTGTTTATTGAGCCGCTTGCTGGCATAATATATCACTCTTTCTTCTCCATCTTGAAGTTGAGATAGTACAGCACCAATAGACTCGTTACTGGCATCTGTATCAAGAATATATGGGCAGTCATCTCTGGGATAGGCCAATATAGGAGCCGTAATAAGCTTCTGCTTCAGCATGTCAAATGCTACTTGGCAATCCCCATCCCAATAAAATCTTTGGTTTTTCTTCGTCAAAGCATGTAAGGGACCAGCAATTTTTGCAAAGTCTTGCACATGGCGCCTATAGTATGATGCACCACCCAAGAATTGCCTAACTTCCTTGACGTTCTTTGGTGTTGGGTACTCAGCCATCTGCTGAACTTTCTTTGGATTTGGAGCGATCCCATTCTCCGACACCACATGTCCCAAATAATCAACTTCTCTCTGGAACAAGGAACACTTCCTCGGTTTGAGACGGAGACCTGCAGCTCTGAATCTGTCGAATACTTCTTGTAATCGATCCATACAGCCATCAAACGTTGGCGAAAACGTTATGACGTCATCCAAGTAGACGAGTGATGACTGCGAGCTGAGTCCATGTAACACTTGTTCCATTAATCTTGAAAATGTAGAAGGGGCATTCGCCAACCCAAAAGGCATGACAACCCATTGGTATAAGCCACCTCTTACGACAAATGCAGACTTCTCTTTGGCGTTCTCATCTAATTCACATTGCCAGTATCCGCTTGCCATATCTAAGCAAGAGAAGTAAGTTGATCCATTCATCATGTTGAGGGTCTCCTCTATTCGTGGTATAGGGAATGCATCTTTCTTGGTGACAGAGTTGAGGCGCCTGTAATCTACACAAAACCTCCATGAATTGTCTTTCTTTTTCACCAAGACAATTGGAGATGCCCATGGACTTTTTGATTTCTCAATTATCCCTCTCTCCAACATATCCTCAATCTGTTTATTCACCTCTTCTTGTTTAACTTTCGGTAAGGGTCGATACATTTGCTTAATAGGGGCAGAATCACCAGTATCAATGTGGTGTTTAACTAGGTGAGTGCGTCCTAAATCAGCATCTCCTGTGGCGAATATGTCAGCATTTCGACACAGCATAACTCTAACTTTTTCCCTTTGATTATCCGTCAGATGTTCACAACTTCTGTCAAATAATTCCTGTAAATGTGCTGGTAGTGTTTGTATTTTCATGTCTGTACCAGCAGATGCTCCCTGTAAGATGCATACATCATCTTGAGGCAACTCAGATGCATCTGTCAAATGATACACTCCAGTTTCAATGGTACTGTACTCTCCAATGGTTATTCCAGCAGGTAGATGTTCTTGAAATTCAGTATGGTTCCACACTTCCACAAACAATTGTTGCTGGCCTAATTCTACCAATGTGGACACAACTTCTACATTTGCTGCGTCAAAATCAGTAAGAGGCTCTATAATTCCCAACTCACACGAATTGATGCTCTTCTGCATCTCCACTTCTATTAAGCGCATTGTGTAAGGTTCAACGGTAATATCCTCTTTCACTCTGCAATCCGTGACTGATTGACTTCCGCTAGCCTCTCCTATATTTGGTAACTCAGTATCATCTTGATTAACTGTGAGTCCTGTTGAACATTGAGCTTGCAACTCTGGTGCAGAACTACAAGTCGTGAAGCTCTCTTCGTCACATTCTGCTGAGTCCCTGTTCAACTCTAATTCTGGGCTACTTGATTTGTTTGAAAACAAATCTTCACTTTGCAAACTTCGTTGATATTGGGATAAATCAGGTTCTACATCTTGGGAATCTGGAGTGTCTTGAATACCCTGCACGTCACTCGACGATGCCTGGGACGTACTTCCCTGACTCACAGAGGGAGTCTCTGGTATCGCTACACTCGTCGGTGTAACACAGATCAAACCCGGACAAAATGGTACATCAGGTGCAGGTTCCCTTCCATCTTCTTCTCCGGATTTAACTGGATAATAACCAATTGGACTTGATCTTACTCCAACAGGTGTCGACTGTGACACAGGAGTTCCAAGTTTCAGCTCAGTTAAATCATCATCACTGTTGTCACTTTCATCTGTTGGACAAGGTGCTGGAGGCAACTCTGGTTCCTCAGGTTCCTCAAGCTGGATAATCTCGGTATCTGTATCTGCAGATGTCTTCTCTGAAGAAGTAGTGGAAGGCAGCATCTTATCTTCAATCACATTAGCTGCCATAGCCTCAGCAAGTTGACTTGCTGGAAAGGTCAATTCTTTAGCTCCATAATTTATCACAGCACCAGTGATTGTCATGAAATCAGATCCTAAAATTCCATCATGATCAATATCTGCCACTACAATGGATGTTTGTGTTTCCTGACCATCTAATTCAATTATTCCATCAATTATTCCACAGACTGCTATAGGGCTGCCACTTGCTTGAATGAATACCCTATCTGCAGGATACAATCTGGGTTTCAGTCTATCTGGTATCTGCATATAACTTCGCTGGCCAATCATAGTTCGGACGGCTCCAGAATCCACTAAGAACTCTACCTTCGTTCCACACACAGTACCAGTGTCTATAATCTTGCTTATCGTAGTGTCGCTACTATCATTTTTGGATATCTCCAAGTCTCCATGTGTTAGAAACTTGACAGGATTTGTGGATTCTCCTTTAGAATCTTTGATGATGCCTTTCTTGATGTCATTCTGTTTTTTATAACAATCAGACTGATAATGTCCTAACTTGTCGCAATAATAACATTTGACACCTCTGGACACAGGCCTTTTCTCTCCAGACTCATTGGATTTTTCTTTGTCCTTCAACTCTTGTATTATTGTCTTAAGATTAGCTGTAGATTCTTTGTGCATCTCTTGCACCACCTTCATAAGATTCTCCTGCATCAATTTATTTTGCATTACTGTAGAGTCCCTATGCATCTCCTGAAATGCCTTTACCAATTGCATCATTTCATTTTGAGCCTGTTTCTCTTCTACAGCATTTACTCTTTCATCTCTATGTCTTGGTTTTAAACCTTTGCGCATCCTTTCAGACTCAAGGTAAGACTCTTCTCGTATGGCAATTTCGATGGCTTTGTCCAAAGTGCAACAATCACTGCTATTATTATGAATGGCACGCCTAATCTCATCATCAGGGATAGCCTGAGCAAAACGTTCCCTTGCCAATCGATCTTGAGCAGCCCGAGGTAACTCAGGATATGCTAATGATGTCAGCCGTCTGACATCTTGACCCAGAGTCTGTAGTGTTTCCTTTGGTTTACGTGTTCGGCTAACCCACTCTGCTTGGTACACATCTGCTTTACCTCCTGGGCCAAACCTTTTATCTAAGGCAGACACCAATTCATCATACGTATAGCCAGGGTCCATCTCATAGATAAGTTGTTGCGCTTGACCCCTAAGGCTAGTTGCAAGAAACTGTTTCTTCTCTTCATCGCTCCATGAATTTGCACTTACACACATGGCAAAATAGGCTTTGTAATCTATCCAGGGTGTAGTTCCATTATATGTGTCTGGCTTGATCTTTGTCTTGCCCTGGGATGATCTATTATTACTTGGTGAATCATTGAGTACCTTCTCAGCTAATCGAACAACCATAGCAGCCATCTGATCTGATGCTGTCTCTGATGGCTCCTGTTTTGTAAGAGGTGGTTCACCATTATCAAAATAATGAGCCCTTCGTTCATTGGAACTATGTGCATCTCCATCTTCCAACTTGACTTCATCCAACTGATGTCTAACAGCTGGCTCTGGATGATACGCCGATTGAGGTAAAGATACTCCTTCACTTTGCATTTCGAAAACCTTTGGTTCTCCACATCTGAAGTCATCTTCTGGAGCTACAGTTGTAAATCTCCTTTTTGTCGGAGGACTCTGAAATGCATGTCGCTTTGACAATCCCGGAAAATCTTCTTCAGAAGTCATTCTCTTCTGGCGTCTGAGTGGCCACTTTGGGGGTGTGATCTCTTTATCTTGTTTCACAGGCAATTCTTGATTAGCCGCCATGCGCCCCCCTACCAGTCTTTGCTGGGGGTTAAATGTAGAAGCTACTTCTTGAGACTGTAATCTTTGAGGGGTTACACTTGACTTCATCGGTAACTCTGTCCTAATCCCTGGATTCAATCCGAATGTAACTACAGGACTTGAAGGTCGGACATTACTCTGTAATACTGGCTCAGAGCGAGAAGTTGAACTTTGTAATACCATCTGTAATGTCTGGCATAAGTTGTTCACCTGGTCTTTTATCTGTGTTACATCTCCTCCAAGGTTATTGACCTGGCTTCCCATGTTAGACATGTGTCCTTCCATCATGTTTATGGTAGTCACATTCTGGTTAATGGCATCTTCCATAACATGTATATGCGTTTTCATTTCTCTATCAACTGGTCTTTCCTGCATGCCCAGTTTAAGTTCTGCAGGTGTAGTTATCATTGTTGAGGTGCGAGGCATATATCTATCTCCTTTGGGTCTGGCTCCCCATGCTTGACTCTGTGGACTATACACACCATCATGTACTGTGCCTGACCAATAGCCAGTAGTCTGTCTACTCCAGGCTTTCTTAAACTCGGTTTCTATCCCAGTCTTATCACTAGGGTAGATTGCTTCTGCACCCCCAACTGTAGGGCGTCTCTCATCTGGATCTGCCTCACTTGGCAACCTCCATTTCTCCATCGCTGGGAGTTCTGTAGCCATGTGTTCCGTAGCCTTTCTTCCTGTATATTGAAGAGTGTTATCCTTGGCTATGGGATTATCTATCTCACCGTCTGTAGCTAACTTTACAAAGACAGTCTTCTCTACATCTTTAGACTTGTCTGTATTTGTATCAGAGAGATCACCACTCTCTATCGACTTCGGAGCCTCTGTATCCATCTTTAATGTGCTATAATGTGCCTCTGGTTCAATTCCTCAGAAACAGTCTATCCCAACACCGCTGCCACCAATGTAACAGTTTGGCCTATTTTTGTGGATATACGTGGTAGCGTGGCTAATAATAGGCCCACTGTTTAGTAAACGGTGTTTACTTGGTGAGTTACACGGCACACGTTAAATGTGCGATTGTCCCTAAAGAATTAAACAGACATTCAATTAAATATAAAATATAAAACAGTATATTGTGGCGTTTATAAGCCCAAATAAAGATGTACATTAAATTTCAAGTCTAATTGTAAGAGTGTTACGATTTTAATATCTCTCTCAAAACTCACAACTCAAAAGTCCATCTAAGCTAATATTTATCACTAATAAAACAATATCCAGAGTCCATATAAACTAATATTTATCACTAATAACACAATATCCAGAGTCCATATAAACTAAAGTTGATGATCACTATATACCACTGTTGTATCTCCAATATTAAGTCCATATATGTTGTAACACTTGTAAGTCTTGTATTGTACTTGTAACTTGAACCTGAAATAGTAATCTCCTGGATCCTCTTCAATGTAGTGTAGTATGATTCAAGTTTGATGATATGAAATCATCTAAGTCAACCAGCGGCTCTGCAAATGTCTATCTCCTGGATCCTGTCAACTATTGCTCAGTAAACGGCTATCTCCTGGATCCTCTTCACTGTATTGTAGTATAATTCAGCTTTGATAATGTGAAATCATCAAGTCAACTATCGGCTCGGTAAATGGCTATCTCCTGGATCCTCCTCAATGTGTTGTAGTATAATTCAACTTTGATTATGTGAAATAATCTAAGTCAAACTATCAAGTCTGGAAACGACTATCTCTTGAATCCTCCTCAATGTGTTGTAGTATAATTCAACTTTGATTATGTGAAATAATCTAAGTCAAACTATCAAGTCTGTAAACGACTATCTCCTGGATCCTCCTCAATATAGATGTATATTCTAACTTCAATGACACAAAATCATCAAAGTCAAAATATCTTGCTGGATAATCTGCTAAGTCCTAGAACGTCCTCTCTGTAGATGTATATTCTAACTTCAATGACCCAAAATCATCAAAGTCAAAATATCTCATTGAATAAACTGCTAAGTCCTGGAACCTCTTCTCTGTAGATGTATATTCTAACTTCAATGACCCAAAATCAGCAAAGTCAAAATATCTCGTTGAATAAACTGCTAAGTCCTGGAACCTCTTCTCTGTAGATGTATATTCTAACTTCAATGACCCAAAATCATCAAAGTCAAAATATCTCATTGAATAAACTGCTAAGTCCCAGAACCTCTTCTCTGCAGATGTATAAGTCAAACTATCACAATCTTCAATCTACCAAGTCCAAGGACGTCTAATACACGGCATCAACTGTTAAGTCTATGTAGCCTATACTTCCTTCACAATTAAATAATCAGGCTACCTACAAATATAGCATGCACACAACAACATATGCAAAAAGATAACAAGTGAAAATATTTGACCTCTAAAATGACTAAGTTCATTTAATGTTAAGTGATACTGATATTAAAATATTCTAAGTTCAATATTTCTCTTTCCAAAAACAACAAAGTCCAAAATAATATTTCACCAAATATTGACTAAGTTAATTTCATACTAAGTTATACTGATGTTAAAATATTCTAAGTTAAATATTTCTATCTCCAAAAATAACAAAGTCCAAAATAATATTTCACCAAATACTGACTAAGTCCAATAATGTTGTAAATCGTCTAAGTTCCTTGATGATCAAAATAGCTTGTTTCTCAAACACAAGTTATGTCAGCATTTCCTCTCAGTCTATGAAGGCTGGACAATACGTCTAATGCTTTGCGCTGGGGATAGCTTCACCCTGTTGAAGTTTTGTCCAGTCTTGTAGATCTCCCTTACTTCCAGTGCGATAAATAAACTAAGTTTCACACACTTAGTTGCATCAAAGTTTCCCAAAAATCCAAGTTCCAAAATAAACTAAGTTTCGCACACTTAGTTTCCTCAATCTGCCCTTGTATACTGCAAACGTATAGCTTGGCTCATCAGATGTATCCTACTAAGGTACAGCTTCTATCTTCATATGTATACTGCAAACGTATAGCTTCAAGACCACAAAATCAACTAAGTTCTATAAAACTTAGAAGATTTTAGCTGTTTCCCGAAATTCCGCTCTGGAGGTCCTTCCTCGACAACATCTGGCATCGCACTGACGAGCCTTCAACAGCGAGATACTTATATAGGCCGGATGACGTCATCGATTTTCGTACAAGATTTCAACTGTGAATTACAGCTCATTTACGCCATATTTCGCTTCAATATTGACCATACAGCAAGATTATAATATTGACTCAAGAAATATAACAGTAATTAATCACTATCTAGTCTAATTTCACTTCGATTCAATCGAATCAAAAGCAGGAAGTAAAATAATAAAGGTGTCATGTTAGACTAACGATCAACTACAAATTAGACTGCCAGATAAGACTTCCTGATCAACATAAACAAAATCGTGATCAAATAAATAAAACATGTGAACTATTTCACCTCTGTAAGTACAACCTAAGTGCTGCAAATGATACTACATTTATAAATCTTAATAATCTCAATGGGAAATTACTTTTCAAGTGTAATAATTACCTTATATACAAAAACACAGCACTTAATTAAAAATCAAAAATTTTACATTTTAAATTCCGTTACAGTATAAAGTAGTTGGATTATATTTGTTGCGATTGTATGGCCAAAGTGTTGGTGAGTTATAATTAACTATAGACTTTGATCTCCAGAGAGTTTTTTTTATGGTCTAGTAACGTGGGATCTAATCTCCTTAGGGATTGACATTTCCAATTGTTATAGACATTTACATCATTTATAACTGAAATTTATGGTCCTGCTTTCATCTCTGTTGATCGCCATATTGAATCATACAGTTTTGAGTAGCCATTTTGTGACGTCACCCCTCTGCTACCCAGAATTCCTCTTGATCCGCCATCTTGGATTACTTCCGTGAGTTATTTAACTCTGGTCTAATCTCCTTAGGGATTGACATTCCCGAGTTTTATATCTCAGAGCATAAATACTCTAGAAGGTGTGTCCATGATTCCTTTCGGAGCAGAGATACTCCCGAAGATGTATTCAACTCCGGTCTAATCTCCTTAGGGATTGATATTCCCGAGTTTTATATCTCAGAGCATAAATACTCTAGAAGGTGTGTCCATGATTCATTTTGGAGCAGAGATACTCCCGAAGATGTATTCAACTCCGGTCTAATCTCCTTAGGGATTGATATTCCCGAGTTTTATATCTCAGAGCATAAATACTCTAGAAGAGGTGTTATACATCCCAGAGCAGGGATACTCCAGAAGAGGTGTTATACATCCCAGAGCAGGGATACTCCAGAAGAGGTGTAATACATTCCGGAGCTGAGCTACTCCAGAGGGTTGGTTTACAATTCGGAGCAGAGCTACTCCAGAAGGTGTGGTTTATTACTCCGGAGCCGAGTTTATCTTGGGAGCATGAAATACTTCAAAGCCTAGTTGATTCCGGATCAGAGACTATTCTTCTAGAAGCTAATGAGAGAGCTATAGACATTAATTATATTTGAGTGATTGTCCCCAAGTGGAGCAGTGGGTCCTTGGGTCTAGAGACGATTTGTTTTCGGAGCTGAGTAAATCTTTGAGATAGCTGACCCCATTATAGACATTTTTTTAATATTTGTGAGCCATAAAGGCATGAAAGATATTTTGAAGTTTACTGTTATTAAATGTGTGTTGAAATAGAGTATAAAAATCCCGTATAACGTTGTTTTGTACATGTAAATGCAATCTCTGAGTCCCAGTGACAGCTGAAGCACCAAACAAGCTCGGCGCCCGTGAAAAACACCTCCGAATCCCTAAACATCGCCACCAGACTTTCTCCGAGGGAGTACGGGTTCTTGGCAGAGGTCTGGCGCGCGACAATACACTTTAAAATGATTTATTTAATCCAAACTCAGGAGAACCCACCATTGTTGATAGTATAGCATTTTTCATGTTGATTCACCGTATTGTGCTGCCATCTTTCAATGGGTTTCTTATAGGTTTTGTAGGGTAAGGGATTGCCTTTCATTTCCTATAACTTGGGGGTATTTAAGAGAAATTTTGGGATTCATTCAGTAGAGAGTTAGATCGGGGGGAACATCACACATCATTTCTTTTCATCTTATTAATCTCATTTTCATTCTTTCTTTATCTTTGAATAGTTTTATTTTATACTGAAGAGTGTAATTGTACATGTTTAGTCTTTTACTTGGAATAAAGTATAGTTTTATGAGTATATTAATTCTGTGTTAATCTTGTCTTTTTTACATTACAAGACCAATCCATATTATTTTATGAAGAACCCACAGAGCTATTTAAACAACAAAGCTCGAAGCTTCATTGGTGGCAGCGGTGGGATTGGTCTTTGTCTTGTAAAGAGATTCTTTTCGCAGTTTTAGTGTCTTTATTTTCATTTAAGAGTGGAGATTAGTTCTCTTCACATCTTTAAATTTGATTAACTTTTACTGAAGAGTGGAGATTAGTTTTCTTCGCATCTTCAAGTTAGCTTTACTCTTACAAAAGAGCGGAGATTAGTTCTCTTCGTTTCTTTCTTTTAAGTTAGGTTCATTCTATACTGAAGAGTGAAGATTAGTTCTCTTCAACTCTTTCTTTAGGATTTTGTCTTCATATTCAGTTTACTTTGAATGAAGAGTATTTGTGTTCACTGTACTATTAGATATTAACTTTGTCTTTATGCACAATGTTTGTTTATGCATGCATTTAAGTTGACGATCTTCACTTAAAAGACTGGTAATGATCTTGCCTTTGTGTACGCTCAGTTAATTTATGCGTAACTTTACCTTGATCTTGTGAACAAGAGAAGACAAAGAGTCAAGAATATTTGATGTTTACACGTGCTATTGTTAAGGGAATCATCATTTAGTAATGAAGACGGGCTCCCGTTGTAGTTACTTTTAAAATTGAAATACGAAAACGCTTGCATTTCAGCATTGTACTAATTTCTGTATTTGCTATCAACAAGAAGCTCATGTAACAGGCTCCTGTTTTAGTTACTTCAAAAACACTTTCTTTTACTTTCTTTCTATCCTTTATTTCTACAATTGTGCATGCTAAGACGCATTGCTTTAAAATTGGCAAAATCGAGCGCGTATCTATTTGTTTGCCTGTGGCTATAGTGTTAGGATTGTCCCGAATTGGTGTTAGACGAAATTATGAATTGAGAATATTTGATTTGAATGTTCGAGATCTAGTTTTTGGTCTTTGTATTTTGTAAAAATCCCTGTATTGATGATAAAAGCGTACCAGATTCTGTTTGTGTTTTGATATTACGTATAGATTATAACTCATTCATTAAATAGAAGTTGATACCTTGTGAATATGGAGGGGAAAGATCAAGCGGAAGATCAAGGTGAAAATGGGGATTTACACAGTTTAGGTGCCGTCGGGGGAACTGATAACGGTGACAAAAATGTTCAAGAAAAGTATGACGATGGGGAGGTCGCGTATAACAAACGGGAAGATGTAAATAGCAAATTGCAAACTTTTCAGAGTGAGCCCGGGATTAAACAGACTGCATCGGGAAATACATTTCTGGGTATGATTCTAAGGGTATGATTCTAAGAGTTTCAGCACAATGAGACCTAGTAAATCACCTACTGACAGGCCTCCGCCTCCTGGGTTTAGCGCTCGTGAAAGCTTTGAAATCTCAGATCCCAAATTGACTCATTTTAACGATGTAGTTAATGATACGATGAGGTTAAATAGTCAAGGTGTTTCAAATGACAAAATGCAAAAGCCTAGAAATGTAGCTAAGCAAAAACTTGACGATGTACGGATCAAACTGTTTGCCGAGACGCATGATTTAACTCCAATTGTAACATATGTTGATTCATCAGGAAAGTTTGTAGATATTGAAACTTTGTCAGGGCCAAAAAAAATTAAGAGTCAACAACCTGTCCTTGAAAGTACACATTATTCTCAAGAAAAAAATGAAAGTTTTGCAAACAAACCAATGAAATCTGACAAGAAGACAATGAATTTAATAGATTTCAACGATAATGAAGACAATGATATTCTGGGTAATTTGAATGATTCAAGTGTCCTAAATAAAGAAAGTAGCGTTAGGAAGTTAAGCAAACCAGCAATGGCTCCAGATAGATACTCAGGTGAAACTCCATGGGTTGATTATAAAGCGCATTTTGAATGTTGCGTGGAAATAAATGGATGGGGTTCAAAAGTTAAAGCAAGTTTCCTCGCCGCCAGTTTACGCGGTCCAGCGCAACAAGTTGTTGGCGATATGCCTGAAGAAAAGCGATGTCAATATGATGAGCTAATAGCACGTCTAAGTAGAAGATTTGGTACAGAGGGACAGGGGGCTCGTTTTGAAGCTGAATTAAAACGGAGACGAAGAAAGCAAAATGAATCATTGGCTGAATTAGGTCATAATATCAGGCGCTTAACTAATTTAGCATACCCAGAATTGCCAGATGAAAAATCAAGAGAACGATTTGCAATTAATCATTTCATTGACGCTTTAAATGATCATAACCTGAAGCTTTCAGTGTTTCAAGCAAAGTGTAAAAACTTAGATGAAGCTATACGCGTTGCTATAGAGACAGAGTCTTTTGTAGAAAACACAAATTCGCGCGTTAGGTTTAGCAATGAAAATCGGCGATTTGTAAGGTCAATGTCAGGGCAAGAAACTGAAGACTCTTTAGATGAGGTTAGGGCATTGAAAGAGGAAGTAGAAAAATTGACAAAAAGAGTAAACGCCGATCAAAAGACCAATTATGAAAAAAAAGAAAATGTTAGAACTCCTGAACTCCCGTTGTAGTTACTTTTAAAATTGAAATACGAAAACGCTTGCATTTCAGCATTGTACTAATTTCTGTATTTGCTATCAACAAGAAGCTCATGTAACAGGCTCCTGTTTTAGTTACTTCAAAAACACTTTCTTTTACTTTCTTTCTATCCTTTATTTCTACAATTGTGCATGCTAAGACGCATTGCTTTAAAATTGGCAAAATCGAGCGCGTATCTATTTGTTTGCCTGTGGCTATAGTGTTAGGATTGTCCCGAATTGGTGTTAGACGAAATTATGAATTGAGAATATTTGATTTGAATGTTCGAGATCTAGTTTTTGGTCTTTGTATTTTGTAAAAATCCCTGTATTGATGATAAAAGCGTACCAGATTCTGTTTGTGTTTTGATATTACGTATAGATTATAACTCATTCATTAAATAGAAGTTGATACCTTGTGAATATGGAGGGGAAAGATCAAGCGGAAGATCAAGGTGAAAATGGGGATTTACACAGTTTAGGTGCCGTCGGGGGAACTGATAACGGTGACAAAAATGTTCAAGAAAAGTATGACGATGGGGAGGTCGCGTATAACAAACGGGAAGATGTAAATAGCAAATTGCAAACTTTTCAGAGTGAGCCCGGGATTAAACAGACTGCATCGGGAAATACATTTCTGGGTATGATTCTAAGGGTATGATTCTAAGAGTTTCAGCACAATGAGACCTAGTAAATCACCTACTGACAGGCCTCCGCCTCCTGGGTTTAGCGCTCGTGAAAGCTTTGAAATCTCAGATCCCAAATTGACTCATTTTAACGATGTAGTTAATGATACGATGAGGTTAAATAGTCAAGGTGTTTCAAATGACAAAATGCAAAAGCCTAGAAATGTAGCTAAGCAAAAACTTGACGATGTACGGATCAAACTGTTTGCCGAGACGCATGATTTAACTCCAATTGTAACATATGTTGATTCATCAGGAAAGTTTGTAGATATTGAAACTTTGTCAGGGCCAAAAAAAATTAAGAGTCAACAACCTGTCCTTGAAAGTACACATTATTCTCAAGAAAAAAATGAAAGTTTTGCAAACAAACCAATGAAATCTGACAAGAAGACAATGAATTTAATAGATTTCAACGATAATGAAGACAATGATATTCTGGGTAATTTGAATGATTCAAGTGTCCTAAATAAAGAAAGTAGCGTTAGGAAGTTAAGCAAACCAGCAATGGCTCCAGATAGATACTCAGGTGAAACTCCATGGGTTGATTATAAAGCGCATTTTGAATGTTGCGTGGAAATAAATGGATGGGGTTCAAAAGTTAAAGCAAGTTTCCTCGCCGCCAGTTTACGCGGTCCAGCGCAACAAGTTGTTGGCGATATGCCTGAAGAAAAGCGATGTCAATATGATGAGCTAATAGCACGTCTAAGTAGAAGATTTGGTACAGAGGGACAGGGGGCTCGTTTTGAAGCTGAATTAAAACGGAGACGAAGAAAGCAAAATGAATCATTGGCTGAATTAGGTCATAATATCAGGCGCTTAACTAATTTAGCATACCCAGAATTGCCAGATGAAAAATCAAGAGAACGATTTGCAATTAATCATTTCATTGACGCTTTAAATGATCATAACCTGAAGCTTTCAGTGTTTCAAGCAAAGTGTAAAAACTTAGTTGAAGCTATACGCGTTGCTATAGAGACAGAGTCTTTTGTAGAAAACACAAATTCGCGCGTTAGGTTTAGCAATGAAAATCGGCGATTTGTAAGGTCAATGTCAGGGCAAGAAACTGAAGACTCTTTAGATGAGGTTAGGGCATTGAAAGAGGAAGTAGAAAAATTGACAAAAAGAGTAAACGCCGATCAAAAGACCAATTATGAAAAAAAAGAAAATGTTAGAACTCCTGATCAACAAAGACATTTAAACTTCGTGCAAAGGGGGGCTCCCGGGACTAATAAAAACTCTCAATTGAAGTGCTTTAATTGTCAAGGTTACAGGCACCGTTTTATGGCTTGTCCAAGTCCAAAGAATGCAAGCAGAGGCCAAAATGACAGTTTTTATCAAAAATTTGAAGGATCTAGATATGGTAAAGCAAATAATGGGTCGGAAAACTTCAACCGGCAGGGCCCAAGGAGCACTGCCCGGCCGGAAACATAAGCTCCAAAGAAATGAGAACTCGAATTGAAAGAGCGAAGCAGGGAATGTATGTTAAGGGTAGATTGAACAATACGGTAGACGTAGCTTTTCTTTTAGATACAGGGGCAACGGTTACCGTAATTTCTTTAGACAAATATTCCGAAATACCGTTCAGTAGAAAAGGGAGATTACGACCCGTTTCAAGAAGAGTTTCAGGTGCTGACGGTCAGCCATTTAAATGTGGAATAGAAGGTGAATGTGATCTTAATATTCAAGTAGGGGATTGTGAAGTAGAGACATTAGTGATAGTAGCTGATATACCAACACCAGGGCTGTTAGGCATGGACTTTATTACCAAGTTCGGTGTATCAATTGATTTCAAAACGTTTGAGTTTGTTATGTCAAGACCAACTGAAATAAGTCACAAGTCATCTGTCAAATGTTTAGATGCTGATTGCAACGATATTTGTGCAACAGTAATTTCAAAAGATACAATGTATATACCAGCAGGGCATGAAGCTATTTTGCAAGGACATATCTTAGAACAAGCTGAAAGTTGTGATAGGGGAATAAAAGTTGTAGAGCCCTTAGAAAATGGTTCTCTAAACAAGCAAAACGTGTGTGTAGCTAGGGTGTTAGTAGATAGTAGTAGTCCATTAGTTCCAGTAAGAGTGTATAACCCCGGGGAAAAGAGCGTTACTGTGCACGAAAATACAAGAATCGCAGTTTTATCGCCAATAAGTGACGTATTGGATACAAGTAGCATTGAGGGTGAAGTCATAAATAATGTAAATAATGTGAAGAAAAATGAAAAAGATCGCCCAAATAAAATGCCCGAACATTTGCAAGACCTTTGGCAACGTTCTCAAGAGAATTTGAGTGAAAATGATCACGAATCAGTAAAAGAATTGTTGATTAAATATCAATCAGTTTTTTGTAAAGATGATTACGATCTGGGTAGAACTAATCAGGTGGAACATAAAATTGATACAGAAAATGCTAGGCCTATCAAACAAAAACCAAGGCGTTTTCCTATGTGGAAGCAGCAAGAGGCTCAGAAACAAATAGATAAAATGCTTGAAAAGGGGTTAATCAAACATAGCCAAAGCCCATGGGCTAGCCCTGTCGTTTTAGTGAAAAAAGCGGGCTCAGTAAATAAATGGAGGTTGTGTATTGATTACCGCAAATTAAACTCTGTCACGGTGAAAGACTGTTACCCGATTCCCTGCATAGATACTGTGTTAAATCAAATGGGAAAAAGCAAATTTTATTGTTCCATGGATTGAGCCGCTTCTTACCATCAAATCCCTATGGAAGAGTCTTCAAAACCAAAAACAGCATTCATAACTGAGGGTGGTTTTTATGAGTACGAAGTAATGAGCTTCGGCTTATGCAATGCTGGGAGTACTATGGAAAGACTGATAGAAAATGTTTTAAGGGGACTATCTTCTGAAATTTGCCTTCTTTACATCGACGATATAGTCTGCTGGGGGTCTAGTTTAGAGGAAATGAATGAACGATTAGGGACCATTTTTGAGAAACTAATTGGGGCGAATTTGAAAATTAGACCTGATAAGACATTCTTGTACCAGAAAACAGTGAAATTTTTGGGTTTCATGATTGGTGAAGAGGGTGTGTCAATGGACCCTGACAAAGTAGATGCAATATTGAAGTATCCTAGACCAAGGTGTGTGCGCGACGCAAGAGCGTTCATTGGAACAGCTTCTTACTATAGAAAGTTCATCAAAGATTTCTCGCTGATAGTTCGACCTATAATAAAACTGACTGAGAAACAATCAAAATTTGTGTGGAATGAAAATTGTGAAACAGCAATGGATAGGGTGAAATCTCTTTTAACCAAGGCTCCTATATTAGCTTTTCCGTTGCCTGATTGTGAGTTCATAATGGACTGCGATGCTTCGAACTTTCATATAGGGGGAGTTTTGAGTCAAAAACAAGGTGATGTTGAGCGAGTCATTTGTTATGGTCACAAAATGTTGAGCAAAGCTGAACGCAATTACAGTGTTACTCATCGTGAAATGTTGGCTGTTATCTTTTTCATACAATATTGGAAACATTATTTGTACGGGAAACGATTCACAGTTAGATCAGATCATGGTGCTTTAACGTGGCTTATGAGCATCAGAAATCCAACAGGGCAAGTTGCAAGGTACATAGAAATATTGTCAAGCTATGACTTTAAATTGATACATAGGCCTGGTAGATTGCATAGTAATTGTGATGGTCTTTCAAGATACAGAGAGCCTGAAAATTCTGAAATACCGAGTGAAGAAGAAAATTGCACGAGTTTTATTGAAAAATCGGCTCCAGTGATATACAGTAGTGACGTCATCAAATTAAACACTGGTGAGGCAGATACTGTAGATAGTGGAAAAGTCTGCAAAAGATGTTGTAACGACTTAGATTCCATAAAATCAAAGATAGAAGAACAAAGAGATTGTCAAGGTTTAAAAGAACAAAAGTCAAATAAAGAAACTACTACAAAAGTGACATCTTTATTAAGAACTGTAACCAAAGTTGATGTGAAAAATACAATGTCTCTTAATTGCCCGCAAGTTGAATTAGAAGAAGGGTGGTCACGTTCAGAAATAATTGAAGCTCAAAAAAATGACAACACGATTAAAGACATATACCATATGAAAACTTCAGATCGTGAACGGCCGAAATGGGAAGAAATAAGTCATATGGACAAAGAATTCAAAACGTATTGGGGTCAATGGGATACAATAAAATGTTTTGATGGCATTCTTTGCCGCAAATATGCAGCTGGTGACAGTGATAAAACTTGGTGGCAAATTATTTTGCCTGAATGTTACAGAAAGAAAGTCCTAAATGCCATGCATAACAATATTACGGCAGGCCACATGGCTATCAAAAGAACTAAAGATAGAGTGAAACAAAGATATTACTGGCCATGTTTGTCAAAATCTGTATATAGATTTATTAAAAGATGCACAACCTGTCAAAAACGCAATAATCCGGTTCGCAAGCCAAAAGGGGCGTTACATCAATATGTAGTTGGTGCACCTCTAGAAAGAGTCGCGTTTGATATACTAGGGCCTTTGGTTGAAACAAAAAATCAAAATAAATATGTACTAGTCATAGGGGACTACTTCACAAAATGGAAGGAATGTTATGCAATGAAAGATCAAAAAGCTTCAACTGTTGCTAAATTGTTTGTGGACGAATTTGTAACAAGATTTGGAACACCTCGCGAACTTCATAGCGATCAAGGCAGAAATTTTGAATCTGATATCATGAAAGACATATATGAAATTCTTGGCATTAAAAAGACACGAACAACTCCGTGGCACCCTAGAAGTGACGGTATGATAGAGAGGCATAATAGAACATTCATTGAAATGCTTTCTAAATACATTGATTCGAATCAAGATACATGGGACGAATATTTGCCGTTGATTAGTATGGCTTACCGTTCTTCAATCCATGAATCTACCGGAGAATCACCGGCTGCTATGATGTTAGGTAGAGAGTTAGAACTACCACTAGATGTCGTTACTGATCCTCCAAGAGTAGAAGAAGATAATGAGTTAAAAACTGATTATGTAGAAATGTTAAGACAAAATTTCCGTGACTCGTACAACCATGCAAGAGTTTGTTTGAAAAAAGCTCACGTTAGGCAAAAACGTCAGCATAACGTGCGTTTATCTGCAACTGTGTATAAGAAATACGATGTCGTATGGATGTATAATCCAACAAGAGTAAAAGGAAAAAGTTTCAAACTGATGTGTCATTGGACAGGACCCTATATGGTTGTTAAAAAGATATCAGATGTCGTGTATAAAATACAACAGACAGCAAGGTCAAAACCGAGAATTATACATCATGATAAGTTGAAACGTTACCATGGTGACGAGTTTAAAACCTGGGAAATTCATGAAAAGGGAATAGACGAGTGTGTTAAATTCAGTGATGCAAACACTCAGACGTCATTTGTTGAAGAAATGAAATCTTCAACTGAAGAGTTAAATGAAGAAGAGCAACAAACAGAAAATGAGGTTGAAACCTACAAAAATGACGAAGATAGTGAAATAAATGGGATAGATAAACATGTCAGTCTTCAAGAAGAAAAAGACTCAAATAGCGACACCATGGTTTCTACTAAAAATCAAAGTGAAGATAAGAAACCATCAAATGGTGTATTGAGGCGAAATGCAAGAAATAGAAAAGCGCCTACAAGATACGGATGGGACTAATTGATTAATTAGTCGAAAATGTAAATAATGTATATACATATAAAAAGGAAATAGTTAGTTAAATGGATGACAACGTTGTTTACCTCATGATTATTTAAAAGAAAAACAAACAACAACAAAAAAGTAAATAAAAATCATCAACGCATACCTTAAAAGATCTTTTATTTCAAACTCTCAATGGAATTGCATATAGGTATATTTTAATGGCTAGTGGATGAAAACATAACTTGTAAGAGAAATTGTTAAGGGGAGGTACAGCCTTTTAAGTATGAAAACAGGACCATTCTGTAGTATTGGATAAGTTTTCGAACATTTTTCTTTTATCAATTAAACATAAAGAGTCAAATATCAAAATTGACAAAATTGCAAGTTTTTGTGAATGCCGTGATTATCCGTTTTTGTGATATGTGGTGACCCGGGCAATAAAGAGTAAACAATTAGAAATAAGTAATTAGAAGTAAAAAAATTAAGAGTGAACAATAAGAAGTAAGCATTTAAGATAATGAGAAGATTGAAAAAGTAACTTTTAAAATGAGATTTCTGAAGGCAATTTATGTTTTACAGTAATTAAACGTGTGCTTGTCGAAAATACACATAGGGATCGTTTTATCTAATTTTATTAAGAGATATGAAATTCCATGAAAATGGAGGGGGTAGTTTGTAATGCGAAATTATGATGGAATTTCATATTCCATTCGTGTAGTAAGGCCTGGCATTTTAATATGGTACTTAAATGATGAGATGTAAAGTCGGCTTTTTGTCATGTGTTCTTGGATATTGCATCTAAGTTGATAAGTTAACTAGACGAAGAGAATTCATTGTTGTTAAGTTATGAGATTTGAACTAGGCTTCTTGTCATGTGTTCTTGGATATTGCATCTAAGTTGATAAGTTAGCTAGAAGAAGAGTTCAATGTTGTTTTAAATGAGGTTGTGTGGTTGTTACTTATTCTTGGATATCGCATCTAAGTTGAATCATAGGTAACAAATGATCCACATGTAAAGCAGTGGGGTAGAATAACTGGTATTTATCCTTGGATATCGCATCTAAGTTGAATCATAGGTATCAGTTAGCCCACGTGCACTAACAGTAACATTAGTTGGAATTACTCGGTATTATGTAGAATTAGTGCAGTTTTGTTTTAAACTCGGCCTCATGAACCAGGGTTGGAGAATAATTTTGCTATGACCTTAAGAGGAATCAAATGACTAATGATTTTAAATATTACTTACAGTGAGCAAGTTGTATCTTTTGAGAATGCGAAAGCATAAAAGTATATCGCATGTTTTTCTGTTTGTGTATTGTGGAAATTGCATCATAAGATTATAATGATTTTAGTCTATCAAGAAACATATTCCTGCTGGACGGGATAATGTTATCTTTGGGATATCTTGTCTTTAAGTTTCTGATTTTGCATTTTATTGTTTTATTCCACACTATTTGTTATGAGATTTTGCCATGTACATGCTCGAAATATTATGGTTATTTCCTGAGCGGCAACTGGATAATGTTATGATGACGATCATAAATTGTCAAATTTAGGGTTCAATAGAGAATTGAATTGAAGCCCAGGCAAGTGGTTTTCTCAGTTTTGTAAGAAAGTACAAACTGTGGATCCTACAACGAGATTTTGTTATGACAGCCATCAATCATCAGGTTTAGTGAAATGAATACATGAGAGATTAGTCATTTATATTTGAATATAGCAATTTGTTTGTATTTGTGCAATACATAGCGCTAAGTATGAAAATATAGAATTCTTTGGAAAATCAAAAGTAAAATGCTATTGTGCACTGAGGTGTTACTGATTTACTTTCGGAAACAAAGTCCTAGCAAGAGGGGGCGACCTGATGAAAAGGTTTTAGTAATCTTGGCAGAGTCTGAAACCCATGTTGCATTATTGATGTTAATGTTAAATCGCTAGATATGTATAATTGTGTTATTACTTTTTGGAATTTGTCCTGCTCATTATGGAAAACATGTTAAGCCATATTTATATTCTTTCTTACTGTTCGTAAGCAATTTGCATCTTTTATTTTAAAAGACTAACCACTCAGTGCATTTTAAAGATAAAGACAAGTTTCACAAGTAACAATCAGAGATCATTTTGAAGAATAGAGAGAAAATGTAAATAATTTCATGAAGAGTTGAAGTTGAAGAGTTGCTAGAAGAGTTGAAGAGTTGAAAAACGCTCAGTCATGAAAGACAAGTCAAGTGAAAAGTTTGTATGTTGAAGAGATAGAAAGACTAGTTACTTGTCAATGAAGAGAAATTGATGTCTTGAAGAAAATTAAATTCATGAAGAGTTTAGAACACGAAGAAGACTTGTTTATGTCACATAGAAAAGCAAGTTAAAGACATGTTAATAAAAAATGTTTCTTAAAGACACTTTTGGAGAACTTTTTGAGAATTAAAAAATTAATTGCCTGGGATCCCAGTAAGCGATTTCCTATGACGACATGAAGTAGATGACGACTACCTAACCGTGAAGAAGCGATGAAGATGACCTGTGAAGGCGATGCCTATGTCTTATGGAGATGCAGACGACGCGGATTTCGGATGGAGTGGAGCCACAGAGGATTTCGACAACTGATGAAGGAGCTGAAGATGTACGATCTCCTGTTATTATGAACAATTCTTTTCTCCAACGAAAACGTTTATTATGAACACTGCTACAAGGAAATGGATATTTAATTATGGATTTTTCAGCGAGGATACAGACATATTCGATAATGGACACGATGCGGACGTGCATGTGATATACGGATTATGGATATTATTTCGACTACTAAGACGGTGCATATTTTGGATTCGAAAACATTACATCGTGGACTAGATGCACGTATTATAGCATCGCATTGGATCCAGGACTAGATACGCGGATTATAAAATCGGAACTTATTATGGTTTATTATAACGACGTTTATCAACAGGAACTACGTATGAAGCAAGGATATTTGCACAAACTCTGCGTGGATATTTCATATGGATATTGGATATGGATATGGATTATACACGAACTATGTATGCGGCACTGTGTTAGTAAACATTCATATGGGACATTGTTAAAATATCATATACATTTATTTAGATTTTGCGTATTTCAGTTTTTTTTAGTACGTACAATGTCAGGAGAATTGTCATTTTATTTGGGTGGGGGTTGTATAGCATTTTTCATGTTGATTCACCGTATTGTGCTGCCATCTTTCAATGGGTTTCTTATAGGTTTTGTAGGGTAAGGGATTGCCTTTCATTTCCTATAACTTGGGGGTATTTAAGAGAAATTTTGGGATTCATTCAGTAGAGAGTTAGATCGGGGGGAACATCACACATCATTTCTTTTCATCTTATTAATCTCATTTTCATTCTTTATCTTTGAATAGTTTTATTTTATACTGAAGAGTGTAATTGTACATGTTTAGTCTTTTACTTGGAATAAAGTATAGTTTTATGAGTATATTAATTCTGTGTTAATCTTGTCTTTTTTACATTACAAGACCAATCCATATTATTTTATGAAGAACCCACAGAGCTATTTAAACAACAAAGCTCGAAGCTTCAATAGGTTCATACTTGATAAACTAACTTTCAGCATTCAAGGATCGGGCCTTTTATACTAAATGGTAAGTCCCTAAGTGCGCTTAACTGTTGTTATAATTTTAAGTTTGAAAGAGTGGAATATCTTTTAGTTTTGCTCATACATTTTGTGCCTTTTGTTTGTAAGTTGTTGATATTTAGTGGTTGAAAGGATGGTCTTGACATTGAGAGATAAAACAAAGATTACAGGATGAAAGTTCAGACATTTTGACATAGACCTACTTGGCAGTGTGACACACAATGTCATATCTGACTTAAGGTTAGTTTACTGTAGACCTACTTAGGTAGTGAGTGATATGTACACTATCTAAGGAAACAATTGAGAAAACAAACAAACACATTTACATGTTAGATAACTATTTCATTGTTATTATTATGCTTCAGCGTAGGCCTTGAACTTATTTGTTGAAAAGTATAATGAAATAAATACAACATAAACTTTAAAAAATAACTATTTCAAATCAAACACATTATACGTAGGCCTAAAGTACATGTAATTCAATGTCTCTATTTATACTCATGTTGGAATATAATGATGGTTTAATGGTAAAAGACATGTACTCAGTCAAGAACCAATATGATGTTTTTTTGAACTGAACAAAGAACTTGTTGATTAAAACTATGAGCCAAAGTAATTTCTAAAAATTAAAAAAATTAAATTAGAGAATTCGATAATCCTACATTTTTGCACCAAAAATTACAAAATCCCAGAATATTGCACTAAAAATAACATTTTCTAAAACTTGTGCAGGGTGTCAAATAAATATGTTCTCCCCATTAGCTTTAACATCCAGATACATGTATAATAATGTTGCTGAACTTTTTTGTCTGCATGAAATCTAAATTGCTCTTTAGCACATTCAAAAGAAGTTTCAGATGACTAGCTCAACACTTTTATGCACAAATGTTCATGCTTTGGAAATTGAGGGGGGAGAACATATTTATTTGACACCCTATATAAAAATCCTTCACCGCAAAAAATCAAAAAAGAGGCACTGGTTTGACTTAGTAAGTAAGAATAGCATACCTTACCACAGAGTATCTTTCCTGAGTGTAAGGCATGAAGGCCTAAGACAGCTGCAATATTGTTAACTTCAATGTAATTGGCCAACTCTGCAGCAGACTGGAACTCGCGTGCATCTTTCATGTGGCAGACCCATTCATCATTGACAAAATGTGACCTATAAATTGACAGCATTCAAAGCTATACAGATGTGAGCTAAGCTAATACACAACTTTATAGCCTATATGAAACATTGTGAAGGTTTTTATATTCATTTGCAATTTTTTTTGAAAGAAAGTGTCATTTTCTACAAATATTTATGTCTTCATGTGCATGTACAAATGTAATACAAATGTGAACCTTAAATAAAAAAAGCTGAATTTTATACTCATTAAAATGCAAACTTTCGAATTTAGACATTAACTTAACTTTAAATATCAAACTGATAAAAATACTAGTAAGTAATATTTCTGAGGGTATGGTTGCTATGGCAACCACAATTACGCTAGTATGCAGTGATGCACAATAAAAGTCACCTTATTCTTCCCGCTGTGGTGAAATTGCCACTTTCTCTCTTCAATGGGGACAATAGAAGAATATGACATCTCCCTGGACCAGCCATGGTTTGGATCTAATATTCCAGTTGTCCTCATCCATTCACAACTTTCCCAATCATGGAATGCTGCATGATTGTCTGAAAGACACGTAAAATTTGACACTTCCTGTAGATACATACATGTAGGATGAAAAATAGGTTTTCATAAATTGGTAGTTTAGACACAGACCTGTAGGTAAGGGCAAAAAGAACGAAGGCCCAGATTACCTCTTTCAAAGGTTGAACTGATCTTACACATGTGTAGGTCAGCCATTGAGAGAGGAAGGCCCAGAGAGTTTGTGAGAACAAGGATATAAACCAATCATCTAAGAAACATTTCAGGACATGGTTAACATCAACATTCACTGAATCAAGTGATTTTCTCTTACTCGAGTCTCTAGCCAATTTTTAGCTAGAAGTGATTCCATCTGGAACACCATGAACTATTGTAAAATCTTCAGCCGTCGTTCAATAAATAATTTTCTAAAAATCGTTCTGTTAATATTTCATGAATTGAAATCGTAACGGATTGTCTTGTTGATGAGACGTTGAATGTTTTCATTTAAAATAGACGTTGTCTCGTTTTCAATTTTGAAAGCAGGCCTTTTTTCCGCTATAGCGATTTAGTCAAGATGGCCGCTTGTTGTTAAATATTTCTTTAAGTTTTATTTTAATTCTTTTGTGAATAAATATCCTGCGAAGTAGACGAATGTATGAACTAGGACTGTGTGTAAAGATCAATAAAGGTTAGTTTATTATGTTTACATCAATAAAAATAAAGACGGCTGGGCAATTTAAAGGCAATTCAAAACAACAAAGAGTGTCTTATTTATATGCTATGATCACATTCAGTGGCCAAAGAATATGGTGAATTTTCTCAACCATATGTTGGTCTATTCATGTTTCAATTAGAAAGCCCATGGTCTATTGAATGTACATGTACGTGAAAGTGGCAAACTTGACATTTGAATTATACCCAAGAAGAAGGGAACAATGGGAAAATGTGGCACATACATATCTTATCAATGAACAATATGGTAGTCTACTAATTGCTAAATTGGTAGCCTCAATTTTCATTTTCATTTCTGTTTTTTAAAAATCCAAACATCCGGTTACACTTTGATCACTGCGTGCTCTTGAAGACGAACACACAAATTCATAAACTTCATTTGAAATAAATGTCTTAATGTTACATTAAAGTTTGATCACAGATTTGATTGCGAGATACATACCTTATTCATGAAACAACTGATATTGTCTAAAATCTAAAATTTTCTAAATTTCTAAAAAGCGACCTTGACCTGAAATCACCACGTGACCCGGAAGTCAACAATAAAAATTGAAAACAAAAGTTTAGTAACAATCATGTGATGTTTTAGTTCGATTTCTTTGGACAAACGTTGTTTTAGTGTTATATGTTTATGATAAGATCAACTATGAACATTTGAAGGATACAGGAGACATAACATTGTTACAATGGATGGGGAAAGAAGACCATTACTCAACGGTCCAAACTCCGAAAATTCTGGCCCACACAGACCCAGAATAACCAAAACAAAACTTGCATGTGGGGCTATTTTACTCACTGAAACATTTGAGAGAATTGCATTCTATGGCATAGTTGGTAACCTTGTGCTATTTCTAAACAAGGACCCTTACTTATGGATGCCTTACAATGCAGTCAATGCGCTGGCGATGTTTACTGGAATATCGTACATGACTTCAATATTTGGTGGATGGATAGCTGACTCAACATTAGGGAAATTCAAAACATTATGTATCGCTTTTTTAATATACGCTGGTGGATATGTTTTCTTTCCCTGGCTATACCCATATCCAAATGTTAATAATGATCAAACAGTAATAGTGCCAGGCTGGTGCGGCTACAATGCATCTTACACAAAACAAAAAGATATACTAAAACCCACTTCTGAAATAAATCCAGCAGTCACCATAAGTATTAACTCTAGAATTGGTGGGAGCAGTGGTTGGTGCAACGATGACCCCACATTACAAACTTCACAGGATTGGCGACCACTGTCAGATGAACCCTGCGCGTGGGGTGTATATCTTGCCCTGTGCCTTATAGGATTAGGAAATGCCGCTGTTAAAGCCAATATCGCACCATTTGGAGCTGATCAGGTACTTGTATCCTCTATTGATATTGATTCTACATAAACAGGTCATTTGATGCAGTACATGATGATGTGCAATTTGTATTTGCAGAAACCATAAAGTTTTTAATGCAAATTCATTGTGATTCTCATTTAACTCTTTGATGCCCAAGATACAAAACATTATTTAGTAACATTATTTGTCATCATTTTTTTTGTCAACAACAGAATTACATGTAATTCATTATTCAACAAATATTTTGTTCCTTTGAGAGGAATACAGTAACAGCTGTGCATTTTGACAAATAATTCCGGAAAAATGAACAAATTGTGTTTCTCTCATTTTGTACAATTTTTGTACAATAAGTGATACATGTACACGTGCAGTAAAAAATAAATAAGCTGCAACCTATATTTTAATTCATGTATATTTCTCATTCCTCCCGGCCCATTTTTAATATTTTAGTACATGTACATGAACTTCACCTTTGAAATATCACTACTTCTTTTTTCTGCAGGTACGTTACGAGGGTCCAGAAACCACAAGGCGATTCTTCAACTGGTTTTACTGGTGCATCAACATCGGGGCATTTACCTCGCTAGGTGTTATTTCATACATACAACAACAATGGAGCTTCTTTTATGGCTACCTTATACCTGGCTTATGTCTCGCCATTGGTATCATCATATTCATTTTAGGTAAGTGTAAGATGCTTAAAATGTGAGGCATGGGAAAGCACAAATAACACTCAAAGTAATGTTTGCTGTGTTATATCCATCATTTCAGCTGACTGCAACATGGAAGAACATAGAGCCAATATTTTGAGTTTTAAATTTCCGAAGGGTGGAAAGAAATTGTCTTAGCTTACAGACAGGTCTGTAGCTAGGGGATGGAGGTTCGGGTAAGCCCTGGCCAAAAATGTCAATATCATGAGTTTTTCACCATTCTAAGCACTGTTCAAGTGATTTTTGCACAAAATTGTCAAATTTGACCCCCTCTAGATTTTTTTCATATGAGCCTCCCTTAGCAAGAGCTGGCTATGGATCAGAAAAATTACAGAATCCTGAAACTCCAGGGTACCAATTTATATGATCAAGTAACTGGCTTGCCTCTGGTTTGCTTTGAAAATTATAATCAATTTTGTCTTGTATCTATAAACATATGTACAAAAGTACAACTATATCTTATTTATTTATCATCATGAAGCTCAATTGACTTTATTTTCAGTTATCTTTTAAAATGTGTTAAGTGTGAGGTAGCCAAGACTGTCAAGGTGTTATCATGTATTTTGATAACACATATTGTGATATTTTGATAACACAATTTATCAACAGTAATTAGTGTGTTTCTGTATGTAACTTCATGTGAATTTATTTTTGTCACACCTTGAAAATTGCTAGTTTCATCTTGTTTAATGTTAGAGAATAATTTCTTGATATTGTCATTTACGTTTACTTTATCCTATTTGTTACATCATACTTAGTTAAGGAATGAAGACCGAGATTTTATGATTTATGGCGTAATATGATTGAAAATTTTATTCTATTCATTGTTAAAAGACCGAAATTGCATCGCGATTGAGGTCTTTGGCAATGGCCAGAATAAAATTTGAGGTCATATATTTGGCATAAATCATAAAATCGTCTTTGTTACGATTCTCAGATATGATTATTAGACAAGAAACACAACTATTTGCATTCATGAATTTTAACGGTCATACATACTCCAATATAAGACCAATAAATCAATTGTTTTAGCTATTGTGACATTACATATCATATTAGAATATTGTTTATTACACAAAATGTAAACATAAAGACCTTTGAAGAGCAACTGAAGTTTAATTGTATTTTCTATATTGTTATCTTCTCTATCTAGGGTGTCTTGACATATTGGTTTAAAGTGACGCTCAACACATTTGCATCTCTTCTGATAATCAACATTTCTCATATAAACAATAAATATTATTAATGCTCTTGACACCATTTTTAATAAGGCCAAGGGACAGATCTAGAAATCACAAGGGGTGGGGAATGTTGAAGTTAGAATGTAATGTAATTGTGCAGTTATTTAAATGAACCATTCTCCTGAATATTTTTTCTCATTTTTGGACCGAATTTCATCTGAAAAGCCATTCTTCTAATTCTTGATCGAACGTATGAGGTTAAAAAGATAGTACTGCATTATTTGAATTCAGCGTTGACAGCTCCAGGGTGGGTTTGAGATCCCCTTTGAATGGGCCCAGAAATTCTTTTTTGATTTTTGTATGCAAAAGTTTGTACATCTTCAATTAGTGGGTCATTTTTTACCTTTTCAGCGTTATTTTTCTAATTAAAGTCCAAATTATCAAAAGTGGGCCTTAAATTTTCAATCTTTGGTTAAAGGGGCCCAGAAATGTTTTCAGAATTTTTTTTCTTGAGCTTCTGAATCCGCCAGCGTCATCAGAGTTCAATATAGATTAAATCAGCATCAGATGTTTAACATTAACATCATTGTTTTTCATGTTAATGATATAAAAGTGATAAAAGAAACATTTGTTATACTTCAAAGGGATTATACTTATGTCTAGACTGAAATCCCTTGATATGGTTATTCACAATCATAATTGCACTGACATCACTGAGGTTGGTCATGATAAAATGAAAGTTGATTCACCCAAGTACAAAGCTCATGATGTTCAAGGAATGTTTTTTGTATAGACATCAGATTCTATGAGTCTTATGATTGTTGAACTGTAAATTGTAATTGATGAAAATTGATTATACAATGTATATGTATATGTGTCATAATGTTCAGGACTGATGCATTGAAATTCCTTAAGGTAGCTGAACTGAGCAGACGAGTTGCAATAATGTTTGGTTAAGTGACAAGTCCAGCACAGAACTCATGCCCCATAATGACAACATGATGGCTAAGCACAGTATCCTTGTGTTTCACATTGGTTAAAAACTGTTCATGGTTTATGGGAGTTTGTGTATGGTATTCAAATATTTTCTCAAGGTAATCAGAATTCACAAACCAGCCAGCCAGCCAACCAATAAAACAACCAGCTTATCACCCAACCAACCAACCAACCAAACCAACCAAACCAACCAACCAACCAACCACCTGCCCAGTTAGTCAATCAAACTAACAATCACCCAATCAACAATCCAACCTTACAACCAAACAGTCGCCCAACCAATCAACCATCTAACCAATCACCTAACCAACCAGCCAACTAACCAATGAACCACCAAAACAACCACCTGACAAACCAACCAACCAATCACCTGACAAACCAGCCGATCACCCAACCAGGCACTGACAAAACAACCTACCAATTGTACAACCAACCAACCAATCGTCCAACCAATCAACCAACTAACCGCTCAACCAATCAACCACCCAACCAACCACATAAATCAATCAATCAACCAATCAACCAACTAATTTGAGATTTATTGCATTGTGATTTCCATTACTTGTACATAGTTTGAAAGTGTGGAATTGTGGTATACATTTAGTTTGTCATTTGTTGCATTGTTGGATACATTTCCAGGTAGATGTTGTTACAAAGTGAAGCCCCCCTCAGGCAGCATTATAACAAACATATTCTGTATAATGAAGGAGAGCTGCTCAAGGAGAAAGTTCAGACATCCCTCACCAGATGGCAGTAAGGGTAACATTGTTGAAGATAGGTAAGTTGCGAGTATGCTCACAATATTTCATGTATTGTAATGTCACCACCAAAAAGTGGTGACATATTGTTGTTTACTTATGTTATTAGTACATTTTGATGCGCTATTTTCACTTTTCCCAGATTTAAAGGATAGATTTCCATACCACATTGCTCATTGTGAAAATCTGTTGATTCTTCTGTTATTTTTGTGGAAATAATTTCCAAGATAGGGCTCTGTGGAAACAAAAAAACTGGGGAAGTGCACTATTGTATTGTATTGTATTGTATTGTATGACATAGAATTGTTTTGTATGATAAAGAAGTAACGAGAGATCCATAATGACTGTCGATCTCTTATTTGCCATTATTTCCACTTACAGCTTCACATTGTTATTTTTCGCTTTCTAAGAAATACAACAATTAAGGATTAAAGCCTTGGATTCGGTGCATCGTGTGCTGAATCATTCAATTGAATGTGTTGTTTCCGAATCTTTGCATGACCTTGCAGCTGGAATGCAAAGTTTAAGAAACAATGCCTGAGTGGAATGAAGCAGCCACAATGCTATGAGTCTTGGGTTAAATTATTTTCAAACATTGCAAAATATTTTCTTCAAAATCACCTAAAAGATACAAAATTACTAAAAGAACATATTTTCATTAAAACCTTTCAAGTTGGCAAAGTCTCAGTATCAATCTGGATATTTAGTTATTTTTGTGAATAAACCCTAGTAAATTTATATGCCAGTGTTGTTCTATCGTGGTATAATTTAAATAAGAACCCGACCCCGTGTCAATATTGTGACAAACTTGTCACCTTGACAACTGTTTAACAAGTGACTTTTGATGCAGCGATTGGTGATATAATGCGCTGCAGTTATATGAAATACTGCGTTCAGATTGGCTGGAATTTGACACACCCTGCCTTATAGCTTTGTGCTCGTGTGTTTCTTTAGATTACAGCAACAACACAAATATATTTTTAACAATAATGAAAATTAATCATTGATGTTAATTTCATAAAGTCTTGGTTGCTCCATGTTATGGCCTATTTAAGTCCTGGTTGCTGAAGTAAGGAATTCTCATTGATTATTGGAGCCCTTGAATGTGCGAGGGATTATCATAAAGTTCTCATGATAGGTTATCTCCCTAATTTCTGTATTTTTCAATATATTCGTATGAAATTTTCACAGAATGTACAGCGCACCTTTATTTGGTTCCAAACATAATAAGGTGCTGCAAAATTGTTTATTAAATGATCTTTCTGAAAAATTGTAAATTGCCTATAATATCACATTCAGAGACAGCGTTGCCAACTGTCACGCTATTGTAATACTTCATATGTATTTATTTACAGTGCCAACATCACACACAGGGAAAGTATAGGTCCTTCCATTCCAATGCCATCATGTTTAGACATGGCCAAGGTGAGGTATGGAGGCAGTTACCACGAGTCTATAGTTGATGATGTCAAGTCTCTTGGAAAAGTCCTTGTAGTGTTTGTTCTACTTGTACCGTACTGGCTTGTCTACTTTCAGGTTAGATAAACCTTTTTATGATTATTTTTTTATTTTTCATTAATTACATTTGCAATATACGATGTATTATCAAATATATTGTATTGCATTGCATTGTATTGTATTTTATTGTATTGCATTGCCTTGAATTGTATTATATTGTATTGCATTGTATTTTATTGTATTGTATTGCCTTGAATTGTATTGTATTGCATTGTATTTTATTGTATTGTATTGCATTGCCTTGCCTTGAATTGTATTGTACATCTGTTATGTTCCTGCTTTGTACATGGCTCTCATTGTCATTGTCAGGCAGTTATGATAGATTGATTCACAGTATTTCTGAGTGAATAACCTCACAGCTCAGGACTAGTATAATGTCTCAATGAGAATCAGGTAGAGCATCACAGATGCTTCAGTTTTATCCTACAGCTGTGTCAGTCAGCACAATATGTTGCAATTAAAAACAACAGTAAAACCTGGTTTATCCAAACACTATTCTGACTGGCCAAATAAATTTGGTTTTCTTCAAAGATGTGAGTCAAAGGAAACAAAAAATTTGGATCAAGAAAGGGTGTTCACATTGAGAGGTGTTCAGATATACAGGTTTCACTGTAATATAAAAAATGTAAACAATTCTAATGTGCTACTGAGAATGCTTTACCTTTAATAATGTTAATAATCTGTACATTTGTAACAGATGGAGTCAACATTCCTGATGCAAGGCCTTCATATGAAACTCAGTCCATTCTTCCATCCAAACTCCACTGATCTGCATAGACATGAAAATGAGTTCAAAGTAGGTTTTAATTGGTAGAATATAACAAACTTTTACAGATCTGATAAGGTTTTGGGCAAGCTTGGTAAATTACATGGTAAAACTTTTAAAATGAACTTTATAGGTCTAGATTACAAATTTTATAATAATTACGACTTTTCTGAGTCATTTTGAATGTTAGAACTAAGTTCCATTATTCAGCATTTTCTAGGTTTTCGAGATGGGTCAGTATGGTCTTGGAGAATCAATTCCAAATGAATGCATGTCATTTTATCTAATTTGAGTCTAAAATGGTCAGCAGATTATTGAGTCACAAAAGACGAAAGGCTTAAAGCTTAGCCTTGAGCAAAAATAAATTGAAGTTTAATTTATCATGTTACTGGATTCCTTTGAAATTCCAGCTACACAGTTTCTTAAACACCATTATTTCATTTGTTATGTATGACCTGAAAAAATATAGATTTGTCAAGCAAAGAAAAGTCTGTCAGTATAAAAGTACATTTTTTATGTTTTGTGTTTATTACAGATCCCTGCGGCTTGGCTCTCTCTCATGGACGTCACATTTGTTCTTATTTTCATCCCAATATTTGATAGACTCATCTACCCAAAGTTGGACAAACACGGCTACACAATCTCAATGAGATCTCGCATCGCTTTAGGTAGCTTGCTCGATTATATTTTTGATGTAAACTGTACACTGTAAAGGCCATTTCTGTTTTTTTTGAATTTTGGAAAAATACATATTAAAATCTCATTTTGATGGAGAATTGAATTGGCATTTTAGTCGAAATTGACAAATTGCCAAACTAATATTAATATAAATGGCCAATCTATTCAAGCAATTTACACCCTTTTATTATGTCCCCACCACATAGTGTGGGGCCATATTGTCGGCCTAGGCGCGTTCGTCTGTCTGTCCGTCTGTCTGTCTGTCCGTCTGTCCGTACGTCCGGCAGTTTTCTCCAAAACCGCTACAGATATCACCTTCAAATTTTCAGGGATAACTTATGAGTGCATACAGATGTGGATGAAAAAAAATTAACTCGATACCTACTTCCTGTCGGCCATTTTGAAGTCAAATGCTAAAATCCTTGTCTGCAAACTTTAAGAAAAACTGCTTCACAGTTGCTTTTAAAACTTTAAAATCTTGTTCAGCTCACTTCATTCTAGATCTGATTAGGTTTTGGACCTGTTAGCTCAATCATGTCAGCCGTTTTGAATGTTTTAAGAAAAGTTAGCGCACGATAATACTTTGTATCATATTAAATGGTGTTTTCAGTTTTCATACTTTAACTATTTAGTAGCTTTATAAATGATTTCAGGTGTACTTTGTTGTAAAAGCCTATGTTATTGTTAACAGTAGTTATATGTGATAATTTTGTAAGAAGAAATCAGCAAAAACTAATAATCACTTTTTTATTGTCGGCCATTTTGGATTTTTCCGTCCTAAAATCTTGTCTGTAAAGTCTTGTCTACGCGTTTCAGGTGAACCGTTTGGTAGATCAATTTCAAATTTTCAGGGATGATTCTTAGTATGTAAATCTAGATCTGATTAGTTTTTGGGCATTCTGGGTAAATGTCAAGGCAGCCATTTTGGATTTTCCGTCCTAAAATCTTGTCTGTAAAGTCTTGTCTACGCATTTCCAGGTGAACCGTTTGGTAGATCAATTTCAAATTTTCAGGGATGATTTTTAGTATGAAAATCTAGATCTGATTAGTTTTTTGGCATTCTGGATAAATGTCAAGGCAGCCATTTTGGATTTTCCGTTTTAAAATCTTGCCCGTAAAGTCTTGTCTACGCGTTTTTAGGTGAACTGTTTGGTAGATCAATTTCAAATTTTCAGGTATGATTCTTAATATGAAAATCTAGATCTGATTAGTTTTTGGGCATTCTTGGTAAATGTCAAGGCAGCCATTTTGGATTTTGTGTCCTAAAATCTTGTTTGCAAAGTCTTGTCTACACATTTCCAGGTGAACCGTTTGGTAGATCAATTTCATATTTTCAGGGATGATTCTTAGTATGAAAATCTGGAACAGATTAGTTTTTTTGGCATTCTGGATAAATGTCAAGGCAGCCATTTTGGATTTTCTGTCCTCAAATATTGTCTGTAAAGTCTTGTTTACAGGTTTTCTGGTTAACTGTGTGACGGATCAATTTCAAAATTTCAGGGGTGGTTCTTAGTATGAAAATCTAGAACTGACTAATTTTTTTGCATTCTTGGTAAATTTTAAGGTGGCCATTTTGGATTTTCCGTCCTCAAATTGTGTCGGTAAAGTCTTGTCTACTCATTTTTAGGATACCATTTGACGGGATCACCCATAGGTGGGGACATTTTGTACACATTTGTGTTCTTGTATTGCTTTTGATTTCAAGAATTTATAATTTAGTCATTGGCATTTGGCAGCATATTTTGTAATTGTATTACTTAAAAATGTTGTAAATAAAAACAAATAACTCTTTCATATGATATTTTTTTTAATTATTTTAATACAGTTTCAAGCGTTGTGTGTCTTTGATCAGATTAAATTATTTTTCCATGTTAGGTATGTTATTAGCCACAGCAGCAGTATTGTTAGCAGGAGGACTAGAGACATATAGACTGGGCATTTACAACCAAAATGATGGAAGAAATTATTTTAACCAGTCCATTGGTAAGCTTTTAGGTTCAAAATCTCTTTTTATCCATCAAATTTAAGATGCACACAAACATTTGTTTCAAAGATAGGCTGGGGCATGAGGTCCCAGGGCCTTTAACGAAGGAGGATTTATTATTTATAATGTTCTGATTGATAATTGATTGATGTATTTTGTAAAATATTATGATTTGTATGTGAAAGTATATCGGAGTTTTTCGACATTTGGCAATTATTCAAATGAAATGACATTTTTGAAGACACACTTGTAATCATCCCACGTCAAAGCATGTGATTTAATTTCATCCTCCTATTTTGGGATGAATCCGATATTATTCAATTTTCCTTGATATCATATTTCTCAACCCACTGCAATAATAGATAGCTACTTTCATTTTTCTGATATTGATGTTGACTTGTAAATAGATATGATTAATCACTCAAAATCATATGATTTTTACTTATATTTATTTAGATACACATTTTTGGTATGAATCTCATCAATTTGGATATTTCTACATCGATATTCATGTATATTGTTTAAAATGGAGCTTTTGATTTTTTGCATAGGATGATAAACAGTTGTTACATTAAAGCAATTTAAATTATTATTTGATTATTATACACTTTATAACAGAATTGATGGTTGTTTCTAATCTACTCATTAATACTTGTTTTTTTTATTTAAATATGGCCTTTGTTTATTTTATCTTATCTTTATAGGGTACAATATTGTTGTCAACATTCTAGATGATGGGGGCATCTCACTTTCCTTGTCCCGTCTGATTAGGTTTCAGCGTGCTGAGTACATTTTCAGCCATTTTTGATGTTGGGTTCATACAACACTGTTTACCCTGTGCTTTTTGTCTTTTAGGTAACACATATTATCGTGCAGTGGATGTAAGTGTCCTTTGGCAGATTCCTCAGTACGCTCTTATAGGTCTGAGTGAAGTGTTTGCTGCAGTTGCAGGTAGGTATTCACATCTGCTTGCAGCTGTTGAGTAAAAACAGGGTGCAACTTGAGCAAAAACAGAGTGCAATGGAAGATGTTATCTTTAATTTTAACGCATTGTTGAACTCAATGGGAATAGATTATATGCATTTGGGACACTATCATTTAAATGAATTTGAGACACTATTTTATCATTTGCTTTTAAAAGTCCTGGTCAACAGAGTCCAGAGCTAGAGATACATCATCTCAAATGTTTTCACCAATGAAGCCCAGAGTGGTTTACCAAGAATGTCAACATGTCAAGTTTAATTGAAGTACCTGTTAAGTGGAACACCTCCAAGACAAACTGACTTAATGTTAAACAATTAAAACAAACCTCTATAAGTGGAACACCTCTCTCTTTTAGAGGTACCAAAAGTGTTCCACTTAGACAGGTTTTACTGTAATATCCTATAAGTATTAAACAACCAGTAATTCACATTTGTCCATGTTCTTTCAGGTTTGGAGTTTGCCTATTCCCATGCCCCAAAGTCCATGCAAGGTGTAATTATGGGTATTTTCTGGTTCTTCAATGGAGTTGGGAGCCTCCTCGGTACAGCAACAGTCTACGCTTTCAAAAACATTTTCTTTTGCAACTGGGACCAGGGTGATATTAATGGCAGCCATCTTGACTATTATTTTTACTTTCTGGGTGGTCTGCAATTCCTAGGAGTACTTGTGTTTTCCGTGATTTCATATAAGTTTGACATTGGTGTCGTTGATAAACGGCAAAGACAGAGAGCCAGTTTACAGCATATCAATGGACAGAATGGACACAGTAGAACTGGGTCGTTGTCTCAAAGTGTACAATCATCAAATAGTCGGAATAATAATGTCCGCAGTAGCCCTGCAAGATCTAACAGTACCATTGGATATCCTACAAATATTGCAGATAAATACAAAAGCAGCTCAACTTGATTAAATCATATATAATAGGGAGTTTAAGCTTGCATATAAACTTGAAACGCCAACCTATACGTATGACCAATCGCCCATTCAAATGCATCACTTAAATATTTTTCATCTTTAGGTTGTGAAAAGCATTGCAAGCTTAAACTCCCTAATATACAGGAAAAACTGTAGCTTGATCCCCTATATATGGACAGATCTTCCGCTTACACCATGTAATATACTTTTCAAACAGAACCATATTTTCACAGCTGAAATTACTGCTGGATGTAACCAATAAGCTGATAGATTCATATTTGAGTCAAATTATATAAATATTGTCATGGGGTATAACAAGCTACGTGCTTATGCAGGTCAAATGTTAAGTGTTATATTGTAGAGAAATATACTGAAATACCAGCGCAAGATATTTTTGAAATTTTAAACGCTATTAAAATGATATCTGTATAGTATGGGGTGTTCTCCATCGATCTTATGGATAATATTTTTTTAAATTTGGTGCCAATTTGTTTGCAACTAACTATATTTCAGTTCAAGCTCAAGTTGAGAACAGTGTTTTTTGAGATGTACTAATGCTGTTTTATTGGACCTTGTAAATATTTTTTAAAAATGTGTTTTAGTATCTATTCCAATCCTGAGACTTATCTTTGTTTGATCAGAATTGGGTTGGGTATGTGTGACCTGAGTATGCAAGTGAAGTCTGAGTGGAGTGTGGTCATTTTTTTAGTCATACTTATCGCATCTTTTAGCCATATTGTCATCCTCTTGTGCTTCTTGGCAGGAAGACATGGGGGCGGATTGGCAGGCCCAACATAAATCTTGTCATCAAAATTCCAGAAAACCACTTATCCGCTTGAAATTTTTACAGATTCAAGAGCAGATTAGAGCCAAGATCTGATTAGGTTTCGGGCAAGTTTTGTAAATTATATAATCTTGAAAGTGCAATATTTATCACTGTATATCTTGTTGTTTATACAAGCCAATGATGTGCTGATGAATTCAGGAATAAGTAGAACTATTTGCATGTAAAGTGTGTGTTTAATTATTTATGAATTGTATTCACTCAAAGATCACCATTAATTACAAATTATACTGCTGAGGCCTAGAAATAAGAAGTAAATATGTATTAAGATGAGTAGTTTTATTTAAAAAAGAATTATTTGATGACATTTGCACATATTCTAGACATGACTATAGCTGATAACCATGGATGAATGTTCGATATAACACAAGAAACGTGATTTTGAAATATTGTATTACTGCATCCTCAGGCTTCATGTATACTACATGTTGTATATGTCGTATATGCATTGCACATCAACATGTATTTAAGTACTGCATATTTGTATTGCGCATAATGTACAGTGCACCGCGTATTGGACAGCTTTGGGGCTAGCTATGCTCATGTAATATCGTAAAGTAATATACCAAAAGTATTGCAACTTGTACTATCATTCATTTAACACTTGAATAATTTTGTATGTTTATATCATTAGACAGCATTATATGAAAAATACAAATCACTATTTTCATGAATGTATTTGAGACTACTTTTGACCTATAGTAATGCTTGCATAGACGTTGGGCTATCTTTCCATTTTTGGAAATCGGTTGAGGTGGTTCATCATTTGGTAGATTCTTGAGGGATACTTTACATTATGGGGTATATGGGATTGTGGGGTATGTTGAATTGTGGGATATGTTGCATTATGGGGTATGTGGAGTTGTAAGATATGTTGCATTGTGATGTATATGGGTTTGTTGGGTATTTGGGATTATGGAATCATGGATAACTTCTGGGAATAACAAAACAATTTTACATCGAACAGCATTTGAGTCAAAACTGTAGTATAACTGTGACTATTACATCCCAATTGCAACTTAAAAAAAATCCACAAGTTGTCATATTACGAATGATACAAAAAGTGTTTCAAGCCCAACAATTTATTGCCATGGCAACAGACAATACCATAAAGAACAAGAAGATGTTTATATTGTTGTTTATTGGTCTGATTATGATGAGTAATGAGTGATTGAGACAGATACTCAATGACAGAGAATAGCATTTGTTTATCAAATCGTAAAAGGTTAGGGAACATATCAATTTAACAATATACCATAAAAGTGGATTGACCCCATCCCTACACCCCAATACGAAACTGATGATAAATTGACTCGTCATGAAATATGTGTCATATTCCTCTTTCTCTCTCTTGAAGGTAATGTGATTTGCTCATAATTTTTCTCGAATATAATAGTTACTGAATACATGTACGTCCCTTTTAATCCATTATATTTTGACAAGTTTATTTCAATGCAATTTGAATTAAAAATACGATATCAATCATTGAAAAGTCATAAATATTACAACAGTCAGAAACGTGTTGGGCTAAAATGAGCGAATGCCTCATTATACTAATCGTGACAACCTGAACACTTTTATAAAACCACCCTTAAAAAGATGTTGGCTGCCTAACTCCTCTGACGACTTTATCGAACACTAAATATGTGTGCGATGCGACATCTATTCAAACATTAAAGTCAATTTACAAGTAAATCACCAGTTGAATGTCGTTCAGCTGCAAGTACAAGTACGTATGTCAACATGAACTTGCAGTTCTTGAACTTGAAGCCTTAGGGTGAATGAAAGATGAGGAAATATCCCAGAATTCACATGTGAACCCATTTTCATGTAAAGATGACTCTCTTTCGGTTCTCCATGGCGATATAGGGTTCATCTATGAATACTGGGGTATCCCTCTTCTTGGTGAGAGCTAGACATTGGCAGGTTTCCATTAGTTTTTTCTATCAGATAAGATGCTATTTAAAATCGGACTCTTGAATCTCTGTTTTTCAATTAGAAAGGACAATATCATCTGATACGCATCGCATCTTCCTGTTTTAAGCAAAACTTTTATATGAAAGAAGAAACTAAAGAGGACAAGTATAACAACAACAGAAAAAACAAAGAAGAAGAAACTAAGATTTCCATTGATGTCCAATTTAAAGTATGGTGTGTTTTGATGGTGGATGATCCGTTGATGACACCTGAGCAAATCACAGCAGATTTATAATATAATTTATCCAGGCATTTTAAAGTTAAGGACTTTGCATAGCCATATAGTACCATAAAAGTCAAAATGTGCCAATATGCAAGAATTAAACATGCGTTGAAGATGTTTACCAATGAGTTTTTAGTGGTTAAGTAGCTTGTCAGTTTTGTTTGAGGTCGGAATAATGTGCGGTTCAAACGACAAATGTTGGTCAAAAGTAAAGCCAAGGTGATCATGTTTATTGACTTTAGGAATTATATCACCACCAAGTAACATTGGTGGAGTTTGTAACTCTGATTTTCTTTGGTCAAAAAAGTTAGTTCTGCACTTTTGCTGGCCTTAAATTGCAATCTCCATTTTTATGACCACTCCTAAATATTATCAAGGTCAGTCTGCAGTAGAGCCATCTTATTGTTTAGATAATCCTCTTTAAAGGATTGATAAATAGAAGTGTCATCAGCTAATAAGTAACATTTTAAGCTAATATTGTCGGTAATATCATTTATGTACAAAAGGAACAGTAAAGGGCCCAAAATAGACTCTTGAGGAACTCCTTTATACATTTATATGTATAATATAATTAATTAATTTATATGTTGTTCTTATCAGACCAGATAGATTCTTGTCCATCGATCACAACTCTCACTCTACGATTTTCCAGGTAAGATTTAATTAGAAAAACAGATATTTCCCCCAAACCATAACTTGCAAGCTTACTTAATAAATGAATGTGCGGCATTAAATCAAACGCAGCTGAAATATCTAGGAAAATACTTTTAACATTGTAACCATTATCTAAGCAATCTGTGAGATAGTCAATTAAGGTTAATCACATATATCAATTGACGCATTGTTTTTTTAAATCTTGAATAATTTTATTGATATGCTCCATTAGGTGTTGTTGAATAACAGTTGATGCATAGTTTATGATCGAGAGTCGAAACGGAGAGGAAACTTCGAAGAAAAGCCAGAGACTTTAAGTTGTCTGACGAGACGGACGTTTTATATTCGAGCTCAATTCAAAGTTGCTTATTTTTGAGTTAGAGAGTTTATTTGAGTTAGCGTAAAGACATGGGATCAACATGGACAATAAAAGTAAGTATTTTATAATTTAAATGTATTGGAACATTTTGGTCAGAAGAGTTAGCATCAGAGCACATTCGTTCATTGTTTGAAAGAACCTGAATTTAGAATACTTCTATCTCACTTGGATATTTTAAAAGAGGGTTTCTTCTATTTCACATACTTTTTAATCGAAATATTACTATAATATTACTAAAATAACTATTATTATAAGAGACAGCAAATAATTGAAAAATAAAAATAATTTAATTGTAAGATATTATGTGTATTTGCATGCTGATCAATTTGCAGTATTATTTAAGAAATATAGACCGAAGAGCAGGGGTAATATTGTCGAATACACCCCACAGGGCTAGGCACAAACGTTTTCTGGGTTCGAAAGCTTTTGTGCCTAGCCCTAAGGGTCAATAGGGCTGGTATTTGCAAGAAACTACGCCCGCCATAGGGACGCCTTACGGTGAACGTGCGTCGGCATTTAAAAGGCCGTCGGGCGATCGTCGTTTTTTCTGACTCCACAATTTCAAAATACGTCATTCGACTGCCGTAGCCGTACCAGGCTTATATGTATTTATTTATTTTTGTGTTGGCATCATGCTATGCAAAATAACATCCCAGCTACATTTAATTTTCGATCAGTGTAAATTATTTACTGCAAAAAGTGATTCCAAAATCATTGCTGTATTGTAAAATGAAACTTTCAATTTCAGTTTGGTTCAACTCTGGATCAAGTTCAGAACTTTAATTTTTACGAAGATTTCAGGAGCCCTCCATTATGGGAAATCATGTGCTTTCTATCAGTTTCTTTTTAGGTGAAAAAAGAAAGATGTAATTAATATCAGAATATGAGCCCTCTTTCTTTGAGAAGTGTGGATTTTTATTGTTGAATATAATCATTTTTATTTTCTTTAATTTCAGCTTTTCCTCGGGCTGTTGACGGCGTGGGCACTGCTTAACATAGTGGTCGGAGTTGGTACGTTACATCTTCGATTCTTTATGAGAGCACAGTAGACTCAACTGTGTTTATTTAACAGAACACCTGCAATCCTAATTACATTTTTTACTTATCGTTATAACAACGTATTTTAAACAGCATTGATGAAAAAACTTCATTTGAAATGTTTTAGATCTAGATCTTTAAACAAGTGTTTCCTCGAGTCAAATGAATGATTTATCCACAGGCGTAGCTAGTCTTGCCTCAAGATTGTGGACCTGAATCAAATCTAAACAACGCAGTTGTTAGTGTAGATAGTCCAGGGTCTTGAAGCAAGACGTTGGCGTTGCCAGGATTTTCCATGGTGGCCATGGGGTTTCTTTTTCGTTTTATAACGAATGGGGGGGGGGGGGGGGGTCGAAAGAATACCGAATAAAGTACAAGCGTCATTAAATAGAAACGTGCGATTCCTTTGTTTGCGCAAACGTGGGTTGTACCCGTCCGGTTGTTCGTTTTATAGCGAAAGGGGATTCGAGGTGAAGGTGTGTGCGTAGGGGTGGGAGGGAGGCTGAAGGTGGGGGTGGAGGGGGGGGGGTGAATAAGTTCCACGAACCCCCTTGCACTACGTCCATGTGATTAATGATGTAGGGGTGTATCCGGACATTTATACAAATGTCTTGATGCTGTTGTACGATTTAGAATATATTCTCTGTGCAGCATTATGTTTGAAATATTACATATTTTAAGTTTGGCAATTGTATTGTTGAAATACAGATATTTCATTCAATCGATAATGAATTGTTATGAAACCTGCTATGGTTCATCATGATGACATTATATTAAAATGTCATTTAATGTCAGTTTATTTATCATATCTGTTACCATGGTAACCATATTAAATATCAGTTTGCTCAACATCTGGTATAATACCCAAACTTATACTAATTATTTTACAACCTTGTATTTGTATTTTATTTTCATATGAAACAATAACAAGGATGTTAACAAAAGTAAAATTAATGAATCAATGGCTTTACTGTAAATCTATGATGCTACGTATATACGTGCTCTATCATGAACTTGAACTAACATATATTTCTGACCAAGGATGGTATATCATTATTACAATTCATCAATTCTTAGTCATATCAAAATTTCAGAGCAATAATGCCAATATAAATAAATGAATTATTACAATTTTAGATTAGTAATATTATTTTGGTACACCCTGTATTTGAATCATGTTTATTCTATGTCTCCACCACATAGTGTGGGGCCATATTGTCGGCCTAGGTGCGTCCGTCTGTCCGTATGTCCGCCTGTCTGTCTGTTTGTCCGTTTAGGTTAAAAGTGCAGATCTTAACTGTTTTTCGAAAAACCGTTTATGTAACTTAAGTGAGGAATTAAATCGACGATTCTGTTGTCTTCTGAACTATTTGTTTACAAATATGTACATTGTCTTAAAAATATGATACTGATACACGTTTGTGTTGAAAATGTCGTGAGAATTCTGCCTACAACGTGTGAAATAAGGAAGAAAAGAAAAGTCGTACCTTCGACGTTCCGACATTTTGTTACCAAAACGAACCGTTTCGGTAACCAGCGTAATCGAGTGGATCACCAGTGAGACAGATAAACATACATTATGTTACATTAAACCCACTAGGTAGCAACACAATAGAACGAGCTGTGGTTATATTAGAAAGTTGAAGAAACTCTTCATCCAAAATTGACTCCTGGTGATCATAAATTGTTGTTGTTGTTTTTTCTTTTTTTAAAAAAATTATTTATTATTTCCTAATGAAAGATACACGTATACAAATAACATAATACAATACTACGCAACAGGTTGTGTAACACTTACATTTTTCTAATTAATATTTCAAAGTTAAATAAAAACTCCAAGTTTGGATGGTCTCCCTTTTTTTATATTTGTTAACAACAAAATTATGTGCCACTGAAAAAACTAAATTAAATTAAATTGTTGTTAACTAATCTGCAAGGTCGACTCCAACTCCCAATATGCTCTTTTATTTGTGGGTACCATCTCAGGTTGGTTTATATACACTCCTGGCAGAATATATGGTAATGTGCATCCGATTAAATAAAAACGAACGTCAATATATTACATTGTTTTCTTTATTATCCCACAAGGAGAGAGTGAATGTGATGGACTCCCAGCTGAAAGGCAGTCACCAATTGACATAGAAACATCTGAAACTAAATGCTTGAAGTTGAGCCTTATATATATTCCAAAAAAGACATGCGAGGATGTACATCTAGTGAATGAAGGAGGTCATACTGGTAACTATACGATTATGTGTCGAACCGGCTGGTAGTGTTTTAGTTTACTTTATGATTGTATTTGACATGCAATATGTTAACTTTTAACACTTGTATAATAAAATTTAAATAATATAATTATTATAATAATAGTACTACATGTATACGGGTTGCTTTTTATAAAAGCACATTTTATTGGGCAAGCAGAGAAATAGAGTTTATAAATAATTTTATTAGCTCACGTGTTCATAATCGTTATAATTTTTAATTACGACAAACTACTAGTAATTTAGTCATAAATGAAACGCATGCGCACAGCCTTCCCCAAGTTGATTTGTTTGCGCCCATGAGTATTTTAAGAACTTGACTTTCAGCTCAACTGGAATTGGATAAATGCGATTATACTATTCTAGTGGGTCTTTTGGGTGCATATAGCGTACTTCAAGCCCATTTTCATTGGGGAGAGGACTCGACAAGAGGCTCAGAGCACACGATTGACGGACAACGATACCCAATGGAGGTACTAAATGCATTATTTTGTTATTTGGAAATATGTTATCAGCATGTTTGATATAACGCAGTGACAGCCCCCACCTACGATGGGCATCTCAAAAAGTTGCCAAGAAATTTTTAGGTCAAATATTTGGCCCTCCCACATAAAGTAAATTGTATAGGCACCATTAGTACCGAGTAGCCAAAAAACCTTTGAAACTCCACTGAAGTAGTTTTATGTGTCCTTTTTATGAACCTTCTCAGGGAGAATGTTTCAAAAATGTTTTAATTGATATTCCATATGTTTTTGGTTTTCGTAGATGCATATTGTAGCGAAGAAGAAGTTTGGTACTTCAACTTGTGCCGAGATTGCCGTCCTTGGCTTTTTCTTCGAGGTACATTTTTAGTATTAAGACAAGACCTGACCTTTCATTTTTCAGGGGGTAATTGATAGAAACTTCACAAAGTTTAAAATTTCCTAAACTTCATTCATGGGCGTAGTCAGGGAGAGTTTGAAATGTTTAGAATTTCCTACGTTCTCTTTATTGGGGACTCGCTTCGCTTGCAGTGATGCAAACCCAAAAATTCGCACCCCTTGACATTTGCTTGCTAGGTCCTATTCATTTTTCTCTCATGACGTAATGATTTTAGAAGGTTAACTGAATGTAGATTTACATAATAAAGGGTGGCTGTTAAAACTTTGCATTGTCTACCAGGGGCGTAGGAAGGTGTAAATTCAACACTACGCCAAAAATCCCGCCAAAAAATGATACAATTGTGTCAATATTCTATATCAAAACGCCTATTTTATGCTCGTAAAATGTCATTTTATGAAAACAGAGATTTTAAGCTTGCAATGTTTTTCACAACCTAAATGTGAACGGAAATACTAAAGCGATGCATTTGTATGGATAATTGGTCATACGTATAGGTTGGCGTTTCGATTTTATATGCAAGCTTTAAATCCCTGATACCTTTTTAATGTGCTTTAAAATGTTCGAATGATTTTCATCATTTAAAATCACCTTGGAAAGCCTATCTTTTAAATCTCGACACAAATCATTCTCACTTTGCTAATGCACCCTATGCAGACAGAGCCTGTGGGAAATATTGGGTGCGGAGCAAATGAGCGGAGGGTGCGGAGCTAACGGTCATTTTTGAATTTAAATTTGGGATATTTCTGAAACTAAGCCGTTTTGGGACTTCAAATATACCAAGATATGTGTATTTGACACCAAATATCAATACAATTGTGAAAATAGTAGCGCAATTCATTCTATAGCGACGCAGTGTGCCTTAAACCTTTCCCAGACCTATATATTTTGAAATTATCCTTTTAATACTGAGTCCCCAGCATTCATAAAAAATGGTGTTCAAGGTACACTATCTATACAAATTATTTTTGCATCTTGGAAGCCAGGCAGTATCTGTGTGATTTTATAAAAATTCGGAAATGTTTTTCAGATATGAGCCCCCTCTAAATATTGGGTGCGGAGGAGCTCCATAAACGTACCATAAAGAACATAGGAAATTTTTTATTCCTACTTTTCAACACTACGCACTGGCGTTTTGGCGTACTACGAACTATAGTTTCAAATATAGCATACAATCATCACATCTTTACATATATGTTTCTATTTTACAGGTTTTCAATATTTTGTATACATTACTATGTTTTTGTTCACTTATTTGCGTATTCATCGTACCCATGTACATATAGATAAGTGGCACAGACAATGCAGCATGGAATGACATAATTACAGGACTGAGCCTAATCAAAATGCCAGGTACAGTGTAAGACATTACTGTTAATAATCTTTCATATTATCTTATACTCGCTCAAAATCACTGTTGCTTTCTATATCCGCTTTTCATTTCGTTTAAACAGGCATCTGAGATCGGCGTTTGTAAAACATTGCTACAGTTTATGGTCGTTTGTAGAAACTTTAGTTATGTTCTATTATATAGTCCCTGATCTGATATCCAAAAGGGCTCTAGAAAAGGGGTTTTGTTGTCCGGTACTTTCCCACATAAAATGATTGTACCGTTTGAAAGAACAGACTTCCCTCATAAAGAAAACACATCTTATATTCATTGATAGAAACAGGGGCAAAAGGCACCAAAAAGGGGTTAGACAAGGTGGCATTCTGAAGTCTCATTTTCTTGTCATCACAATTCCAGGAAAACCACTAGATGGATTTACTTCAAATTTTCACAGATGTTACATAGTAAGAAGTTCTAGAGCTGATAACTTTCCGGCGGCCATCTTGCATTCTGGCGGCCATGTTGGATTTTTTAGATATATCTTGGCATCGCGATTCCAGAAAAAACACTTAACACTTTCTGGGCCACACTGCTACATGTATGTTTTAGGTACGATCTTGTTCACCATATGCTTTGTACTTTATACCACAAATATGATTTTGTGTTTATACTTTCCCACAAAAATGATTGTACTGTTTGATAGAACAGACTTCCCTTATAAAGAAAACAGATTTTATATTGATAAAAACAGGGGCAAAATGCACTAAAATGGGGTTACGCAAGGTTGCATTCTGAAGACAACTTTTCACTACTTCTTTATTTTATACAACATAAGTGCATATTTCGTTTATGGTATCAAATTATTTTTAAAACCTCGATATATTGATAGAAATGGGGGCGAAAGGCACTAGGTAAAGTGAGTTTACACAAGGTGGTATTCTAAAGACAACGTTTACTATGCTTCTGTAATAATTTGACATAAATGCATATCTTGTATGATATAATCTTCTATATTAATAGAAACATGGGAAACTGCCGCTTCAATGGGGTAACACAAAGTGATATTCTAAAATATAACCTTTTACTCTGTTTCTGTACTTTATACCACACAAATGCATTTTGTGTTTGACAACAATCAAATTTTTAGAATAAATAACTACATTACCTTTCATCAATAAAAAAGATTATTGAAAACGTCAAACATTTCTTTGAAATTCAACAATGCACAGTGATTTTTTAGAGTGTAATGTATGCTTAATTGGCATTGATCCGAGTACTAGTATATTACTCTCTTTTAAGCTCTTTTAAGAGAAAATATATGTATGTGGCCTATATGTATGGACAACTTTTCACTGTTCACCATGTCACGAGACCTTTATAAGTTCTAAAAAGTACAAACGCAGAGTAAACAAGGCACATGGTGAACAATATCGTACCTATAACATAGCAGTGTGGACTTGATGACACAGAAAGCAAGATGGCCGCCGAAAAGTTCTAGAACTTCTTACCATGTACCATGTGTAAAAATTTCAAGAAAATCAGTTAAGTTGTTTTCCTGGAATAACGATGACAAGATTTATCTAAAATCGTTCAAGATGGCTGCTAGAATGCAAAATGGCCATCGAAAAATTGATCAGCTGTAGAACTTCTTACCATGTATCATGTGTAAAATTAGAAGCAAATCTGTTAAGTGGTTTTTCTGGAATCACGATGACATGATTTATCTAAAAACTTCAAGATGGCTGCCAGAATGCAAGATGGCTACCGGAAAGTTGATCAGCTCTATAACTTCATACCATGTAACATGTGTGAAAATTTTAAGTAAAACTGTGAAGTGGTTCTCTTGGAATCACGATGACAAGATTTATCTAAAACTTCCAATATGGCCACCAGAATGCAAGATGGCCACCGAAAAGTTAATCAGCTCTAGAATTTCATACCATGTAACATGTGTGAAAATTTGAAGTAAATCTGCTAAGGTTTTTTTCTGGAATCACGATGACAAGATTTATCCAAAAACTTCCAAGATGGCCACCAGAATGCAAGATGGCCGCCAAAAAGTTAATCAGCTCTAGAACTTCTTACCATGTAACATGTGTGAAAATTTGAAGTAAATTCGTTTGGTTTTCCTGAAATCGCGATGACAAGATTTATCTTAAAACTTCCAAGATGGCCACCAGAATGCAAACTGGCCACCGGAAAACGAATGAGCTCTTGGACTTCGTACCATGTAACACTTGTGAAAATTTGAAGTAAATATGTTAAGAAATTTTCCTGGAATTGCGATGACAAGATTCATCTAAAAACTTTTTAGATGGTCACCAGAATGCAAGATGGCCACCGAAAAGTTAATCAGCTCTAAAACTTCTTACCATGTAACATGTGTGAAAATTTGAAGTAAATTCGTTTGGTTTTTCTGAAATCGCGATGACAAAATTTATCTTAAAACTTCCAAGATGGCCACCAGAATGCAAGATGGCCACAGGAAAACGAATGAGCTCTAGGACTTCTTACCATGTAACGTGTGTGCAAAGTTGAAGTAAATCTGTTCAGTGGTTTTCCTGGTATCGGGATGACAAGATTTATTAAAAAACTTTCAAGATAGCTTCCAAAATGCAAGATGGCCGCTGAAAAGTTATTCAGCGTTAGAACTTCTTACCATGTAACATGTGTGAAAATTTGAAGTAAATCCGTTTGGTTTTCCTGAAATCGTGATGACAAGATTTATCTTAAAACTTCCAAGATGGCCGCCAGAATTCAAAATGGCCATCGGAAACGAATGAGCTCTTGGACTTCTTACCATGTAACATGTGTGAACATTTGAAGTACATCTGTAAAGTGTTTTTTTTGAATCGCGATGACAATATTTATCTAAAAAAATTCCAAGATGGCCGCCAGAATGCAAGATGGCCGCCGGAAAGTTAATCAGCTCTAGAACTTCTTACCATTTAACATGTGTGACAATTTGAAGTAAATCCATCTGGTTGTTTTCCTGGAATCGTGATGGCAAGAAAATGAGATTTCAGAATGCCACCTTGTCTAACCCCATTTTGGTGCCTTTTGCCCCCGTTTCTATCAATATAAGAGGTGTTTTAATTTCTTAATGAGGGAAGTCTGTTCTATCAAACGGTACAATCATTTCATGTGGGGCAGTACCGGACAACAAAACTTGTATTCAGAGGGACCAGATCAGGGACTAATATGTTTTTCTTGAATTTACTATGAAAACATACAGACAAATGATTGCCATCTGACAATGTGTGCATATGTTGCAAGTGTTGAAAAAAGTTGATAAAATGAAAATTCTGAAATGTGTGATAATTATAGCACTTCAAAGCAAAATTGTATATAATAATGCATGGGCTCTCTTGAAAGCCCATGGTTAATGTACCTGATTTCAAATGTTTTTTTCATGAATAAAAATCAAAAAGTGTTGAAACATTTTGTCATGTTAACGCTGCGGTTTAAAATTGATTTTAGACGAGAAGACAACCATAAACAACTTTAACCTCCAAGATCTGTTGCCTAGTCATAAGTCTGAGTTCTATAGGTACTTCGGCTCACTGACCACTCCACCTTACACTCAGTTTGTTAAGTGGACAGTATTTAAGGAAACAATAAAGATATCGGAATCCCAGGTATTAATTAAGAAACCACTAGTACAGGGCGTTCAGTAAGTAAAGTTAATTTTGCTCTCAAACTTTTATTTTTTGTTATTTATCTTTCAAATTTTCAGTGAAGAAACAGTTGACATTTTTTTTAACTACCCTGAAAAATTAAATAAGATATGATGAATAATAGCAAAACAATGGTTGTCATAGTAACGTGAATACGGGTTCTGCGGAGCAATTTCTTACTTTAATAAAAATGTTATAATGCAATGAAATTGATTAAGATTAATGCTGCATATGTCTTTGTTTGCTATGGCTGAAAGTCACGACAAACATAACAACAACATACACAAATATGATACCATGGCAACAGTAGTCTATGACATCACAGACAGATGATACAACAGATGGAATGATCCAGAATGATCCATCAGACACTGCTCCATGACATCATCAAAATCATGGCTGCCAGGATTGCCAATGGAAGCAAAATGAACAATGAAATGAAACAACAATTGAGAAGTAGCATCAGATACAATGTGTTGCTAGGGAAATCCAAGCAGGATACCATTAGGGATATCCAAAAAGCATATGGGGACAGTGTGCCTAAGTACACAATCTACAAATGGTATCAGAAATTCCAAAAGGGGAGAAAAACAACAAGTGATGAGCCAAGGTCAGGGAGGCCAAAACTTCTAACCAAAGAGGCTAACATGAATCATTTGAGGCAATTGTTAGATGAAGACCGCAGTATAACTGTAAGTGAACTCTCAGAACTAACCAATATCAGCCTAGGATGGGTACATTATCTGATTCACAATTCTCTAAATATGTCCTTGGTGTCTGCGAAATGGGTACCAAAGAATCTGGCCGACGAGCAGCGTAGAAATCGCCTGGAAGATTCAGTTGCATTCTTGCGCCGTTACAAAGATGAGGGAGAGGACTTTCTAAACAATCTTCTCACTTGTGATGAAACTTTTGTTCGATACTTTGAGCCAAATAGTACAAGACAGAACAGTGCGTGGCGAACAAAGAACTCTCCAACACCCGTGGGGATCGTTGCAAAGCTAGCTCTTGGAGCATCAGCGGGGAAAGTCATGTTTATCATTTTTATAGACATCGAAGGTCCATTGTTGGCTCATGCCGTGCCAGAAGGGCAGACTGTTAACAAGAAATATTATGCCATGGTAATTACATTTTATGAAATATATCTTTCTAATAATTAGCTTGGTTTGAGTACTAGGTCTACCTCTAAAATAATACAAAGAAAACATTTTAACTTAAACATCAAATGATCAAATTCACATTTCATTTTCAGGTGCTGCGGCGCCATCTTGTGAACGCGATTCGCAAGAAGAGGCCCCATAGGACTCTCAACTCCTACATATTCCATCAAGATAATGCGCCATCGCATAGGTCGCAAATGGTGCAGGATACTATCCAGAAAACGCTGGAGATGGAGGTTCAAGGCCAGTCAGCGTATTCTCCTGACAAGGCACCGTGCGATTTTGGGGTATTTCCATGTTTGAAAAATGATCTGCGTGGTAAGATCCACGCAAATATCAATGAGCTTCAGAATGCTGTTCAACGTTCGCTGACAAAGAATTTTCCAGATGGCTTCCACAGGATATATCAGAAGTGGATAGAACGACATCAGCTGTGTGTGAAAGCTAAGGGGAACTACTTTGAACATGAAATAGAATGCTAACTTGAAAGTAGAAATGTGGAGTAGCCACAGAACTATGGTTGAAATATAGACAGGACAGAAACTAACGTTAACAAAATCTACTATGCTGTGAACTTATAAAATTGCTCCGCAGAACCCGTATTCGCGTTACTATGACAACCACCATTTTGCTGTTATTCATTATATCTTGATCATTTTTTCAGGATAGTTAGAAAAGTGTCTGATGCTTCTCCACTGAAAAAAGAGAGAGCAAAATTAGCTTTACTTACTGAACGCCCTGTATATATAATTAAAGCTTACTACATTCAAAAAATCATTTTAGCAACAAGCATATATTGGATAGCTTTCTCTCAATGTTCATATATTGTAAATATGTTCCTCAATCACGTCGAGCGAGGGCCGTGTGTGATTCCTGTCACACTTGGACAAGATCAAATGTGACACTGTATCAAATATGACATTGGAGGCGACATCGTCACAATGTAGAGGCAGCGGTTTAAAACCTGGCCGAGTTTGTTTATTTACTCAGTTACTATTTGGTTCCAGATTGCACAGTTCAGGACGTTACTGAGTGAACACGGAGACAACATTGTGGACAACTTTAGAGAAGTTCAACCCTTGAACGGAAGAACTGTAAACAAAAACTGGTGAGTCGATCGATCGAAACCCATGGACAGTTGGATTTTAAACATTTTCTTAGTTTTAACGTGTGTAAACATTTTTTGACCATGTTGGATTCTGTCGACCATACCCGCTCTACCTTTTTATGCATACCTTCAAAATAAAATATGAAATATTCTTCAAATCCCCCCATATTAGTTAACAGTAAAGAGCTAAACGAAAACGAATAGAAGTGAATTCTAGGGCTGCGATATAATCCTGGAAACCAGGTGTCAGAGTAAATATAATCTCCCTGAATATATGGTCCGGGGGACCATGGTGTCCTAGGGTGTGTGGTCCTAACCGGGCCATATTTTCTGTATTAGTCAACAATATAACCGAGGACTATACATACTGACGGACTATAAATACGTTATGTTATCTTTATTTTTAAATGTATAGATGTCGTACTATAGTAGTACTGTAATATATAATTATTTGATATGTTATCAATGAATTAAAACAATGCTTGCATCCAATCCCCCTTAGTATAGTGGTTAGAACAGTCTTCTGGCTGTTGCCTATGGTGTGGATCGACTCCCACTCTATACTGTTTTTTTCTTTATTATATTATACATAAAATGGAACTATTCGTTTCCTCGTTTTCATGAGATTAGTTTTAATATTAATGCACGTACAGGTGACCATAATTTCTAGTTAATTCTGTCCATGAGATTACGTATTCTTAATTTTCTAGATGTACATGTCCAAGCGGACTATATTTTCTGGTTCCCTCTGTCCCCGAAACAACTTATCCTTATTTTTCTAGTTACATACGTCCAGGGGGACTATGTCGTCTATTTACATTTGTCTGGAGACTATAAAAACTGGGCAGTATAGTCCCATTTGTAGTATATACATTTTAAATAACTTATATTAGAATATGTGAGCATATTGTCATGCATAATTGCACTCGATTCATTGACTTGAATCATTACTAGAGATATAACACCACGGAAATCATCACGCCCGTTTGATTTTTTTGTTTGTGAAAGAGTAAATTCCCTTGGTTTTGGGTGACATAGCAGTATTACGTGAACAGTCTTGTATGTCAATGAACTATTAATTATACACAGACTTCATTTATATACATATATATCCATGGACATTTATAACCAGAAAATATGGTCCGGTATGACTAGTTGGACATTTATAACCAGAAAATACAGTCTGGTGTAACTAGTTAGAGACCATAATTTGGTATTTAAAGTCCGCCCCGGACACCCAGTTCTAGCAAACGGACTAAAATATCTTAGGAAATATAGTCCATTTGCGCAGATTATTCCAACGAGTGCTTCTGGATATACCGGCGACTATACTTCATGATGCACTTTCAACAATCTCCGAGTTCACTGCATATAAGAACCACATATATCCATACCGTAAAATAAGAACCGCATATATCCATAGTGTAGAATGAGATCCACAAGTATCCATATTGTGAAATGAGAACCACATATATATATTGTAAAATAAGAACCGCATATATCCATAGTGTAGAATGAGAACCACAAGTATCCGTATTGTGAAATGAGAACCACATATATATATATTGTAAAATAAGAACCACATATATCCATAGTGCAGAATGAGAACCACAAGTATCCATATTGTGAAATGAGAACCACATATATATATATTGTAAAATAAGAACCACATATATCCATAGTGTAGAATGAGATCCACAAGTATCCATATTGTAAAATAAGAACCACATATATCCATAGTGTAGAATGAGATCCACAAGTATCCATATTGTAAAATAAGAACCACATATCCATAGTGCAGAATGAGAACCACAAGTATCCATATTGTGAAATGAGAACCACATATATATATATTGTAAAATAAGAACCACATATCCATAGTGCAGAATGAGAACCACAAGTATCCATATTGTGAAATGAGAACCACAAGTATCCATATTGTGAAATGAGAACCACATATATATATATTGTAAAATAAGAACCACATATATCCATAGTGTAGAATGAGAACCACAAGTATCCATATTGTGAAATGAGAACCACATATATATATATTGTAAAATAAGAACCACATATCCATAGTGCAGAATGAGAACCACAAGTATCCATATTGTGAAATGAGAACCACATATATATATTGTAAAATAAGAACCACATATATCCATAGTGCAGAATGAGAACCACAAGTATCCATATTGTGAAATGAGAACCACATATATATATATTGTAAAATGAGAACCACATATATTCATACTGTAAAATGAGAACCACATATCCATACTCACTGGTGATCCACTCGATTACGCTGGTTACCAAAACGAACCGTTTTGGTAACAAAATGTCGGAACATCCGGAAGGTACGATTTTTCTCGTTTCCTTATTTTACACGTTGCAGGCAGAATTCCCACGACATTTTTTATATCATACGTTTAGGAAAGTTTACATATTTGCGAACAAATAGTTCAGAAGACAACAGAATCGTCGATTTACTTCCTCACTTAAGTTACATAAACGGTTTGGGTTAAAAGTGCAGATCTTAACTGTTTTTCGAAAAACCGTTTATGTAACTTAAGTGAGGAAGTAAATCGACGATTCTGTTGTCCTCTGAGCTATTTTTTCGCAAACATGTACATTTTCTAAAACATATGATACTGATGCACGTTGTGAGAAAAAACGACGTGGGGATTCTGCCTACAACGCGTGAAATAAGGAAAAAGAAAAATCGTGCCTTCGACGCTCCGACATTTTGTTACCAAAACGGTTCGTTTTGGTAACCAGCGTAATCGAGTGGATCACCAGTGATACTGTAATATAAGAAGCACAGATGTCAACAATGTAATATAAGAACCCCATATATCCATACTTTAATATACACACATACAGTATATCCACTTTGTAATATTAAATCCACAGATATCCTTAATATGAGACCTACAGATATCAATGTTGTAATAATGAAACCAAAGATATCCATACTGTAATATCCCTCGGTCAGTTGCTCATTAGAAAAGTAAATAATATTACTTATCTTTTGTAGTTACATGCCGTATGAACAGTAACCATTGAACAGAAGAAAACAAAATGGCGCTATATGACTGCAGACGTCCATGACAACTTTATGTCTGACCGGAATATAGGAAATATTGAACACTTCAAACGTAATGAACATCTGGTATAAGGAAGAAGATATTGGGCACTTTACAATGTAATTGACATCGGATAATGAACAAATATTGGAGATTTCATAATGTAAGCGGCATCCAGTATAATGAGAAAAATATTGGAAACTTCACAACGTAATCAACATCAAAAAGATTTAACTGCATCATTTGTATACAGTGTTGAAAATGTAATAAAAATAATTTATGATATTTTTTATCTTGTTTCAATCAATATGATTTTACTTTAATTACCTTCATCGGAGGTCATGCTAAGCTTAAAATATAACGAAATCAGCATCAAATGTTTTACAATAACAGCATTATGTTTTATTTTTATATAACAAGTTTTGATAAATGAAATAAAGTAATATTTCAAAAGGATTATACTTATGTCTAGACTGGCATCCTTTGATCTTTTTAATTGAATATTTCGTTATGACTAAATCTAAATTCATAGCTGCAGTGAGGTTGGGTATGATGACTTTAAAGTTCAATCAAACAAAGCTCATGTTCAAGGAAAATTGTCTATATGCCACAATATAGAAGATTGTTCTCATACATGAATTCGAATTCGCCAATCAGAAATCGAGCATTCAACAATTGATTTATCCTATACTTAGCAGATATGCATTGGATGTTTAAGGAATCCTAACGTAATAATAACAAACGATAATTACAATGAAAACATGAATAGTTTATCTCAATTTAAAGTCCTCGACAATTTTTCTTTTTTAAAAACTCAACAGCTTTTAACATTTAGCAGAGTATGAATTTAATAGTTATCAAATAGAGCGAAAGCATATCCCGAGAATTCAAAAAAGTACCGAAAAAATTCCGGGGGATTGCTGATGATCACCTCAGATATCGATTATATTCCCGCATTTTATTTACCTATAACACTAGGAAGTATGCTGAATGAAGGAGAATATATAATCGCAAATGCCAAAGGGAAGGGTGACTAAAAACTTTAAAGAAATCCAACAAGAAAAGCAAACTGTAAGTGTAAATCTGTCATAAGAAAGGTAGACCCTATATATCCCAAAACCATGATCTAACGTGAAAAGAAACAATGTCTAACATCCCCCCCCTCCAATCGAGAACCAATATCACAATCCAGGACCAGAACACCAAGGGAAATTTCATTCATACTGAAGTCATTACAATACATGTTGAAGAAAAATTGAAAAATTGATAGCCAATACCCATAACATCAAAAATAGAACTCATAAAAGATAGAGTATTCAGTCTCAAATGATGTGGGATAGATAAAATCCAGTCTCGAAGTCCATAGGCAATTCAAAGGGTCAACATCCGTTCGCAAAGCCGTCATCATAATCCATAAAACACAACAATTCACAATGGTCATCAGGAGAAAACTATGGCTGGTTTCGATCCCTATTTCTCAACCATTAATGCCATCACCGGATCCACCTCAAAAGGTGCCAAGTGAAAAAATTGTGAGTTCATTGTCAATCTATTATATCATTCCTACATCCTTCAGTATCTCAAGTGGTAAAAATTGAAATTTCGAAATTAATGACTTGTACTTTTCAGCAAAGCCCAGAAAGGATTTCTTAAGTTTTTTACAAGTATAACCTTGACCTGACAGCTTGATCACTAAAATATGGTTAGGTGTCTTGATTTGAAATCTAGATATTTTGAACACGCCCTGCTATATCTAATAAGCTGGGATACATAAACCCCATATCACGGTGTCCGATACTACCCAATGTAAATCGTTCCGGACTTGTTTTTCATAACCATTTGGACTTGATTAATGGAAAAAAGTAGAGGTAGGTTTGTTTTGGTTATGAAATTGCTTTCACTTGACTTTATGTAAATATAATACAATTAGATAACTTACCATACTATATACCCTAACTACAGGCACCCGCAAACGCCTTTTTTGTCCGAACTGTTTGCTATAGTCTTGTTATTTCGGGATGTGGACGGTTCTGCCCGTGTTTTCACCTATTTTGATAGATAATCACCAGCCTGCCTTGTATCCAATGAATACACCGATTCATAATGAAAGTAGCCATATTGTGAACAAAATCATGATTTAAAATGGTTTAAATGAGTAGCAATTGTCGAAATAATATTTTTTTATATTTAACCATTTGGACGTGACCTAGATATTCCAGTTAATGATGTTGACTTGCTATTGGAACGTTTCTGACTTGTGTTATTTGAACGTTTCTGACTTGAAAAACACAATGAACCATTTTTAAGTGTGGAACAGCTCCATAAACTTGATAGATTTCCAACAAATCATCAGAGTGCATGAGGACAGTGGAAGAAGTTGTCTGAGTGATACTATCTAAATGATAATTAATTAAACGTATTAAGAGATACTTTTCAAGGTTGAATAGGGAATCATTACAGATACATGTTCTTTACTTGATACTTTCAAGGGGCAAGAATGCATGTAGAGAGAAAAGTTGATTTTTTACTTTTTCTTGTGTTTTGCCTCTTCGCTTTTTTAAAGACTTCACTCGTCGCTATTTTTAATTTGCCTATGAAAAATGTGAGCATAAGTTTGCCTCAAATAAGACTTTAAAACGCCCTTATTGGCTTTAAACTGACTTCCATGCTTATATTAATGCTAACCAAGAAGTCTAGTGAAAGTCGAGAAGAAATAATTAGTTTTAATCGTTATTTACTGTTGTAACGACCCTTGGGCACGCTAGTCGGGGAGCTGTAGTGTACCAAGCCAGATACTAGACTCGAAGGAGAATGTGCTAAATTCAACGCCCCGTATGGGAATCGAACCCAGGACCTCCCGCTCTCGAGTCAGACGTTCTACCCTTGAGCCATAAAGGTTAGCCACTACAGCTGAGACTGTAGTAGCGACTTGCTATCGAAGGTCATTACACTGTTTAAAATCTACTAGTTTGCCTCTAGATTGTTAACAACTTAATTTGTTAATTATTATTTGTATTTATTTTATACTTTGCCTCACAGCTACAAATATTGCCTCAAATTCTTTTTTAGACTCTCCCTTTAACTTCCAATGCACTAAATTATTTAATGGCCTAAATCCATAGATTTTACCTCTTTACGAGAGAGGTGTCCACTAAGACAGGATTTACTGTAAACCTACAGTAATAATTTGAGCCCCACATATATTTTGAAAGAATACAAAAACATACCAAATGCAACTTTTTCAAAAGAATAGACAAATTATTAAGCAACAGAACGTATGAATGCCGTAACAAGACAATTCCAAATCATTATTTTTATCACGTCGAAAGCATTAAGTGTACAATTCGCAGTCGTTCACCTTGTGATAACAAGACAAGTCCGTGTCAGAATAATGACCATTCGCCGTCGTTAACTCCACTTTGTTCATTTCGGACATTTATGGCAAATTGAAGGTACAGATACTTTAGATATTAATACGATCTTTAATGTAGTGGATAGTGTTCCACGATACGAAATGATTTTTTGTTTAAACCTGGTGAAATGACACTAATGGAGATTTAGAGCATATTTCTGGCACTTTTTGTTATCTAATGCCGATAAATATGATCTATGATGGCACGATCGCCAAAATAGATACGTGGGTATGAAAAAGAATGTCTTAGGTAGAAGTTAATGTATGTATTTTTCTAAACGATTGAATTGTATTATCTTTTTGAGCCATTCTGATGAATGTCTCATCTCATTCCCTTTCAAAATGAGTCCAAATGGTTATGAAAAATAAGTGAAAAACAAGTCCGGAACGATTTACGTTGGGTAGTATCGGGGACCGTGCATATGCTGGGTTTAGTGGAATGGAAAATTAACAATGTCAAAATTAAAGTCATCTCTTTTGTCATCAATGTTAATGAGAAGGTGCACTCATATCAGATTCATTTGTCGTTGTCAATTCTAGCTCAGTCTGATATATCTCACCTACAAAGTCTTTAAATTTTGGGTTGTCTAACCTTAACAAGTCATCAATATATCGATCTGTCTTATTAAATAACTTTGCAATATGAAATTAACTTTTATCTTTCATAATCCTTTGTAAAAATTTATACTCATACGAGAATAGAAAAAGGCTGCTAAAAGAGGAGCACAATCTGTACCCATTGGTATACCTACATTCTGACGCAAAACTGTATTTCCAAACTTAACAAATATATAATTATCAATAAGAAAGCCTAACACTTCACAGAATTGTACTGCAGTGAGAGAAATATACTTATATTGTTCACTAGAAAAGAAAGCCCTATTTGAATTGCAGTTAACATATTTAAATTTACTACTCGTCATTGTCTTTTTTAATGATTCCAAATATTTCGTATTTTAACTTGTCATGAGGAATTGATGTGTAAAGTGTAGAAAAATCCCACGTTGAAATACATTTAACTTTTGAATAAATTGGGTCATTAAATTTTGTTAAAAGGAGAAAGTTCAGACATCCCTCACCAGGTGGCAGTAAAGGCAATATTGTTGAAGATAGGTAAGTTGCGAAATGGGTCCTCTTGAAAGCCCATGGTAACGAGTATGCTAACAATATTTCATTGTTTACTCTTGTTTTTAGTTCTAATGCGGATTATCTGCCATTACACATTTTGCTTGTTCAGATCATATTGGTTCTACTGTTATTTCTGTGGAAATTTGTCAATTTGATCGGGATCTTTGGAAACAGAAACCAAGTAATAATTGAAGAATGTTTAAATGGAGTTGCATACATTAAGTATTGTATTGTTTTGTATTGTATTGTATTGTATTGTATTGTATTGTATTGTGTATTGCATTGTACTGTATTTTACGGTATTGTATTGTATTGCATTGTATTGTAGGGTATTGTATTGTGTATTGTATTGTACTGTACTGTATTGTATTGTTTTATTTTATATTGTATTGTGTTGTATTGTATTGCATTCGGTTCAATTGCATTGCAATGGGTTCCTTTTTCATCCATGGATTGTCGCTGTTAAGCAGTTATGACAGATCAATGTATAGTATCCTTGAGTGAATGAACTTACAATGTTACATTCGCAGTATTCTGCTCAGTATAGGATGACACAAGCGTCATGTCAAGAATCGTGTAGAACATAACAGATGGTTCAATTTAATCCCACACTTGTGAATTACCCTAAATTCAATGGTTTCATTGCATATCATGTAACCATCATTTCAACCTTGAAGATCAATGGAAAAACCATCATTTCAACCATTAAAAACCATTGCGCAAACATTACTTCACCCAATCTTTTCAACCCTTTTTACATAAAGTTACAATGGTTACGCAATCATTTTGAGAAACTATTGCAAAACAATTACAACCATTACCCATTGAAATAAACAGTCACAACTGATTGCAATCGTTGATGGGGAACTGCAACTATTGCAACCATTATTTTAGTTAACCAGTTTACATAATGTGAATGATTTTTCAATGATTAATAAATGATCACTACACTGTAACTTTAGCTCATCCGCTAAAGTCAAAGTTCTCCCTTTTCGTTAATAGGCCCACTGGGTGTTTATTTGAAAGAACTCAAAATAAACACCCATGGGCCATTTTAAGAGGGAAGAAAATATAAAGTATATTAAGAGCTTTCCCAAGCCAGAGGGCATACAAATGTATAAGGCCAACAATTTATTGCCACGGCATTATGCAATGTCTAAAACATATTGATATAAATGTGAATGTGCGTAAACTGCGACGTCGTTGCCCCTTGAACTAACATAATGAGAACTTTACATTGTAGAATACAATGAGTGACTGAGTTCGAAATACTCAATGACAAAGACATATATATTGTATTTCTCCAATTGTCTAAGGAAACATATCAATATAACGATGTACTGGTAAACACAATTTCATTTTGGGTTGACCCCATCCTTCTATTCAAAAACAAAAATGATGATAAATAACTGTCTTTCGTCATGAAAAAGGTAATATCATAAATGCTCTCCCTCTTCTCCCTAAATGTATATTGGAAGGTGATTTACTCATACTTTTTTCCTCGGCAATAATACTTGATACGCCCCTTCATAATCCATTAGATTTGACACTAAGTTTATTTCAATGATATTTAAACTAAAAATACATGGTACTGTTGAATATTGATTAACTGTGGGTATACCGATATGAAATTGCGCTTCTTGAACTTGGCACGTTGAGATTAAGGTAAGAAGATGAAATACTAGCTCAGACTGCATAGGTGAATCATGCAAAGATAACCTCAATCGGTTTCCATGGTTCTTCTATGAATTCTGGGACAGCCCTCTTTCACGAAGGCTAGGCATTGACAGGTTGAAGGATTTACACTAGAACCCTAAGACGTCTTTGCTAAAACGTTTTTGCGTTAAAACGTTTTAGAAATGTAATGTAAATCCAGATTTTCTCAAGAGCTCTCGGCTAAGAGCGCTTGGCTAAAACGTTTTAGGACCCTAATCATAGCCAAGACGTCTTCATAGCGTTAAAGTGTGCGCCAAAGTTTAAAACTGCACAGGCGCACCGCTCTCGCTAAAGGCCCGGTCACACCGCCTAAGCGTTGCTGGAGCGTTCCTTGAACGTTGAAAAAAATCATCAACGCTCGTAAACGTTCACCACCGTTTAACAAAAGTTGGCATCCGTTAAAGCAACGCTGTAAACGCTCGGCCAACGCGGATGTTTCTCGAGTGGCCATCCTAACGCTCCAAAAGTTTTGAGCTGCTCAAAATATTGCGAGCGTTGAAAAAGGGACAATTTTACGCCCTGGCAAAGTTTATCACCGCTCCACCAACGCCCAGTCAAAGTTTGGCACCGCTAGACGCAAGTTCGTGGACGCTTGAATCCGCTAGACCAACGCAGAAATCTTAAACGCTGGACCACCGCTGCTTCGCCAGCGTTGCCCGGGCGGCGATTAAACGTTGCACAAACGTCGGTGGAGCGTTTTATCAGCGTACATGGGGTTGTTGGAACGGTGTCGGACGTTGTCGCAGCGTTCCATGGCGGCGATGAACTTTGCTTTGGCGTTGGTATAGAGGTGTCGGAGCGGGACCAGAATTTGGCTATAAATACGTGGAGAAATGCACCACTGTGTAGAACACTGTGGAGACACTTGTGCATTTTACATTTGATATATATTCATGTCTGGCATTTCAATTTTTTGCATTGTAAATTCCTAAATTAAGCGCTCAAAGTTTGTGATTTTGGATTTTAAAAAGGTGAATTATGCGATTTTTGGTTTTCATTAAATGTTAATACAAATAGACTTTTACTGAGACCTTTATTCAAATATAGTATATACCTAGTGTTTTCACGTCAAGCAATTCAATAAATTATCTGTGAATTTTCTGCGCAGCTTGTAAAATGTTGCACTCGTTACATGGTATTATACAAAAAGTTGATGCGCGCACAGCAATGCAAAAATTTGTCATGCGTCATGATTATTACTTTGCTGTAAATGTTATTTGACATTGTTAAAGCAATTTGAACGTAAATCGGTTCCAAGTAATGGAAATGCAACGATTAAATTGTGATATGTTTGTTTAAAATGATATGAGAGATTATTAAAGAAAATTGTAATGTTATTCATTCTTAATGGCATATTACATTAATAGAAGCACTTTAGATTTAAAACATTTCTTCTTTAATCCTTGAAGGACTTTTGTTAAAGTTACAAATTCCAATAAAGGTCTTTACTCTTAAACACTTCCCACTTGAAATAATTTCCCAGTAGTCAAACGCGATATGCTGCTAAACCAACGCTGCTGCTATTTATACCCCCGCCGAGGCAACGCTCACATGCGCAGAACGCCGCTATACCAACGCTCGCATTACCGCTAAACAAACGCTAGCTACCGCTCGCAACCGTTTAACCAACGCTAAAGCAACGCCGGCTTCAGCGGTGCACCGCTAAGCCAACGCCCGTGTTTTTGTTTTTTTTCCCCCATTTTGTGCGCGTTGACGAGCGTTGATGAATTTTTTCAACGTTCAAGGAACGCTCCAGCAACGTCCGGGCGGTGTGACCGGGCCTTAAGGGAAATATTATTAATGACTTAAATCGTTTACAGTTAAGTTGTATTCCAAGAAACTTATCAATTTAGAAATGCAAATTGTTCAATTTTGTTTTTCAATTATAAAAAATGGCACCTGTTGAGAACAACGTTTTCAAATTTTTTTAAAACGGAGATATTTACTTATGCAACATTCATTGGCATGTGTCAGGGAATAAATAGGAAGAATATGCATTCGATTCTATATCTTGTTCCTGAAGGAGTTTGTTAAGGAGCGATATATCTTAACGTACTTTTATCATCCAGAACTCAAACATTTCGAATACTTATTTCGAGAACGCTTTGTTGAGAATGGATTCGAGATGTACTCAAAAATAGTGCGTTGAAATGTGTATTATCATCTAAATAACCACCTCACAAATTATTTTGGAAATCAAAGATGTACGCTTTTTGAGTTTTTTATTTTCGAATGTTGACTTACTTACTTGGCTTGACTGATACATCAATACTGTAAAATGAAAACAACATAAATATCCATACTTAATATGAGGCACACAGATATCCATATTGTAATATTAAGACCACATATATCCATACTTTAATATGAGACCCACAGATATCCATACTTTAATATTAAAACGACAGATAGTCATAATGTAATATTCCTCGGTCAGTTGCTTGTCAAAAATGCAAATATCATATTTATCTTTTTTAGTTAAAAAGTAATCATTGAACAGAAGAAACAAAATGGCGCTGTATGACTTCAGACGTCAATGAGAACTTTATATATATATATATATATGATTGGAACAAGGAGGATTGGCTCCCAGGATCGAAACTCGATATTTTCCAACAATGAAAACGTCGAAATGTCGTTATTTTCTGAAATTAAAACCGACTATAAATTCAAAATAAACAGTTCAAAAGATTCGAACCAATATCTCGATCATTTCTTGTGAGTTTTGGAATTTTTCGTTTGGAAATAAGACCAAAATTCACGATTTAAATGTTGAAGTGAACAAAATGGCGGCTGTTTGAATTCGAATTTTGTATTACGACATACCCATATATGGGACAGAATATCGGTGGTGCACTCTGGGAGCCAATCCTCCTTGTGATTGGAATGAGAAATATATTGGACCCTTCATAACGTAATAAACATCCAGTATAATGAGGAAAATATTGGAGACGTCACAACATTATGTATACAAGGAGTAACAACTACACACGTTATGACGTCACAGGAAATATTTTTTTATGTTCTCAAACATAATTTGTGTTGGATAAAAGTTGAATAAAAATTGATGAAAATGTCAGTAATTGTGTTTTTATATAGTGTAGGACTGCAGATATGATATGAGAACATTTATCTTATTTAAAAGCGTTTATTATCAATGATTCCAAGCCCTCTGAAGTTTGAAATATAAAAATACCAGTCGTTTTGTTCTGTATTTAAGTAACGAAATAGTTACTAACTTTTGAGAAATGCAAGTTTATTGTAAGTCCTGCAATCTAGACTAAGTCTTACTAATTTGCAACTTTACTTATTTTCGAGAAATAAACCACTTGAGTCTGATAAAACGATAAGAATAAAATGAAACATGGTAAAAACAATATACTTAATTGAATAACAATTATAGTTATAATAAGGTGTGCATTGCCATTCAAAGTAAAGACACAGCTTTTGGAAATAAAAATGTACTGCTATGTACAGCATATACACGTGAATAGAACAATATAGACCCTTGTTTCAGTGGCAAATTAAGAAATCAGCCAAGGGCTATACAATCATCAACAATTAATTAATAGATACTCTCCTAACTGTTTTTGTATCTGATTGGTGATGATTGTTTCGCTGGATCTGGCATATGGCGCTGTAAAACAAGCCCAAGTGCTACGGTTACAGAAACGGATCAAAAACTTCCAAAAATTAGTCAGAAGCGTTTCAGCTACCCGAAAAGGTGGACGTTTCATTTTCGAGCTCAATTCAAAGTTGCTAATTTTCGAGTTAGAGATTTTGGATAGAGACATGGAATCAATCTGGACAATAAAAGTAAGTTTTTCAGCTTTATTTATCTTATACCAATCGACGATTCTGACGATTCTGATAATTATAGCATTGATTAAGATGTTATATTTCCGACATTTAATTTCCCTAAACTAAGTTTAATCCGAAAAGTAGGAAACATAATTTCTCGGGAAATTAATCACTTATACAGTACATTATTTACTCTTACATTAAATTGTATTTGAATACCTTTTAGTAAGATAAGTTGCATGTAACGTCAGAGCTGAGTAAAGTAAAGTAAAGTTCCCAGTTTGTCAAGACCGAGAGATACAATGTATATGTATTGCTTTAATTTAGAATGACTCTTACTATGATATTTTGATCTTTTTTTCTGATAAACTTCGATTTGGATTTTAGACTAACTCCTATTTAAAGTAAATAGTTTATATTAAGGTCAGTAGTAATTATTTTTTTCTCACAGTTGAAATCGTTCTCATTTCAACCCTTCATTGTAACACTCATGGTACAATTTCTGAGGCCCTCTTTTTAACTCGGGAGTTTTTATTTTTGATTATTTTAATAATTATCGTCTTTTCTTTCAGCTTTTCCTCGGGCTATTGGCGGCTTGGTCATTGCTTTACATTGCGGCTGAAGCTGGTAAGTTACAATATATCCGCCGATGCGACGCGACAAAGGATGTTTCTTTCACGAATATGACCGAAGCTTCTTCATGAAACCAATCAAATTCCTCGAAGGGCTAGGATAAGATATTTGGCCATGCTCGGAAAATCGTAACACCCGCTTTGTAACTGGTTTCTTGAATTTACAACAGCGTTAAGTCAAATTGTATGAATATGATTTATCCATCGTAATTATCATTATCATTGAAAAGAACATTAGCGCTGCATTCTGTTATTGTCGTAGGGTCGGAGGCGTATGCGTGTAAATTTAGTTGAAGAGTTAAACTTCTAATACATTCTGACTATCGTTATGATAATGTTTTTAAACACTATTGCATCTAATAAATCCATTTGAAATGTTTAGACAATCAATAATGTACTATTATTATTGCTTACATAATATCTCACATTAGCTACATTTTGACAATTTATGGATTTATCATTGTTTATATCATAAAAAAGTTCTACAGACCAATGTCCTGTTTAAGAACCCCTTTTCTTACTTTTTGAAATTGATTCTATCGATACTCTCCTACGTGAACCTACTTGTTGGAACTCGATCAACTCGAGTTCTTCTGAGAAGATGAGGATTTCGAGAAGGGTACCATTGACTAATATGGGGTTGCAATTAACTTTAATCCTCTGTAGATATAAAAAATTGATAGCCAAAACTCATAACATCAAAAATAGTTAATACTAGGATTCGAAATCTCGAAAATTAATTAAAAACTTCTACTCTTGAGCAAAGCCCAGACAATAGAAAAAATAGAGAGAGAGGCAATGAAAAGTGAGACACAAACGGGTCTCTGTTACTAATTACACGATCAGTTGAACGACAGACCCTTGCATAAGACATAATTATTTGCCGACTTGAAGTTGTCTTTTAAAAAGTATGGAGGTACATGGACTCGAATTTTTAGCCTACTGGGAATAATTTTTTATTTCATACTCATTTGTAGGCTATGTCAGTAGCAGTAGCAGCAGTATTAGAAGTAGAAGAAGCAATAGCAGACGCAGATACAGTTACGTTATCAGATATGGAAGTGCGTACTTAGCATTAACTAGGATTCCATGCTTCAATGTCATTTTGATCATACTTGTAATTATATATAAATTAATCTAGTTTTAAAAAAAATTAGGAGCTGTAATCATAAGTCCATTCCAGCACCTATTATGCTCTTTTAAAATTTACGTCCGATTTAATAAAAACGGACACAATATATAATGTTTTCTTTATTTTCTTACAAGGAGAGAGGCAATGTTATGGACTCCCAGCTGAAAGACAGTCGCCCATTGACATAGAGACCTCTGCAACTAAATGTTTGTGGAAGTTGGGCCGTATGTATATTCCAAAATATACATGCAAGGATGTACATCTAGTTAATGATGGAGGTCATACTGGTAAAGATATAGTTTACTATAAATACAACTCATGTTTTATTGCTCATGCAGAAAAAAAGATATTTTAATTATGACGAACTAGACATAAATGAAGTGCAAAACCCTCTCCGTGAAGATTTGTTTGCGCCCAAATGAATTTTTTTGAACTTAACCTTCAGCTCAACTGGAACTGGATAAATGTGATTACACAATACAAGGGGGACCTCTTGTTGGTCAATATAGTGTACTTCAAGCCCATTTTCATTGGGGAGAGGAATCGACAAGAGGCTCAGAGCACACACTTGACGGACAACGATACCCAATGGAGGTACTATATGCATTATATTGTTATTTTGAAATGTGCTACTAGCCTGTCTTATGCTGTGGTAGTCACTCCCTATGAGGGACTTCTCAAAAAATGTTGCAAATACATTATGGCTAAATGTGACCCTCCCCATACAGTTGATGTGTACACACTTTTAGTCCAGAGTAGCCAAAAACCTTGGAACTCAAGGAAGGTTATGTCATGTCTATGAACTTTTCTTGAAAGGCTTACGTTTTATATTTAACATTCCATATGTTATTTTTCGCATAGGTGCATATTGTAACAAAGATGAGGCGGGGTAATTCCTCTTGTGCTGAGCTTGCCGTCCTTGGCTTTTTCTTCCAGGTACATTGTAAACTTCACAAATGTACCAAAACTCAATTGTAATAATGGTTCTATCATGACGTGATTAATTTAGAACATCGACTGAAAGTAGATTGTTATAATACAGCGTGGAACCTTGCATTGTTTCAGAAGTATGGTATTTGAACATCGTTTCTTCAGTCATCACTGCCATTTATGCTTTTGTTACTTAATATGATTATTTATCTTATAGATAAGTTATACAGATAATCGAGCATGGAATGACATCATTATGGGACTTGGTGAAATCACTAACCCAGGTGAGACATTACTAGTTAAGGTCATTTATCATATATATATTACACTCAATCAAAGTACGATTACATTTCTATACGCTTTCATTTCGTTGAAACTGGTTTGGCGTTTGAAAGTAATTGTTACATTTTATAATCATTTTTTAAGACGTGTAGTTAATATTTAATTTGCTTTTCTTGCCTTTCCTATGGATGTATACTGACAAACAAATTCACATCAAATAATGTGTGCATATTAGTGTTTTGTCCTGTTAACGTCTCATTAATGCTGTGATTTTCATTGATTTTAGACGAGGAGACGATTCTTGACAACATTAACCTCCAGAAACTCTTGCCTCGTAATAGGTTTAAGTACTATAGCTACTTTGGCTCACTGACCACACCGCCATTTTCTCAGATTGTTAAATGGACAGTATTTGAGGAAACAATAAAGATATCGGAAATGCAGGTAACAAGAAACTATACGGAAAGACTCTATTAGATTCAAAAATCATTTCAGAAAAAACAGAAAAAATATTCGATATAGGGTCCTTTATTTTTAATGTTTATTCTCTACGTTCCACAGCTGCAGTTGAGAAACTGGTATTTGAATAGTACCATAGAGTGTACGATGTGTACATTTGCTCATATGTGAATGTGGTTAGAATGTGAATTTTGTAGTACGCCTTAGTTCATGGAGTTTAATATGTTATTTGATTTTCATTATGTTTCTCAATGACATCGAGCGAGGGCCGTGATTCCTGTCACACTTGAACAAGATCTGTCACATTTTTTGTCACACTTGGACAAGACCAACTATTATCATTGTAGGTAATATCGTTACAAACTACAGGCAGTAGGTTGAAATCAGCAGACAACTCGATGAGTTTATTCATTTAATATTTCGTTCCAGATTGCACAGTTCAGAACATTGCTGAATGAAGAGGGAGACAACATTGTTGACAATTTTAGACCAGTTCAACCCTTGAACGGAAGGTCTGTGTACCAAAGCTGGTAAGTCTATACAAACCAAACTACAGTTGCATTTCAAACAATAACATACTGTCAGGAATACCCGAATCCTCTCAGCATACTATTAAAATAAATTATTATGGAATAGTCTCAAAATTCCCCTTCGTTAGTTTACTGATAGATAAAATAAGGCCCCCAACGAAAATAAGTAAACGAAGAAGACATATTTCGTACATTACACATTTGAGAACAATGATTTTAAAGTGTTCTTGGTGAACCAATGTGCGTGTTGATTCATAGTTGTGCATTTATAAAACAGAAAAGATAAGAAAATACATCAAATGAACTATTCAGTCTTAGGGAGTCCACATCGAGAATTCTTCATGCACTTTCAACAATATCCAAATTCACTTCATATAATAAACAATACAGTGTTTATCAAAAAAAACGCAACAGATCTCGAAAAAGCATGAAACCAGTGATAACAGCATTGATTTCATTCAATGCACCATAAAGCCACGTGTCTCTTCTTTACAATGATATATCATTCATTGATATTTGGTTATGGTTGGGCGAGTAATCATTCCATTTGCCAAGTGGGCCAAAATTAGCTTGGGACAAAGTTATAAACATCGCAAAAGTCAGTGTACGGAGCCCGATGCAATATTGGAAGAAAACATAAAACCAATGATGACTGCATCCTTTTCATTCAATGTACCAAAAAGCCAAATTACTCCTCTTTGCAATGGAATATCATTCATTCACAGGGAGACATGACTGGCCGAATAATCATTAATTTTGCAAAGTGGGGCAAAATTTAACTCTGACCCGAGTTTTAAACATTGCAAAAGTCAGTATACGTACAAGGGGCATAGGGGATATTGGAAGAAGGTGTGACAGGTGTTGCATAGACATTTAAGTGTTCATACTCATACTCTCGCAAGAATACATCCTATACCCCTCCAAATTGCCACCACTTCCTTGCACATAAAGATGTGCTCACCTGTCCACGTCATGCATGGTTCAGCCCTGAGCCATTTGTGGGTTAAAGCAGAGAAAAGCAGCCCATGGGCAATACTTTCTCGAGGTTTTGCAATATCTGGTGGATGAATTTTGAACACAGATGCTCCTGAGATAGCGCCAAAAGAAAAAGTCACAACAATTCAAGTCAGGGGAACTTCCATTGGTTTAGCCCTTGCACTGATTTATGCAATATCTAAAACTTGGTCCAGAGCAGATTTTGACCCACTGTGCAAATGGAAGAATTTCTCACCCAACCATTACTACATGTGAATGGATGACATATCATTGCAAAGAAGAGAGGCGTGACTTTTTGGTACATTGAATGAAGTTGATGTAATCATCACTTGTTTTGTGATTTTACGAGATTTTTGAGAGTTTTTTTGATACGCCCTGTATATCTATACTGCAAAATGAGAAGCACAGACATTAATACTTTAACATGAGAACTATATAATTATATCCATGCATAAAAGAGAATCACTTATATCCTCACTGTAAAATGAGAACCACATGAATCCCTACTCTAATATGAGACCCAAAATATCTTTATTGTAATATTAAAACCACAGATATCCTAATACTGTTATATCTTATTAGAACTGCAAATATCATACTTTTTTTATAGTTAAACAATGACCATTGAAGAAAGCAAAATGACATAACGTGACTCCAGACGCCCATGACTGGGAAGAGGAAAATATTGGACACTTGAAAACGTAAACAACATCTGGCATAATGAAGAAAAAATTGGAGACTTCACAACGTCATCAACATCCAGTATAATGAAATAAGATATATTGGACAATTTACAACGTAATCGACATCCAGTAAAATGAAATATTAAATATTGAACAATCCACTACATAATCAACATCCGGTGAAATGAGGAAAACACTGGATCCTTCTAAACGTAATCAACATCCGGTATACAAGAAGTAACTACTGTACATTTTATGACGTCATGGGAAATACAGGGTGGTTCAGAAATTGAACCTTTGCAACAAGCTATATTTCAGTTATTCTCCGCATTATTGGGCTGATATTCTGTTTTAGAGCTAGGTCAAACGTTTCGTTCATATATTGCAGGTACCACCAGTATATCCCTGCTACTTGACACTTCAAATGAGATCTTCCAATGTCTTCCAGTGTCTGATTGAAAATTTGGGCTCTAAATAGTAAGAAAATGGGACACGAATTTGCCCACTGGGGTACATACTTTGTACTATTGTTCAAATTCTATAGGAGTGATTGGCATCATTTATTTTTCAAATGATTTATACATCTAATGTCTATGGATGTTACTTACAAAGATTTAGATATCTAAAATTATTGAATATGAAAAAAAAATTCCGGGTTGGAGTGCTTTTGTGGGGTGGGGGCTAAACCCTGAAAAATACTTAATGTACCACTCTGCGAAGCTACCACTCTGCGAAGCTATTTTTCTCATTGCTCAGGGGGCTCCCCTTGTGATAAATGATAAGTACAACAAGGCATTAACATGACAAAATGTCACAACTTAGTTGAAGCCAGATGAAAATACCGTTTTCACCTTGAGGAGGTCATTAAAGTTTAACTCTATTTTGACCTTGAGAATGTCATTGGAAGTCAAATCTATAGTCAGATTTGAACTGTTGAGAACTTGTATATGACTTGTAGATGAAAAAATTGGTCAATTTGAAGCAAGATTAAAAAATACCTTTTTGACCTTAGTTGACCTTAAGAAGGTCATTGAAGGTCAAATCTCAAATCGTAATTCAGATTTGAACTTCCAATAACTTATAGATGATTTTGAAAAAAATGGTCAATTTGAAGCAAGTTAAAAAAATCCTTTTTGACCTTTTTGACCTTGAGGTCAAATCGTATATATAAAGTCAGGTTTGAACCTATGAAAACATGTTAATGATTTAAAAAAACAATTAAGTCAGTCTATACAGTATTTGATAAATTATTGGAATTTGTTGCATACACCGACCGCCGATCGCCAACCACCAACCGCTGTAAAAAAGAGACCATTACAATATAACATAATAAAAACTATGGGTTGCTCTCTGAATTTACGATAATGGACATTTTCAAAATATTCAAATTCTTTTTCTACCAAAGCTGCGACATGTGCATTAATATCAACTATATTTAATGTGTGGTATTTTAATGTCAACACAACTGGTTATCATGACCATGTAAAATATATTGAACATATTGCTTATTTATTCTAAAATATTATCAGGCAACATAACAAATGAAAAATGTGCTTCGATAATGTCTCACTTGTTGATAAGGTACATTTGCAACCAGCTCTCAAGGGTTTTGTTTGATATTTCATACTCACATAAAGATTACGTTTTATTACTAAGTATCTCCGTGTGATTTGTATTCTCCAAAACAGTACATGCTTTTGCAACACATTCAATTTTCTAAGAAACTAGATGTAATTGAGAATTTATATAACAATCATTTAAATACTACATTGAATTGGTTTCATTTCTCAAAATAAGTACATGTATTTGAAATCGTATTGGTGCAGAGCTGAAATCTTAATGTTGAGAGGAGACAAAATATTGGACAGCAAAACCCAAATTCACCACAAACATAACAATATTTCGTCTGATGTTTTCGGTGTCTGTCGTGTCAAGCGTAACAACTAAAGGGTACCTTCTTGTGAAGCTTTCAACAACTTGTGCATCAACATCATATCAACAATGTTATTCTAACCATATAGTGAAAGTAATAGATAAATATTAATCCAATGGTTTGAGTTTGAAGTCGCTGGCTATGAATCATCCAGTCTCTAGCAGGTTATAATATAACCTCAACAGTAGTAGTTATATATCATGGTATTTTGTTATAACTGTTATACACTCGTATACTCGAGCAAAATAGAACCTCCAAATGCGCTCCTTAGTGATTTTTAAATTACCTCTTCTGCACTAAGGTTCATAATACACCGTTAGAAAGCTGAGAGCCTTAAGAATCCATCCTACATTCGAATTCTCGTCACCAAGGGGTAAAGGATAGGTGTCGATATGGAGAACTGAATTCAACAATGTTTTTCTCTTAAACCAATCATTGAAAACATTCTGTAAATAAACATGGTATTTTATGTAATGTTGACTGGTTGACAACAATTTAATGCGAAAATTATTTAGAGATATTTTATATAACTGTTTTTGTTAACATTTTTTGTTTTTTAGTGCAATTGTTTTTGCTCCTTTCTACCAATTCTTGAGAATTAAATAAAATGTCTTTCCGAACCTTGTTGGAACAAAATAGCATATACAACATGTTTTTAGACCTCTCAATATTAAAGTTATACAAAGGAATTTTTGGTTGATTTTAAAATGATTTTTCCAATGAGGTTCGGAAAGATGTTTCATTTCTCTCTGGAAACATGAAACCAAGAACAAAACAAGTGTTTGATGTGTTTTTTAAAACAATATATATGAAAGTATGTATATCTATTTCAAATTATATTGTTACCATTCAAAAGATGGCCATTAATTAAATTGACAAGTTGTAAGATTTTCAGAAATTGTTGATGACTGGTTTAAGAGAAACGTGTGTTTAAAAAGTTCGCCATATCGATACCCATTCTTTAAGAAATCAATCATGCTTTTTCAATCAAAATGTATTTTGACAATTGGTTTCTATTTTCAATCTAAATGTCCATAACAACAAATAGCAACTCAAGAGTATATAAGTATGATGTTTTCATTTAATGGTTATGATTACGTTTCTTCTATGAGATTACCACCCACATATCCATGAAAACAACGACGCGTTTCTTATTAACATCATCATTTTTTCTTGATTTTTCACATAAAACAGGAGAATGTACTTTAATCGCATAAAGGATGTATCTGTGTCACTCTCCGTGATCAGTCGTTTGACGTTTGCTTCCCTACTTAGCTTATGAGGGTGGGCTGGTGGTTGGTTGGAAAAATGTTTGGTTTCAGAATGCCTATATGGACTGTTATGTCTAAGAAACTATTCATTGGAATTACTCAATATTAGACAATATGCATGTTAGAATTGGAATTCTACATTAGAGTGAAATAAAAAGATGCTGTATGAGTAAATAGGTGTGACAATAGAGGTCAAGGTCAAATATTTGGCTTGATGGATTGATATGTAGTGAATACCCCATACAGCGTGTTAAGAATGTGTGTAGTTCGCCTTTGAAATTAATTATAAATAAAAATAAATGTTGATGAATATCTGAAAGAACAGGAAAATGCGACCACGGCCGAAACAAAAAAAAACTGAACATGCATATTCTAAAATAATTTAACGGTTGGTTGGAAATTTTCTGTGGTTAATAGTATAGTTTCCATATAGCTTTTGAAATCTCGCTAAATCTCGTTTTTCGTGAGATTTTAAGAGACTTGCATATTAGACCTCTAATGACTTACATTACCTTCTTTTAAATGGTATATTTGAATTCAGTGGAATGTTTTCTCCTAAAATAGCTTTGATTTACACAGTAATGTAATGTAATTTGAATAATTTTCTATGACAATTTAAAAAAAGTTGGGCCAAATGTCCATAGATGCAATGCTAAAATTCTTTAAAACCGTGGATTATTTGTATGTCAATCAACATTAGCATGTTTAATCACAACATGTTCATAAACAGGGTCATCATGTGGTATATCATTCAAGTTTTATACAGATTCAACAAACACACTTTGATAAATCATGAAATTAAGCCACTTTTCCAAGATTTTAGCATGTAAGTGAATGGAGCTCTAGCCAAAGTTAAAAGCTGAATAAAAGATGGCAGCACGAGATTTCATTGATTTTTCTGCTATTTAGAAACTATCCTATTGAACAATGATAGGTATGGGATAAAGAAATCATTCAATATAGTGGGTTCAGGATATTGGGATTATCCCTTGGCCAATATAAAATATCTAACTTCGGGACCTACGGCCCTCGGGCAGATATATTATATTGGCCTCGGCATAATCCCAATATCCTGAACCTCATATAGGATAATCTCGATGTATTATGACGTCACACGTTGGAATGGCGAAAATAACAGCCATGTTGGCTATTGGCTATTTCATTGACCCCAGTTTCTTTATAATTTTTCTTTTTCTTTCTTGTTATGTTTGAATTCTTGTTTATGTTTGAATCGGAATAAATAAGAGACCATTCAATGTGTTGAAATTTTACACTCGTTCGACAGAATGTCAGTTCAAATTCACTCACCTTCAGTTCGTGTTTTGTACGACATTCTGTCAACCTTGTGCAAAATTTCACCGATATATTTCACCGATCATTATTTATTCCTTAATTAAAACATCCGCATTGGAATTTTAGTAAAATTACCCTCACCTTCCCTCAAAAGGATTGACGTAAATAAATATTTGACTGCGATAAGAATGATTTTAGTATGCATTTTGCAAATTTTATTCTTAACGTCGAATATATCATACGATCCCTCTCATTAATGTATTGTATATTAGGTCAATGTGCTAGTCACGTTAATATTCTGCACGATCGGATCTAAATTTGAGTTAAATACCCCCTTCTTTTCTCGAATAAATGAACGTTGGTATACACAACTAACTGCGATAATAATTGTTTAAGTCTGCATTAGCCTAATTATACGATTCTTATTCTCAGCGTAGAATATATTATTAGATGTAATATCTCGCTGTATCGTAGTAGTTATTATCGGGATTTACGTTATATTTTACTAAAAAGTGTGGCCATTTTGAATTGAGTTGTCAGAATGAAAATGGCTTCATGAGCCGATGCTATTTGTCCCTTTACATAATAGTTTAAGCAAGTTGTCCCAAATTCAACAACTGGTATACGATTAATTAAAAATGTTATTGTATTATAAAAAATATACTGCAATCTTTAATTGAGCAGTCATCTTGAAAATTCCTTCTCGAGCAGAGTCATATGTCCTTGGAGCATTCAGTAAGCATATATCTTATATGAACAATTATCAAAAGTCCATAATTATGATAAATGGCGGACAATCTGAATTGATCGACCATAATATCGAAAATTCCATTTTGAGTAGCGGTGCTACACCCATTAGGCATAAGCACTTACCATTAGGAGTAAATCTGTCATTTGGTATTTAGGTTATCGTCCAGACAGAAGAACGACGGACGGACGGCAGACGTCTTGTAACGTGTAAATATGTTTCCTATATGTTTAGTTTAGAGAATATTTACACATAGATCAATTTAGACTAACATATTTTAGGACCTATACACCATGAATTGGTAGATTATAAGGTCACATTTTATTTCATTATTGCACCCTAAGGTGCTATATTTTAATCAGTTTGCCGGTCGGTTGGGCGGGCGGGCGTCCCGAATAATCTTGTCTACAGGTTTCCAGCCAAACCGTTAGGTGGATTTATTTGAAATTCTCAGGGATGTTTCAACCTATTAAAGTTTAGAACTGATTAGTTTTTCGGCATTCTGGGTAAATGTTAAGGCAGCCATTTTGGATTTTCCGTCCTAAAATCTTGTCTGTGAAGGCTTGTCTACAGGTTTCCAGTCAAACCGTTTGAGGGATTCATTTGAAATTCTCAGGGATGTTTCTACCTATAAATGTTTAGAACTGTTTAGCTTTTCGGCATTCTGGGTAAATGTTAAGGCGGCCATTTTGGATTTTCCGTCCTAAAATCTTGTCTGTCAAGGCTTGTGTACAGGTTTCCAGCCAAACCGTTTGAGGGATTCATTTGAAATTCTCAGGGATGTTTCTACCTATAAAAGTTTAGAACTGATTAGTTTTTCGGCATTCTTCGTAAATGTTAAGGCGGCCATTTTGGATTTTTCGTCCTGAAATCGTATCTGTAAAGGCTTGTTTTAAAAAATAAAAAATAATTTCCAATTGAGAGCAATGTTAAATTAAAACATTTTTTTAGAAATAACTAAACAGTCAATCTTTACAATTTTCACATATTTTGTAATACATCAGTATATCTTTTAAAAGGATTTTTTCAGGAAAATCTGAATTGTAGAAAAAAGCTGATACACTGTGAAGTAATACCTTAAAACGTGTCTCTTGAGGGTTGTCTACAGGTTTCATGGATTCCTCCTAAAATTTTAGAGATGTTTCTATGGAAAGTTTAGAACTGATTAGGCCATTTTGAATTTTCCATTCCTAAAAGTGTATTCTGTTCAAGGATGCGATTCTGTTCACCCTGTGGCTTGTTATTTAATCTTCATTGATATGAGGTATGCCGTCGTAAAACAAGAACACGTGGTACGATCGTTTAAATGTAGGAGAAACTTTTAAAAGGATCAGCCAGAAGCTTTTCAGCTATCTGACGAGACGGTAGTTTCATTTTCAAGCTCAATTCATAGTTGGTAATTATTGATTTAGAGAGTTTATCTAGTTAGAGTCAAGACATGAATTCAACATGTAAAGTAAGTTTTTCATACGTGTTATATATTTACGTTTTAATAATTCTTATTTGAAGACATTTTAGTCAGAAGAATTAACATCAGAGCATATTCGTTCATTGTTTGCCAGGGGCGATATTCTTTTAAGTTAAATAACTCTCTTACTTTCATATTTTATCTATTTTTATAAAATATTTCTAATAAATTTGCTCTTGGAATCTTAAATCAACATTCACCTTCAATTAAATTAGTTTGTAATGATCATTTTTGTTTCGCAGTTGAAATTGTGTCAATTGTGTTTAAAAGAAAAGTACAGGGTGATCCATAAGTAACACCAAAGATGTTGCAATTTTACTACTACTGTGCGAATCTTTGTGAAACTAGATACCGATGTTCCCGAAATATATTTGAGTGTATACTTCAAATTTAACACGAGTTTCTACTATTTGATTCTATGTTAACTATGGTAACCCAAGTTCTTTCAGTTTCAATTCAATTCAATTTTCACATATAAAAGGTTTGACAGGTGACATCATTTCTGATGTTTATACCCGTACATGTTAAAGCATAATATTACGAATATTAAGAGCAAGGTAAGGTCAAGGAATTATCAAACATATCGAAATTAAGTTTTGTCTAAGAGAAAATCGAAGTGGGAGTGTTGGTGGAGGAGGTGCATCACAGATATGAATATACCAAGGTTTAGCCTCCAGTACCCAGGCTTTGAGTTATATTTGTATATCATTTTTATAAAATGCATGAATATGAAAATTGTAAATGAAATCATGTATACAAAGCCAAAATATGTTTCTTATATTTAGATTTAAGGCATTTACTCGACCTTGAATTTTTAATCCATTCCAAGTCCAGTCCATTCCAAATAAATGGTCTGGAAAATGAAAGCATCTTTCTTCCAAAGGATTCTGTTTTAAATTGGGGCAAGACATACTTATATTTACCTCCTGTATCATACATAATAAGTAAATAAGTTAGGAAATGTATCATGGATGTTGTTTCAATTATTTTGCCACTTAAAGAAAAATTCAGCCACCTTGACTTTAAATATTACATAGTTGGTTAGAATTCCCAATTCTTTAAATAATGGTGAACTATGATCTCAAAATCCACTGTGAGTAACTAATTTAGCAAATTTCTCTTGTATTAAATGAAGTGAATTAATTGAGGTGATATTGGCGTTTCCCCAAATGATATTACTGTATGTTAAATAGAAATGAATTAGAGAATGATATATAGTCATGCAGGTTTTAGTCTATGGTATCTTGTAAATGATTAATCTTGTACAAAATGCCAACTATTCTCGATATTTTCATTTTGACTTGACTAACATGGTCATTCCATGTAAGGTGTTGGTCAATGATCAATCCAAAAAAAGTAGTATGTGTTACTCTTTCAATCTTTTTTACCATCAATAAATATATCTAAATTCATGGTATTTATCTTTTTTTGCTCAGAAGAAAATAATATGTATTTGGTTTTATTTTTGTTAAGAGACAGTTTATTGGCTACAAGCCAATCTCTAATTCGATTTGGTCTGGTGAAGAGAGTTTTAATTGTTGAATATTTCGATCTTTTTTCTTTACAGCTATTCCTCGGCTTGATGGCTTGGTCATTGCTGAACATAGTGGCTGAAGCAAGTAAGTGTATAAATGTATATTCAATCGAAATTCTAATTAGCAATAGTTCAATAAATTAAACCCATACATGGCTTCCATTATCAATCTTTATCTTCTTTGAGCCGTTATCTTCTTTGAGTAGCTCCCATAAATAAAAACATCGACATGCTAGTTAATGTTATCTTTATTTTTTCTACAAGGAGATGGGCAATGCGATGGACTTCCAGTTGAAAGACAGTCACCAATTGATATAAAGACATCTACAACTAAATGCTCGGAGATGGGCAGTATATATGTTCCAGAAACTACATGCAATGATGTACGTCTAGTGAATCATGCAGGCCATACTGGTAATTTTATAGTTTACTCTTATACAATTCACATTTTGTTGTTCAAAGAGATATGGAATTTACTATTCTGGCTTAAGTGTTCCTGTTCATAATTATATTTTACCTTCGACAAACTATAACTAGTGCACCAACATATATTTTACGAACTAAACTTTCAGCTCAATTGGAACTGGATGAATGTGACTACACAATAGAAAGTGGGCCTTTTGTTGGACAATACAGTATACTCCAAGCCCATTTTCATTGGGGAGAGGACTCGACGAAAGGCTCAGAGCACACGGTTGACGGATACCGATACCCAATGGAGGTACTTTATGCATTCCCTTGTTATTTGGAAATATGCAATTAGTCCGTCTAATATAATGTGATGGCAGTAAACCTGAGATCGCCATCTCTAAAGGACTTGCAAAGAAATGTTTAGGCCAAAAGTTCGGCCCTCCAACATAGATAAATTAGGCACCGTTAGTCCAGTATAACCAAAAAGCTTTGAAATTCCTAAGTAACTCGTGTTATTTCGATGAGCCTCCATTAAGATAGTAATGTTTTACATTTTTCATTTATCCAATGTTGCACTTATTGTCGTAGATGCATATTGTGACGAAGATGAAGTTTGGTACTTCCCCTTGTGCTGAGCTTGCTGTCCTTGGTTTTTTCTTCGAGGTATATTTTCGTATTGAAATACCCGGTCAATATATTTTTATGGGGTCATTAACAGAAACTTTACAAAGTTTTAGGCTGCTTTTTTGAGCTGCCCTTGTGCTTGTGTATTGCATAATAAATAGTAAGGCGTCCAAACGTTTTAAACAAAAGCAGTTCATCCTAGCGCACTTAAACCGCTAATTACGCTGTGGCAATCTTGTCAGTCAAGGGAGTTCGATTGCAACAAACCGTGGTGTCTTTCAAAAGAATGTGAGTGTTAGTGCGCTTCAATGACCACCATTAGGCTGAAACAATGGATAGTATGAAAATATCATGGGATATGTGGTTTTAACTGTATCGCATTCCAATACCCATCCCATTTTCCGAAGTTGTTGATATAGTCCAGAAAAAACTTTTGATATATTTAAATTGAGAAAAACAAGATTCTCCTTTTAAGAAAAATAAGCCTAAAATCTATAAAACAGTGATAAGGTGGGGTCCAAATCCATAATTTTTCAGAGAGTTAGTTTATATTTTTATTATCATGTAATCGTAGACTTCACCTCAAAGAAAACATATTGTTGTTATAAAAAGAACTGTATTTATTGCCAGAAAGTACTAATGTTGAAAATATGACTTACTAAAATCACATGCCATACATTATACATGGCCCTTTATCAAATCTTTACACATCTGTTTTTATGTTTACATGATACATTTCTCTCGACATGATTATGTTTTTGTTACTTCATATGACTATTTATCTTATACATTTAGATAAGTAATACAGATAATCCAGCATGGAATGACATCATTACGGGACTTGGCGAAATCACAATGCCAGGTAAGACAATTACTGGTTAGGTCATTTTTCATTCATCTTACACTCGCTTAAAGTCATGGTTATTTTCATGTTCGCTTTCATTTCGTTTAAACTTGTATTACTGCTTCCGGCGTTTGTAATAAATCGTTACGCGTAATACAACCATTTGTAGAAAAAAGTCGTGGTCTTTGGTTTTCTTGACTTTACGATGAATGCATACAGACAAACAGATTTACATAGTACTATAATAATGTAATAACGTTTTGAAACGATTTGTTTTGCTAACAAGGTGAGGTCCAAATCCATAATTCTTCGGAGAGTTGGATTGATATTTCTATTATCATGTACTCGTAGACTTCATCTTCACGCTGTCGTTTCAAATTGATTTTAGACGAGGAGACAACCCTTGACTACATTAACCTCCAAGACTTGTTGCCCAGTGATATGTCTGAGTTCTATAGCTACTTCGGGTCATTGACCACTCCACCGTATTCTCAAATCATTAATTGGACTGTTTTCAAGAACACAATAAAGATATCGGAATATCAGGTACCATGACACGATACGGAATTTAGTTACAACATTCAGCAGTCATTTCAACAACAAAAATATTAGATGAAAGATTCTTTCTTCATAATGCTTTTTGTGTACTAATGCAGCTTTCCATCTACGTTTAGCTGAGAAACTGGTGTGTAAGATAATATCATGAAAGGTAGCGATCAAAATATGCAGTTTGTAGTAAATTCTTAATTCATACGATTATTTCATTTTTATTATGTTTTCGTTCACGGCGAACGAGTGTCGTGTTTTCAACCATACTTGAGCGTGGTTTCTGTCACACTTTGACAAGATCAAATATGACGTCGAAGATAATTAATTATGTCAAACAGAGAGGTGGTGGATTGAAATCAGGCAGCTCCATAAGTTTAACTATTTACTGAGTTTCTATTTCGTTCCAGATTGCACAGTTCAGAAATTTGCTGAACGGAGACGAGTGGAGCATTGTGGATAACTTTAGACCAGTTCAACTTTTGAATGGAAGAACTGTGTACAGCAACTGGTAAGTTAATGGAAACCAATAGGTAAAGGTCTCGAACTATCTGACTCTCGACCATACCTTATTGTCCTTTTTACCCTGCGTGCAGAGTCTAGTTAAACTACGAAGACGAAGCTCTCTTTTAAGAAGTGAAGTCAAACGAATGCAAAGGGTATGTCCTTTTATACATGCTTTGAAAACAGTGCAATATGAAATTTTTAATTTTCAAATTCCCCTTTATTAGTTAACATAGATATACATGTATGTACTAAACGAAAATAGATAAATTCAAATTTGATATACCACCGAATATATCTGGTTTATCTTCAACGTTCCTGGAAATATAATATTGTTCCAGTTGTCAACAAATGAACGTACTATAGTAAAAAGTGGTCATTTGTAACTTTAGATGTTTTTTTAAATCTGTCAGAAAATATTGGTTCATTTGGCAATAAATGTTGTATGAATTCCAAATGATAATTTGTAGAGACGACACGTGTCTTTCACACCTTACATAGATTAGAACATCGATCTTATTGGAATTCTGGGCGATAGAGATGACAAACTGTTGATCCTGGAACGATATCAAACGATTTTGACATATTCTCAACCGTACCTATAGAAATGCAAATATCATGACTATTTTTAGTTGGTAACCATTGGACAGAAGAATGGAAAATGGTGCTGCAGATACCAATCGAAATTTTATGTCTGACATGAATGAGAAAAATATTGGACACTCTATGCCGTAATCAACATTCATCCAGGGGAAATGTATTTGATATTATTCTACATTCTTTGTGTCAGATGAAAGTTGAATAAAATTAATGAAAATGCACAAAAAGTTAGTTTGGGGGAAAATAATATAGGCTAATTAACGAGGCCATTATTGAAATGTTGATTGTTTTCGATATATTGAAAAATAATAGCAGCATAATTATTTTGCCTTAAGCTCGTGTTTTAAGGGTTGATGAATAACACTGGGGAGTATCGTGATGCAACAACACCGTGTTGTTGCATCAAGATGGCCAGACTTCCGGTGATAGATTTTCGTACGATATGTTGTTTCCCCAATTTAAACTCATTTCTAGGACGAGTTTCTCAATAACCATACACGTGAAGTTAGCGCACGATCTATATTTAAAGAAACTGTCATTAGTATACATGTAGCATCATCAAGAAGCAAGAAGTTCACGGTTTTAGTTCCTCACTATTGATGCAACAACACCAAACCGAAGATGCAACAACACTCCTCTAGATTTGAGCAATGATGCAACAACACCAATTAATAGTATAATTTCAGAAGACCATAAATTTCGAGAGGAACACATTTTTAAATGCTACTATTGCAACACCGGGCCAGTACCCATTTGCGTTCTTCTCAGGCATTCAAAATACACGTCCCGCGGGCGAAGATTCTTTATATGTATTTTCAAAAATTTATACTTTTAAATATCATAATGTACTGGAAGTTGTTTTATAACATAGTTCAATCGCCTTTAACATTGCAAGCTATAGTAACCCAATCTATTATCATAAACCCCTGTTTCATAGCTTGATGACCCTGATACCAGTTAGTATCATTCAAAATGGTGGACAAATCTTTCGTTCTCGGTAAACACGACGAGCTATTGGAAATCTTGCACGGCGCACATGTAGAAGTATTGTTCTCTTTGGATTCGTTCTCCCCGATTGAGTAAAAAGGTAGGTAATAGGATATAGGTCCCGAAAAGGTAAATTGATAGGGGTCCAGTAATCTCAGATTCCCCCTGGGCCATCGGGAAATATTATAATGTGTCCCGGAATAAAACCAATATTGAATCCCTCTCTCAGTGAATAACCTCTATATAATAGCATTGTATAACTGCAATATCATTAAACCAACACTCATCGGAAGTTATGGCGTTTTGAAAACTCAAAATCGCTTAATTTGGTGCCCCATGTCAACTCAATAGGAATTTTTTTTTTGAAGTGTAAAATACGACATATATACGACCGAGTACAGCTTAATTTAATGAAAGCCTTTAAATGAAGGGTACCTCAAAAGCAATCTAGCTTCAAAATTTGGACACAAAAATGTCTAGGTCAAAATCTAGGTCAAATTCAAAGTTTTCCTTATTTTTGTGATTCTGACACTACACTATCTATCCTTCCTATCCTTTCCTTCCTATCCTTCCTACCTTTCCTTCCTATCCTTCCTATCTTATCCTTCCTTGCTATTCTATCCTATCTTTCTTCTCTATTCTCTCCTATCGTTCCATCCTATTCTGTCTTATTCCTCCTTCCTATTTCATCCATCCATCCATCCATCCATCAATCCATCCATCCATCCATCTTTTTCTGGATGACTCGGCTTAAAAAAGTCCAGTCTGGAGTCTGAATTTGAACTTGTTCAATTTCCAAAGTCTAGTTATATTAGTTCTTTGTAAACAATATCCATGCGATACGGTAAATCAAGGGGATTTAATTTAGAAAATGAATAATCTTTATTTTTCAGATACAATATCAATGAGGTTGGCTCCCGGGGATTCAATACTTAGCCTATGTATTTAGTTTACCTTGTATATCCTTTTAACTTTGATAAAGACAAATACATTAAGGAACCAAACAAAATACGTTTCATTCATGAACCACGCACTCACGCGTTTTATTCATGTCCCGACCAACACCTATAAACAGAACATAAAACAGATATTCAATGATACATTATACAAGGGGCGATCCATATATTCTGATAAAAATGCTCTCATTTTGTGATTTTTTCACATATCCCTCTCATTTTTTCAGAAAATGAAGATTATGTAATTACACATACAATGCTAAAATATTATAGCTATATCTTAAATTATCAATGAGATAAGGTTGCCATGGTAACCTGTATTAAGGGTAGGCAGGTCAATTAAATTATACATATAAATATCATAATAACTTGTTATTTTAATTATCTTAAAGCATGCGGAAATCATGTATTTTTTCTAAAAAAGTTTGGTATTGTTACTTGTTGTTTGTTGCTCAACAAATGTTTATATGTGCTCACTATAACATCACAACAAATCACAATAGCATTGTAGGACAGAATGGGCCAATTGACATTACATGTTATGAGACACACCAAAAATCAAATTGTCAGATGAGGTTAATGTGGCTGATGCAGAGTGTGACATTAACAGATACATTAGGGAATACCATTAGATTTTCTTTTCTTTCAAGAATAAGTAAGAGGACACTGTCAGAGACATACATGGACTCATTAAGTGCATGGGCAAGGTGTTATATCTGCAAAAAGAATCTATAGGTAGTATTGTAAAGAGGAAGGCATGGTCACTGTTGAAGATCATCCACAATCTGGTTGCAAGAAGAGCTTGCGGACAGAGAATAACACTACGATAAATTGAGATGTTACTAATGAAAAGATAGCTATCCCACTGTATAAATTATCAAACAAGGGCAACAGGGGTATGGAACAGATCAATGAATAGTTGGCAAAGACTGGAAGATGCTTTTGATCTGCTTAAAATAGGTACCGAGGAATGAATAAATTAACATATTTATCTATTTTAGACGTTATAATTTAACTGACCTACCTACCCTAAATACAGGATACCATGGCAATCTTATTTCAAAATTAATTGAAGATATAGCTAAAATATTTTAATATCATATGTGCAATTACATAATCTACATGTTCTGAAAAAATGAAAGGGATATGTGAAAAAATCACAAAATGAGAGCATTTTTATCAGAATATATGGATCGCCCCTTGTATTGGCGTTTTTGCATCATCACATTGGTGTTGTTGCATCTTCGATAATAAACAGAGTGGTGTTGTTGCATCAATAGTGAGGAATTAAAACCGCGAATTTCTCGCTTCTTGATGATGCTACATGCACACTAATAAGAGTTTTTTAAAATATAGATCATGAGCTAACTGCACGTGTATGATTATTGAGCAACTCGTCCTAGAAATGGGTTTAAATTGGGAAAACAAAATATCGTACGAAAATCTATCACCGGAAGTCTGGCCATCTTGATGCAACAACACGGTGTTGTTGCATCACGATACCCCCCAGTGAATAAGATACTGTTAAAATATACAAGAATAGCTCATTGTATATTGTGCATAATTGCAACTAAACATATTTTATTATTGAAATATCTCATTTATTCAAAATTTTCTGTATAAAGCTTGCATTACAATGGAAATGACTGACTAATTAACTAATTAACTATTGATTTAATTGGGTTGCAAAAACAACTAATTTCGGGGAAAGTTATATATGCAAATTAGGGCGGCCATTTTTGAAATATTGATCAATTTCTTACATAATTCAAAAAGTACTAATGATAGCATCACAATTGTTGAGCCCTTACCCAATGCATGTTTTCAGATCAATGAATAAGATAATGCAAAAATAATTCATTATACATAAATGTACAGGGCTTTCAATAAGTATTGCTTATTTTGTAATAACTTTTGTTATCTTGCTTTTTTTGTTCATGAAACTTGCACAACCTAAGGAACACATATCTGACCTTATCCTATCCGGACAACCGACTTAGTATTGACAAAGTTATGGTTACTATAGTAACCATTGTCACGGGTACGCGGGGCAACTTTAAGGGTTTACATGATAAATGATTGTTATACATCAAATAAACACTTTGATTAATAAAAACTGCTCATATGGTCAAATCTTGATGTTGTCAGTTTGAATTATATGTATTATCTGACAAGGAGCTATGACATCACAATATGTATAGAACATTAATTATCAAAGGAGTAGATTATAGTCGCATGATGATGTCATACCCCATTGGAACAAAATGGCTGATAGAAAGGCTGTCCTGCCAAGCAATATTGACCTATAGGTTCCACCAGGATAATGGCCTGCTCACAGATCCTCTATTGTCCAAAATACAAGCTTGGGATGGAAGCATTGCCCCACGCAGCATATTCCCCAGATAATGTCCCACTTGATTTTGCTGTATTCGACCCAGTGAAAAGAGATCTGAGAGGAATATCACACCAGAATCTCAATCAACTGATGTCTGCAGTGAAAACCTCCCTAGCCACATGCTTCAAGGGTGGCTTCAAAAATGTTTACCACGAGTGAGTCCCCAGACAGCAACTGTACATTGACGCTGAGGGTGCCTCTTTTGAGCACTTCCTGAAGTGAAAATGGATCATGAAGTGACTCTGGAATGGATTATTTATAACTGCACCGAATATCCCAAGAGTATAACATGATACTGCCTTCAATACTCAAATTGTTGTCCAAAGTGACGTCAGAACCGCATATCCATGACACTGGTTACCTTAGTAACCATAACTTTACTAATACTAATTCAATTGACTTGAAATTTTTATTGGTCAAAGTCAGATATATGTACCTTATGTTGTGAAAGTTCCATGAAGAAAAGCAAACAGAAAAGATTTAGCAAAATTAGCAATACTTACTGAACGCCCTGTATATATGCAAATTAGGATATTTTAACATTGAAATATCGCGCATTCATTTAAAAATATTCCATTTACCAGGCTTGCAATGCAATTGAAAATATTGACCGATTGAGGGTTTCTTTAGTGATTTAATTTGATGCCGAAAACAACTTTAAGAGAAAATTACATATGCAAATTTTTGTGACCAATATTGAAATATTGAATACCTTCCATATCTTGAAAGGTAAGAATGATAGCGCCACAATTGTTGTGCCACAACCCATGGTTTCAAGGTCAATGAATAATATTCGATACTGTTAAAAGATACAATGATAACCAATTAGATATTGTGCATATATGCAAATTAGCATATCTTATAATTGGCATTTTGCATTTATTTAAAGTATTTTGTTAATCAATCTTGCAATACAAGGGAATGTACTGACTAATTGGTGGTTTCCTTAAATTCTTAGTAATTTAATTGGGTTGTCAAAATAACTTTGGGTGTTTGATAGAAAAATAATATAAAAAACAGATCCCTGAATAACACCATGATTAATAATGAAAGGTGGTTGAATGTGACACTATATTGGTGTTCTGTCATATTGCTATTATGCCATGTTACCGCTATTCCACAGTTGATTTCATAGTTTGAAAGTTAATCAAGCAAATTAGTATGATCAATTGAGTCAAAGACTTTCAAAATTCGCTTTTAGATAATGGCCATCCCATTTGCAGATGGATTCTTATATCAAAGTAACAGTTTATATGTCATTTGAAGAATGTAATCCTATTTTCTTTACTTTATTGCTATATTTACTGTTATTGAAAATTGTATATCGGATGTACATTTGGCCCTAAAAGGGCATCAGTACTAATAAAATCCTATTATTATACGATTTTTTTCCCAAGGGTGCATCTTGTCCAACTTAGCTAAATCACTTCAAAAAACCTTTATGATAGTGGTAAAACAATAAAACATCGTTTTTTACAAATTCATACGTTCAGAAAATGTCATGTCGACAGTAGTAAACCACTTTGAACTTCGCATCATTGTCCAATAATTTGGACCATATCTCCATATTGGACTATCAGGCAAAGCCACTTAATTAGTTTTAATTACAATTTAGTGGTGTATCCCACTACATGCTTTATTTGAAACTTGAAAATGAACTCTTTTCGCCAGTTTACGCCAAATTGTTACATTTTGGGTAAAATTAGGTTAAAGAAACCATATTCCTATTTATCCCTTCAAGGAACAACGCCTAATTTTTTGCAAACCTATCGTCGAAAGTCTTTTTTGATATTTTCTATATGTAACTTAACAGCTTAATATATTAAAAACAAGATTCCTCTAGCGATGTGCCTGTTTAGTTTTTGAAAGTCAATTTAATTAATGTAGAAATTTGCAATATTCCATAGTGAACATTTTGAGAAAAGCTTGAAACCATTTTTAAATTGGAGACCTTAATGTCATTGTTACAGAAGTTCAATACGGGAAAAGGTTTCCAAACTTGGCCCTTTTCACGTGAACAACTGCTAGATGGCTTGATGAGTATTATAGTGACCCTATCTCTGAAACCTAGCACCTCTGAAAATCAAACAATCAAACACACTTGATACATTTAAACGTCAAATGGCCTCCAAATCACTACCAACTCCTATAATAGCAAGTTTTTCATTAAATCTTACTAGACATCGGGAAAAACTCTTGAACCAACTCCGATGCGACCTAGTCCTCAAAGCGCAACTACATTCACATAATTTTAACAATGTTAATTCCCCAATGTGCGCTTGCGAACTAGAATCAGAAACACTCAACCATTTTCTTTTCAGATGCCCCCTCCATGTAGATGATTTCAAGTTGCTAAATGATAAAATAACACGTGAAAATCCAATGATAAAGTTTAACTCTCTAACTCGAGCCAACAAGGCTAACACTTTACTATTTGGTCATCATCTCTGTAATAAAAATGAAAATTCATGTATCATCAAATCATTTGCTGAATATCTAGACATAGCATTTTCTAACCGCTGAGTCATTCTTTGGAGCACCACCAACATGCTACTAGTCGTGCGAGCCTCACTTGGCTGTATACCTTCAACTATGTAACACCGATGTACGTCAACTCCTATATTTCTGTAAAAATGGCTCATAATGTCAAGTTGACCGAGCCACTGACTTAAATACCAAATAAATAAAAAAAAAAAAAAAAAAAAAACCTAGCACACAGTAGTAAATATGACAAAGGTGCATGCATTGACAAGCATTTTCTCAGCAACTGATAAAATATTGGAAACATTCGTAAAGTAGTCTTAGGGTATCATTAGCAAGTTGTACAAATATGAACGAGATCGGTTACATATAATGTGAGAATTGACAAATTCAATTCAAAAATGCATGTCAAAAATGCAATATCAGAACTGCGCAATGAGTCTTCATAGCATTTGTGCCTGCTATCAGGTGATAGTATAATGTCGATCAGTTTAAGTGTAAAAAATGCTTGTCTGTGTGTCAGGTTTATTGATTTGTTTCATTGTTCTCTGTTTCCGAAATATGTTCTGTCCCAAAGTTTCAGTTCTTCTGATGGATAGACAAATGCAAGTGATGAGCGATAAGGTTACGATTAAAATCTGTTTCAAGGTGAACAGTTTGGGTGGAAGATCAATCATAAAGGAATTAAGGGAAAAAGTAAGTCATGACACTTATGAATAGAATAAAAATGTACTACATCCAACATACATTAAAGGATGAGATGATCATGTGATCAGAGGCGATATCGATGGAAATATACACAAAAGCATTTCTGCTTGGCAAAAAACAGCTTCTTAAAGACTGAAATAAATGTGGCTTTTCCATTAATATTGGACTTTTTGACATGCATTTTTGAATTTGTCAATTCTCAAGGAATATGTAAGAGGCCTCATCCCTACGCAGATTCGCAAGCGCACCGCAACACAACGCAAGATTTTGTAAATCGCAATCAGGATTTGTATCATCCGCTTGGCGCAATGCAACGCAATCGCAAATTGAAAGATGTGGACGCACGGTATTATACAATGCGTATAAAAAAACGCAACAGATTGTTGCCTCGGAAAAGCACAAAACCATTGATAACTGCATTGATTTCATTCAATGCACCATATAGCCATGTGTCTCCTCTTTACAATAATATATCATTCATTGATATTTGGTCATGGTTTGGCGAGTAATCATTCCACTTGCAAAGTGGGCCAAAATAAAGCTTGAGACCAAGTTATAAACATCGCAGTGTACAGAGCCCGATGCAATATTGGAAGAAAACACAAAATCAATGCTGACTGCATCCTTTTTATTCAATGTACCAAAAAGCCAAATTACTCCTCTTTGCAATGGAATATCACTCATTCACAGGGAGTCATGGCTGGCCGAATAATCATTAATTTTGCAAAATTGGGCAAAATTCAGCCGGGACCCTAGTTTTAAACATTGCAAAAGTCAGTACATGCGGCATAAGGGCTATTGGAAGAAGGTGTGACATGTGTGGCAAAGACAGTAAAGTGTTCATACTCATACTCTTGCAAGAATACACCCTATACCCCTCCAAATTGCCACAACTTCCTTGCACATGACGATGTGATATGTATGTTGTCGCTGCTGGTCGTTAGTAGATATGATATACTCTTGGCCAAAATCATAGCTTAATTCTCTGAGCTTCTATCAACAATACCATTTATGTTGTTAGTCTCATTGACTTCATAATGGGTTTGATATACAGCGATGTAGTAAGCCCCTTATCCCTTGCTAACTTTGTATTGTGGCCACCATACTATGGAATGAACCTCCCTGTCAGATGATATCAAAGCCTTGTTTCTGAGCATGTCAGTGGTTTGGTCAGAAAACATGTTTGTAGCATGGTACTGATTTATACAGCACCTGGGGCTATTATCATCTTAATCTGCATTTAGGTAATCAAACGGGTGATATAGCATTATAAACCACAATTTTATATAAAATGATGTAACTTATGATGTAACTAATTATTATTTTGCACATCAAATAATTTATAAATATCTGTAGTTATACCTAGCATGCTTATATTTTAAAATATCAGTCATTTCATGTGCAAAGAAAACCTTTATATGGTGTTTTTAAGTGGAGAGAGTGCCACACCCCAATCTATAATGATTACATAATTCCAATGCCAACTTATGAAGAATACTCAACCTGCAGTATTTTGAAACCTTGGTAATACCTTTTTAATTGATGAAGATATCTATTTGGGTCATACTTTAGCAGTCACAAAATATGAAGAAACTCTGCTAAAAAGTGAAAACAGCGACAAAATTGAACCATCCACCTCAGGCTGTAACGTCATGAATGGTGTAATGAATTAACGTTTTGCACATGAACCATTTATAGCTGTAGCTGAATTTATAACTGACATCCTAATTTCAATACATCAGTTGATTTGTGTGCAGAAACAACCTTTATATTGTGGTTTGTTAAGTAAAGCACCATGCCCCTGGTATATGTTGGCTAAATTGACACACCCATCTTAGATTGTTACATCATTAATTATGTAATTAAAGAACATACTAGCATAATAATACTTAAATAAAAAACTTGGTTCTTGTGCAGAAACAACCTTCATATGTGGTTTTTGAAGTAAAGTGCCACGCCGTCTCCTAAAATCATTACATAATTTTAATGCCTAATTATGAAAAATAAAAACCTGCAGTATTTTGCAACTTGCTAATATTTGTTCAGTTGTTAAACATAGAATACCTGGGTCATATCTTAGGAATAGTTACAAAAATATTAGGAAGCTCAGCTAAAAAGGTGAAAAAGTTAAGTAGAGTGCCACGCCCACCTCTGAAATGATTACATAATTTCAATATAATTTTATAAAAAATGCTCAACTTGCACAATTTTGCATTTTCCTAATATTTTATGCAGACAGAATAAGGTATCCAAAAATGCAAAAACTTTCTACCACAAAACGACCTTTGGGGTGATTTTCCTATTTGGCAACTGGACTATGAGTCATCTTTGGGTTACAGCAGAGAAAAGCAGCCCATTGGCAATTCTTTCTCGATGTTTTGCAATATCAGGTGGAGGAATTGTGAGCACAGATGCTCCTGAGATAGCTCCAAAAGAAAAAGTCACAAAAATTCAAGAGAGGTGGACTTCCATTGGCACTTAGCCCTTGCACTGATTTTTACAATATCTAAAACTTGGTCCAGAGCCGATTTTGACCCACTGTGCAAATGGAAGGATTTCTCACCCAACCATTATGTGAATGAATGACATATCATTGCAAAGAGGAGAGACGTGGCCTTATGGTACATTGAATGAAATTGATGTAGTCATCACTAGTTTTGTGATTCTACGAGATAACTACTTGTTTCGTTTTTTATATGTAAATATGTATTTATGCATTTTACCATATCAACATTGATACGACTTTAACAAATGGATATATATCTATGCATATTTACAATATCGACATTCGAACGATTCTAGCAAAAGGAAGTTGGGAAAGCAACAGAAATGGCATCGAACACGGCATCTGATATTTGGGAGAAAAAAATGAAAACATTCCATACTGTCTGTGACAGAGATAATGACGGTGTTCTAACACGTAAAGATTATGAAGACATCGTTGCAAGGATGACTACATATATCAAGAAGAGAGGAAAGGAGCCGTCACAATCGAGGCTAGAAGCTATCCGAAAAAATTACGTCGACGTAATGTGGTGTGAGTTTGTTTCGCTTGGACCGATTAAAGGTAACGAGCGCAAAGTGAGTGTTGACGAATTTACGGCCAACGTTTTTCGATCACTTGCAATCGGTCTACCAGAATCAGAAAAAGTGGCAGCAATATCGCTCTGCAGTAATACCGCTGCGTTCTATTTTGATGTCATCGACTTTGATGAGAACGGTACCATCTCCTACGATGAATATGAAGATTTTCTTAACCTGATCGGTGCAGATCCACGACAAGCAAAAACCGCGTTCGATTCGATCGACGTTGATGGCAATGGCACCATCAGCCGTGAAGAATTCGCTAGTGCGTTCCTTGATTTCTGGCTAAACCCATGCAAAGGAGGTGTAGGAGAGCTGTTGTTCGGGACTCTGGTAGGCTAGTGCACAAACACTCGTAGTCTTCTATCTGCAATCATGCGATGATTTGTTCGAATAGTTTTCAACTTCGAGACTTTGACAAGAAGATATATAAATCGACTCTGAAGTGAACGCTTTCCATCTTATTATGATATCCAACACAACATACTATCAGATTATGATTATAGACATTTCAACTAAGAGTTTACCTAACAACAGTATATTTATTAAACATATACATTTGGCTACAACAGCCATTACCAATTTGCATATAGTGGCTTAACATGGGAAACTTCAGATCTTAGAAAGTGAATCTAATGCAGTGGACGAATGTGTTTATCTACATTCATGGATAAATGTATACATTTCTAAATCAAAAGATGCATAATTTCCGCATTTTTAATATGCAAAATATGTTTTCAGTGTTCAAGTGTGACATCAGAATCCGAAATTGTCATAATTTCTATTATAGCATATAATATATATATGTATACATTCATTGAATTCCCCATCTTATCCCTACCTTTCTGTAATGGTGCAAAGTTACCCATTTTAAGGACCACTTTTACTGCAAATTGATACTAAAGGGTGATGGTATGGTATAACATATATAACCTAATTATAATCATTATATATCAGCTTTGAACAATTCCCGATTACATTAATTTTGATGAAAGCACTTTTATTTATAACATTTCGAATAAGTAAATCCAATATATAAACCAATATACTAATGATCATTTAGGTCAAACATGTAAAAAACAACTTGCAAGTTAAAATGTTTTGGGACTTTCGAAATAGAATTTTTGAAAACTAATTTATTGTCTGTGTTTACTTTGCTCTTAAATTGTTATATCAAAACTATATTTGCTGAGGTTCTGATCCATGTTAGATTGGAATTCAGATTAATACATTTACTAGGGGGGAAACACTATTTTGGTGAGAAATTATTACAATGTATAGTTAATATGCTTCCTGGTCAACTCAAGCCCAAGTCAACTAAACCCAAGTCAAGTCAACCCTTAGTCAACTCGACCACAAGTCAAGTCAATCTTTAGTCAAGTCGACCCCAAGTCAACTCAACCCTTGGTCAACTCAACCCTTAGTCATCTCGACCCCAAAGATTTTTCTTGTTTTTTAAGGTTAAAATCTTACTTCAAAAAATAAACATTTCTGTTAAAAATAGATCAGAAGGAAGATTTGGTCAGGATCATAACATCTCAATCTGATTGTTTATGACATATGAGTAGGATAATGAAAAACATAAAACCCATTGTTTGTGCAGTTTTGATTTAAAATCTAACTTTATAAAGTAAACATTTCTGTCACATATAGATCAGATGAAATTTGAACTGGATCATAAAGTCTGTTACGTTAAATGTTATGTATAAAGTATAAAGTAAATCATTTATATTTGTTTTACTCTTCATATTTATGGAGGAAATAAAGAATTAACAAACAAACAAAACAATCAAACTTATGAGTAGGATAATGAAAAGAGAATACTATATTGTTGAAATTTTTATTGCATGCATAGTATTTGATATTATGTTTTCAGCAACAATTCCGATGTCACATAAAAGTGTATAGAATAATTGTCTTTACAATTGTAATTTTTAATTTCAGAGAGATAAAAATGTTTTACTTTTTAATTAAAGAAAATTAAAACTTCTCTAGATAAAACCAATATAATTTAATATTTTAGAATTAATTCACCTTACTTTTTTACAACCTATAAATTTGAAAAACAACTTAACATTTCATTCATATCTTTCTTATTTCTCCCTAATTCTTTCAAAATTCATCAATATCATAGTAAAAGGCATGTACATCTAATTGTTTTATACATGTACTGTAGATATTTAGATATGGTTGGGTCGAGTTGACTAAGGGTTGAGTTGACCAAGGGTTGAGATTACTTGGGGTCGAGTTGACTAAGGGTTGAGATGACTTGGGGTCGACTTGACTAAGGGTTGACTTGACTTGGGGTCGACTTGACAAAGGGTTGACTTGACTTTGGGTTGACTTGACCAGTTACCGTTTATATACGCCCAGGTTTGTAGCTTCAAAATTGTTTGCAGTAGGTTAAAAGAAGTACATAATATCATGAATTTAAAATTGAATGAAGTTTAACCAAAACCTTATGTGGCAGAACTATTGAGTGGTAACTTTAGGATGGATACAGGGCTAGGCAAGGGCGATCTTTTCAATACTTTTAGAGATGTTTGTAGTTAAATGAGAGATTTGGTTATTTGAGTTTGTGTCATGATTTTTTTTTAACTATTAAGTAAAAAGTCGTTCTTACCTTGTTGGTTAGGTGTAAGGTTTATTTGAACATGACTGTATTTACGCCTTCTATGAACTGTAAACAAAGTGAACAATACCCCTGGTAATACGTGTAATGTGTGACGTCATAACGGCGGGCCGTAGTAATAGCGGGCCATAATGAATATTATAAACATTTTGGTGAGTTTTCATGTTCGAATCGGTATATACCTCAGAGCAGGTGAAATATCGTCGAATACACCCCTTAGGACTAGGAACAAAAGGCTAGCCCTAAGGGGTTGTTCGGGATTAAAAAACGTTTGTGCCTAGCCCTGCGGTGTGTATTCGACAATATTACCCCTGCTCCTTGGTCTATATTTCTTAATTGGATCAACTGCAATTATAAAAAATAGCAATTTAATATATTCTTTAAATATTTCATTAAGGTAACAGTGATGGAGAACATGTTTAGCTGTCTGAGATTTGCTCTCAGTTGATTTACTGGAATTTCAAGGCTCCCAACTAAGTTGAGGATTTTTCAGTTGGTACCGATCTTTGGTTTTGATTTAAAAAGCTTTTTCATATGCTTTAAAGTTCGAAATTTTGCTTATATTGCGTACATCAATATGGAGACTGTACCATATGTCAATATAACTAAAGGTACATATTGTAATTTTGAAAAATATCATTGACATACGATGCATGGAACATTTTGAGAGCTTAAAAATAAAAGCAGCAATGTGACATTTCGTAGATCAATAAGATCTTGCCTGTTCAAAGTCCCCTATTAAGTTTAAACCACATTGGCTTATATTGTAGTCTTACCCAATGTTGTCCAAGTGTGATATGTGAAGCTTTTTTTTTATTTCAAAAAGTGGATTTTGAAGTGGATTTATTTTAAGCTAACTTTTAGAAATCACACGTATTTTTTTAGTAACCCACGATTCATACCAATGCATAGCAATCATCCTCGCATGTTTTTTGCGCAAACATTAAGAACATCGGTTCACAAATAAGCGAGAAATGAACTTGAAATGAAATAGTTCAGAGAAATGCACTTCAAAATTTTAGTTCTCATAGAAACCAAATGGTACAATGATATCTAAAACATAATATATTCTTCTTTTTAACCTGGTTAGACAATCAAAATTGGTTTATTATAAAATAATTTTAATAAAAAAACAAAACAAAAAGACATTTGGTTTATCATTGAAGTTTAGCATATTTAAAAAGGATTTGCAAAGAAAAAAATTTAAACTATTTTCAAAAAGTTTTTGCCACCCGAGTGGGTCATAATGACATCACTAATGTTGCAAAATATTTTTGATCTGCTAAAACATTGAAGTGGCCCATTAAATTTGGCGTTTTATTATTGAAATATTGTGTCCTTTGTTCAATATTTGCATTGGTGTTATCAATATAATCCTTTTTGAAATGTATGAAGAAATATTTGATGAATAAAAAATGTCAACTTTCTTTGGAAAATGGCAGGAAATTTGAATATTTGAGAAATGAAATGCTCATAAATAAAATTTTCAAAAATCTCTAAAATAAGTTTTAAAGTCATGACAAATAGTAAATGAATGATATATATTTTCAAACTTTACATGGGGACTTTACAACAATTTTGAGCACTGTATCAGTAATTAATCCACGAGTCACTCAAGTTATAATGCATGCTGTAAGATGTTTACTCTTTCATTTTCTGGTCAATGCCCCGGGTAGACTAATGAAATTCAACCTTGGGTATGCTTATCACCAAGCTGTAGGTTAGTGCTATTCAGAGGATCGGTTCTGGATTTCTTAAATATTTGATCGGCCCTCTTTGAGCCTTTGAAACTCATCACGAGTGTATAGACAATAGTGACGAAGAATTAATTAAGATCAGCTTGCAAGAGTTGGGACAAAATTTCAGAAAATGATTTTTAATGGGAGGTGTTATCTACATAGAGAAAGCAATTATTCATAAATAAATACTATTTCGCTTTTGTCATTTAGGTTTGCTTTACGTGCATTTAAAACAGTCAAAGTGTCATGTAGGTCCATGGGCATTCTATTGGAAATCCATGGGCATTATATTGGAAGTCCATGGGCATTCTTTTGGAAGTCCATGGTAGGTCGACCTCTCGTGATGTAATGTCAGACGCTGTAGCTTGTAAATATGCATCACATCATCGCAACTGTTTAGGAGGATGAATATTAATGAAATCAAAATTCACAGAGGATAGCGGTATTTTGAATGATAACATACGCATTTGAATTTTAGAAAAATTACCCTCTCCTTTACTCGAATAGAATTGACGTTATCATGTTTTTATAAAAAATTGACTGCGATAAGAACGGTTTTAGTATACATTTTGCAAATTTTATTCTAAACGTCGAATATACTATTAGATGCATTATCGTTATGTAATTTATGTGTCTGAAATGTTTATTAATGTGCTAGTCACGTTGCATAGCACACGTATGCATTTCGTTAATAATAATGTTAAAATACATTTAAATTATCCAGCTTCAAACAACTGGGAGTATGTGTTCATTGTACATACAAGTTACAAATAGTAAACAAATTGTAACTAAACATATCTTCGTAGCCGGTCGGAACATAAAGTTACCACTCTCCTTTTGGATAACGTTTCAATTCGCAATTATTTTAATGAAATCTTCACAGCATTAGAGCATTCCCAATAAACAAAACATTTTGTTTAACTCATAACAATTTTTCATTATTATTACAGGTTTTCAAAAATTATTGCTTTGTTAGTTGTGAGTTATAGTATAACACGTGACACGGTTGCCGAAACAGATCAGAAACTTCGTAGAATCGGTCAGAAGCTTTTCAGTTGTCTGACGAGCGGACGTTTCATTTTCGAGCTCAATTCAAGTTGTTAATTTTCGAGTTCGAGAGTTTATTTGAGTTAGAGTAAAGGCATGGAATTAACATGGAGACTAAACGTAAGTCTTTATATATTTACTATGTCATACTTCCTAATTTGAGTTTTTTGAAGACATTTTAGTCGGAAGTGTTAATTATCAGAGCAGAGACTTTCGTTGTTTGTTTGTTAGCGCCAGGCTATATGTTTTTTAAATTAAGAATAGCTCTATTGTACAAAATATAACAATCCAGATTTTATTCTGGATAAGTTTAGAATTTGAAAGACAATTTCTAAACTTGGGATTTTTTTGTTAACTATTTAAAGGATTATCGTCTTTCCTTTCAGCTTTTCCTCGGGCTATTGACGGCTTGGGCATTACTGTTCATTGCGGCTGAGGCTGGTACGTTACATCATCAATATATCCGCCGATATATAGCCAAGATGTTTGTCGAAGATGACCGAACCAACATGTACTTCAAGGAACCAATCATATTCCTCAAAGTGCAAGTGTTAGACTTCGGCCTTAAAGTGGGTTATGGGGTTCTTGAATTTAAAACAGCGATTTAAATGCTATGATTTGCAATCATTTATGGTGTTTCCCCACTGGCATTTGCGCTTGCATATTTATTAGGGAGGTAAAAATGCACGTTTTTTAAACTTGTAGTTAACGTGTAGAATTATGGTCCTCTGTGGATGAATTTTCTCATCTCTCCTGTTTAATTGGCCGATTGGGTAAAAAGTTTTACGGAAATAATTGTTATTAGGTCCTTGAAAAAGTGAAACGTACGATTATCCAAAAGAGTGACACATACAGGTAACACTATCGGATTCTGTACGGAGAACACATACGTTTATAGTAACGAAAACTACTGAGAGTGAAAAACGTGTGTATCATATATAATAGTGTCAGCCGACATACTCACTGAACTACTCAGTTTGAGTTATATTCCCGGGAAAAGATGTATTCATTAGACAGATAACCGTTTAACTCTTAACCCTAATGTGTACAACGTATTTTTCATAACACTAATGAACAGGGGGGGTCATACTCCCCTGGCGTTTCAAAACTTGAAGAAGTACAGTAACAGGTAAGGTATCATATTTTAGGCCATTCAAAATTCTTGAGGGGGTGGATTAAAACCTCAAAAAGGAGGTCAAATGGGGTCAAAATAGGTCAAAGTAACATAATGGTGAGTTTTTTTTGCGTATTTTTTACTTTTTTCAGTCAAAAACAACAAATAATGTTTTTTCTACCTTTTTAGGACAAAAAACCGTGGTCGAAAAGACAAAATGAAATGTCGAAAAATGGGGGGATGGGAGACAAATCACCCTTACTTATACCCCTGGCCCAGGACATACCCCTGGCTATACTATGTTGTAAAAATATTGGATATTGGTTGAGTATTAGCTGAAAAATTTGTTTTTAATGCATCTCGGCTAGCGAAAAACGCAATCTCGTGTGTTGAAAATAAGTGTATTTGAGCCAGGACTTGCAACATTGACATATTTTCATAGTTTATTTTATTTCTAATTATAGATGCCATATGTTTCTACTGGTACATGATCACAATATTACATAGAATCGCATGTTTTGCTTTATATTTACTGATTGATGAAAAATATTTAAAAATAAATAAAGCCACCCGAGATGACAGAAATTTTTCTCTCAAAAAACCAGAAATTCAAATACAATTTACTCTTACCCACTTGTTTGTTACATACTTCAAATAATTGTGTAATATTTTGATGCATATATATTCTCAAGTTTGTAAATTTTATATGCATATTAAGATGGGAAAATGACTAAAAATAGCCGCGGAGACAAAAAATTATTTCTACAAAATAAATATATTAAAGATATGGTTATAAATATTGTTTTGCATACATCTGACAAACATGTTCAGGACATTTTTAATACAATACTATATACTATGTTAATACTATACTATATGGTCTATATCCAAAAGAAAGTAAAAAGAGCCAGATTATATATTTATTCTATGAAACCATAGAGATGTTGTGATTTTCAAGCAATTTCTGAAAACAAAATCTCAAGTTCCCACCATTTTAACTCAGCCAAGTTACCCCCGATCGCCTCGATTTTTGCACCAAAAATGACCTTTTATCTGTAGCTACAAGAACAACGGTTATCAAAAATAGTTTTTCTCGGCAGAGAAGTACGAAGAAATCCGGATGGGGGGGGGGGGGTCATCCGACCCCTGTACACATTAGGGTTAATGGTTACTTCTTTTCTACACCTTTTGAATCTCAATCACAGATATATATCTTTCTAGCATTACCACCGACTGGGGTAACATTCAAACCACATCATTTCTGCAGAGATGAAGAGTGGCTGTGGTGGGGCGAGAACAAGGATTACTTTGATCCGAAGTGCTCAGAGGGTGAAATGATAAAAGTGACAAACGCTGAATTGTATCCAGTTCAACAGAATCTCACGTGCGTTATGAATAATTCTGAATGTCGTCACGACTATACCAAGTCAGCCTTTGACACGTGCATAAACAAAGAGGTAAGCCAGGGCTTTAATTTATCCCAATCAGAATTTTTTCAATCGATTTCCATTAAGATCCCGAAAGTTTAATGTTAATGCATATCAAATGTTATTCCACAGTTAGCATGATATTCATAGGATAACATGTGAAAATAAAAACGGTATTTTTGTAATCAGTGGTAAAATATGATATTTTTGACAAATTTTCACTTAACCATAGCATACGGTTTTTTAGCCATGACATACGATGCGTATGCGATGGTTTATGGATTTTTGCTACTTCAGACTCAAAACGAGGCTAAGTGTCAACATCGCCGGATCGTTTGGAAAATTCGAATTAAATGACTTAATTTCCGACGATTCTGATGATGACTTTAACTATGGAATAAAAAGAACATCCTATGATTTACTCGTGATATGATTTTAATCCACTCATGGTTATTGATATCTGCACTCTCTCGCTACGCTCGCTCGTGCAGATATCATATCCATTCGTGGATAAAAATCATATCGCTCATAAATAATAGGATATCCTCTATATATTTGTTAATTTCGAGGATATCAAAGAAATACAATTTAAGAATTCACGAATCATACCTTCAGCTCAAAGTTACTTTTCAAACAATCCATCTCCCCTTGAGAATGAAATGCTGCGTTATTATTTGTTTGCAGGTCTGCCTTCCTATGGTCAATTACGAGGAATCAAAAAAGTCCTGCTGCGAATACTTGCTATGTCATACAATAGAGTTTGAATGTGTACCAGGTGAGAATCAGACTAGTGTATTTTTTACTAAACCCCATATTTAAAGAATAAAAAGATAATATATCATGTTTTAACAGTTAATTACAATAAGTACATTTTACAAAATCATGTCTTTGCATTTTCTTTTTTAAATGCATTTTCAATCGGCTATATAAAGCATATATTCAACCAAAATGGCAACATCTGTAATGTATTTTTAAAATACCTACATATCTGACCTCTTATTAAGCTACTATATAATCAAATTCTCCTGTAGTAGTTGTGAATATGCACATCAATCTATCCATGCATTATTTTGTTCTGTATTATGGTACATCATATTAATATACAGCATGTTTGATAAATGTGAATAGACGATGCTGGTACATGTAATTACTTGTATATATGTATCTATATGTACCTTTGATACTCCTGTAAACTAGTCCCAGAGATATCCTGATATGTAAAATTCTAAAAGGTCCAAAATTATGTTATATATTTCAAATGTTGATAAACATATACTGATCTGCTCCAGCAATATACAAATCTGAAAATCTCACAAACTTAAAAGCATGAAACACTTATTTTTTAGACTGGGAATTTTGGAACTTAATAAGAAGGAATGTAGTTAGAACCTCAGAATGTAAAAACTAAATAACGGTTTTGTAATGGGAGGCTTTGGATATGGGGTTTATCCCAAGGGAAGGAACGCAGTGACAAAAACCTCCCTGTACATATTCTTTATTAATTCTGAAACATTTTTTCCCTGGGAAGTAAACAGGGAATATAACTGATATTAAAAAATCCCAGTATCAGCCAAAAGCCCGTATTGGATTAGGTCATCATCATTGGGCGACGACATACTAATCAAAGGGTCTAGTGCGCCTTTCATTACGATTTCCCAATGAACAAAATGAATCATTTTTAGGTGTAACATAAGAAATACAATGTCACATAATACTATAAATATTTAAGCGTTTGGACCCACATGGGCTGAGGTTGAGGTCATTAAGTTCAGCAAGTTCAATGCAGTGCTGAATATAGGCCAACAAGATACTAGTGTAGATATAAAGTAATAATAAAAGCAGTATATTTATTTTGAAAAATCAGATTTTTTTTGTTCATGGGGAGATCATAATGGAGGGCTCACTAGATCCTTTCAGAAAAACATTATGGAATAAATAGGTTATTGATGGTCGAGATGGAATATGAATTTTTCCTCGAAAAATATGATATAGAGTCCATTTCACTGCTTCAGTTCGTCAGTAGAACGGCAAAAATAAGAAATTGGGAGACTATTGTGCAATAATATATGGAAAAGTATATTCATAATGTACATGAATGACATTTGTATATTTCAGATTTTTTAGTTTTTTGTGCAATAAGCCTGTGCCGTCTTGTAATTTGAAGAATTTCAGCCATGTTAATCTTATTGAAAATAACATGGCAGAGAAACATCCAAATATAAGAGGCCACACACTTTATAAGCCAAACTAGAAGCAATCCAAGATATACAAATGTCATTCATGTACATTATGAATATACTTTTCCATATATTATTGCACAATGGTCTCCAAATTTCTTATTTTTGCCGTTCTACTGACGAACTGAAGCAGTGAAATGGACTCTAGACCTTGGAAAATATATCACATTATTGACACTCGAACTGTCGCCCTTGGTCAATATGATATTGTCCTTGGTCAATATCATATTCTCCCTCAAAATAAAATTCATATTCCATCCCTCCGATTAAATAACCTCTATGTATGCGAGGGTAAGCAATAATCAATCGATTTCTTGAATGTAGTGATGAACAAAGATCAAAGTACTACAGCTGTTGTCTTTCATCTTGATTCTGCTTCTTGGAGACTTATATATGATAAACGGGCAACATTGAGTGGCCATTTGTAAAACTTCTAATTTCACATTTCTCCTTTGATTTCTAGCTACATGTAAATTGCCTTCGACACCCTCTAATGGTCAGATACTCACCTCTGAGCAATCGAATAACTGGAACGGATCTATATCTTATTCATGCAAAAAGGGCTTTTCATTAGCGGGAGAACAAACAAGGAGGTGTATAAGAAAAGGGACCGAATATGGCAATTGGGCATACACTTGGCCAGGAGTGGAATACAGCTATACCTGGTCGGGGAACGAACCAGTATGTGGTAAGTTAAATATTAAGATAACACCTCCTCTCGGGAACACAAAGCGAGTTCTCATTACGCGAAACAGATCTCCATTATTAGATTATGTCATCCAGATTATGTCTTTTATCAGTCGTTATTTCGTGCAAATACTTCCCACAATGAAATATAAAGTTTCGAAGGACTTGATTACCAATTTTTAGACGTTCATAAAAGTTTGCAACAGGTTAGTGTCCATTTTAGTGACGGCGTTTAGAGTCCGACGTCTGGCGTTCGGCGTTTGGGTTTTGTAACAATTTAATGGCATAAGGTTATATTTGCATGTTAATGCCGTGTGTATTTGTTTAAGTAGAAGAGTGACGTCATGTTGACAGAAAGCCCTAAAGATCTAGACCATCTTAAACACTGTTTGATTATACTACTACTACTGTCTTAGCACTAATAAATAAATTATTCAGTTTCAAACTAAATAGTGTGTTCATTCCAAAATTGATTTGCCTATATATCTCTGAGACTCTTATCTCAAGGATAGAATGCAAAAATAAAGCAAAATATTTGCTATTATAGACAATATATCTCTAAAACCTTGAAGTGATTTTATTTGTTAATCCTGCATTGGGTCAGCCATTTTTGCGGAGGTTGTATAGGAACACAAATCCCGTGGAACGAAACAAAGTGCGTCACAGTAATTTGAAAACAATCAGATTGTTTGGATATACATGTACGTTGACCGCACGTGTAATATAGCATATTGAATTTTCTTTCCAAAATGCTTATTTCATGAAAATCGAGCCACTATTGACTGTGTTAAGAATTTCTAAAGGTATAAAACAGTCAATCCCCAAGTAGCCTCGAAATCCGTTCTGTGTATGAATTTGAAGTTTGCATATTTCTAAATGTTCACTCATGCACATTGTGGTACCAGAATTATGATGATACCCTTTTCCAACTTTTAGATATCATTTTTCTCCCCTCCCCTACCTGCTATCTTTGAAAGTGTGTAACTTCAGTTCTAGAAAAGATTTTACGATTATAAAAAATTATTGTGACAGAAAATTGAAAATTGATCACAAACTGTCATAAAATGTACACCCCCTAGATCACGTTGACCTCGATTTGACCGATGTTGACCTACCTTTTTAAAAAACGAAACTTTTTTCGAAAAAATATATACTGGACTCGGCTGTCGCCTCGCCCAATATTCATATCTCGAGTAGGTATTCTGCCATATCCAGCTTCTGATCATCCAGTATTTGTATTATATGTTTTTCTCTTCCTATTGTAGCACATTTTGTTGTATACCTCTATGGTTTAGTTAATTGTGCTATCCCAGTTGCAGACATGGATCAAACATTATGTCCATCGACTGCTTACAAAAAGGAGACACTTGGTTCCAAGTGCTATGAATTCCATGACGATCAGCAGACGACGTTCCAAAATGCTAAAGAAGCCTGTGGGAGTAGGAAATGGAAATTGGCAACAATAATTAATGCAGACACGCTTGGTCTCATACGACATCACATGGATTATGGTCATAGATCAAATTACAAGTACTGGATAAACGGTAAAAACATTTCTCTCACTGTTACCTTGTTCTAATTGCACAACGATAAAAAACAATCATGAAATTCATTTATAAGTGGACATCCACAATTGAATGTAAACATTAATTTCACGAAAACTATGAGAATTAATGAAAAGGGGACAAAACCCGTGGAAAATGTTGCACAATCAATGAAGTTCTATACAAGACCTCTTTGTGTATTATTAAAGCATAAACTGCGTTAGATTTTCAAAAATTAACCAAGGCGTCATTTGTTTTTTACTCCAGTGCTTTTCAATTAATTTTGAATTTCTGGATGATGTATTTCTTGACATTTTGACAAAAAATAATTATAGAATAACGTGAGGATGTCGTTGTTGCCACGCCGTTTAAGTACCACACCGTGATTTAGGTCTTGAAAAACTCAAGCTTGAATATCTTGGCTTCTTGCAAATTTTTCTGCTGTTTGCCATATTCTCCTGCTCAATTACATGATTTATGATTAACTAATTGCTTAATCAAGTGCTATTGTTTCATGTTTTTAGTTGACCCTAAGTTTAATGATTCGATTGAAAACTCTTGGTGTGCGTATGCATATTTCGCTCAACCATCCGTTGGATATTACGACCCAAAGGAAAACGATGGTCGATGTTCGAATAAGTACGGATATATTTGTGAATATGGTAAGTACAGTAAACGTGTATTTTGATAACGTTAGATTTACAAGAAGGAAATGACTGGTTACAATGTATACCCTTGCCATTATACCAAAGTAAAGGTTCACTATATGTCAAAGATTGACTTAATCATTTTTGAATATGAACTCAGGATTCTACAGTGAGATAATATTATGCAACTGGAAATACCGATTGGTATAATTATGAAAAATTGACTTTTTGCATATAATGTTAGATATAGTTTGAGTTAAACGCAATGACGCATCTCAACATTTCTCAAGCACTGTTATGTGGGGGATGGAGAGGGGTCACAGATAATTAACTGTTCAAGCACAGTTAAATTTTCCGTTATCAATATTTTGATATGCTCCCTTAAAAAGATATAGTTGTGAATAAAAATAAACGTCATCGGAAGACAAATTATACTTCTATAATTTATAACTGTATTATTTTTTTTATATTTACACGTTGTTGTTTTGGATAATACATGTACTAAGCCTGTTAGTTTTAGAAAATAATGTCTTATCATTAAATTACAATTTTAGAAACATTGAATGTGACATCTTGCGATGCTCTCGTTACACCAAAAAACGCCCATAGAAGAGGTACAAGTCGAGCAGTCGGGAGTATAGTAAGGTTCTCTTGCTACCCCGGCTATACTGGATATCCCATCAGAGCTTCCGGGACTTACACAAGAGAGTGTCGCGACAATGGAAAATGGGATGGCATCAACCCAGATTGTCAAAGTACACATTTTATGTATAGATAAATCTAATGTAACATGATTTACAGTGACAGATCAGATCCAAGGGGGGGGGGGGGCATGAGGCCTGCCCTGCCCCTTAAGGTGTGCCCCAAATACATTTTAGGCACCAAAACATTTTTGGCACCAACACATTTTTGGCCCAAATGAGCCCAATAAATGGCATTTTTGGCTATTTATGGGCCTTTTTGGCATTAAAGGCCATTATTGGCCGTGATTTTCCAAAACTCCATGCGCGGAAGATTTTTTCAAGCCCCCTTTGTCTATGAATCCGCCAAAGGTTGATATAGTGAAAAACATAATCAATGGTGTTAGTACTTTGGGCTTGCGCTATACTAAGCCGCGTGTTTTTCTACCATGTTCAAATACTAGCTCAGTAGTAGTACTGAATATCAATATACACTCAAGAATAAAAACGATATCCTTCAAAAATCACTGAAAATCACTGGAAATCCTAAAATATAATTCATGACACATTTGCCATTGTCAAATGACCTAAATAGAGAACTTGGGTTGTTATTCTCTCTGATAGAATTTAACTCAAATGTGAAATTGATCAGCTTAATTATCGATTTCATTAGTTTTACTAGAATCTCAGAATAGCATGGGGTGCATTAGAATGATGGGTTGTTGGTTATATAATGCAATGCAATTATATGAATTATATTGGCTAGAATTGGAAACACCTTGCCAATCTATGTTTGAAAGTTTTATTAATATGTTTTACAAATCTCCTCTTTCTACCACTGCCCCCAGCCACCTTTATATCAGCCTAGATTCCCGTCATAATTTGTTGTCAATTTTACAGTCGCTGCTACCGATGATCTTGTCAACTGTATGGCAAAATGTCTCGGGAAACCCGTCGAAGACGTTGAGATTCAGAAATGGATTGCCAAATGTGGAAGTGGCAATAAATGCTGGTTTAGAAAGGCTGGATCCGCCGGTCGGGAATGCATTTCAAAATGTTCTCAGTAATGCACTTCGATTTTGAATAAAACTATCATTATTGATTTACATTGCTAGTCAACAAAAAGAGAAGTAGAAAACTGAGATTACTTCAAACATAGCAAGTCTAATGGCCTAGTCACATAGCCCGGCCGATGAGGTTCCGATGAGCCAGCGATGCAATTTTCACCGAACTCCGCCGGACATCCGTGGCGTTTGTTGCTTAAAACCGCATCGGTGGCAGCTCGGTGAAATTTTAACTTCGGAGTTAAATTTCACCGGGCTCTCACCGAGTTCCCTCATCGCAGCCCCATCGTAACCACATCAGAACACACGTCGGCCGGTGCACGGCCGAGTATCGGTCGGTGTCCCGTGCATCTGAGACAACCAGAGGACGAGGTTTTTTTAACGGACACCGGCCGAGCTCCGACCGAGCTCCGGCCGATGTGGGACAGAGCCTTTGAAAGTATAGTACCTGAAGATGTCCGGACGGAGTCCGTTCACGTCACCGAGCTCTGCTTCCGATGAGGAGAGCTCGGTGGCACCAAAAAAATCCACCGAGCTCTACCGATGCCGGACATCGGCCGGGCTATGTGACTAGGCCATAAGTGTAGATACATGTAGGCTTACCTTTTTCTGGCGACATCTTTAATTCTAAAACAATTTAACAGGTCCATTCTATCCTCGTAATAGTATGCTAATATAAAAGTAAATACTTTTTAAAACCACATATCTAGATGTAATTTTAATGATGTAGACTTCAAACACGAAATCACTTTGACATTTAAATATTCAATGACGTTTATGGTGTTAAAACTGCTTCTTTATTCGGTACATTCAATATTCCATAAATACCAAATAAAACAAACAATTTACCAAACCTTTACCCAATCTATCGATTTTTTCTATTTATCTCTCTATTTTTTTATTTTATCGAATGTAATAATCTATACAATTTATATTTCCTAAATAGTTTCACTTGTTCTTTGTGTTGGCATTTACATTTGATATTTATACATGTATTTGTGTGATGCAGCGAATCAATTTGTTTTCCTAAAAGCACGTATAATTCAATTAATTATTTGTACATTCGGTATTTAAATTATTTATATTCGGTAAATACCGAATGCCATATTCGATAAATTTCGTTATTTTTTGATTCTTTACGAGACTTTCAGTCACGTGATATATTTGAAAGATGTAGAATAGGTGCGCGGCCATTTTGCAAATCTCGATGTCACGTGACAAAATATCGAACAACAACGAAAGTTATCGAATATTACCTCATTGCATTCGGTAAATAGCAAATTAGCTTTCGGTAAAATGCATTAACTTTGTCATAGAAAAATATACCATTTGGTAAATATAGGCAAACTTATTTCGGTAGGGTTCAAATAGAAATTCAATATTGTGCATATAATGTGTTACAAAATTACGAAAAAAACATATCATTCAGCGAATGAAATATGTAATTTAATGCACAAAGTATTAAGTGATTGTCTATTTTGAAAACTGTAACAAACATATAAACGCTTTTACCGAATGGAAAATGATTTAGCGAATGTAAATATTTCATATATGAGAATAATAAATAATATGAAAAAACAATAAAGTGCATATCCTTGAAAATGCTATATAGCATTTTGACAAAACAATCACGAGTCACGACATCTCTTTGAATATTTAAGGTATTTAAAATGTCAAAGCCAGTGACTGAACTTTCTCATCTTGCTGAAATTCCTCAATATATGAAATGTGGTCTCTAAAACAATGTACACTGCATGTTAAAAGATATCTAACTCAAAAAGACATTAATGATTGCTCTATATTGAAAATAATTGTAACTATAAAAGCAACATGCATTGAGTGGAGCAATAAATATTTTAATTGGTTGCCAAGAATAGTCGGAATTCGGACAAATGTTCAATAAATCATGAATCCCTTGATGGTTATAGTTAACTGGAGACATGGAAATATTTCCAGAATTGAACAGAAATATTCAACGAATTAGACAACATACTCGTTGTATTCTTTTTAATTTCTATTCACCCATGTGTTTTTTATTTGTTGGTCTAGGTCTGCGAGAGCTTAATAAGCTCATTGGCATCTAATAATTGTTGGTCTAGGTTTGGTGCTTTAACCTTTGCGCACACTTAGCCATCTGCGAGAGCTTAATAAGCTCATTGGCATCTAATAATTGTTGGTCTAGGTTTGGTGCTTTAACCTTTGCGCACACTTAGCCATCTGCGAGAGCTTAATAAGCTCATTGGCATCTAATAATTGTTGGTCTAGGTTTGGTGCTTTAACCTTTGCGCACACTTACCCATCTGCGAGAGCTTAATAAGCTCATTGGCATCTAATAATTATTGGTCTATGTTTGGTGCTTTAACCTTTGCGCACACTTAGCCATCTGCGAGAGCTTAATAAGCTCATTGGCATCTAATAATTGTTGGTCTAGGTTTGGTGCTTTAACCTTTGCGCACACTTAGCCATCTGCGAGAGCTTAATAAGCTCATTGGCATCTAATAATTGTTGGTCTAGGTTTGGTGCTTTAACCTTTGCGCACACTTAGCCATCTGCGAGAGCTTAATAAGCTCATTGGCATCTAATAATTATTGGTCTAGGTTTGGTGCTTTAACCTTTGCGCACACTTAGCCATCTGCGAGAGCTTAATAAGCTCATTGGCATCTAGTAATGTCATCTCACCAGATATCTGACGTCTCCAATCACTCAAGTCGTTTTGCTTAGCCTCAACTGAAACGCAAATTCAAAGTTTACAGTGAACGAAAAGGGTGAAATATTAAATGTCCTGAATTATTTGAGAACTAAAACAAAACAAAATTAAGATGGTCGTCATGCGTACATTTTAAAACGTGACCTTTTTACATAATCAACACTACCTTTTTCACTGCCATCCATGGTCGATTCATCATTGTATTCATTGTCTATAAAACTTGTCTCAGTAGATATTCGTTTGCAGCTCCTTTGATTCTTTACAATATTCATAACATCTGGCACTGGACAAATTGGCTGTAGCACCTACAACGTCAATTTAAACCACATTTTGTGATGTATTGAAAATACTCCTCATTAAGTAAAACAGAATACAGATAGGTAACACTAGCATACGTACATCGTTAATACGTCTATCGTAAATATTGTTTTGAGATGATATCGAATATATGATGTGACGATGCACTTAACGGCCCACTATACTTAATTTAGAAGAAGAAAAAATAAAAAGAACAATCATTGAAACATGTTACTCACACACTTGCTCAAATATGAAACAAAGTTTGATTTACTTTAATATTGAACCAAGAAATAACTCACATAGAAAAAAGCATTTGTAGTTCAGAGATCATTAGACATGCATGCACATGTAAAACAAATTGCATGTTTTAAATTGCTCTTGGTTGAAAAGATGGCGACGCTTCTATAAAAATGGATGTATCATGTAATACAAACACTTCGCCATCTTTCAATGACATTGATAAAAACTTGATATATAAAGCTTGACAGATATGAATATTTTTTGAAAATTTATTGTAAGCTTTGATGTGGTCCATTTGAGCTGTTGTTGGTGTCAAATGAAAGATAAGGTTCTTATCAATACATTAGACATACTATGACATTTAAATGTAAGTCTTTATTTTGCCCAAAAATGTTAAAAATTCCCAAAGTGGGCCTTTAATGTTACTGTAATATTTGATTCACATCAATTGTACCTTTATTGTTGTCCCTACTGCTCTGTTAAGATTGTGTGTTGGTGACCCCATTAATGAACTTGGTGACACCTTATTGGAAGTTGGAGTCTGGAATATAAGGACATTAGTACACAGTTAGATATTCATGATCCAAGTTTATGAGATGTAACAAGGTTATAGATGTTGGCTATATATTGATAAACATGCAGGCATCAATGCAAAAAGTTCGAAGGGTAAATTAGAAAGCATATAAAGGGCTGTTTTTCATTTGACCGTTTGTACATCATTGAGTTTTTAATGCTCTTTCGTCATTTCGATATTGTGCTTTTATTTCATCCGCTGTAGATTATCTGATGATTTGTTCATCAGATCAATTTAGCAACATGCTGATAGTACAGTCGAATTATGAGTGAACCGATAATACAGGCATGCCAGATTGGAACTGTAGGATCTCAATTTCATTAATCAGTTCTTGAATCAGCTCTTGCTAAGTAATCAAAATGATTAACCTGCACTGCCTGTATGATAGCAGTTAATTCCACGATGATTGCTACAACAACGTTGAGAACGAGAAGTTGCATGAGAGTGTAGAAGCTGACGAAATACAGGGCTGACCAATAGGACGTCGCGGCTATCACTCTGTTCATCAATCGGTGCCATATTGAACCAATCACAAGCTGGATTGCAAAATGTGTAACAGATATGTATACAAACTAGCCAGATTGGAAAAGACCACGAATTGTTACTGAACACAGCAAAAAAAGAAAATATCGAGGAGTTCATGAATACCAGTTATGAGGAAAACAAACTCCATTGAACCAATTAATTAAGATACATTGTTTCTCTCGTAAAATAATCGCCATTCAAATTGCCGATTGCCAAAGCTCGGAACAAATTAGAGAACATGGCTACAGAGTCTGGATAAAAGGTGCATTCCAGCCTCCAGAAACAGTTGAATATTACAATAATTGCAATGCAAAATCTAAACGTTTTTGGAAAGTAGTTAATATCAGACAAAATGTAAACATGTACCTGGAATATTGTCAGTAGGGCACATCTGAGGTCGCCAAACCCATAACCACACAAAGCTTTAAAGTCGGATGGCTCGCCTAAATCTGAAAAATAAATACTAGTGTCAGTGAAATATGAATACACTAAGCAAAGAATACGAAAAAGCAGCTCGCATTTCCGCAATGGGAAAGGCAGTCAACACATTCAGTAAAAGATGGTGACCTATATGAGTCAGACCATTACTTAATTGCAGAGTTCGAAACTCACAGCTGAATGACTGCTAATGGCAATCTCTTTTTAATATTGGCAATTGGAAAACGGGTTGCCTTTTTGGCAATGGACTATGTGTGACATCATATTTCAACCTTAGTTATTAACACTGTTTCATTGAAGAATGATATTTTAATAAGTGACTACTTACGCCCATACAACTCCATTCCGAGCACTGCCCACACGAAGGCTATTATAGCAATTAGAGACGTTAGAACACTAACTGGAAGTATCATTTCTCTCAGCCACAACCAAAGAAACGCAGGTGGGCTGAAATGTTTCAAATCCAATGTGTGTATTGTTCTTCATCACCACAAACATTACATATTGAGTTCATTTAAAGTTCTACATTATAGTAACATGTCAAGTTTGACCATTGAAAATCTGTAATACACATGTAATATCATAATCTATCATCAATACTAGATCGCTTTTTCCAAAATAATATTGTTATATATTTTCAATGAACATTGTTATCCGGTTTTTCCGTATCCAGTCTTTGCCTCCGTAAGAGGAAATGCTGTAGTGTTTGGATTTCACTAAAATTACAGATAACACAATTATTTTATATTTCTCCATAATGTTAATGTAAATTAGTGGTATCGATATGGTGAACATTTTGAACGCGCGTTTCTCTTAAACCAGACACCTACTGAATTCAGTTCACCATATCGATACATATCCTTGTTATATTTTGTGATCTCACAGTTTTGTAATTTTCAGTAAGTTTGTCATCAAGATTAAAATATAAACGAAAAACAGACATGATAATGGCATTATACAAAGAGCATAGCATTCAAATATACCTAACAACTGCTAAATACTTCAACAGTATGGCCGCGAAGACGACAGTCTTTGCCCACATTCTCAATGCCAACGTATCATCTGTCGCCCCTACGTAGATGTAGCTACACAGGGATACCAATAGCAGTGATACGTCTAGAAGGTTGGTCCATACCAGGTACATCCTACCATGGGCTACACACTACATTGTAATCAAAACAGTGAAGCGTTTAGTATAAAAATGCATAGTTTGCTGTATTTGCCTATATTTATAATATGATTGTCATTACATGACAAGATACATCTATTGACAAAAACATGATTGCAAATCTGAGATTCTATAAATTTGTTTACGAGTTTGTATACATTCTATATCCACTGCTATTGAACAGTTACCTCAACAATTTGGGATGATTTAAAACAATTGCTTTCGTGGAACATCATACTTGAATGTGGGGAGACATTCGAAGAAACATTTTGTACCATATGCCATGTAATTCAAAAACACATAAATGGAACCTATGTTAAAGGTCGCCGTTAGCTTTGGTTTCATAATGGAGATCTTGTTAAAAAACAGATCCCGACCTTAAAGGATAGTTATTCATGATAAATACCTTGATTACATTATCAAAAACGAGTAATATGAGGATGAAAAACTGTACATAGAAGATGCTCCAGAGAACCACAGCCGGCATCTTGTACCACACAACAGCGTAGAGAAGCAGAAACACCAAGTGTAAGATCTGTAATTCAAAACTATGATATTTCAAATCTCTACATGAAAACAAATTAAATTGTTAGATCTGGAATTCAAACGCAAAATCTTCCAATACACTGCGTGGAAAACGGCATCAACTGTATTGATTGATTTTGAATTAAAGCGCATCATCTTCCAAACTACATGTATGTGAATATCTAAGCACACGTGCAAAGGGACGAGGACCAAAAATTGTAGAGGAACCTAGCAATGCTGTTTAAGATTACATATAGGTACTGTACGTTCTGGAAATCCTCCAGCGAACTATTTGTTTCAAAACTTAATGTTTTTTTGCTTTTCAAGCCTATTTAATACATTGTACCTTGACGAAGTAGACCATGTATTTGCTGCTCGCCAGTTTCATGCAGATTTCTCTCGGATACGAAATAGGAGCGATAAACCCCTGGCGTCTTTGAATCGGTGGCTACAAAATAAACAATACATGGACACAAACTAGAATAGTAATAATTTGTCTCATTTGGGCATTTTATAGCATTAGTGGTATATCATTCTATTATCTATAAAATATGACAGTTCTCTACAGGGTGTCAAATTAATATGTTCTCCCGTTGATTCCAAAAGTATGAACTTTTGTGCATAACAGTGCATCTAATTGAGCTAGTTATCTGAAACTTCTTGTAAGCCTAGTTTTGATGGGCCAAAGAACAATCCAGATATCATGCAGACAAAAAGTTATGCAACATTATGAAGATGCTAAAGGTAGAGGGGGCAGAACACATTTATTTGACACCCTGTTTATATGACGTTTGATTTTGTTTTTTCGATAGAGTTTGAAATGATTTTAAATTTTATAATGTGCAATTATTTCAACTTAATGTGCTAAAATGAAAAGATATAATTTACGTGTAGAGTATTCACGTACCTTTCTTTCGACAGAACTTCGGAGAATTTCAACTGTCGAGAAAAATTCCAGGAGTGTAACGTTAGTTCTTTCCGTGTTCTTGGAGCTCTCTTTGAATTTCTACAAAAAGTGTACAAAAATGCGATCGTTTCACTTGACATTTAAGTAGATGCAGATGGTTAATATTTCTAAAATATCGAGGATCTAGAGATATACAATTGCTCATTATGTTCTTCACATTACAGTACGTGCTCACCATGAAACGACTGGTGACCTCTACCTCGTTTGGTTCAACCTTACTCTCCACGAGGAACGGGTACAACCTGAAAAGCATCCGCACAACCAATAAGCCGCCAATGCGTCGACGTTTTGGGTCATCTTTTCACATTAATACTGCTAGCATATAGAGATGTGAGAGAGGTGAAGGGAGAATGGGTAAGGGCCCATGCTTTGGATCCACTATTCTTTAGTATTCCATTAACTGATCCCCTTTTAATAGCAACATCTTCATGTCCAGGTGAGCACGGCGTGCTTGTTTGTCCAAAAGGCACCAAAGAGTTGCATACACATTAAATCAATGAGAATATGCTTTACCTCTTCCAAGTCTCCAATGTCATGACACCAGTCCCCTCAGGGTCCAGAATCTCAAATGCCTTCACCAAACATTGTCTTTCTTGAAACCTCTCTTCCTTGGCCTAAATAAAACAAGACTAAAACATACATGTACATAAAACAACCATGATTTCCAAGGAACTGAATACAGAATGTATTGTTACAATAGAATGTACCTCAAGTTTTAACTTTAAAACGCAACGCTGTTAGCTTACAATCAATATATTAAAAAAAACATACCCTAACTTTGTTGGCGATCTTGTAATAGTCGTATATCCTTGCAACAAGTATGGAAAATAATAGAAACTGAAAATAGAAATACGATGCTCTGATTTAATCAACATCATATATTCTCTCAGTATTCATTCGGAAGGAAGTTACCACTTTGGGAATAGTTAGTGATATTTTGAGACAACTTGTTTGTAAACACGTGGAATAGAGTGTTGGTATAACTGTATGAGAACACTGGTTATATGCAGGTACCTTATTTATTAATTTATTCAAATGTCAACTAAACAAGAGGGAGATACATGTATTACTATTAATTCCACGTCCAAGTTATTTTAGTGTAGCTTAGCAGGGACAAGACATCCACTTTTTCCTTCCTACTTCTTGTGAATGATATCTGGACACCCGTGTTCAGCCGATGTGTAGAGAGGAAGGCCAAAGTGGGTGATTGTGTGATGTTGGACCCCTGCGTTAGAGTGATGCATTTTAATGTTGAATACGTACATTTCCAGACATGATGGCGAATCCAAAGAACATCATATTACTGCCATCCGCATGATAAGCTGGGACAGCAAATCGTGGATAGTTGCTCGCTATATTGAGAACACAGTTATTGTGATTAAAAAGACTGTAGTTATTTAATTGTTAAGACGCAGTGCCGAAAACCTTAGAAATGAATTAAAAGAATGTCCACTTTTAAATTTAAATTCATTGGCAAGATAACCTTCAAATGGAAGACTTATTCTGAAATACGGTCTTCTTTATAATAAAGTGACATTGAGTGATCGGGGTAAGAAATATGATTGTAACAATTTTTGAAATTTTCAACTCGTCTCGATCAATTTTACTCCCTTTAAATTTGGCAAATATTAAATTTGTTGCATGTAAATTACCCTTTGTTCAATTTACCCAAATACGGAAACACAATAACCTTAGAATATATAATATTCGTAAAATAACTAACTTGTGAGCAGGACAAACATTCTAAGTGCGGCCACCCCAATGTTATTAAAGGATCCAACGTAAATGCCATTTTCCTGACGCAAGAGAGCAGCTGAAATTACAAAACACAATAGTGATATTGTATGAATGCTACATCTACACGTACCACTCTGAGATATCATGGTCGTCTGAGAAAATGTGACAATTTCCCTCAGTAGGAGGGCCCAAGGATGTGGCAAAAACAGCACGCATTGCAAAAATGGTTAGCCTGGTGAAACATATGTGCTTGAAATTCGTTTTTCAGCAATAACATCTGATCAGAGAGAATGACAAACATAAAGAGATTTAACACGTCGTCATTAGGGAAGTTTCCAACTTTTTCTTTTCTTTGGGGGGGGGGGGGGGGTACGTACGATCTGTCTTATTGTTGTATATGTCCATAAATAGGTGGCAACCAATGGCGGCAAAGAAGATGTCGCATAATGCAATCAGTAAGAGGAAGCGCATAAAATCAGGCAGGATCAGCATCATTACAGCCCCAATACTAGAAGGTAAATGGAATAAAACATAATTGAATATTATAATATGCTGTGTTTTTATTTGAATTTTGGTCTATAAAATATGATTTCTTGAACACATTTTCAACAAAGTGACCCCGAGTACGTGGGTTTTAGTCCTGTGGGCTTCTTCGAAATGAAGTCCAGAGCTCTCAATGACTTATTGGTGATTTATTGCATCTTTTGTTCTAGATTGCAGTTCAAAACGAGTATACTAGATGACTTAAAAGATTTATTATAATTGGTAAACACGTATCGTAGTGAACAGGATAGTGGAACCTTTTCTTTGAAATGAAAGCCATGTTCACATACCCACGAGTAGCTCTGCTTCGAAGCATCCATATACAGGGTCTGAGGAGGCGAAATACCAATCCACCACTAAGTCTAGAAAACACAAGTAACAGGCAAATGTAATGTCATGATTTTAACCTTGAGCATATTATGGTATCACCCGGGATTTCCCAATGTACTCTATATATTTCGTTCAGTGTAGATTGCCTCATTCTGGAGTAAGCAATAAATTGTATTTTAAACTATATTTCTATTCCGATTGTATTTATTGACGATAATTTAACAAGGCAGACTCAAAATAAACTTGTACATTCAAAGCAATTTTAACGACGTTAATTTGATTTTTAGTATGGTGATCCAGAACACCAAACTTAATAATTCTGTCCTTGACATGAATGCTCAACTCTTATTGAACGTTACCCATATATGATGTAGTCCAGCACCATACAACACACGACCACCAAGAGACCCTTATTGTGATGGAATCTGAAGAAGTGTTTCCTTGTAAAATGAACCATCTGAAAGAATAAATCCACCCTACTGTATTTGTCATAAGAATACTTTATATATGTTTCAGCACCTGTGCATTTAGTTGTCCTAAAACTCCCATTTTTTATACTACAAGTATTTGAACTCTTAATAATGCACACGTGAGAAATGGTTCTACGGGGGTTGTTTCAGAAGTCCTGGACAAATTGCTCTTATCAGTCAATGCTAAAATTCTAATAAAATGTTTGGAAAAATTTGGTCCGACGTATCCTTAGATACTCCGTCTTTGCATCAAACGACCCTCGTGTTTTGAATAACTATGGTTCGAAATACTTACAATAATGGTCAAATCAAACACGTAGACCAGAGTACATGCTATACCCCCGTAAAGAGCCAATGGACTTAATGTTCCAGTCTTCAGTAACATTTGGATAGGCTCAAATAGAATCAGAACACAGTGTAACAGGACTGTCAGTAGAAGTACAATATACCAAACCCAACTGCTTGATACCAATAAACATCTAGAATTAACAAACACGACAATAATATTTTTTATATTAAGAAATTGAATATATTTGAAAGTACTATGTTTACATACATACGTAAATATTAGAGATTTTGGGTGAAAATGACCAAACTATTTTGAAAAAGCCCGTTGATGGGTGAATAAAACTCCGCTTGGAAGATAATCCAATTGATCTTGATATCATCGTGAGAAACTATTATTGAAGCATATTTTCAAAGGAGAAATCTTATTCAGAGAGGTATGGACTTTCTGGGAAAGGTGTAGCTAAACCTGTTATAATTGCTCACCGTTTAGCCCACTTCGAATTCCGTATATGGGCAGATCCATATCCTGTCAAAAAGTGATGGCCACATAGCTGAAAACAATATATACACTTGCCGATAAAGAACAAGTGGTTAATATGTTCTAAATGCTTCATATGATTGATTTATGTTGAATATGAATATTTTGTTAGATATTTCGAAAAAATGTTCATGAGTGATAACATCCACATCTTGTCGGTAAATATTTGTGAATTGATGTTTGTACAGGGTGTCTCAAAAATTATACCCAAAAGTAAATCAACAGCACAGCTTAACCAATCTATATTTTCAAACATTTTTGCATGGTCATGTAGCTAAAGCATGTACGTTTTTTCCCCAATACACAGTTGTTAGTCCAGTCTTGCCATTTTGATGTTTTAAGTCTTTACTTTTTATTTCATATTTCAATAACAGCCTGTAGCCTTATGCTACATTGTCCATCACATTTGATAATGTTTCTGTTGAAATGTTATGAATTTCTCTTTGGATGTTGGCCTTACGTTGTTCTAGGTCTTTTGGCTCGGGCTAAGCTTAAAAATGATCGTTCAAATAGCCCCAGAGAAAGAAGTTTGACGATGAAGACGACAGAAAAATCACAGAGAACAAGGTCAATTATCGTCAAATGATTTAGCAGTTGATAATAGAGTTCCACCCCCCAGAATTATGGAGACTGATTGACATCCAAATGAGAACACTGTAGTCTCAAAACGATTGAGCCCCTCTACGTACAGCAAGGGCCACACAAGAATTCCCATGAAAGCAGTTTCTTCAACGTCTGATCTCTCTGAATAAAAGCATTTTGAGAGCCTCTCTATTCAACAGATTTGACACTCCAGACTTTTTCTCTGGGGTAACTTGAAAAACGATATTTATGCTAATCCCAAGCCAAGAAACCAACTGTAGAACAATTTGAGGCCAACATCTGAAAAGAAATTCAAAACATTCCACCAGAAACATTATGAAATGTGATTGAAAATGTGGCAGTAGGATGCAGGCTGTCATCGAAATATGGGGAGGGTAAATTTAATACATGGTATAGAAAGGGTTAAAGCATTAAAAAGGCAAGACTGAACTAATGGGGAGAAAACTTACATGTTTTACCTAAATGACCATGCAAAAATATCTGAAAATATCGTTTGGTTAATCTTTGCTGTTGATATACTTTTGGGTACACTTGTTGAGACACCCTATATATGATATTCGAGAAATTGAATTCAATGAGCTATTCTGCATTTGAAAATCTTACCGCATCTTTGACGAATGCCGCACTAAAGATCAAACCGTTGTCTTCCATTTCTTCACTTAAATGATTTCATAGTCCATGATGATATCAATTTCCAATATTTTGGTACATCCAATATTAACGAGGCATTTTTATTGCCAAAGGTGTTATCCAGCAGGAGATCCAAGACGTCATTTCCATTGTTCTCTGCATATTTCGCGTAGTAATCTACGGTGATTAGCCCGCGCGATTTTCGCATGAATGAACGTCATGGTTGATGCACCCATTTTTACACGACGGTATCTCCCTCGTCTTTTATCGGTTTCCCACAAAATAAACGGTTTTGAAAAGCTTATATCAAGTAGTTTCAGACGGTCTTTCTCATTTTTTAATTTCATTCAAGGTCTTGTCTCAATAATCAAAATCGCAATTGTGATATTTTTATAGAAAACGCAAAAATGTGTACTGTTTTCAAGCCTTACGGATAAATCGTTAACGGCGGCCTTCACAAACAATTAGTTCAGCACTATCTAGCTCAAATCTAGACGATTTCAATGGTGTTATTCTTTTTTACCAACCCTGGGGGAGATGGGTTTCTGCCAATTTTTAGTGCGACCAAGTGTTTTTTAGAGCCATTTATTTCATCATTTAACGTCACATATTCCGGATTGTAGCGTGACTGAACTTTATTGGACGGATGTATCCATCTTTACACGATGATATCGCGCTCGTCTTTTATCGGTTTCCCACAAGGTAAACAGTTTTGAAAAACGTATATCAAGTAGTTTCAGACAGTCTTTCTCATTTTTTAATTATATTCAAGGTCTGGTCTCAATAATCAAAATCACAATTGTGATATTTTTATAGAAAACGCAAAAATGTATACTGTTTTCAAGCCTTACGGATAAATCGTTAACGGCGGCCTTCACAAATAATTAATTCAGCACTATTTAGCTCAAATCTAGACGATTTCAATGGTGTTATTCTTTTTTACCAACCCTGGGGGAGATGGGTTTCTGCCAATTTTTAGTGCAAGTGTCTTTTAGCCATTTATTTCATCATTTAACGTCACATAATACCAGATTGTCGCGTGACTGAACTTCCTGGGAGATGCACCCATTTTTACATGATATTAGAGCACTCGTCTTTTATCGGTTTCCCACAAAGTAAACTGATTTGCAAAGCTTATATTAAGAAATTTCAGAAGGTTATTCTCATTATCTTATCTAATATATACATTATATTGAAGGTAGAGTCTCCGCCATAATTAAAATCGGATCCGGATATTTAAAAAATCCAACGACGATATTGTTTTCATGCCTAACGGACACATCGCTAACAACCGGTTTTATCTAAAATTATTTCACCACTTGTAGATCAAAATAAGAGGATTTCAATGATCGTTATTCTTTTTTACCTATCCTGGGGAAAACGAGGTTCTGCCATTTTTAGTGCGACCAATTCTAATTTAAGTTCACTTCCATTTCTTTCATTTTACGTCGTCGCCGGCAACTTTCATAAAGAAATATGAATGGATATGCAGCCGTTTTACACGATGTATGATATCTTGCTAACCTTTCAAGCCTTGCGGACACATCGTTGACGATCGGATTTAAAAAATTATTGTATATTATTATTGTGTTTACATGCCCCTGTTTTATATCCGAATTGTATTTCATGAAATAAGTAGTTTAAGTAAATTAATTTTATATTTCATTGTTCATTAAATGTCGCGTGAATAAGAAAAAAACGACAGAAACAAAAAGAACACGCAAAAATGTGATTTCTTCTAAAATGGCATGGACTGGTGAAAGTGATGATCAACTTTTTTAGCGTGTAATGTCCAAATTTTCTTATTTATTTTCGCCAACTATTGAATGTGCGATAAAAGTCATAGAGATGTTCACGGCTTTCGTCAATTAGCTTCAGCGATAATTGTTTTAAGATCTAGAACTCGGATCCCACTAGATTGGACTGTATTTTTCACATTAGCCCTTTGTGCAGAATTTCATTTCCTGTTTTCATTAACTAATTAAATGGATAAATCAATGATTCCTGTCTTTCAAAACCGATTGGATAAATTGGTAAATAATACACATACTTTGCATATCCATCCATTTGCCAGTACTATTCTAATAATGTGACAGTTAAATGAAATAAAAAGATTCTGAAATTATTATGGTTCCCTGGGTATAGATCATGTGGATTGACAAATAAAAATCTGTGTAGAGCGAAAGTAAAAATATTTATTTATCCAATTCAAATATGGCAGCACTGGACATATCTTATTCAATACATATAGGCCTAATTGATAAGGATATATATAAAATTGAAACATCATACTGTGACTGTGCACACTTGCCAAGAACTAAAAATATGATTGGAACTTCTTTAAAAAATGTAAACTAGTTATACAAACTTCGATGGCAGATGTGTTCTCAGAATATACAGTAAAATATATTTTCACCCAAAGCATAATTAAATGTAATATCATATACAGGTAGAGTTCAACATAAAAAACATATAAATGTTGAGTTTTTTCACATTGATCAACATTTACTTCAAGGTTTATAATAACAGTTTTATTTTGAACATTATGCCTACATTTAATATTTTTCAAATACAGTAGAACCTGTATATCTGAACACTTGGCTAATCCGAACACCTTACAATTTGAACACTTTTTTTCGGTCCCATTTTTTCCTCCCATTGACTCCCATGTTAAAAAAACCTTGAAATCTGAACACCTAATCTGAACAGTGAACAACCAGATTTGAAAAACCGACCTGTCTAATCTGAACATTTTATCAGGAATCAAATGTCTGGACATTTCAATAATAGCCACATATTGAGTCAATGTTGTAGTTCTTATTATCTTTACATATGCAATGTAATCAAAGAACCAATGTTGTCCTAATTAAATTATTTAAGTCTCAATGACATCCCTAATTGTGGAAAACAACAGGAAAGGTGTGAATACGGGAGTTAATTGGTTTATCCTATTAGAAAAGAACTGAATGTTTTATGTTTGGATTAAGAGAAAGGTGTGAATCAAGAAGATAATTGCTTTATCCTTATTTTAAATTAACTGGATGTTTTTGATTTGGATTATGAATAACAAGTCTTAACTGTTTTATATCCCATGTGTCTGTTATGATAGCTAGGATTCAATCAGTAAATGTTTTATAATCACAGAGACAACACAGACACATTTGCAGACAAGATTATAATTGTTTTATCATTATTAGAAATTACCTGGATGTTTTTGATTTGGACTAAGAGAAAGGTGAGAATCTGGGAGATAATTGGTTTTTCCTTATTTTAAATTAACTGGATGTTTTTGATTTGGATTATGAACAAGTCTTGACTGTTTTATATCCCATGGGTCTGTTATGACAGCTAGGATTCAATCAGTAAATGTTTTATAGACAGGACAACACAGACACATTTGCAGACAAGATTATATCATGAGAAAGAGAAAAAATTCAACTTCGTAATATCCTATCACTAAAATGCCTCTGACATACTGAATGCCCTTGATCATGTTGATATTTTGAAAGATTATGCATCATCTCGAATGAGCACTCATGAAAAATTCTTTTTAATTAAAGAGGGTATCTACTCAAATATTGCTAATGCTAAAAGTGCCAAGAAACAAACAACAATGAACGACTTTTTCAAGCTAAAGTAAAGCAGTGCTATGTAACCATAATATGAGATAGGTCATTTAATAAGCATAAGATTTTGTACAAGACTTTCATATACTTATTCAGTGTATTACAAAGTTTTTGCCAAAATTAAAGAGTTATTTTTCCCAAAATAATGAAATTGTTCAATATGTAAATAAAACATAGCATATACATGTAGGCTATAGGCTTATTGTAGAATAAACTCGGCAACAACATGTATTGTTTTCTGACTAAGTATTAAGTGTTCAATATAGTGGACTGAACAATGATAATCCCCCCCCCCCCCCGACCAACAATAGTCCCATGGGTGTTCGGATTAGACAGGTTTTACTGTAGTCACATATGCTTGGATATTCCATGTGGGATAACATGAACATCCAATATATCTGATGCATATGGAAATTGTATTTGGGAACTGGATTTATTTGAATGTTATTGGAATAAGCCCAGATGATCTTGGGAAAGCTATCCTCCTGTATTCCCATTGTTCAATGTTTGTTAGTTGGAAGATGACCTCCTGACAGCCAAAGTGTTAAGATTCGAGTATTTGGAATCTCTCCTGCTTTATAATCCTGCAAATATACATGTATACATTTGATGTAAAATAAAGCTCAATACTTTGCATGAGAGTGGTTTCCCTGTTCAAAAGGATTCAATCTTTTAACATTTTGACCAGCATAAGTACCTACCTTGTTATTGATTAATACTTATTCAAATTGGTACTATTCACTCAACTGCTTACAAAATTGAGGAAGGTAATCAAGTAAATTGTTAATATTTAATCAGTTGTAAAATGTAAAATGCATATAAGTTTGAATGGTGTGTTCTGATTGACTGGATATTTGGATGTCATGCCTGCCTACATGTGAATAAATAATGAGACATACAGGTATCAGCTTACTTTTATCATTTTTATCATAGGACCTGCATACCCTCCAGTCAAGTTTGTCTAACATATAGGACCAATCAGATGTGCTGCATGAAGCAACATACAATCCATGATAGATTCTTTCCCATTGGTTTGTTTTATCTTAACTTTGCTGCAATAAATGATAATAAAAACAAATACAATATTTGATCAATGTCAATCATAAATTACACAAGTTTCACACTTAATCCAACAAAAGGAAATCTACAATTTCTTTGACATTGAAAACATTGTTTCCAATCCATTTTTAATTATTAACCATAGGTCAGATCTACAGAAATATTACTTCATTATAAAAATATATTGCGTATCAAATCATTGGCAAAGTACATCTATATTAACCCTTGAAGCCTTAGGTATGTATTTCACACAAAGTCCCAAGAGGTGGAGGGGGTACAAAGGGCATAAGCATATTAAATTAATTACCCTATGTACAATTCCACTGATTTTTAGCTCACATGGTGAGCTTTTGCAATCACTCACTTGTCCGTCTGTCTGTCCGTCCGTCTGTCTGTCCGTCCGTCAACAATAGTGGCACGTTTTAAAACCTCTGTCGATAGGATTCCTGTTTTAAGTTATTTCTGTTCAACATCAATACAGAAAACCCCCCTATGACTCCTGGTTCAAAAGCTCGCCTATTTTCAAAATGGCCGTCACTTTTGTCTCGCAAAATTCACTTTTGGCCCATTTCCTAGCTTTACAAATAATTTCAGGTGTCCTACTTTGTAAAAACCCATGTCAATGTAAAGAATAGATATATGAAATAATTTTGTTACAAAAAATCAGCGAAAAATTGTATCCATTTTTTTCAGCCATTTTATTTAACATTGATTTGTCTGTCTGACTCGCGAAATCCACTTTCTGTCAATAACAGTGGCACGTTTTAAAACCTCTGTCGATAGAATTCCTGTTTCAAGTTATTTCTGTTCAACATGAATTCAGAAAACTCCCCTATGACTCCTGGTTCAAAAGCTTGGCTATTTTCAAAATGGCCGCCATTTTTGTCTCGCAAAATTCACTTTTGACCCATTTCCTAGCTTTACAAATAATTTCAAGTGTCCTACATTGTAGAAATCCATTGCAAAGTAAAGAGTAGATGCTATGAAATAATTTTGCTACGAAAAATCAGCGAAAAATTATATCCATTTATTTATTTTCAGCCATTTTAGTTAACATTGATTTGTCCATCTGTCTCGCAAAATTCACTTTTGGACCATTTGCCTTAAACCCTCTGTCGATAGGATTCCCATTTTAAGTTATTTTTGTTCAACATCAATACAAAAAACTCTCCTATGACTCTTGGTTCAAAAGCTTGGCTATTTTCAAAATGGTCGTCACTTTTGTCTCGCGAAATTCACTTTTGACCCATTTCCTAGCTTTACAAATAATTTCAGGTGTCCTACATTGTAAAAATCCATGTCAATGTAAAGGGTAGATATATGAAATAATTTTGATACAAAAAATCAGCGAAAAATTGTATCCATTTTTTTATTTTCAGCCATTTTAGTTAACATTGATTTGTCTATCTGACTCGCGAAATCCACTTTCTGTGGCACGTTTTAAAACCTCTGTCGATAGGATTCCTGTTTTAAGTTATTTCTGTTCAATATGAATTCAGAAAACTCCCCTATGACTCCTGGTTCAAAAGCTTGCCTGATTTCAAAATGGTCGCCATTTTTGTCTCGCGAAATTCAATTTTGGCCCATTTCCTAGCTTTACAAATAATTTCAGGTGTCTTGCATTGCAAAAAGCCATGTCACTGTAAAGAGTAGTTGTATGAAATAATTTTGTTTCAAATTATTGGCAAAAAATTATATCCGTTTTTTCAGCCATTTTAATTGACTGAGAGACAGATGGCTTGAAATAATTTTGTAACAAAAAATCAGCAAAAAATTATTCTGTCACCATGTGAGCCCAGTACCCACGGTACTAATTTTTTAAGAATACATTTGATGTACCTGTAGCCCCAGCTATTTGAAGACACCACCCAAAACCGACAAAATGTTTCGAAGAAAAAACGAAACTCCAGGAGCTTTTTGTACATGTACCTCCCTTAGGCCTTCCAGGGTTAAATCTCCAAAATGACAATTCCAACCTTGACAGCAGGTAGAACATATTATGAACCATATGAGAAGCTGACTTACACTGATAAGAACTTCCTGTCGTGTGGTTTTGTAAACATTTCAGAGAGATGTCTGTAAGAGCCAGTTGCATAAGAGTTCAAATCCAGCTGCTCATATTTGAGGCATCCTCACTCCACATTAGAAGCACATGATCCTACAAAAATGAAACAACTATAATACATTTAGAAAATGAACACATAGGATATTAACAATATTGATGGCTTATTCAAAATGGGAGTCAAAGCTGAAGATATTTTCATTTTACTTCATACAGTACATGTATCCAAAAGTGATTAATTTGATCATAATTTGAGTCATATTAAATATCCTAGATGCGAGTAGAAATAATCTTGATTTACATCATTAGAAATTCACAATTCATTCAAACGGATGTCATATTTGGAATCGACATGTAAAATTATATCTAGAAATGTGGTTTTGAAAAGAGTTTATCAACTTTGAAAATTCAATTTTCTTTGAAAATGTGACTTCTAGGTCGGGAGATTCCCCATAGACCCCATGTTGTAAAACCACAAAAAGTGAAATATATTTTCTTGTGTTGGGCAGATAATATTTTCTTTTACTGGACATATTTTAATTTGTATAACTATCACATACATGAGGATAATATGAAAAGTGAACCACTAAAACTTATCAATATTCAGGTTTAAGGGAATTTTGTAATACCCTGCCATGTTATTTCCCCCGAATCAGCCCCCTGGTGGCGATCATGCCAGGCTTTGCAATACACATTGTCACGGTTATAGCAGTCCTTATCGTAAATTTATACATTATCACTCTCATACCTGAACTTGCAATACTATATTACATTGCCACGGTCATGCCAGGCCTTGCAGAACTATATAACATTGTCACGGTCATGCCAGGCCTTGCAGAACTATATTACATTGTCACGGTCATGGCAGGCATTGCAATATAATACAGCATTGTCGCGGTTATACCAAGCTTTCATGATAACATTACCGCGGTCATGGCAGGATCCTTGCGCTACTTAAAAACACTGAATAACATGGTGACGGTTACGCCAGGCGTTAGTCTCGCAATAGATACAGGGTCTCGTTATGATAATAGAAAATGATTAGAAGCTAGAACAGTATCTCAAGTAAAGGTAGAGTCAATATCTACAGCAATTTGAGTCAAAAATTATAAATTGACTTGAGAATATAAAGACAGATTCTAAAACCGTTTACCCTGGTTCAAAATTGCAGTCAGAGAGAATGTATCAACATTTTGAAGCTTGGAACCCATTAGTCATATAAATCTGACCCTCGTATGATGTTATTTGTTGTTATTTTTTCTGATTTGGATATTTATTTTTTCTTATTTTCTTGCATACTAGGGTCATACACACTCCGCGCATCTAAATTGCGGGAAATGCTTTCCTGGCCTGTCTACCAAACCAAATTCACACAAATGATAAATAAATTCTTTTGCTTCAACTATAAAGTATTTAATCTTACCTTAGACACGTAAAACGCTTGGTAATTGAAGAAATATAAGCATGCCGCTTGGATTTTAAAATTTTTTCATTTTGCCATGCCAAGGTCACTTCCGGGTTAATCTGAGTCTATATGTAAAACTATGTTAAACGAAATCATAAGTACTTGTTACACGAAAAAATCAGTTGAAAGGGAAGCAGTGTCGTTAAGAAGGGAAGTTATTTGGAAAAGTTATTGTTTCAAAATGAGAAAAGTAATAAGTATGAGAGAACGGCTTTGGAATCGATCTCTGTGTAATAAATAATTATGATTCCGTTTTGATACATGTTTTACATTTAGACTACCGGAAACAACATTCAGCAACATGGTGGGCGATAATGAAAATATAATTCAATTGATTATATTTCGTCAATTATCAAGCGTTTTACATGTCTAAGGTAAGATTTAACACTTTGATGTTGGAACTAAATAATTACTCGATAATTTGTGTGACTTTGGTTAGCATGGTAACTACGGTTACCAAGACAAGCCAGAAAAGCGTTTACCGCAATTTGTCAGCAATAATATCTACGACGGTATATGCTAAGAAAATGATAAAAAATAAATATCCAAATAGGAACAAGGAATATCGAAGAACAGCATATAACCGTCGGATTTATATGACTAGGAACCCATGAAATAAGGAAATAACCAACCTGTTCAATGTGTTAATGCTGCAATTCTAAACGATTTGTACCTTCTGATGTCCACAATATGTCGTTAGAATTCCAGGTGTATTGTAATCGCTCAATTTATTACCCTGAAAATATGTTATTGTAGATATCAAAACATAGTTTTTACCGATTTGGAATCGAAAATATGGCATCCATTTTGAAAAATCTAGGTCAATTAACTGACATGTTTCGTCGATCCTAGGCTCAATTAAGCGTTTGTACTTACTCATTATGAGGTCCATGTGTAGTCAGATATACAGCATACATATACAACATAGTAAATCTCAGAGCTGTCAAGTGTCCCGCGAATGGCGGGATTATCCCGCGAATTTGATCAAAATTAGGCTAATTCGCGTGTCCCGCATTGTCCCGCGAAGTCCCGCAAAATGTGGCTTTGACCTCCGCGAATTTCCGAAATTGTTGCAATCCCCTATATTTTGATTATCTTATCTTATATAAGAAGCTAAGTTTTTGCACTTTTGAGGAGTAAAGTTTACCTAATTTTAAGTACCTAGCATGCTGTTGTTTGGTATCAAAATAAAGGGGAAGGGTTCAACTTTCATTTTAATTACGAAAATAGGGATGTAGGTCACAAATAGTTCCAACGTTGGCCTTTTTACTACCCGTGTGGCCTTCATCTCAGAACTGAGCAAATGTTAGCAAACGCGAGTTACAATAAATGTACGCTGATATCTAGAAAGGGTTTGTATAAAAAACCGGGTACCGGGTAGTAAATCCTCCATGCTGGGTTCAAACTTGGTACCCGGTACCCGGTCAAAAAAAACGGGTACCCAAAAAACGAAAAATACGAATATATAACATAATTAGATTATGAGAAAACGTGTAAGATTTGTTTTGAATTTGCAAAAATGTATGTAACATGATTCAAAATTGAGCTAGAAGCTTCAAATAAAAAGCATATTTTAAGGCACTTTTCTTCCTCTATCGTTATGGCCATATTTTCATTGGTTATGGGGGGGGGGTGCGATCGCACCATCGCACCCTCTCCTGGCTACGCCTATGACATTGTAAGACATAACAATTTACAATTCAGTGGACATTTTGTCATAAATTGGGATAACTTAAATTATGATTAATAATCAAAATCTTACACGTTGCATCATGCAAATTAACACACGTCACCTCTCTGCTAAAGCAACGATAGCTATTTACAGATTTAAATCATAATCAAAACAATTCACGTACCAACATACGAACTATTGAAAATAGAGTAAGATTGATTTGTCTTGTTTTTCAAATCGTCTTACAATGTCATTGGCGTAGCCAGGTGGGGGTGCGATCGCACCCCCCCCCCCCCTTCATTACCAATGGAAATATGACCAAGATGATAGAGGAAGAAAAGAGCCTTAAAATGCTTTTTATTTGAAGCTTCTAGCTCAATTTTGAAGGAAGTTACATACATTTTTGTAAATTCAAAACAAATCTTACACGTTTCACTGGCGGATTAGGGGGGGGGGGGCCTGGGGGCCCGGCCCCAAAAAAGTCGGCCTTTTTGGTCATTACTGGGCCTTTTAAGGCCTTATTTTTTAAATTCAGGCCAAATTTTGAAGAAAATGGGCCTCAAAATTTCAAAATTTGGGCCCACTTTTGCGTTTTAGGGGCCCAAAATTTTTTTCCCCGCAAGCGCGGACGTTTTTTTTTCTGACATGAAATTTGGGCCCCCCCCCCTTGTTGGTTCCCAGATCCGCCCCTGCGTTTTCTAATGATCTAATTATGTTGTGTATTCGTATATTTCGTTTTTTGGTTTTTTTCGACCGGGTACCAAGTTTGAACCCAGCATGGAGGATTTACTACCCAGTACCCGGTTTTTTATACAAACCCTATCTAGAAAATTAACCTCATTCCCTATAATTTGATGTAGATTAATCGAACCCCTATATCATGGGCTTTCAATTGAAAGCCCATGCCTACAGTCTATGAATAGGTACATTTTAATATATAACATTATGGGGGTAAGCGTTTCATAGTTGGTCACGACGCCAGAAGTGCAAAGTATTGTTCCGAATTTTTGAATTTCGTATTAGATTACGGTAATCTCACCTGAAGCATGGTTTTTGTTTTTGATAAATTACAATAAAGTTTAATAATATTTCTATGCGTATTTTGTGAAATTGTGTTTACGTTTATTTAAGTTACAATGTAACGGTGCATTATATTTGATTAATCAGTATCTGAAAGTTTGATTTAAGTACTTCTACACGCTTTTACATTAGTCCCAATCACGCAAATCCCTTGAATGTCCCGGGACATCCTGCAAATTTAGGTGGATGTCCCGCGAAATCCCGCAAATTTAGGGCACTTTGTCTAAAAAATCTGTCCCTCTATGAAGTTTTTGGTGGTACACCTGTTAACTGTCCCGCAATTAGGGTGTTTGTCCCTCGAATGGTCCCGCGAAATCCTATTAGCGCAATCACGCAAATCCCTTAAATGTCCCGCAAAATCCCGCGAATTTAGTAGATGTCCCGCAAAATCCCGCGAATTTTGGGCACTGGGTCTAAAAAATCTGTCCCGCGAGAAAATCTTTAGGGGTTGACAGTACTGAAATCTGCATGAGTACCATTATATTCAACCTAAAAAGGTCTATATGTTCAAAAGCAAAAAGTTTGAAACGCACGGCGGAACCGGAAACTGACGATCGCTCTTCAATAGTGAAACAAGAAAATCGAAAATAATGATCTAGGTTTGAAAGTAATTTTCAGCGAGTTGCACGTATTCTTCACAAAATGTAAGTCGATAAAAATGTTTCCCATATCGTCTTGTATCATTTAAATACCACTTTGAATCTCAGAGCAGGGGGAGATGGTTTTCTGCCAGTTTTTTCGAAAAAGTTTTAATTTCTTAAAAAATCGCTTGAAAAAAATTCGAATTGTTTCGAAAGCATTTCAGCTGCATTTTCACGAGCTTTGAGTCATATACACTCTAATGAACTAAGTTCTAGACTTATATAACTCAAAACTGAAAACAGAATTCAATTTCATCAAAAATTCACAAAGTTAGGAACAATCAAAAATGGCTGGGTGATTTGGGGCTCTACCGACGAAATCGAAATATCGGACTTTATGACGTCCCGGCGGAAGTAGAAATCGGCCTAACCGAAGCACATTTGCGGCTTGGATCTCCTGCTGTTATCAAGTGTCCTGATTTCGATTATAATCACTTCTTTTGAACATCCAATCCTTTCCAGTCTCGCGATATTATTCCAAAGATTTAATTCCAATTTATTTCATCGGGATACAAAGAGGTAACTAAGTACAAAGTTCAGTTTGTTGCCATGGATACATTTGATTAAACGGTTGTAGACTATAGTAGCTACATTAAATGTTACGTTAACCATGATATTTTTATCCATTTCGTCACCTCATTAATATTTTTGAAAATATGTATTTCCTGAAAGTTTATAAAATACACTGTTTATTTTCCATTAAATCTTCGTAGACCTTTGTGCACTTTAGAGAATCTACCAATAATTTCTATTTTTCTCCAAAGCAAGAACAGAACCTTTGGTATTAATTTTAATGAATATTTACCGAACACTCGAATGTAGACTCTTATTATTGCGAGACAAATTTTGCAATTAATTAACGGCAAATACTTTATTACATGAGGACATTATTTCATGGTTTTATTATATGCGCATTCAGTGGTCCATAATCCAATTTTAGGAAATATATGTTTCATTCGAGATCTTAGTTCAGACTTTAAAAGTATATTTCACAATTTTGCCACATCTGTATGTGTTGTTCAAAACTACACAGACTTTGTTGAAATATATGTTTCATTAGAGATCTTAGTTCAGTCTTTTAAAGCATATTTCAAAATTTTTCCACACTTTGCTGAAATATTTATGTTTCATTCGAGATCTTAGTTCAGTTCAGTAGTCCATAATCCAATTTTAGGAAATATATGTTTCATTAGAGATCTTAGTTCAGTCGTTAAAAGTATATTTCAAAATTTCCCGTCATCTATATGTGTTATGTTCAAAAATACACAGACTGTTTCGGAATATATGTTTCATTTGAGATCTTTGTTAAATTTGTCAGTTCATTTTAGAATACTATTCACAAGTTTCGATTTATTTAAAGTATATTTTTTATTCTACGTATTAAAGTAAGTTAACAAAAATATCACGCCAGCAATATCAAGGATATCTATTAAGAATACAATCACTTGTCCCTTAGCGACGTGCAACCCCTCAATAATGGACACCACTGGGGACATGAGATGACAACGCTCAATATCCTTGATGAAGGTATTCTTCATTGCATATTTATTTTATCATTCAGCTTATTATCACATAAATATGGAGCAATTACACATTTAAAATGGCAAATCATGCATGGTGGAGTACTCATGTTGTATTTCTCTAAGTTCAGAACAGCGTCGGTGAAATTACTTGATTCTTAGATGAGTTCGATGTCTCCTTTAAAGTGCAGTATCATAAGCTGAGACGACCGTAAGCGTGGGTGCGTGACGGTCCCAACAAGTATCTACTCCATCACATTTTGCTATAAAGTAGCTCGATGGGTTGGTCTGGTAGCGTATCGTTATTTGGTGCTGGTGGCTGTTGTCTTCACTTGTAAACGCAACCACTGACTGCCCATTACGGACATCTTGGGCCTAAAGGTGTACAGAGAACAAATAATCAGATTCTGACAAACAATGATTATGATTTTTTGCATATAATTGACTGTGTCTACGTGCGTGGCCCTCGTGAGATCTTTGATCTTTTTGTAGTCAAGGCCATGTGACTGTGGGCCGTCCCTAGTAGGGTTTTTATGGCAACATGTTCACCTAAATGAATAGCTTACCTGTTGTTCGGTCAAAGTCACTATGTGACTATGTGGTCCTGGTGGATCACTTGTCGTATAAGCCACTTGTAGTGTCAGATCCCCGTCAACAGGTGGCACCACATTACCTCCATCCGGGTACATATGCCGATACTTCTGTGGATTGAATAAAATGTCCTTGATTGCTTCAAGTTCTTTCCAAACTGCACTTCCTTCACCGTGTACAGGCATTATGGGCCAACGTTGCCGCAACGTTCCAACACCGGGAATATTTGGAAAGAATATTCGCATCCCCGATGCTCTAACAGCTCGGACCACGCCTTGCTTATCCAAGACACCTAAAATATGATATAGACGATTGATCTATCGATGCCCCATATCTGCTAATATCATAAAATAACTTAATGCAACATATACATATGTATTGTATTGCTTTAAATGATTGAAGATTCACAACATTTAATTAACAGTAAGTTACAGTATATCAAAATAAAATTAAAAAATAAAACTATTTATGTAAGATCGGGACCAAGTGGATTGTTGTTGGATTTGCAAGCAGCTTAGTAACAAGGTTACCCTGCGTGCAGAGTCTAGTTAAACTACGAAGCTCTCTTTTAAGAAGTGAAGTCAAACGAATGCAAATGGTATAACAAGGTTTATAGGCGAACAACAAATGTCCTCGCACTGCAAATGTATACGAACCAGCAGAACCCCTTGCAGTATCAGCTGGGTCTTTGCCTATTGTATCTCCAGTGAAAAACTCCTGTGGAGTAAGATAATACACCTTGCTGTTGGTTCCGTTATACGCCTTATTAAGTGCAGTGCCGCCATTTCTTCCACCTGCTTCTACCTTTCTTCCGTAGGGGGTCCATGCATTCCCCTTGTATTCGAGGTCATAAGGATTCCACGCGTTAAGGGGAGTGAGGTAGATAATTTCAAGAGGAATGGCGTAGCTCCAGCGCTGGCTGTAGTGTTTGCATGTGCTAGAACATACCATAGTGAGGTTGGGCCACACGTTATAAAATTTTTGAAATTTTTAAAAAATTTTGAAATTATGCGAACGTGAATAATTGCAGTCCTCTATTGATTAGTTTTCTCCTTTGTAGTATTTACTTGAGCTGTTTAGTATTGTGATACAAATAAAGTGTTTAAATAGCAAAAATTAAAACAGTTGAGAAAGGGAATGTGCTACACGATCCAGTACAAGTTCCCTTAAAACGTGTTGCTTCACGTCGTTATTAATAACAACCTTCAATATACAATTATATATATTTCACATAACTGAATCCCATTATACAGGGTGGGCCAAAAAAAAACCAATACCCAACTTTAAATCAGAATAAAAATAGTTACATTCAATATGGTACATTGACTTACATATCATTTTAAAGGTTATACAATTTCAAACAATTTGGTATATAACACTATGTCATGAAATCAATAGTAAAGTTTTATTATACTTATTTGGGAGGCCGGGTTGCTATTTAAGGTCTCCAGATTTAAGTGAGAAATAGTAAATCTGCACAATTATGTTAATTTTTTTATTTATAGAATATCATTCTTTTGTTAGGTGAATGCATGTTTGGATATTAATATTGGCATCATTGTGTGACTAAATTTATTGTTTATGAATTTCAGTGTTGTTTAATAACATTTTACTCTTTATTTATTTAAACAATTTTAACAATTGCTCAATATACCCCCATTAAACACATTACATGTAGCATTGGGGCTGTTGGGTGACCAAGCATCGAGATCAATCAAATTGACACCTTGTTTGCAAGGAATGCCAATGTCTCCTGAGATCTATTGTTTGAGGCAATGTCATGTTTAAAAATAAAATCCTCGTCACATATACATTTAATGTCTTTTAACTGACCCCTTTGAGTACTTATTGATAATAAACAACACTAACATTCATAAACAATAAGTTTAGTCACAGAATATGCAAATATACAAGCATGTATTCACCTAACAAAATGATATTCTATAAATAAAAAATTAACATTATTCCGCAGATTTACTATTTTCTCCCTAAAATCTGAATACCCTAAATACCGACCCGGCCTCCCAAATAAGCATAATAAAACTTTAATATTGATTTCATGACATAGTGTTATATACCAAATTGTTCGAAAATGGATTACCTTTAAAATGATATATAAATCAATGTATCATATTGAACATAGCTACTTTCATTCTGATTTAAAGTTGGGTATTGGTTTTTTTTGGCCCACCCTGTATAACCAATAACCAAGGTCACTAGTCAAACGGTTGTCAGGGTAATAACTGGACTCCTCAGATTGAAACTGATAACTTGCCAACTTGACTTGCAAAAGGTCTCATTGAAAATATGTTCTTTTAGTGATTTCGTACTTTTTAGATGATATTGTAGACTATATTTTGCAATGCGTGAAAAGAATACAAGCCCAAGATGCAGTGCATTGTGTAATGACCATTCCTGTAAAGCGTTTTTTCCTAAAATTAACAATCAATGCTCCGCATCTCGTGCACATTTTGGAAAGCAACACCTTCAAGGAATGGTCATTCAACATCGCTTTGAGTACAGGGCATAATCCTTAAATATATTGGCAATAAGACTGTACTTATATATGGCTATACTTTAACGCCCTCATTATACCAAGAGACGCCCGTGTCTGTTCCTTGATTCAAAACGTCTTGAAAACACTTACACAACTCCCAGATGTGCATTACATTCGTCGTCCAGCTCCATAGAAGCGACTTTTGACTGATTGGTCATTGCCATAAATACGGTACTATCAGAATAACCACGTGAACGCACCTGAAATCATATGGTTTGAGACAGTGTTGATTAAGGGGCACATGGAAACGACTCGATGAATTACACTTAAATAGGACATATATACCCACAACAGCACTCATACGTATAGAGAATATACTAAAACAAAACGTATACGATATATACGCACACCATCATTCACATCAAGTACGAAGTCCAAACTCGCCGTCTCACACCAACTATTTAACATTTTTCAAGTATAAAGTATACAAACACTTTAAAGAGTAACGTATATACTATACTCTCATGGACGCTTAAAGTTCAGTATGTACTCACAACAACACTTAAAAGTATATGTTACTCACACCAACACCCATAGCGTCGTTTACAGCAGTTTTGTACCATCTGTGGTAAAATCCTGCATTAATTGGTCCAGATCCAGATTCCATCCCCTCAGCGGGTATGCCAAAGGCATTATCTACAAGATCGGCCATGTAGTTGTCCCTGCCAGGGATCTCAGACATTAGCTGATCAAGTAAACCAGTTCGCCGCCAAAACACCTGCGTGTAAAGAGAATCGTTAATACGCAGAGTTCAAAATAAACTTGAAAAAGTGATACATGTTTTATCAAATAACCTCCACCTTGGTGCTTGATACAGGCAATTCTTTTATTTTGGACTAGTCGTTGTGATTTAGTACAATAATTTGATAAATTAACAATCAGTCTCCGTGTAAACTCGTCTACTCTCTCTACAAACTCGTCGTGTAAAATACATTAAACGCGTCTAATGCGAAAAAGAGTTAACACTGAGAGATGTTCAGATACGAGCGTAAGATACTGTTCACATTGGAAGGTTTGGACAGATGTCGGATTGGACAGATGTTCAGATCTACAGGTTTTACTGTTTGTGCTTACACCATCGTCTCTCCAATTGTTCTCGTCCCACTGATTCAGTTCAAAACGAGCAGCTCTTGTCATAGCGTGTTGTGCCGTTGTCTTCTTGAAGGCCATTCGAGAAGCTACATCATCCACCATTCGAAACCTTCAATGGAATAAAGGAACATGGTTGTGTTTATTGTTTTTTAAATTATAAACGGTCATCAATATATATAATCACCTTCACTACCGCCTCAATTCCGAGTTCGATATTTAAGTTGTATTGTATTCACACATAGCTAGGCAAGGTACGGTATGTCCGATGACAACCAATCAGAACGCGCTATTTTGCTTACCTGAATTCCATTATATAATCAATGACGCATTTGTTGTATGGTTGTCAAGGTGATATCTCGAACTCTAGAGATTGAAATTGATGCTTTGCCAACTTGACCCTTGCAAAACGTTTCATTGAAAATATGTCCAAGACTCAATGCTTTGTGGCCGCTGCTTAGTTCCACTCAGGTGTTGTTTCCTAACCTTTGCATTCTCGCTGCGAAGTCATGCAAATATTTGAAAACTACACCTTCAATGGAATGACTCAGCACACAATGCAGTGAGTCCAGGGCTTAAATATGAGTGCATCTTTTTAAATAGCCTTAACTTCACCTCTTATAATGAACTAGGCTCTGACCCCTAAACCAATGTTAATGTGGTGCTTCATTTGTGTCGAATAAGTGAATACTGATCTAGTACGTATCACACAGTTATGATACCTGTTAAATGGAATGTCTCGGCTAATTGGGTGGCAAGCAATGCGGTAGTTCCACTGGACGAAGATAGGGAAGGTGTCATTGAACAGCTTCTGTATACGAGCTGGGAGGTAAGAGTAATTCTCCTTCAAGCTCTTGCTTCCGGTATATGAGGTGAACCTAACCTTCTGTTCCAATTCCCTCCAAGTGGCGGCATCCAAGAAGTGGCGATCACTAAATTGAATGTTCATATACAATATTTCTAATTGTGTTTTATATACAATTACAACCCACTAAGGTAGCAACACAATAGAAGCATGAATTGTATTTTGTTTTATTTTTAAAAACGTACCAACAAAACAGTGTGACACAAAAAAGTATCAATAGTTGAATAGGGAATACATAAAAATCAAACTTTACAGTTGAACTGAAGCCAGGACTCATGGTTCACATTCTCCTCAATGAGTTTATGAACCAGAAGTTTTCATAGGATAGCATATCGAAGCAACACATCTGAATCTTAATTTTGATTTTTAGTAACACTAAATGTACCTCGGAAATCTATGATATCTTATTGATTCATGAACAGACTTTGTTAAGTATTCCGGTTGTCAAACTTGTGGAAGGGGTGTACTTAGAATTCATCTTATTTGAATGGCTAAAATACTAGTAAGTTACCTATAAAAGGGCTCATCAATATCTTCCCCAGTGTTTGTCCACTGACCCTCGAGGTAACAGAGCACCGGTTTGAAGTAGGGTCTATAGTCACGTATGTTTGTGTCTTGGTTTCCCCAGGCACGAAAGTATTCACGCATCTCATCCAGCTACAGTAGATAATAACACTCAATTACTTAATGAACTATTATTTTTATTGCATACCAAATCGGATGAACTTTACTCATTCAACACCGAGAAGGGAGAGCCCAGGCTCTATGAGCATTTCCCTCCCAATTGACTCCCCCCCCAAAAAAAAGAAAAACACGCACACATCGATGAATATGTTCGTATGGAGTGGGACAGTGGGTCAGAGTACAAAACAATAGACATTCCCTCGTGTTACCCAACAAAAGTATCCGAGTGTTGCAGAAAAGGAAATACGGGAGAAATTCTGGAGAGGTAATATCCCTGGTTATGTTAGCAACATGTTTTGGTCGATAATTAAGCAAATAACTGAATAAGTAAGTAATATGTTTGAAAGGAATAATTAAGCAAATAGATTTAAGTGAATAGTTCAGCATAACATTTTAACAGAATACTCAATAAAGTTATTTTAACTTGAGTAAAAAATGCATTGAAACTAAAAAGTAAGATCACATGAAGTAACAAAGTAATGAACCTGTTGCTGCAGATCAGGCTTATTCAATACACTTGGTGGCACAGGTGGAAATGGGACATCTTCCATAGCACCATAGCTTGGATCTGTACGACTTGGCATGTTCATTCTGAAGTCATTGTGTCTTGTGCGAAACTCAACTCCATTCAAAACTGCAGAAAACTCACCTGCAGGTCAGAAAATGGACAATAAAGAATTGCGCTTTATCTGAGAAAGTGTTGCCTTTCTCCTGTTTTAAAACTAATGATATACACTAAGTGTTTATAACACTAAGACTTTTTATTACTTGTCTGATTTCAATAATGGTGGTATTGTTGTAAGCCTTATTCAATTACTATTTTTAGAAAAGTATCTGTTTGTCGAACAGTAGGTCAACAAAGGTCTAATTGAGATCAATTTCAGAGGTTGTAAATTTTTGACATTTTGAGATATAAAATGTAAATTTTCTTTCAGAATATTTTTGGGTGCCAAAAATGCTATATTTCCTAAAATAAGTATCCATTATCTTTCAAATTAAATGAAATCAAGGCAAAAGCTTTTTTTAGAACTGTCAAAGATAGCAGATATCGCGAAAACCATTGAAGCAATGCGAAATTGAATAATCAACAATTTCAAGTTCAACTTTTCTAATTATTTAACCTAGTCCAACTGTTCTGATATTATTAGAATGATCATGCATAGCGGCCATCTTGTTTCCGGTGTGGGTTTCAGAGTGGTACGTCCGACTGCCAGATAATGTGTGCCTGTAATTACAAGCATAATGATGTATTCTACATTCGATATAATTCTATCGTCTTCATAGCTCAAACATGAGGTTGCATTTAGTTCACCAAAGTACTGAAAATAGTCATTTATCATTTGTTTGTCTTAATCGAAAAATCCTTTCAGGTAGTTCACGCAACATCAAAATGCTGATAGATTGAACTAGAAATCGGCAACTCCACGGAGTGGTAAATTCCAACGAACACCATATTCATGATTCTGTATATGTCACAATCTCTTCTTTTTAAAATTAATATTTGAGATATCAATTGTAATTCCATGTAATTATAGAGAGATCTCTTGTTAATAGCGAATTTCTCCTCTAGGCAGCAATTTTGAATTTTTTGAGGCACAAATCAGAAAAAACAACACCACAGTTGTCATTTTCTCTGAAATTCCTTCAATTTGAGTATAATATAGGCATAGTTTGAAGAGATCAGAAAATTCAAATTCAGAAATCAGAAAAAACGATACAAGATTTGCAATTTACTCTATATTGTCTTTCATTTGGGTATAATAAAGTCATACAAACGGCGGTCATCTTGAAAAGAAATTTGCGAAAAACTATTCACCAATATACATCTTTCCATCAAATAAGAAGAAAATCCGTCAACCAGTATTCGAGATCTTCTGAACGGACGGACGGACTCGCGGACGGACGGAGGGCTTCACTATACCGAACTTCGGGATAATAAACAGTAATTTAATTTTTATTTTTGTTTTATAATTTGATATATGCGGTCATTCTGTTTTTTGTACCTCACCTTACTTGCTTCAAGCCAGAGTCTCCCTCTGAGCGGATACGTTCCTCAAAGGCAAGGTTCTGAGACATTATTTGCTTTGAGAGAACTCTGATGTTCTGCCTTAGTTGCTCCATTTGAACATAGTCATTGACGTGATCTAAAATGTCAACATTGTTAATGGATAAGATTAGTTATCACAACGTTTGCATTTTGCCTGACAATCTCTAGCATAGTCATCAATATGATCATGAAATATAATGTCAAAGTTGTATTTTGGAAAAGATTAATTGTTACATTGTCATATGATCTCTCAGACATAGCTATAAATTATATTCTGTAATTCAATATCTCATTTAAAATACCAAAATGCGTTACATTGTAATTTCAAATAATATTATCACTCTAGGAAATTAACAAACCCCAACATGACAAAACATGCAAACAAACATAATCCAACGCCTATTTTAATTCCAATAATTCAGGATCTCTATAAAATAAAAAAGACAAGTTGATTATGGTTGACTCTGTCGGACCTTACCGATGTCTCCTTTACATATCCAGTTACGTGGTTGCGAACAAGACTTTCTACCCTGTGAATAGATGGACGTGTCTCCAAAACGATTATTCCAGTTTGTAAGTATGAAGCACTCTTCAGGATACCCATCGAGTCTTTCTAGAATATATATATAACGTATACATTTTTAGTTCATCAATTCATTATTAAAGGATAAAGTTGTCCAACCTTAGCCGCCGGACCCTAGTCAAGAAACAAGCCAAAAATGACAAGATAAGGAATTCTACGTAACATTTTTCTAGGAAAAAAACACTGTGAGGACCCTTGGTCACGTCCGTCGGGGAGCTGCAGTGTACCCAGCGAGATACTAGACATGAAAGAGAGTGTGCTAAGATTCAATCCCCCGTACGGGAATCGAACCCAGGACCTTCCGCTCTCGAGTCAGACACTCTACCCCTGAGCCATAAGTTCTACCACTACAGCTGAGACTGTAGTAGCGACTTGCTATCGAAGGTCATTAAAACACCAGTAAATGTTGTTTTATTTATTAGTTCCAAGCACTTACCCCCATACCATCTGTCAATCCAGAATTCCCTGAAGCGACCAATCTTAAGAGTATTATTGATATAAATGCCTAGCTGATTAACTTCTTCTCGTGTCTCTACACTCATCAGTTTTGTGCCCATCTCCTCGCAGATCTCCATGGCAACCTTGTTGGGCTGCCTTAAGTTATAATTTACATCTAGTACGAGATAACAGCTGCCATTGTAGTAGTTTCCCCAATCTCCAAGACATTCTGTACTTGGTTCAGCTTTCTTGTTAGACACGCCTTTAAGAAATGCATTTAGTCTAATTATCAGGATGAGAACCTCAATAGGTTACATGCACATGCATTTGTATGTTCAAGTGCCAAAGGGAATGTACCAAAGATTGTTTTGTTTTGTATTGTATTGTTTATTTATTTGGATGTCCTGGGCAAATACACCAGACCGTTGACGGTCTATAAGACACTATAAAATTAATACAGTAAAGTACATACAATAAGTTTAAGGATTAACAGAATGCCGCACTAAGTCTGTTACAAATAGTCACCATGTGTGCGATAAAATACATTAATACGAAAAATACTAAAATATACATCATTTATAAATTATGTTTTTCCAGGCCCAGCTGAGTACCACGCTGTTATAGCATGACGGATCCATACAGGAAAGAGCATTCATTCTCAAATGATTTGGGATAGAGAGATCTGACTCCATAACCCATAACTAGTACAAGTAGACACGAAAGAAGCATTTGTTGAAACAGTAGTATCTAACATTTGTCTCCAAGGCATCCAAAGTTTTAAATTTTGCCTATACATCAACATGCACATGAGGAATGCAAAATAAAAATTTATGACTAGGATTGAGTCCGACTTACCTGCATCAATTGTCACAATAAAAAGTATCAGAAAAGGAAGAACTTCGTTGATGCGTACCCCCGACATGGCTCTTCTTGGTTGGTGTATCAGCAGTGGGTGTGCGTTAAACAATAATAACATTGACATTATCTTGTCTTCGTTATATAGTCACATATGTGACATACGATAACACATACTTGTACCTACCAAAACGACATGTAAAAAGATTATATTTTGAGTTTGAGAGCCAATCTCCAGAAATCGACAGCTCTGGTGTTTTCTTTCGAACCCAGATAATCGTTCGACCAATAATGTATTTCTGAAGGATAAATGTGCGTCAGGTACCTGTACTTTACTATATCTCTGTATTATATGGGTCATCCTTGTGTCGAACCAATATATATTATACAAAATTATGCGATGGATAGCTACATGTAGATGGGTTAAGAGACACACGCTAAGGATGTTACAGGAGCCAAGTAACAGAGGCCTTAGCCTCTTCAGTGGGACCTTAGATAAGCCACACAAGACACAAAGTTAAAATATAGGTTTCATTAGAGATCTTTGTTCAGTATTTTGCTTCCTTGTATATTTGTTGTTCTAAAGTACACAGAGAGTGAGATAAACCACACAAGACACAAAGTTAAAATAAAAGTTTCATTAGAGATCTTTGTTCAGTATTTTGCTTCCTTGCATATTTGTTGTTCTGAAGTACACAGAGAGTGAGATAAACCACACAAGAGACAAAGTTAAAATATAGGTTTCATTAGAGATCTTTGTTCAGTATTTTGCTTCCTTGTATATTTGTTGTTCTAAAGTACACAGAGGGTGTCTCAGATAAACCGCACAAGAGGCAAAGTTAAAATATAGGTTTCATTAGAGATCTTTGTTCAGTATTTTGCTTCCTTGTATATTTGTTGTTCTAAAGTACACAGAGAGTGAGATAAACCACACAAGACACAAAGTTAAAATATAGGTTTCATTAGAGATCTTTGTTCAGTATTTTGCTTCCTTGTATATTTGTTGTTCTAAAGTACACAGAGAGTGAGATAAACCACACAAGACACAAAGTTAAAATAAAAGTTTCATTAGAGATCTTTGTTCAGTATTTTGCTTCCTTGCATATTTGTTGTTCTGAAGTACACAGAGAGTGAGATAAACCGCACAAGAGACAAAGTTAAAATATAGGTTTCATTAGAGATCTTTGTTCAGTATTTTGCTTCCTTGTATATTTGTTGTTCTAAAGTACACAGAGGGTGTCTCAGATAAACCGCACAAGAGGCAAAGTTAAAATATAGGTTTCACTTGAGATTTTTGTAAATTCCGTTTCTCATCTTATAAGAATATGTTTCACAAATTTTAATGTTTTTAAATAATTTTTGTTATTCTTAATAATAAAAAGTAGTTGCTTTAAAATTTTAGTTTTGCAATATTTCGAGCAAATGAAAATTGTTCTTATAATTAATTATTATAATTAATTAATTATTGCATAATTATAGGAACAATTTAAAGAAATATTGCAAAACTAAACCAATTTGTTATCTAATTAATATAGATAATGAAATATAAAGTAAATAAATCCTCGGAAATTAATCTAAGCAACCGTTGTGAATGTATTAACTAGGATTCCATTGAACATGGAATTCTAATTGTTGTGTGCCAGCAATTTTCCATCAATGTAAGGTACATTGTGAATCACAGAATGATGATAACATTTCAGGACTGAGACCGCCAGTGTTGACATAATCAAATGGTTGAAATATAGGAGTAGACTCGATACCATGCTACAAGAGGGAGTATCGATGCATCTAAGATATCTTGGATATCAAAAACTAACGAGGAACCGGTATGTTGTTTTTAGAGTTTTATTAAAGATCAAGAAGAAAAATTATACATATATAAATGAAAGGTTTACATGTTTACACACAGACTATGTTACTTTATTCCTTGACATACATATTCATTATTTTTCTTCATTATGAGAAAAAATATCTTTGAACTCGAGCTCTTCTATAATTCCAGTAACAACACACTTCAAATGTCGATCAAAATCGTGTCTAATTAAAGCGCAGTATCAAAAGAGGAGACTGGAGTAAGAGTTGCTGCATGTTTATCCCAGCATGTATTCCTGTTGTCACATTTAGCAATGAAATATCTCGGAGGGTTGGCCTGATAGGAGATCGTCAATTGATGCTGATGACTGTTGTCTTCGCTTGTGAATGCAACAACTGACTTCCCATTGCGGACATCCTTGGCCTAGAGTAAAATATAAATGTAACATGATTTAAAATAGCAAGAAAAATATACATGATATTCCAATTCGAGTTTTGATTCTCATTGTATTTCTACTTGTAAAATGCATCTGTTCTGTTTTTGGGTTACATTCTTTTTGTAATGCTTATAACGCTATATTTGTATGTAATAAAGATAATTAACTTAAACCACGAAATTAGACAAGAATTGCTACGATAATATGTTTAAAATAATATACTTTTAAAATAGAATATGCTATCGTGTCAAGTATTGCTGCAATAACGTCGGCCACTAGAAATTCACCTGCTGTTGTGTCGAGGTTACTATGTGACTATGGGTCGCCCTAGTGGGGTCGCTGTGGCAACTCATGTACGCCTTCGTGGACCACTTACCTGTTGTTGGGTCAAGGTCACTATGTGGCTGTGTGCTCCTGGTGGATCACTGGTTGTATAAGCCACTTGTAGTGACAGGTCACCGTCATCAGGTGGTACCACATTACCTCCACTTGGGTACATGTGACGATACTTCTGTGGATTGAATAAAATGTCCTTTATGGCTTCAAGTTCTTTCCAAACTGCACTTCCTTCCCCATGCACTGGTGCTATGGGCCAACGTTGTCGCAATGTGCCAACCCCTGGGATATTTGGGAAGAATATACGGATCCCTGATGCCTTGACGGCTCGAACTTTACCCTTTTTGTCCAATACACCTTAATATAGAATATAAACTTTGAAAAGTGTGTGCCCTCTCGAAAGACATGCATACTGATCTTTAAATTGTAATTTCAGATTTCATCCCTAATCCAATCGATTATATTAAAGCCTTTATATTTATGAAATCGGAATTGATAATTGTCATGCCAATGCACCAATACTATATTGTCTGCCTGTAAAAGGATTATTCAGGCAGAGTGGGCCACATAGAATTAACTTCAATAGGATACGATGTTCCCAATCTACCTGCAGAACCTTTTGCCGTATCTGCTGGATCTCTCCCTACGATACCCCCTTTGAAAAATTCTTGAGGAGTGAGGTAGTAAGCTCTACTATTTATTCCATTGTATGCCTTATCCGGTTTAGTGCCACCATTTCTTCCACCTGCTTGCACTGTTTTTCCAAGAGGGCTGTATGCATTCCCCTTGTATTCAAGGTCGTACGGGTTCCACGTGCTTAATGGCGTCAGGTAGATTATCTCAAGTGGTATGGCATATGTCCATCTTTGACTGTAGTGCTGACATGTACTGATGTAGGAATACAATATAATATAATTGCCTTTACTAGCTAGAACCTTACACAATACCTTATACTTTCCTCTGCACAGTTTTACGGCAATTCCACAGTTATAAAAAGCAACCCTTTTCATTCGGTGTTTGTTAAATTATTTCTAAAAGAGACAGATTTAAAGGAGTTAAAACTCCACTCCCTCCATTATGTTTCATAACCAGGATTGTTGATTTGAGCATGTTAAAGCCTTTAAAATACAACGTTCCTTTCAATCGTTCGGGAATTTATGCATAAACAGACTTAACCAAACAGCAGACTTCCGATTGTCAAAATGGAGGGTCTCTGTCACAAGTTACGATTATCATAATAATATACGAGAAAAAACTGGTCTCATTGAACATCTTACCGTTTTCCTTTAACATTTTTACACTGGTCGTCTAAATCCACAGATGACACTTTTGATTGGTTTGTCATTGCCATGAAGACACTGCTGTCGGAATAGCCACGAGCACGCATCTAAATATGAAAGCACGAGAGATATAAAGGTAAATAGTAAAATGTATTAAAGAGAGAGAGAGAGAGAGTTATATAGTGGGTAAAACGATTACAATTAATTAGCTTTAAGGGGAAATGAAGGATGTGTGGTTTTGCACTGTTACCATCTTGTAATGATTTTGAGAACGTAAAGGGGTTTATATTAACCTTATATTCAAACAAAAGGGGAATAGCCCATTATTCAAAGACATCGATATTCCCAGACATATGACTCTCTAGATGAGTTCTCGTTTGAACATATAATCTTTTCTACTCACACTGACACCCATGGCATCATTCCTAGGTCCCTTGTACCACCTGTGATAGAATCCAGCATTAAGTGGGCCAGCACCTGGTTTTAGTCCCTGAGCAGGCAAACCAAACGCATCATCTACAAGATTCGCCATGTAGTTGTTTCGACCGGGAATTTCAGACATCAATTTGTCAAGCAGACCAGCACGTGGATGGAATATCTTTATTAGAAAAAAGAAACATCTTACTAGATGAGCAGCGTATTAGTGATTTGACGCTTTAAATATGAGTCATAGAAAGTCTAAAATTGCCACGTTCATTTGAACATATATTAAAACAATTTTTGGCAAATGACAATAGTCCAAATTACCGGCCAATTACAATATCAACTGTTGCTGTTAAAATAGTATATAAAATGCAAAGGGGAATGTTGAAAAGGGCATATTAGTCTATATATGTTTACGCAATGATAAAATAAAAACTCACGGACCCCATCAGGTCGCCATTTATCTTGATCCCACTGGTTAAGTTCAAAGCGAGCAGCTCTTGTTTTTGCGTGTTGGTCAAATGTCTTCTTGAAAGCCATTCTGGATGACACATCGTCCACTACTCGAAACCTAATTAAAATATAGATGACCTAGCCTACAGATTTCTATAAAACCATCATTATAGTTATTTAATGACAAGGAAAATTATACAATTACATACAGGTACATACTTAAAACAGATGTTTAATCATTGTGAATACTGTGATACATGAGACGAGCATTTTGAATTTTCCGAAATAAGAGTCAGAAAAGGTATTTGTTATATACCAGAAAATGTCTTATATATGAATGAATTATAGCCATACGTACAAGTGATCTACAAATTTCCAAATACCCGTATCGGACAGTTATTTTTTAATTTTCAATCTCGAATTAATCAGACAAATAACTTTTGCAAATCTTTGAATGGCTTTGGGAATGTGAAAGATGTCCAATTTTTTCCAAAGAATTGGTCTTGTTCACTGTCGACGTCCATTAACTCTATGTACCTGTTCAATGGTAGATCTCCACTAATTGGATGACATGCGATGCGGTAATTCCATTGGGCGAAAACGGGAAACGTATCATTGAAAAGCTTCTGAATTTTAACAGGTAAATATGAATAATTCTCCTGCAAACTCTTGCCTCCCGTCGCTGCAGTAAACCTTACTTTACTTTCCAATTCACTCCATGTAGCTGCATCAATGAAATGACGGTCACTGCAAGGAAATAGGTTCAGTCATAAAGAATAGCTACATAATATTGGGGAGTAATTTCTTACCAACACTAAAATTGTCTTTTAAAACCTAGTATGTCGTATTATATGTAAAACTTTGTTGTTCTGTGTTAATAAATAGAATAATAGTATAATACTAAAATACAATAATTATATTCAAATATGAATAAATATGAACGATATATGAATTAATAAGCACGGTGCTTGTCTTTATCCCATTATGAATAACGTTTTCGTATATAAGCAGATTGGGTTTGTTAACAAGGACATATCACCTGAAAAATGGTTCTTCTATATTATCCCCAGAGTTTGTCCACATTCCCTCAAGATAGCACAGTACTGGCCTGAAGTAAGGTTTGTAGTCGCGTAGCTTAGTATCTTGGTTGGCCCACGCTCTGAAGTACTCACGCATTTCGTTTACCTAATATAAAGCACGAATGTTGAGGATGGTGTACGGATGATGTACAGACGTATAGTTATTATGACAATACTTTTATTATCAATCAAACAAGAAAAAATCAACTGTCATGCCTGCTTGCTTTTGATATGTTCATCGCAACGGCGTGGCGCAGCGACAGCGAAGTGGTGTGCATAATTAAGGAATAAATAATGATAGGCCATTCAATATGGTGAAATTCAGCACGAGTTGGACAGAATGTTGTACAAAGCACGAACCGAAGGTGAGTGCATTTGTACTAACATTCTGTCCAACGAGTGCTGAATTTCACCATATTGAATGGCCTATCATTATTTATTCCGATTCAAACATAAAAATTAGTAAAAGCCGTGTCTGTGGAACGGGCATGAAGGAAGAATACCCATGCTGTCAAGATTCTGAAGTCGGCCGGAAAAATTTTAGAATTTGTTTGGGCTGTTCTATTTTACTCCCCGTTTTAGATTTTATACAGTGTATGCAATAGTTACAGTAGTTACGGAGGGAGTAAAAAAGAACAGCTATCCCCGGACAGAGCCCCAGATGTGCAGCTGAGATGTGACGTCACTCAAAACAATGCAAATTGCAGATTGAATAGAGCATGGTCGTGCATCTATGGAGAATTAGAGAACGTTCTATATTGGCTATGCTGCATTCTGATTGGTTGAGAAATTCGAATAGAGCACGGTCATGTTTGAATATGTAATATAGCCTGTCCGTACTGAATGTCCAACAATCCCAATATCCCTCTCGTTCTATTTGACGAAATATGTCTAGCTACGCACCTGCCCTTGTACATTTGTTTTTTTAAGTACACTTGGTGGCACCGGAGGAAAGGGGATCTCTTCCATGGCACCATAGCTTGGGTCTGTGCGACTAGGCATGTTTAAGCGAAAATCATTGTGTCTGGTGCGGAACTCAACACCATTCAAAACTGCAGCGAACTCTCCTAAAATATCATAAAATTTAGGAATATTAATTTATTTCATATTGTCGATATTATGGTATCACGTCTAACTCTATCCGATTGTGTTGGACGAAAGGTACGAGCTTTTTAACTGCAAAGTCAGATTATTATTTTGTATATAACATAAACCTAAGAGATACAATAATTGCTATTGCAATGAGATTGGAACTCACCAAGTCCAACAGTTCTTATGTTGTTAGCGTGATCATGCATTGCTGCCATTCTATTGCTTGTGTGGGTGTCGGAGTGGTAAGGTCGACTACCAGTGAGCGTGCGCCTGTGCATTATGCAGCAAACGATTTAGTTATGCAATGTTTTTAGCAGTGCAAAGGGTAAAATATCATTTTAATAGCTCAAAGTATTCAACTTTTCAACTTTTAGAAGTATTCATAAATTGACTCACCGATAGCCACCTGCTTTATCTACATGGAATAGTACATGCACTGGTGCTTTTATATTGTCAATCATTAAAGCATCAAATAGGGAAGGTATTATACAATCACTATTTATAGTTTATTCAGGATTCATGATGATCCTGATGCGGATACAGTATACGATACTTATATAATGTAAATGTGAAGGTTTGTATAGTAAAAAGAATACAGTATGCGCGAGTAGGCCTAGGCTAACCTTGTTTGCTTCAATCCGGAATCTCCATTTGATCGCACTTGTTCTTCGATTGCTAGATTCTGCGACATTAATTGTTTTGACAGTACGGCCAAATTGTTTCTTAACATTTCCCTTTCCACCATGTTGTTCACGTGGCCTTAAGAAACAAAAAATTACGTTATTACACATGTCATCAATTCTCTGTTAGGACAACCTATTTTGTTGCAGTAGTTGGGTAATCGTCTTCTCTTTTGTTCTCACAAGATGTATTCAGTTCAACTATATTCAACAATTGCACCCACGTTTATCATTTCTTATGTTGCCTGTGTTATACACACTAATTCTTGTGACATTGCATCTATTTCAACTATTTATTGTGACTCACCTATATCGCCTTTGCATATCCAGTTACGCCTCATGTCACACGGCTTCACTCCTCGATTATAAATTGATGTGTCGCCATTTCTGTTGTTCCAGTTATTTATAATAAGGCATTGTTTAGGTTTAACAGCTTTCCCTTAAAGCAAAGAAAAAATATTTTTGTATTGAGATATACTACCTTTTAATAAATTGTCTTTTAAGTCACTCAACTTTTACAAATTGGGCAATTCAGTATGTACATTGTACACTGTCAGGATACACAAAACGTTTTATTACATACTAACCTCCCAGCCAGGTATCAATCCAAAACTCTTTCCCAACCCCTACATTTTGCTGTATGGTGTTATTTAAATGAACCCCCAGTTGTTGTATCTCCTCCGTAGTGTCAATGGACAACAATCTGCTCCCCATTTCACTGCACAGCTTGGACGCTCCCTGGTGGTTTTGTCTCCGACTCCAGTGAACCTCGATAACGAGATAGCAGCTTCCGTTGTAAAAATTTCCCCATTGTCCCTTGCATACTGTTTCTTCCTCACCAAAGCCTGTAGTAACAATGATAATGCGGATTTAAGCCATGGATTCAGTGCATTGTGGAGTTATTATAATTTCTCCGGGTGTTGTTTCAAACTTTGCACGAAATTCGATGAATTGAGTGCCAAGTTTAGGAAACAACGCCTAAGTGGAATAAATCAGCCAGAATACTCAGTCTTAAACTTACATTTTTCACACATTGCAAAGAATGTTCGACAATATCACCTAAAAGATACAAAATTACTAAAAGAACATATTTTCGAGGAAACTTTTTTGTGTGTTCCCACGCTCAATCACTACGTTTTTTCGATATTGATGAAGCAAGATGGGGTCAAGTTGCCAAAGTACAAATTTCAATCTGTATTGTCAAGTTGTCACCTTGACAACCATTCAACACTTACCATTTGACCTGCATTAGCACTTGGCTTATTATTCTTTATGATACTATTTATAGATTTTTACTCAAATATGAAAATCAACTTATCAGTTAAAACTTGTTTCACTAGAATCTAAGGCTGTGCTTTTGAACTACCCGCGGTGCAAGTTAATTGCATAATATTTAATAAGTTTTCCCCTAAGTATTACGAAAAAACTGCAGTGCAATTTACATTGTCGCACGTTTTCGACAAAAACGGCTCATCCAAGCACACTTACTACACCGCTAATAACGATGTGTCAATCTTGTCGGCGAACCGTGTATGTGAACAGCGTCGGCTCGTTGTTAGTACACCACATGAGTTCGATTGCAATAAACGTGATGCCTTTCATAAGAATTATTGAGTGTTAGTGCGCTTGGATGAGCTATTTTTGTTGAGTATGAGCATATAATTTTGCACTGCAGGGCTTATTGTTCTCGGTCCCGAGGCTGTATTTTTGTATGCCTGCGGTGCAAGTGAATTACGTAATATTTTAATGAGTTTTCTTCCGAGGTATCGCTACAAATGATAACAATAAGCCCTGTACACACCGGCATAGCCTGACAACGGTAAAGTCAGATACCGTTGTCACAAATGGCGGACATTACCGTCGCTTCAACTGTTTAATCACTTGGTCCTCATTTCAGGGGATTTTATCGTCGCCAATTCTGTGCATGCATTAAGCTGATAAATGTATCATATGAAATCCCATTTCGATCAAATTTGGTCGTGAATCGCCACAATGTAGCGACTTCGATATCGTCAATGACAACGGAATCTGAATTTGAGTAATTTAGAAAGACAACGGCATATGGTAATTACAGTGTCCGTTGTCCCGTATCTCATTTTGATCAGTTAAATAAAAGACTTTATTTCGATGGTAGAACATTATTAACTGTACAGTGAGTATTAAGAGACTTTGATTGATTGTTGTTCCACGGAAATTTAGTCAAAATATGTGCTTTATTGAACATACTGTTTATGAAAACCTAATTGAAGTGACGGTTATGTCCGCCATTTGTGACAACGGTATCTGACTTTACCGTTGTCAGGCTGTTCCGGGGCGCTGCAGGGCAGTGTTGGAATTGGACAAACCTTGCCTAGCTATGTGTGAAGTGATATTCACGACATTCACACATAGCTATAGGTCTGATATATATCGATGTTAAAACAAAAACACAATATTTCAAATAATCTGCATTGTTGAAATCACTATAATACATGTAGCTTGTTTAGATTCAGTGAAATCAATTTCATAATTTTAAGTTGGTAGTCTAGAGAAACTAGCGCATGTCGGCTACCGGATTAACCTACTATTTAATTAATCTGGTAGCCGACAGGCGTTAGTTGCATTTGCGAATACAAGCTAAGTTAATGGTTGATATAGTTTTGATAATTTAACCTTCAATAACTGCAAAATGCAAAATAGTTGCAATGTGCGAAAATAATTAAAGAGCCTGACTCAACTGTGGCAGCACTGTTCTTGAACTGTTAACGAATGGATTGCGTTAAACTTTTTAGCACAAACTTGCATCTCTCTGTTTTAGGAAGTATAAATGATGACGAATGGATAGCTCGTGAAATGCCTAAATGATCAAAACAATTCCTCACTATTGTTACGCTAACAGAACGGTTAACATTTCAGATGTTAATATAGGTGACATTTTGTGGTGAATGCAACCAATATGAACGGTGTTTGGTGAAAGAATGAATAAATAAATAAATGAATAAATTATTAAAGGTCATTGACATATAAGGGCGAATATAAAAATACGCTTTGATATATTGATAAATATGAAAATAAAATGAATGCAATAAAAAATGTATTCAAAAGACCTCGTTCAACCTTTTTAAAAGAGCCCCTTTGTACAGGGGGACAAAGCGAGTACACATTTCATCTGAATATATTTTATTTAACATTCCATGCTTTAAATTTCTTGTTGAATTCAAATACGAAGGTACATATGACATTTGACATATGATGGAACACCTCTTATTGAAACTTTGAAAGTACCATGGTATACCAGTTTGCATTTACGAGGGTAGATTAAAAAGTTCTAAACTGTTTACTGTGAAAATAGTATTGGTGTATTTTACTGATACTGTATCATATATTATGCCCCGATCAATTAGCTTCGATTCATCGGCCGGGTGCCGATGTTCAGAATTGCATTCATTATCGAATGAAAAATTCGATCGGCCTGGCGCCAGCCGCTGAATCAGAGCTTATGTGAGCTTGGTATAAGCCATATGCAGATTATCTATATCAGTGTAATTATATCCTTCATTGAAGTTTCAACTAAAGTAAATAACAAGAATATACTTGGTAGTCATATTAACGAGGCGGATGGTGGATCATTTAATCACACTGTCATTGCTTAATTGACTTTTATCATATTTAAAACAATCGAAAAATGCTCGACGCGTTGCTATAGTAACGTGATCGGATAGAAGACGCGTGGGTGACAATAAAATAAACAAGATCCAAATTTTGGGATAATAAAATATCTATTCAAAATCTCTAAATTCTAAGCCGTCCTAGCTTTTCTTAACTTACTGTGCAAAAGCCGAACCCAAATCCACATACATACTGTAAGTAATTACAAACTGATGGAGGACATCAACTTTATAAAGAAACTCAGCATGATGTAAAACAAATAATATATTGTGACGTGAACTCATAATGAAAATCACATACAAAAGATAAAAAACAATTGAAACAAATATCTAACCCACTGATAAACAGGTTATGTTGTAAGTGAATGAAATGCATCTGTTAAAATGAAATGAAAACTATTACATAAATGGAGATTATAAAAAGCACAAAATATAGAAAATGAAAATGACCATGAATATGTAGGGATAGTCTGTGACCAAATATCGGCAAAAAATCGAAATGTTACTTTTTAAGATTAGATTTGACACTCTTTAACCAACCCTCGTATATGTTCAGATCATATCGACACATGTTCGACTCAAGCTCTTGTAAGATTTACGTTTGAATGGCAAAATTCTAAAATAACTTGGTCCAAGAATTGATCGATAATTGATCGATCGATGATCGTAGTGAAAATCGGAGCAAATGTGACCAAGGCATTACTAGTCATTTCTCAGGAGCAAAACACCCGCAACAGTATGATAATAAAAAATCATCCTCAACTCCAGAAGTATATTTCGTTGAGTATCGGGATACTTGGATGGTTCATGGGAGGCATTGTGTTTGGATTTAATGCATATGCGATTGCCCTGAAAAAGACATTCAACTACACTCAGACTGAACTGGAATACATAGCTTCAAGTGGAGACTTGGGAATGTGTTTATCATTCCCGCCAGGTATGCTCTTCGACACTTTTGGGCCTAGAGTTACAAATATTGCGTCATTTATTCTCACGACGATGGGCTTCGCACTTATGTGGTTGGCAACAGAATACAGGATATTCTTCTCATCGAACAACTGGCTTTTATGCATCATTTACTTTTTAGCCTCAGAAGGAACTATGTTCATCATTATAGCGACGTCCGTGGTTAACTGCGAAAACTTTGACCGAAAACATAGAGGCAAGGTTCTCGGGCTACTTAATATCATATACGGCGTTAGTCCAGCGATATTCAGCGCCCTCTATGAAGCATTGTATATACAAGGGCATATTGAAGATCCGGAAAATCAAAAGTTGGGAGAATTTATGATTACGCTTGCCGTACTTTCAGCGTGTATAAATTTATATGCAGTTGTAATGCTAGAGACAGTCCAAAAGGAAACAGATAAACCTGGTGATGTTGAACTATCCCGACTGTGCAGAACAAATCAAAATGGAGAACAAGCTAATTATGGAACAGAATATGAACTCAACAAGTTTCCATTAGAAACAAAAGAGGAAATCAACGACAGAACCACACTCGTTCAAAAGAAAACAACAAAGCAATTGGATATGAAAAGTTGGGAAATTATTCAAACTCCCGAGTTTTATTTCATTTGGTTAACGTGCTTACTCATAGGTGGAGCTGGCGGTACATGCACAAATAATATCACAACTGTTGTAAAATCCGCAAAGTTTGATACCAAAACAACACTATTCACAGTCATTATACCAATTTCTGCATTATTGACGCGATTTCTTGGTGGGGCTATACCAGACTACGTCTTTCAGAAATGGCCAGACATTCCAAAATCTTCAATTTTGTTATTTCCATGCATTATATCATGTATTGGTCAATTATGTTTTACATTTTTTAACCAAAGTTACATTGGCTTGATTTTGTCCTCTGTACTGATGTCTCTAGCATATGGGTCATTCTACCCACAAATCAATATACTCACTATAGAATATTTCGGCCTGAAATACTTTGGGCAGAACAGCGGTCTGATTGTAATGGGTCATGGAATCGGGATAGTCGTATTTCAAAAGCTTTTTGCATTAAACTATGAAACACATAGTCCAACTGAATCATCTGATTGTTATGGAGAAATGTGTACCAAGTGGTATTTTCTCCTGATGGCAATATTGTGTTCTTGTGCAATTTTTATAACTCTCTGTCTGATGAAAATAGAAAAAGATGAACGACTTCAACACGAGGCTACAATGAACGCCTAGTATTTGAGTATGTACTGAACATTTATACTATATGAACCAAAATGTTGGTGCTTTGTACTTCATTCTCATATTTACGAACACCTTGTTTTTGTACTGTACCTTAATATTCCCCGCAATTACTTTACAACAATAAAGGTATATAGCCTACACATTACCTGTACAAAGGCATATATATATAGAATTTTTTTCTTTGTGTTTACATATTTCAATAGCATTTCCAATGGGCCCCTTTATTAGGCCAGTTTATTCCGCATGGACGTTTATTTCAAAGTACCCGAAATTAAAACCAACGGGCCATATGTTTTAGAAAATGTTCATGTTTACGAAAAAATAGCTCAGAAGACAACAGAATCGTCGATTTAATTCCTCACTTAAGTTACATAAACGGTAAGGGTTAAAAGTGCAGATCTTAACTGTTTTTCGAAAAACCGTTTACGTAACTTTAGTGAAGAATTAAATCGACGATTCTGTTGTCTTCTGAACTATTTGTTCGCACATATATACTTTTTCTTAAGTATATGATACTGACACACGTTTGTGTTAAAAAATGTCGTGGGAAGTCTGCCTACAAAGTGTGAAATAAGGAAAAGAAAAAAATCGTACCTTCGACGTTCCGACATTTTGTTACCAAAACAAACCGTTTTCGGTAACCAGCGTAATCGAGTGGATCACCAGTGAATAATGATCTATGGACTAAATCTGATCACTTCTAGGGATCCATATAACCAGAAAACTAGATACACGATGTCCGATTTGGTATCTCAGACTGGCCACATGGCAATGTTTCTAAACTATTTCATAGATGTCACTGTAACATATTTTATCATATTTTCAATTATTTAACCCCCGTAAAAACGGTGATTACACTGTCGTAAAGGAACTTCCATTTGCGATATTTTGATACGGAATTCAACTTGTCTTCAGGTTTGCCGTGTCTTTTACTGTTTTTTCGAGTGTCATTTTGTTTCAATTTTCTCAAATTGGGATTTCTGTCTTACCCATTATTTGAGTCATTTCTAAATTGCTTTCACATAAATTATCATCAATCTGTCATCATTTTTAATAACTGTCAAATTTGATGACCTTCATGACTCGTTTATTGGGTACATATAAAGAAAGAAAGGTTTGAGTAATGCTGTGTCAGAGCATGCCTCCACGAATAATTAGATATCTCTTAATTTCGAAGTTCCGTTGTTGATGCTGTGTGAGCATACCAATCTTTCTTCCATTGAACACTCCATCTATACATAAAAATCAATGAAGATTTCTTCCTTATTGAGAAAGTTATTCTAAGGTAAGTGGGTGGCACTTTTTGTCACCCTGTACTTGTGAAAAACAAAGACACAAAGATTATATCTCTGAAATAGAAATCTTAACATGCAACTCAAATTATGTCGCAAGTATAGTATGCCTAGAAGTCAAGCGAACGGTTCCCAAACCCCGCACAGTGTTTTGAAAAAAATCAGGGCAATAGCAAATGTAATTGTTAAATAAAAATCGGGAATTCGAATATTCATGTTACAAACCTCTTTGCTGTTGTCTGTCTGATCCAAAGACGTTGATCCTCTTTTAAAAAAAATAAAAGTCAGTTTTCAAGGCTAAAAACGTTTAACAATAATACACTCAATAACGGTATGTCAGTAATTAAAAATTGCAATTAATAACAACTTAACCCTTTCCTGGTGAATATAAGAGGAAAATGTTGGCCCTGGTGACGGATAAGTAATAGCTGTTTTGGGGGAAAACTGCAAATTACCCATGTCCCGAACCTTTTCCTTGAATCCTATCACTGTTCTGCAATTGTTTAGTAAGGATTATCACATTAGAACAACTTGTCAAAACTTGGTGTAAAAATGTTAAATAGAACTGGAGATATTGTCATTTTACTGATAATGGTGCCAAAAGAAACCTATCATCCCGAAAGGATGGTAGGCCTAATAACCTGCCTTTTGCATGTTATTTTATACAATTAAGTCTTTTTCGCATTCATTCAAAGTCTGGAAGCAAGACCTGCGTTGTTAAATCATCTTACATTGACTCCATTGTCTTAAATCCTTCAACTGATGCTACGCCCGCCACTCAAATCGAAAGTTTTGAGGATTCTCTCATTTATTTTTTTGGAACCCTTTTCATTGGTGTGAATACAACCATAATTCCAAAAAGGAAAATTAAGAAAGAATCAAGACTCAATTCGTCCCAATCATATGAAATATTAAACATAGTACGTAAACGTTTTGTTGGTTTTACATGCATTATTACATATAGCTCGTGGTTTCATAGTGTAGTGACCATAGATTTTGCGCTAAAAAAGATCCACAGATATTATGATAAATCTGATTGACATAGCCGCCCTTATTAGCAAAGAGACTCACCCTGAGCAAGAAAAACTGCAAAAATTACGCCTAGAAATCCTAGTCCATTCGTCCTCATCCTGGTAAAAGCCAACTCGGTGGGCTACTGAGTGAATGACTCTCACATAAATATAGAGATCCAATTATCATACATTTTATCATTGTTTATATGAATTATCTTTGTTTGGGATTAAACAAGGGACAAATAGTGGATACTAATGCTAAAGTAATTGATAAGGGTGTTTATACTTACTATACTTATCTAATCACATTAAGTGAAACGTACAACTGGCCGTGAATCTTATCTCAAACGACAATGGTTTGAACTGACACTATTTAATCTGACAGAAGCGGTTGACGTCGAAGTCCCCGTTTTGCTTTCCATTTTATAGATAATTTGAACTTAATTATCTAACATTGACTATAAAGTTAAGGATAATGATTACAATTTGATTTGCAGGGAGACCAAAACATGGGACACGTTTATGTTTTTGTTTGGGGTTGTTACAATTACTAGATATAGTGCAGTATGACAGTTTGCTCAGTCCAAACCGTCGTTGTTGATGAATAGGACGGAATTCTTGGAAGGCTTCTTTTTCGATTGTCGGTGTCGGTTGATTTTAACTGTGCCTTTCGGAATTTATTTCTGCTATCTTTACTTTGACCAGTGTAATTTTTCGGAACCAGATGGTACCTTTCAAAGACAACCATTTAAAATGTACTTGTTCTTGTTGAAGTTAAAATAGATTACTTACAAAATATGTCCCAACTTCTGAAAAATAGAACAATCTGCTGGTATTCATCTACTGAAACTCGATTACAGAGATTAAAGAACCTGTCACTATACGTGTCACTATAAATAAGGTATAGACCCAATGTATTGAACATGTGTTAAATTCTTATGAAATGATAAAGGTAATAGTGTTAATTAACTCACTGATTCCACACTTATTTTGAAATAAAATCAACCCAAGAATATGTTTTCAGGCAATTCCGAGAGTGTACCATTTCTTTGCCAAAATTGTGTACTTTTCTTTTAATTATCATTTTTCTGAGGTTTAGATTTATATTCACATTCAATTTTGTAAAAATATCAAGAGGTACTCTAATGATTGGATGCAATCAAATATGACCTGATTTTTATACCATGCTGTGTGTGGTTTTCACTTACTTGATGTATTGAGGTAACCTACACTCCCCTCCATAAGTTTGGCAACCTTAGCTCCGCCAGTGAACTACGTGTTAAAGCCTCTTTACGTTTGAATTTTTATTTACTCACCCTGCGATGAAATTACATATAATATTGATGTAAACGTAACTTGACTTTATTTCCAATACCTCCAAATTTTCACAATCTTTTTCTCAATTACAAAAGGTCAGAAATTGATGATAAATTTGATGAATTTTTGAAAATCGTCATTCCCATGTATAGTAAACCAATGGGAAATGGTGGGTTCGGGGCAAATCAGAAATCAGGATATCTATTCAGTAAAAGATGCAGCAAAAAATATTTTTATATGAAAAATTGAATTGTCTAACTTTTTGGTACACTAAGTGTTTAGTTTACTTGATGGATACTAAAATTACAGAGCTTCAAAGTCATTTTTGAAAATAATTTTTCGCCTCCTTTGTTATTTCAATGGGAGAGGCATTTTGAAAAATAATTTTGACTTCGTTGAACCTGATGAAACGTATCAATTTTTTGTTAAATAAAGTTAGCAAATTCAATTGCTTACCTAACTTGTATTTTTTGCAAGGACTCGGATGGATGAATATTCTGTCAAATGACTTGCGGCAAACCTACCATTTCCCATTGGTTAACATGGAAATGTCGATTATCAAATATTCATCAAATTTATCATCAATAGTCGACCTACTAGTATTATTAATTGAGGAAAAAATTGAGAAAATTTGAAGATATTGGAAATAAAGCCAAGTTACGTATAAGTATTTTCATCGCGTGTTAAGTAGTTAAAAATTCAAACGTAAATAGGCTTTAACACGTAGTTCAATGGGAGAGCTACATGTAAGGTTGCCAAATTTATGGAGGGGAGTGTATATATTTCAATGGTTCATTGCTTCCGCAGGCCTAAGCCACTCTTATGCCTTGGTCACATTTGCTCCGATTTCACTACGGCGCCCGGCCGATTGAGTATTATGTTCAAAATTGAATACGATTTTGAACAAAACACTCGGCGACGGCCGATGGATCGGAGCAAATGTGACCCAGGCATTACTTATGCCTCAATTGCTGGAATTACACCATGCGTTTTAGAAAGGCGCCTAAGGTATGAAAAATAGGTGTAATCACGATTGCGGTTTTACAAAAGCGCTTTTCCAAAACTCCTAGAAGCCTAGTCACTAGAAAACGCTTTAAATCATTAGGCGCTTTTGGAGTGTAGTTACTCGTCGCAAGATCCTGGGGAACTCCCTGTAACACCCGAGAACTATCAAAAAATTACAAAAGTAACAACACGTAAAAACAAATTGTGCTTTTAAGATATTGTAAGTGTGTTGAAGTATTAGGATTCTATATACCGTTAGGAACCTTGGAATACCAGCTTTACAGGAACTCTATGTATTATGTGTTCCGCGTCGTGTATTCCTTATATGGAACGCTTGAACATGATGAATATCTTGACGACCAATTAACGTATTTTTGTTTTGTAATCGTATAAAGCATAACCTGTATATGATAACAGAATATTTCATTGTCACTCCGTCTTTAATAAGTAGTAAAGTGAACATATAGCCAAAATAGTATATTGTTGAACATAAGATATAAACATTTCAAGTGTTTTGGATATCATTTATGACGTCATAACACGACTGATAACAACAGGACGATCTTAACAAAAGATTGACTAAGAATCTCCTTTACGTCGTAAAATAGGGAACGTACATTTTTGTACCACTTTTTTATTTTTAAAGTATGGTGCTTTACTAATTATTAATCTTATTGAAAATTTACAGGCATCAATATGGAAAGGACAATATTTTGAAAATCAAGTCAAATTTTAAAAATATTATATCTAAATCCATTAAAATACCCCTCAAAATGGACAATGCGCAAAAATTAATGTAAAAATGTGCTCTTGTACATTCTTGTACCACTTTTTGTATCTGGCTTTACGCAGGGTAAAAGGCCATAAGTATATATTTTGAGGAGATATTCTTTAATTTCGCCAGGACAATATTGTCCATATCAAAAATCTTTTTCTTTTGTCAAGTAATAAAAAAGTTAGAAGCAGTTAACTTACCCTATGTGTTTTACGCCAAAAAATCTTACACTTTCTCCGGAGAAATCTAATGCGTTCTATACAAACTATTTGAATTGTAACCGTCAATGTGTTATGACGTCATGATTTTACATGGTCCAGTGAATGTAGGAGCAAATTTTTGACCATTTTGATCAACGTTTTACCGAAATATTCATGATTTAAGGTATTTTTACAAGGAATTACGTTACATTATTACAACGTTAATTTGCAGGTTCTTCGCATAGAAAACCGTAGAACGCTGCGTTATGCTAGATTTCTAATACATCTTAATGCTATAGTCAAAAAGACGAGGGGCTACCCTTCAAAATGATATATAATAGGTTATGTAACTCTAATGTACAGCGAAATGGTAAAAGGATGAATATTAAAAATGGCGTAAAATAAGCGATTTCCCCAGGATCTTGCGACGAGTAAGTGTAATACCGATCGGTTTTTGTAAAACGCCTTACCCGGGTTTTTACCATTTGCCCTAAACGAAATAAGACGTATTTCGAATGCTACACATTTTGGTCACCGCAAAAAGGCAGGAAATGATGGATGGGAGCCAAAAGATGTAATAGATTATCAAATCATACCGCAAAAATTGAAAGTAAGGTCACATCACTGGCAAAAGTCTTCTCTTAGATGCTAAAAGAATACATTTATTGTAGATGTACACATCTGCTGGATATTCTCCATATCTACATAGTTAAAAGTGCATGAAAGGCGTTTAAAAATGACAGGTGTAATTCCAAAATAAAAATCCTAAGACGCTTTACAGTCAAGCCAAGTAACTAAGTCAACATTCGAAAATAAAAATCTCAAAAATCGTACATCTTTGATTTCCAAAATAATTTGTGAGGTGGTTATTAAGATGATAATACATCTTTTAACGTATTAATTTTGAGTACATCTTGAATCCATTCTCAACAAAGCGTTGTCGAAATAGGGATTCGAAATATTTGAGTTCGGGATGATAAATGTACGTTAAGATATACCGCTCCTTAACAAACTCCTTTGGGAACAAGATATAGAATCAAATGCATATTCTTCTTATTTACTCCCTGACACATGCCAACGAATGTTACATCAGTTAATATCTCCGTTTTAAATAATTTTGTAAAACGTTGTTCTCTACAGGTGCCATTTTTACAATTGAAAAACAAAATTGAACATTTTGCATTTCTAAATTGATAAGTTTCTTGGAATACAACTTAACTGTTAACGATTTAAGTCATTAATAATATTTCCCTCAGTGATCCCATGCTAAATAGACAGTAACTAGGTTATTATTTTGTGTTCAACCTTGTTTTCATGACTTTTAAACATGAGTCGACAATTATGTAGGAAATTTCAATTCCAAATGTAAGCGTGTCAACTCCTGTTTTTGCACAAAATTTAGCCTTTTATAAAGATAGATCGCCAAAATCTGCATGTACCTCTCAATGAGGCGACACATTTTTAAATTTATAGATGCTGAGCTCTAAACTCAAACAAAAATTCAAACCACCCGCTATTATTTTGATTACACAAGACGGAAGTTCCACTCCCGGGGAGCACTGTGGTAACACTTTGAAGGAGGATTCTTGAAAAATCGTTCGAATTTTCACAAAAGGTTTCACGCAGTTTTATTGCTTTGTTTAAGCCTCGACTAAAATCATACTCAAATCCGATACCATAATTATAAATTTAAATGAAACATTAAACTCAGGTCAGGTTATATGATAAACCGTTTCGAGAATTGATGATTTGAGTTAACTGTGTATATTTAAATAAATGAAAGTCGGCATGTATTCGACAGTTAATGTAGACACATGATGTATGCATCCACGTGTGACTTAAATATCGATTCATGACTATCATATTTGGCTTTCAAAAATTAAGTTGGAAGTTACAGTGGTTGGAGATTAACGAAAACGTCAATCACATCCGAATATCCGAACGACGTCAAGTATTAACAATACCCCTTTTGTGCATCTCGAACAAGGCAAGGTTCTGTGATCCAGCAATGTGCATTCCGAAAGAAAAAATTCACAAATATCAACAAATTTCATTGAGTTGGATATTACATTCGAAATCACAACTTTCGAAATGTTTGTTTTAAACAAGAATTGTAAGAACTTAAAACATGTTGTTAGTTTTTTAAACCGCATATCCTCACTTACGTTCTTTGACAAGGACGAATTCATTTGAAAACATGGATTTTCTTGATTATTCTTCAAAACTACCCTTGAAATATAAGTGTGTGGGATATTACAGTGTAAATTGACACGCATTTGTTTCCTCCATATCATGAAAAAATAAATGCAGTACCATCTTTCAATATTTGAAAACAAAAAGTTCATTCTGTATGTAAACAAGAAAAAATACAATTATGGTTGATTCATAATGAAAAATGACAAATAACATACATGTTTTTAAGTAGGGGTATACAGGGACATAGTGGAAATTCAGAAATTTAGGCCATATCCCAAAGACTGCTTCACCAATATGTAACAGAACATCAAATTTATCATTTACACGTTTGCTGATAGGTTTATTGAAAATAATTAAACAGAGGTTTACTTCAATTGTGGCACCATTCTTAGTTAATATTGATGGACATACGAATATCGAATGTTGACTAAGTTACTTGGCTTGACCGTTTAGAATTGTTGGTGTAATCAGGATGGCGATTTTGTAAAGCACTTTCCACTAATGCGCTTTAAGCGGCTTTTCTGGTGTAATTCCAGCAAATATAAACATTATTACCAAGGGCAAAATTTAGCGATGAAATTCGTGTGGCTTAAGCCTGCGGAAGCACCGTAAAAGTTACACATATTTCTTGTCCTTACAAACATAAAATGCACCCGATTATAGTATCTATTTGTTTATTTGATACATCATATATTTGTAATTTGGGCATTTTACTGGTAAATGTTACATTAATATTCGTATTTAAGGGAATTTGTTCCAAACGAATAATGAAGCAGTTATGACGCTCATACCTGCCAACCTAAGACCAAAATTTGCGGTAGTTTTTTTTAATTGCGGTATTTTTCGGTAGATTTTTTCAAAATGCGTTTTTGCGCCATTTTAATTTTACGGTAGATTTTTGAAAAAAATGGTACTTTATCGGAAGTTTTTGAAAATGCGGTAGTTTTACGGTGGACTTTTGAAAAACTAGTTTTGCCGAAGATTTTGTAAAATGCTGTAGTTTTTCAGTAGACTTTGAAAAATACGGCAGTTTTTGCGGTAGATTTTTGAAAAAAACGGTAGTTTTTGAAAAAATGCGGTAGTTTTTGCAGTAGTCTTTTGAAAGTCTAGTTTTACGGTAGATTTTAAAAAAATGCGGTAGTTTTTGCGGTAGATTAAAAAAACTGCACGGTAGTTTTGCGGAAGATTTAAAAAAATGCGGTAGAGTCACGGTAGGTTTTGAAAAATGCGGTAGTTTTTGCGGTAGACTTTTGAAAAAAACGGTAGTTTTGCGGAAGATTTTGTAAAATGCGGTAGTTTTTCAGTAGATTTTGAAAAAATACGGTAGTTTTTGCGGTAGATTTTTGAAAAAAACGGTAGTTTTGCGGAAGATTATGAAAAATGCGGTAGTTTTTGCGGTAGATTAAAAAAACTGATTTTGCGTAGATTTTGACACACTTCAATGAATAAATAATAAAGAATGTTTTTCTAACACAGCATGCATGGAACTCTTTCATAAACAGACTAACAATTTGAACACTTCAGAGTAGAACCTGTGGTAGTTGAACACTGTGTTTTTGCATCACGACACTCCCCAGTATGTTGACTGATTACACGCCAGCTTACTTAATTACTTACTAAGTACGCAATAACAACTGTCACAGACCTGCCGACACCTATTTATTTTCGGGCTGGTAATGGAATATTACAAGGGTAATACGAGAAGAATTCAATTTTTCAGAATTCCCAAATAATAACGACAGATTTTACGGTAGTTTGAACAAGAATACTGTTAATTCTAGCAGAAATACGGTAGATTTTCAAATATTTACTGTATATTTTACGGCCGTTCTTATAGAAAAAATCGAATTATGATAAAATATTTTACGGTTGATTTCGATAAAATTACGGTAGATTTTTTACGATCAATTTTACGGGAAAAACGGGAAATTTTTACGGTAGTTTGTCATTTTTTACGAAAACGAAAATTTTAGGGTAGATTCCCGTAAAAATACGGTAGGTTGGCAGGTATGACGCTATAAGTTATAAGTCGCTATAATTGTAAATTGATGAAATACAACTACTAAGCGTATGTAGCAGCTGATATAACGTGCATCATGTCTACCTATTGATGACCATGTGATATACAGTAGTCACAACATAGAGTTTAGCTATCAAAATAATCAACTATAGTAGGTATATCTACCTGATAAAGGATAAGAGATAGAATAGAAGCGGTGCTTGCATGAGCTGTGCAATGGGAGGCCATAACAATTAGTACAGAGATTCTTTATATCTAGTATACATTAAAATGGTATACAAGGTGTTATGGACGTGTGTGTTTTGGATATGTCTACTTACAAATTACGACGCTCAATCAAAGTCGATTACGTCACGTTACTTTGAGGACGATGTAGACAACTTCAACACTTTGGACAAACTTATCGGAGCCTTAGAAAAGGCTTTTCAGTTCTTTCACAGAGACGCCGAACATATTAACCTCGATGGCTTTTTTGGATTTCGAATTGCTCAAGGTATGGCGTATGTTTATTAAACAGGTCAATTTTGGGGCGAAATAAAATGCACCTTCAATGTCATTTTGATTTTGATACCTAACAAATGAAATAAAATAACTACGTCAATACAGATCAGGTCTATTCACAGGAACTCACCTTTTGATAAGTAAATACAACACATACAATAATTGTATATTGTTGAAATAAACTAATCAGAATAGTATCATTGCTGTAAATTTCAGTCAGGTAATATAAAAAGCCAGACAATAAACCAATTCATATATCCATTTTATAGAAGCAAGTCAGTTTAGATTAAATAAAAACATGATACATGTACATGGGCGTCCGGGGGGGGGGGTGTCGTTTGGTGTTACTGCAGCCCCCTATTTAAAGCGGCTATAAATTTTGAGTAAGTGACATTGGGGATTTTGTTCGTGATACTGAAGAGAAGACTCATAGGAAAGAATAAGAACTGGTGAAAGAGGTGGAAGTTCAAACTTCAAATTCAAACTCTGGCAATGGCAACTATTTCTATATGTAGTAGCCCCCCCCCCCTCATTTGACCATCCTTTGAACCCTCTTGATTTTCAGTGATACTTTATTTACAAGAATGGAGTTGATATTCACAGGATGTAAGGCGTGTAGCTATTCTAAATTGCTTTTAAATTGTATTTATTCATCTCCGTCGAGTAATACTAATTCGTGAAAATAATTGAGAGCTCAATAACAACAAATCGTTTAGGGCTTATACAACAAGTCAACGCAAAATTGAAATGATCATATATTTTACAGTATTACATACCCAGCGAAGCATTTGTATTGAAGTCAATGGAGCTGAAGGTCGGCTATATATTTCTGTATAGCCGCCAAACCTTTTACCATGACAATCTTATGACGTCATCGGGACGTCATGTTTCATTTCTTCCTAATTACACTCGCACACAGACACGTGGCGTCATTGATATAACGTAGCCATGATATAAAAGTATGTAATACAACAGTTATGTCCGTATCATTGAATATATGCCTTCGGTCTGTCGTAATATAACCCTCGCAAGCTCGGGCTATATTGGTGACAGACCTCAGGCATATATTCAATGATAGGGACATAACTGCTAAATAAATCACATCCAAATCATCCCATTTCAGGCCAAATTGAAACAATCCTCAACCACGTTTCATCCACTAATCTGGATGAGGCTTCTCAAATCTACTTGGAGCGCGTCGCACAACTTGCTACACTCGCCAAGACAATCGCTGCAAAAGTTGAGCCCGCAATTGCTGCAAACAACCCTGACTATTATGAGCAGTTTAGAGACACCATTCATACACCTTACATCATCGAGTTCAAGCCAAGACGTGTTAAGGTAGTATATTATGAATGATGTTCAATTTATTCTATCCGGTAATTTTTCATGAGCCATAAAAGCCTAGTTCTAATATGGCTAGTCATTGTGAACAGGGTGACCCTTTTAATGTCACCAGGACATTACTAAAAAGAATGATAATTTAAAGCGTCCATGACGTTCTGGTTTTTCAGTGATAGCTATGTATGGCGAACAATGTATTCCCCAAAAGTTAGGACGAGATATCTCGCTAAGTGGTGACACATTGCTATAGTTTTGTGAATATTTTGTGGACGGTTTTCGGCGGTTGGTGTTCGGTGTTTGTAACAAATGGCATGCGGTGACATGTTGCGTGCTAATGCCTTGTTGACACTCCAAAGAAAATATTAGTAATCATACAAATCAATATACAACTGATTTGATAACATTTTTAAAATGTATCTTTAATATTCGACTTACACCTAAGGAATACAGTCTCACATTGATCGGCCACCATATATGGTTCTAAGATGGCTGAAAGTGTACATTGTGATGCAAGAGATCAGTGAAATCAACTATTAATGTATTATTACTATCCCTGTTTTAGCCTGTCAAAGTTAGTCATACCACGTATGGAGAGCGTATGAATTACAATGAACAAAATGGGGATCTCTGTTATTCGCATTTGTTTGGAACAGACAAGAAAAGGTATGTCATTAGGAGAGTATTAGGTGGGGTTTTAGGATACGCACCAATGAGGATCGGCAGCCAGTATTCGAACTCGAGCCACAATTTCCTGGCGTGGAACTATTTAGTAATACTATTTCTAGAAAGCTCATCTTGGGACCGGTTATCATACACGTGACTCTATAGCGCACGAGTATGAAGTAATATTTAAACCTGTTTGGCTGTACAATCTTCAAGGTATGGGAAATATTGTTACCAAATTGTCCCACTGCGCCAGGCAACGGAAGATCGAGTTTGAATAAAGGCTGCCAATCCTTCTTCGGTACGCAACTGCACGTACAAACGCTCCTTTTTCGAAATACCTAACTTTTATAAGTAATGAAAAATCATAAATAAAAGCACGTCAAGTAATCTACCAATTACGTGTCATTAGAAAGATGCCATAGATTTTTTTCATTCCTGTCAAAAATCCCCATTTTTGTCCTGGCCAAGTCGAAAAGCGTAATAAGTTTGCAAAATATCTTTGTTTCAGTGAAAAATGTACGATAACTGATGAATGCTGGGATATGATGACACGTGATCAGGGCGTGGGTTACGTGACAACTCATCAACTTCTCTATTTCATAGCTGCAGAACATGTAAGTCCGACTCTCAGATAATCATGTGTTTTATTTATTTAGTTTAGCCATTCATTTAATGCGTCAACCGTCAACCGACAGTTAAACTCGCGGATGCTATGACACTGCCGAGATGTATACTCGCGGATACTAACCAGATATGACGCTCCACTCCGTAAGTGTACAGCTAATTCATTTAAGGAATAAATAATGATAGGCCATTCAATATGGTGAAATTCAGCACGAGTTGGACAGAATGTCGTACAAAGCACGAACCGAAGGTGAGTGCATTTGTACTGACATTCTGTCCAACGAGTGCTGAATTTCACCATATTGAATGGCCTATCATTATTTATTCCGATTCAAACATATAAAAAAATGAAAACATTGTTCAGAGAATTGGGGATTGGAGCTACATGAGATACACCAAACTCGAGCTCGCTGTTATTTTCGCCATTCCAAGGTGTGACGTCACAATGCAAATACAATGCGTAGATTCCCGGATGATTGGATAGAGCACGGTCGTGCATCTATGGAGAATTAGAGAACGTTCTATATTGGCTATGCTGCATTCTGATTGGTTGAGAAATTCAATTAGAGCACGGTCATGTTTGAATTAAACATGAATTATTGAATAATGGCTATTCATATTTAAATGAGTGGGCCATAAAATAATGGGTTAGTTCGTCAGCCGGCAGTTGAATTGGCGAACACTACCTGTGGAGACATTTATCGATTGATTTTTTGGACTCGGCCGAGTAAATATCTTTAAATGATTGTGAAGAAAAAATTCTGAATGACGACGCTGTAATATAATTGCAATTAGTCTTAATAGAGGATTGCGAAAATCAAAGAAAACGATGATATAAGGTAATGAGCAATTATTGAGAAACATTGCAAGCGCCGTGTTCTTAGTAAGTCATTCATTAGCAATCGACAATGAATGTTAAAAGGTAGAATCAGATTTTAAAACGAACTATATGGTTTGTAATTACAATTTTGCAATATTTTTTGCGCTTGTCTTTCTAAGTTAAGCGTATTACTAAAACCCCGATAGTTCTGTGTTTATGCCAGGTTAATCCTTCGATTTCACGGTAATCTAGCAATTTGTACATGTTTGCATCTCAGATCGATATTTGATCGGTGATCTCAATTCGTTTTTTTCAGTAAACTAGGACTGTGAAGAAAACATTGGAATGATTTTGAAAATATCGCTTCCTATATTTTGTACTCTTTCACCATTCTAATCCTTTAACTTCTCGATGTATTTTGTCTCATTTAGCATACATCATAGTCTCACGTACAGGGTGGTCTAAAAACGCAACACTTGAAATTTCTTAAAGTCCCGGTAACCCGGAGACACCCTGGCGCAGTCATCATAGAAAGGAGTATAAGGATTGAGTGACTCTAATATTATACCAATAAAACGCTCGACCTTCCTTTAAAACATATAAGAACATAAGCTCATTATGTGGGTAATCACTGAGATGTACATATAGCTTGCAATTTTTGTTACAGGGTTCTTTTGAAGCACCCTGTAGCATGCAAGCATACGTGTAATTCTAAAATCCCAAAGCTGCATTCTGATTCATCAGAGTCCCTCTTTACCTAACGCTTTTGAGAGAACTATTCCAAAAGGATAGTAAAGGCTGTGGATCCCACAATGCCAAAGCTGAGTGTAGTGAATTTAAGGATAGGATCCAATCAGATAATTCAATACATCATTTTCTTAGATAGTACCCGACAAGAAAATGTAAAAAGTCAACTTATCATTAATTGTCCTCGCACGAAATAGACTAAGAAAGTATACTTCATTTTACAATGGTAACAACGACTCGTCAATTTGCATTATAGGTTCACAGGTTTATACACCCAGCTTGCAGATCTCGATTTCCTCGGGAAATGTTGACAGTACTGATTATAACAGGATCCTCATACAGCTATCGGGATGAAAGATTGAAATTACTAATTTGATTTGATTCGGGTCGGATAAGGTCCCCAATTAGAATATTTCATGTCAACTTACATTACAGTCTTTCCAACACCGACATGAGAAAGGAACCCCTCCCCCACAAAAAGATATACTTTATAGTTTTAACTCAGACAGGGTATTTTGGAGAGGCCCACAATAGTTTTTGTAAACTAAAAGTGTGGTTGGATCAAAAAACACTCGCAACATCATCTCTCTTTAATGAGAGATACAGCGCCGTACTTTTCATTAAAAACTCATAATCATATAAGCGAACAGCATGGAACTCGGAACAAGACGATGGGATTTTAAGTGACATAATTGAGTAGATATTTTTCTTCTAGTTTTTTTTCAAAAGGCATTTCAATGTGAGTGAAAGCCCTTGACCTGGTGCAAAACGAGCAAAAACACTACGGTGGCCGAAATGACACAATTTTGGTGCCAAAACAACACCTTTGATTGAGGGTCAAAATTGTCAAATTTGAACCCCTCCTTGATTTCTTAAAAGCTGAGCCAACCTCCATTGCAAAAACAGCAAGGTCACACACCGGAATAGCCTAACAACGGTAAAATCAGACACCGTTGTCACAAATGGCGGACATAACCGTCACTTCGACTGTTTAATCCCTTGGTCCTCATTTCATGGGATTTTATCGTCGTTATTTCAGTGCATGTGATGATGCTTCAAACGGAATCCCAATTTCGATCAAATTGGGTCGTGAATCGACACAATATAGCGTCTTCGATATCGTCAATGACAACGGAATCTGAATTTGAGTAATTTAGAAAGACAACGGCATATGGTAATTTACCGTGTCCGTTTTCCCGTATCTCATTTTGATCGGTTAAATTAAAGACTTTATTTGGATGGTAGAACATTATTAACTGTACAATGAGTATTAAGACACTTTGATTGATTGTTGTTCCAAAGGAATTTAGTTTAGGTGCTCTATTAAACATTCAGTTCATAAAAATCTAATTGAAGTGACGGTTATGTCCGCCATTTGTGACAACGATGTCTGATTTTACCGTTGTCAGACTATTCCGGTGTGTGACCTTGCTGTTTTTGCAATGGAGGTTGGCTCAGATTGTAAGAAATCAAGGAGGGGTTCAAATTTGACAATTTTGACCCTCAATCACATGAAGTGCTCATGAAAAACTTGGGGGTTGAGAATACAGGTGTATTAACACAGACTTATCAATCATACGATTATTTCTAGGTTGGTTGTAAAAGTAGCGTCATCGCAAAAGTGGGACAAGCCGAAAAATTTGACAAGTTTGAGGTGAAACAATGCAGCAAAATATATGCAGAAGCGACATCTTTAGTCAACAATAACCATGTGGAAATCAGTGACCGAGATCTGTTCGTTGAGCAAGGTACGTGATGTGGGTGTGATTTATTGTCGGAAAATATTATTTGTTTCCTGATTTGGTTGATGTCGTTGTACCCTGCTGCTTAATCTAATTTATCTTACTGCGTTAGTGATAGCACCGGGGGACGTTTCCCAAATATAGTTATGCTCCTGAATATTGTTATTTTACTATTTCACGTTGATTACAACAAAATAACTATTACAGGCCAGGATAATTTAGTTGTTAGTTTTGCAATACTTACGATGGCATCTGGAAATCTTCCTGGTTTTGAGAATTTGAAATATTTTCTTTCACACTGACATATATGATGTTTGCAATATTCTATACATGTTAAGAAAATTGCCCGCTCACTTTGCAAAACAGCGTTAAAAAAATATTCTACGTGCACATGTACATTTATAAAAAAAGTAATTCCAACATTTTAATTAAAGACCGTGAGCTACCAGCTAATGATAAACACTAATACTAACATAATATGTAATACAAACCTATTTTTACGCAAGCATCTCTTTAAATGTAAGACTTGGTAAAATAAGTGCAACAGTCTCAACATGTTCTTGTTTCAATAAAGGTGTGCTCTGTGGATTGATTGGATTCACAGACTTCCTGAGGCAAGACTGGTTGGACATTATACTTTCCTGGCAGGATGATTCGGGCTGTTTCAAGGCAAACCATCCATCAACTGGGAGACGCTTGCTAGTAGAGAGAAAGCTTGAAGGTAACGTAAAGTTCTGTTTGGTGAGTAGAGAGAAAGCTTGAAGGTAACGTAAAGTTCTGTTTGGTGAGTAAAGAGAAAGCTTGAAGGTAACTTAAAGTTCTGCTTGCTAGTAGAGAGAAAGCTTGAAGGTAACGTAAAGTTCTGCTTGGTGAGTAGAGAGAAAGCTTGAAGGTAACATAAAGTTTTGTTTGGTGAGTAGAGAAAAAGCTTAAAGGTAACGCAGAGTTCTGCTTGGTGAGTAGAGAGAAAGCTTGAAGGTAACGTAAAGTTTTGTTTGGTGGGGAGAGAGAAAGCTTAAAGGTAACGTAAAGTTCTGCTTGGTGAGTAGAGAGAAAGCTTGAAAGTAACGTAAAGTTCTGCTTGGTGAGTAGAGTGAAAGCTTGAAGGTAACGTAAAGTTCTGCTTGGTGTGTAGAGAGAAGCTTGAATGTAACGTTAAGTTCTGTTTGATGAGTAGAGAGAAAGCTTGAAGGTTACGTAAAGGTCTGCTTGGTGTGTAGAGAGAAGCTTGAATGTAACGTTAAGTTCTGTTTGATGAGTAGAGAGAAAGCTTGAAGGTAACGTAAAGTTCTGCTTGGTGTGTAGAGAGAAGCTTGAATGTAACGTTAAGTTCTGTTTGATGAGTAGAGAGAAAGCTTGAAGGTAACGTAAAGTTCTGCTTGGTGTGTAGAGAGAAGCTTGAATGTAACGTTAAGTTCTGTTTGATGAGTAGAGAGAAAGCTTGAAGGTAACGTAAAGTTCTGTTTGGTGAGTAGAGAGAAAGCTTAAAGGTAACGTAAAGTTATTTTTGGTGAGTAGAGAGAAAGCTTGAAGGTAACGTAAAGTTCTGCTTGGTGAGTAGAGAGAAAGCTTGAGGGTAACGTAAAGTTCTGTTTGGTGAGTAGAGAGAGATTTGACATAATAATTACAAATGATTAAGTCCCTTTCTGAAACAGTTTTGGATTTTCAAACCCCAAAAAACATTCCCGAAACAAATCTTTTGACGTACGATAACGAGCTCTTTTGGGACAACCCCACACAAAAATGGTAGCGATACGTGGAATAGTTATGTGAACGACATCGAGAGAGTAATCTAAAATACCTACGCAATTGCGTAACGCAAAATTAATGAGATCATTTTTCATATGCCGTGATTAGCGCCACTGAAAATGTAGAAAGCCCCGAGGAACTCGATCGAGATAAATTGTGATCGTTTCACCTGCAACGTGGCATTTTAAAGTGCTTTAATGAAATATTTGATCAGCCTGACAATGAATCAGTATTACTAAGCCCTTGATATCAAATATTAGTATATCTCCTTTAATACTCGAATTCGTAGTTCATCAGAAAGATGCAATCTCTTGTCGAACACATGCAGTGTCGTAGGAACAATGTACGCGAAAAAATGCGTAGTGTTGAAAAAGGCTTAGGTTGCATTTTCCTACGACCGCGGTGCAAGTGAAAATACGGTTGTGTAATATTCAAATTTTCTACACAGTGGTATTTTGAACATGGTATTGTGGTATAAGCACAATCTAGCTAATTTTAGGATTAAAATCATGCTTGCGGTCAAAAAGCATGTACAAAAATGCAGCCTTAATAATTTCCCAACTTTCTTCAGTCATATTTTTAATTCATGACCTGAGGGAAATATATATAAGGCTTGGTTGATTTTACTTCTTTTAAGTGCACTAATTAAAAGGCCATAGTTTTTATATTTCCGAATTTGTTGACATTAGAATTCCACATCGCCTAAAAACGTTAATTGAATAAATATGATGGATCGTATTTTCTAATGTACCAAAATGCTGAAATAATTCAATAATAACAATGCTATTAAGTAGAGAACTAGTGTAAATGTTATCAACATGTTACATAAATTGTTGTATTTTTCTGACTACTCCGAGGTCTGTGGCGATGTAGAATTCTAATGTCAATAAATTCGGATATATAACAACATGGCTGGAATTCATGTCAGCTATTCCTCACGTATGTTCAATTTCCGATTATTATGAATTTTAGGACACTCTACCGTTCCAAATGAAATCTGTTACCTGAATTTCATTTCGCAAACCTGCGTTATATCGTGTTACATATTTGACATTTTCTTTAAATCATATCAAAGATCGGCTTTCCATCGTGATTATAAATAATGAAAAACATTTGAACATTTAAAGAACATTATAAGAATAGATTATAATAAAAATAACATTTTACAAGCATAAAATAGTACTAGGTGTTCTGATATAGGTAGAAAATTTGACACAATTTTCTGATATTTATTTGCGTAGTGTTGAATTGACACCTTCCTACGCCCCTGCATGCATCTGCCTCGCTTTCAAAACTTGACGTTTGAGGGTAGATTTGCACTAAACTGATGTATTGAGCGTAACCATGCCTATAATAATAATAACAATAATAATTATTTCAACAATTACTATACCAGTATTCTGTATTTTAAAGTAAATGTATATGCAAAAATGTCGCATTTAATATGACATCCATCAACGACATGACGTCACAAGAATCATCCAATCGAAACAGTATGTGGTAGAAAAGGACTTTTCCATTGTTTTAGTGGCTTACTTTTTAATACGCTACTTCATTTCATTAACTAGAAACTATATTACGATGTCTCTGGGTAAGAACAAGGTACATGCATGATTTTTTGAAGTTTCAAGGGAATTTCATCACTCGCACCCAAACACCAAAGCACTCCTGTTTCTGATAACCATGTATTTTACATTATAGATGGTTGCTTGTCCCACGAGTCTGGATTGGCTACAGGATTACTTGGAGTATACGCAAGGTACTTCATGGAGAACAATGGACATTTTTAACTTTTAATGTACTTAATCAAAGAAACAATAAATATATGTGAACTTACCAAATATAAAAACAAAGTACTCTAACAAGTTGCGTGCAAGCCATTAACATGCAAACTGTCACAACCTGCCATTTGTTACAGACACCGAACACCAACCGCAGAACACTGGTGGTGACATAAAAATGACTATGATCATGTATAGACATTCATGGTATGGTTTACATTAAACATCTAAATAATACAAAATTATAGTTTCTATATAGCTGAATAAATAAATGAAAACTAGCGCTGCCATCTTTTATTCAACTTTTATTTTGGCCAGATTGCCATAGACTCATATGTGTTAAATCTTGAAAAAGTGACTATATTTCATGATTTATCAAAAAGTGTTGGTTGAATCCCGGGGGTTGAATCTGTCTAAAACTTGAATGGTAAAGTTGAGAGTAATAGAAAATGATTTAAATAACATTACTGTATAAGTCAATAAGTTATCATTTGAGAACACATTTAACTGAATTCAAAACCGCAGAGTTACATAGAGTCACATGCGTTTGCTTTGAGCAAATCCTTGCGTGGTATCAACATGTCTTGGTAGATTGGATGTTTAATCAATTTCTACACATCCGAGACCGTCCTCAGACACTGAATAACATTGTATACTAGTAACGAATATTCAAATTGTACAGTACTAGACAGTGGATACCTCTCTCAGACATTGAATAGAATTGGATAACCGACATTCAATTTATACGCCCCTAGAGAGTTGATGCCTAAGTTATTGAATTGCATTGGATATCTTCCTTTTAAACATGGATATTAAATAAATATGACATGAAAATTCAGTATTAATTTACAAATTCGGTTGACTTTAGTAACATTTTGCTAAGATTCTATCTTTTACAAATTACAACTAGAGTTTATTTCATTATTTGGCTTAATAATTGTTATTCACATATTGAGACTGGTATAATACATGATACAACGCTATATTACATTAGAACATGTATATATGAGCACTAGAGATCTAGAATGTGAAATGTCAATATGGCCATATTAATCCACAAAATTCTAAGGAACTGGTGGAGTGAAAGATGGCAGGGTTTATCATAAATGTTTGATATCATATCGACTCTATGTTGTAAGACATTTTCAAAATATAGAAACTTTAGGCTGATCCCAGTAACGTTTATTTAAGTCAAGTTTTATGGTTATTATTCTTAATTTTGCATCTATGATATATACGATGACAATGTGAATAATGTCACAGTTTCTTTTGTCATGATGTATTTTCATTCACTGATTCGACAGATTCTTGTTTGATCTGTGCCTCTGTATGTGTTGATTCGGTATCCTCTACAACTTCCTCTTCAACTGTTTCTCTAATGCTACTCAGTTTATCAATTTTCTCCATTTTTACAAAAGTAACCATGTCTTTGCTGTCATCACCAACATTGGTGTCTTTTTCCTGTTTGTCAGTCTCATTTATGTCATCATTTTTGACATATTTCAGTCATGTATTTAAATGACATAACTGTATAAGTCAATAAGTTATTCTTTGAGGAAACATTTCACGGAATTCAAATATTTAAATCTGAAAGAGGAAAAAGTAAGTCATTAGAGGTCTCATATGCAAATCTCTTAAAATCATTAGAGGTCATTAGAGGGCTAATATGCAAATCTCTTAAAATCATTAAAGGCCTTATATGCAAATCTCTTAAAATCATTAGAAGTCTAATATGCAAATCTCTTTAAATCATTAGAGGTCTAATATGCAAATCTCTTAAAATCATTAGAGGTCTAATATGCAAATCTCTTAAAATCTCACAAAAACGAGATTTAGCGAGATTTCAAAGCTATATGGAAACTGTACCATTAGATAAAAACCCCGAGACCAATCATTGCTTTAAGCAAACTCATCCATGGTATCAAAATGTCTGGGTAGTAATACTGGATACTTAATCAATTTCTAAACATCAGAAACCGTCCTCAGACACTAAATAACATTGGATACTAGTAACGAAAATTCAAATCATACAGTACTAGACAGTGGATACCTCTCTCAGACATTGAATAGAATCGGATAACCGACATTCAATTTATACGCCCCTAGAGAGTTGATGCCTAAGTTATTGAATTGCATTGGATATCTTCCTTTTAAACATGGATATTAAATAAATATGACATGAAAATTCAGTATTAATTTACAAATTCGGTTGACTTTAGTAACATTTTGCTAAGATTCTATCTTTTACAAATTACAACTAGAGTTTATTTCATTATTTGGCTTAATAATTGTTATTCACATATTGAGACTGGTATAATACATGATACAACGCTATATTACATTAAAACATGTATATATGAGCACTAGAGATCTAGAATGTGAAATGTCAATATGGCCATATTAATCCACAAAATTCTAAGGAACTGGTGGAGTGAAAGATGGCAGGGATTATCATAAATGTTTGATATAATACCCTATGTTGTAAAACATTTTCAAAATATGGAAACTTTAAAGGTGCAATAATAAGTGCAGAGGGGTCATTCAACGATCATGGACCAGTGTCAAAATATATTTAAGTTTGGATATTTCATCAAGACTAACATCTATTTTTATTATCTACAAAGAAACCCCCTAGATAAATATTATTTTAGCTGATATTCCTCTTGAAACATGGTGGATCTTAAAATTATAAAAGTGGAAGTCCCCTTTTTGAAGCTTTGAACTGAATTTACACTTCTTAATGCTGAAATTGATAATTTATCCATACATTTTCAGAAAATAGGTATGTCAAAGAAGATGTTGTTGCCTTGATAGCTCAGAAAAAATTAAGAAAATTTCCTATTTTCTCTACAGTCCTTATTGCCCTTTTAAGCTGATCCCAGTAATGTTTATTTAAGTCAAGTTCTATTGTTATTATTCTTAATTGTGCCTCTATGATATATATGACAATGTGAATAATATCATAGTTTCTTTTGTCATGATGTATTTTCATTCACTGATTCAACAGATTCTTGTTTGATCTGAGCCTCTGTATGTGTTGATTCGGTATCCTCTACAACTTCCTCTTCAATTGTTTCACTAATGCTACTCAGTTTATCAATTTTCTCCCTTTTTACAATAGAAACCATGTCATTGCTGTCATCACCAACATTGGTGTCTTTCTCCTGTTTCTCAGTCTCATTTATGTCATCATTTTTGACATGTTTCAGTTCATTATCATTACCAATATCTTGTACTGTTGATATATCACCAGAGTTGGTTTGTTTTTGTACATCGTCACCTTGGTTACCAGTGTCATTGTTACCATGGTCACCAGCATCATTGTTTGTTTCCTCGGCAACATTATCATCTTCTGATTCTTCTTCACTCTCAGACTCAGATTCCACTGAAAAAAGAATATGCATATTTATTTGTATAATCTTGAACACAGTAAAATCTGTATTAGTAGAACAAGCTTGCATAAGGGTGCGTTTCACATTGAGTCAATGGAACTGAAAACGAAGAGTTCTACTTGTAATTAAAAGTATTCCACTTAAAAAGGATCCACTTATATGTGTTCTAATTGGTAGGTTTTATTCATTATTCAATATTGAAGTCAGGCCCAGCTGTGTGATCACCACAGGAAGATCCATTACAGGATACCTTCCCCAAGGTTGGTGACTGTAATTTGCTGGTTGTTAAATTTAAATAGGAATATAAATCTATCAAACTAAATGTGAAATGTTAAAATGTTCATGTTCATAACTTCTCATTGTCTCAGTAACTCTCTCCCTTAGCATCATTGGGAAATATTACACATTCACACACACTTCTATAAGTTTTGTGAGTATATAATTCTATGCCTCGTGGTGTCACTGTGTATTACATCTAGTAAATGTACATTCCTTATATAGTAAATAAATGAATATTGCAATATCAATTCAAAATTACACATTTTTCAAGTTGCTGAATGTTATGCATAACTTTCATTTGTCAAAGATATGAACAAAATTTCAAAATGTATCGCTTTTTCCAGAGTGCTTGATAATTATTTACATACCTTTTTTGTCCAGCTTTTGTTTCTTGTTATTTTTCTGTTTCCACTTCTTTTTAAGCCTAGAGATACAAAAAAGAAAATCAAATTTAATAAATTTTCAATATGAGTGTTAAGCTTACGTACAAGTTACAAAACCAAATACACTTTACCTTGATAATAATATAAATACAAAGATAATAGGCGAAACCCGTGCAAGTAAAACATCTTAAAACCTCTGCTAGTGTTTCTCTACTGTAGTTAATTTGACATTATCAGTGAAAACCTGTCTAATCTAAACACCTATGAGACTGATCAAACATGTTCAGATTAGTTAGTATTCACATTTCAAGGTTTTACAAACATGTAAGTCAATGGGAAATATTTGGGATCGAGAAAAAGTGTTCACATCCTGAAATGTTCGGATTAAAGAGGAGTTCAGATATACAAGTTTCACTGTACATGTTTTATGATAATGTTTATGATAATGTGAACATGTAATACTATGACCCCAAGAAATTACTATCCCCCTCTCAGTTAATTTTTCCAGGGGCCTCAGTGAAACCTTTTTCATAATACCTACATACCTGGTACCCCCAATCATGCAACAAACTACTTCACAGGGAAAAACTAAACCCTCGAATACCATCATTCTCTATGTACACAAGTTATCTTAAACATGAGTGCCTAACCTCTCTGTTTTAAAATTTATTATACCTTTTATTTCGTTTCTTTGCTGTCCTGTCATCAGCTGCTATTTTGTTTTTCACCAATTTTTCTTGATACTCCTCATTTTTCTTATCCTGAAAGAGAAATTTAATGTTTTAAGACTGTTGTCACAGTAATGAATAATGCATAAGTTCCGGAATATGACACGTGTTCATGATGCGAGGTTCGAGAAAATCTAAATATTTCCTCTTACAATGCTATATTTTAAGTAATGCTATAAATATTGTTTTTATTTGGAACACCTTTTCAACATACAATAGGGTTACAATGTACTTAGCACTACTTCAAGAGTGACTAATATGCTTAAAAAGTATCAGAATAAATGGTAACAATGATACCAAATCATAAATTTAAGGGGATTTTCTCTAGCAGTACAGTTGAGTACACATTTCACTTCATTCCTAGATGACCAATAACTAGAATGTACCACCATCAGCCTACCTGCCTAGCGGGTCTACCTACCTCTTCAGTTTTTTCTGCATGAAATTTCTGCCTGGCATATTCTCTCCGTCTGATTCCTCTGTAAACATGGAATTCTCCGCTACCAGCTCCAGCACTAGAACCTGTTCATGTAATAAATACAGGGGTTTCATTAGCAGCATGAAAACAACTGGCAAAATTAATCGAAATCATAACTTTAACATGGAAAAGTTGATTTTGTGAAAACAGCCAGTGAAAATTGCTTGTTGTTTTTAGGGTCTTTTCAACTTTTCAAAGTTACGATTTCCATTAAATTTGCCTGTTGTTTTCATTTATTTAGCCCGATGTAATGAAACCACTGTAATGGATATAAATAAACTATGACTAATGTTAATTGATTGTTATTATCAGATGATCATACTGTAGATTATCCATATGTTTGACACGGAAAGGCTACCATTATTTGATATCTTCAATTATACAGGGTGACTCAAAAATGCAGCCCTAGAAAGACTTTTTCGGGTGAGATTTTCTAGAATTTACTTATTAAGAAATCGAGTCAAAATCGTGAAATGTCATAATCAAACATGCAGCTTTGATATAACACAGAAGCTTGTCCCCGCAATTACATCAAGTCATTTTTGAAATATGAGCATGTCCTTATTGCTCAATACCTTGTAAATCTGCATGACTCTTTGAACTTGTTTATTTCCTTAGTTTTGTGTACTTACCCCAAACATTTCTGACAAAGTCTGGTGTGGCTTTGGGGCCTTTCTCCTGTGGCCGCTCTGGTATGAATACAGGCTTTTCCTGAAATATATGACATGCATACTAAATATGTATACTCTAGAAAATAGATAACATTGTACCTGTCAATGACCCAATGAACCGACTACAATCAATTGATAGATAAATCATAGGTAAATAAATCCATACAGTAGCGTGCGGGACTAGATAAACTGGAATGATTGTGATTAACATGTACCTAGTTTAAAGACTGGACTGATCTGATTATTCAGAATCAGTCAACAGCCTTTGGCAGGTAAATTGTGACTTAAGCAAAACCACTCAAGCTTATTTATCTGAAAATGTATTAATCAGGTCTACTGCACGCGAGCATTCAATCATTTATATTTGATTTGTTCAAATTATTAAAATGCAAGCGGCATCTATACTTAAAATAAGAACATTAATTTGAGATACATGTAGGTATCACTTACATTTATAAATTTCACAGCAGTCCCTCCCCATAATTACCTTATGTTGCAGAAATATTTTTGCTTAGTACAAAAACAAAAAGAATGTACAGAAGTGTTATAACAGAACAATGTATATCAATTGGGCCCAACAGTGTAGAAACTAAAACCTAACCGCAGGCCTGTCAACCAGGGAACACCTAAAACCAGTGACAAGGGGGGTGGGACGAGATAAAACAAAGCAAATGCAATATTCGCAATTCGCATGAAACTTCTGATCAAACTGTGTTTAATTATTTCAGCGTTTGTTTGTTTCGTCATTCGTTTTTTTCATCATGAACTGAAAAATCTTTGCTTGACAATGATTTGAAAAATTTGCTTGACATATTCTGTCATGCAAAAAAAACAGGCATGACTTCAATTTCTTCAGCAAATGCGTGACAAATACGCAAATTGTGTGACAGCCATCCTCCGAACGCAGGGTTCCAGACATCATCCACAAAGTTCCTTCCTTCTTCTTGGAAGAAGGTGGGTGCATTCATGCGCCTCTGGGCCTTTATTTATATATCTGAGATTTGTCATGGCCCCAGAGGCGCATCACCAAGCATTAAAAACCCTAGGCAAGTTGAGATTCTGAAAAACAACGGATCGGTTGTTTTTGCTTTTTCTCGGAGCTCCTTACCTTAATCTTTAAAATTTTTGGACCACTATGTAGCGACGTTGTTTGTCTTCAAATTGACCCTAGTTGTAATCATGTTTATTGTGGAAATTATATCAAGAAGTGTCTTTGTATTTTTCAGGTGAGTGAAAGTCGAACGAATTCTCAAAATTGAGTTGACCTACATAATTTATGCGCATGCGTGATGTCACAAGTCACATGACTAAATGAATCTGCATATGGTCTAAACAATTAAGAGTCACTATCTCTGTTTGGTATTCCTTATTAAAACTAGAAACTATAATAAAAGTCACTGTCTATAATGAGAATTCCTTAATTAAACTTCAACATGTGTGATTCACTCCCGGGGATACACTGTTGAATACTGTAGATTGGGTTAATTTGGCGCTACTTAATTTGGCGATTTTGCCATTTTTGGCATATTGGCGGCTATTTAATTTGGCGGATATGCAAAAAAATGTTAATAGAATGTTAAACTTATGTGCTGTTTGCGAATTACCAAGTAAATGGGCATGTTTGGCTATGTTCATTTTTTCTTTTGAGGACCACTGGCGATATTCACCACGTTTGTACATTTTTGTGAGATCATCCTTTACATTTTACACCTCAATCGATGCTGCTACTTTTCCCTGAGTATTAATGAGTGACTGACCAGTTCTGAGCCAATTTATGAGAGATATTTTTTCATATTTTTGGAAAAAATAAACCGGAAGTGACCTAAATACACTGGACGAAATACCCTAGATGATTCCCGGGGATTCATTCTAAATTTTGGCGGAGATTTATATTGGCGAATTTTTCAATTTCGCCAAATTCGCCAAATTAAAGCGGGCGCCAAATTAACCCAATCTACAGTATTGCTTACTATGCAGTCTGATTGATATGAACTTTATGTAGTAAAATAGATGGCATCGTATACATTAGGGTATTCCCTATCTCTTCTCGCGAAGTCTCGTGCCGCTATAGAAAATTTTGAAATAATTTAAAAAGTGATGATTTTCCTATAGTATCAGCGCAATTACATCGTGCATAACAACTATGGTATGGTAAGTTTATCATATAACATTACATTGGGACAAATATATTAAAAAAAACAAATGGGAATCAAAAGAAATCAACTCCAAAGTAGCGCTGGGTTCAAAAAAATTTAATTTTCTGAAGTTTGAGGATTTTAATACAGGTGCATCCACGGCTCTAGTGACCCTATCAAAACTCCGAGAGTCAAACAAGTCACTAGAGCCGTGGATCCACGTCTAGGAAGAAGGAGGTACGAGTTCTGGAGGCCTGTGTTCGGAGGATGTGTGACAGCCTGCAACAGATAAAAGGGCAATTTGAATCATGGGAATTGAATACTTTAAAACATCCGGATGCGCAAAAGTTTAAACCAAAAAATGGAACCTCATGCAGAATGCCCCTAGTGCTCTTTGACATCGGCAAAAAATAGCACCAAATATAGATCTGTTCCTTTTGGACACCCCAAAATAGGTGCAGGTCGAAGGGTTTTGAGAGCATTCCAATAGCAGGTATAATGCATAAAAAATGAAAAAGAAGTACAATAAGCACCAGTTTGCCATTGTAGACATTGTACTTGATGGCACAAATTGAAAGTGAGCGATAATATGTGAAAATGAGAATTTACTTTACTTTTTTCAACTATACTCGTTATTTTTCTGTACATATTCAACCTTCGTGGTCTATTATTTCAGAATAATTTCTTATTTTGTACATACCGGATTCTTCATGAGTTTTTCAATCTTCATCCTCTGTAAATCAGAAGATTTCTTCGCTAATACGACATTCGCATCCTCCTTGGACTCCATCTTGAAATCGTACAAAATCTCCAAACATCTCGTTCAACATTTTTCATATCATTGAGCACCCAAATATCTAAACAACACATACATCATTATGAGTCTATGAATGACAATTGTTTGATGGATTATAGGCATGCATGGACCACTAGGAGAGGTGTAAAATGAGATATATTGAATTGTCACGTGACCAAAGTCTTTGTGTCAAAGTGCACGAGAACTGAGCATTTTAGTAAACAAACTTACAAACAAAAAACAACTTTTAAAACTCTATTATTTAGGGCAAACTGGTCTTCATATTACACTGTATATGTGTCTACATACGTACAGATATACAAAGTAAGTATTTTCACACTGTTTTTATGTTTCCTCTATGACAAGAGCTAGAAAAACTCTTCTGAAGTTGAATTTATCAAATACTCAAATTGACCTAGTTTTGTCTTTGTTTTGAACTTGTATCTTATCTGTAACTTGAGACAATTGATTCAGCAAACTTCCTGACCTTGTATTCTTGACATAGACTTTGGTCTTTGTTATAACCTATGTGTACGACTTAAAGGGGGCGTAAATTTGGATACAGATCTTTTGTATAATACACACACTTCTATATATAGAAAAATGTGTGCAAAGGATTGAACTTGAATGATCTGTAAGACTTATGACATATTAGACATGTACTGTGTATTTACTGAGTAGCAGAGATCATAGATTGTTTCCAATATTAGGTAAGTATTCAAAAGTTGGGTCTAATTTTTTAAAAGGGTGAAATTTAGGGATGGAGCTTCTAAAACCTCACAGAGGCCCCTCCCACTTGAGATTAATACATGACATGCATTACTGCACATCTACATGTTTTAGATATTCTTTGTGTTTTCCGAGAAAGAATTGTCACAAGGAGTCGCTTGTTTCAATAAGAAACTCATGTACAGAATGTACTCACACATATTTTCCTTTTGGCATGGTAAAAAACTTATGTTTTATTTATTTATTTGGCTGACAACAAATCTTTACACTCTTTATGTACTTCCAGATGAGAATGGATGGCTTTAAGAAGGTCGGGGATGATCTTGATAGGATCATTGAATCTGACACGACGAGCACCATAACAACAGACTCTGAAGACAACAAACCTGCGTTGACATGCAGGGAGAAGTTGAGGTATATCATACACGGCAACAAGTTTCAAATAACGATTATTATTCTCGTGATTATTGACTGTTTGCTTGTCATATCAGAGCTGTTAATTGACCTTGGAGTTTTCGATCATCAAATCCGCTCTGGAGGAGGAGAGGGTGAAGAGGGAGGGGGGACATCAGTGACAAAACGTCACCCGACAGTAAGCGTTGTAGCAGAGGTGCTGCATTTCCTCAGTATCGCTATCCTAAGCTTGTTCATGATTGAGATCATTGTTAAAGTGTATGCCATGGGACTTGATTTCTTCAAGCACAAGATGGAGGTGTTTGACGCAGTTGTGGTCATTGTATCGTTTGCACTGGATATTGCGTTTATTGGTAATGAGGCCGTATCTGGCGGAATCGGACTGCTGATTTTGTTGAGGCTCTGGCGAGTGACCAGAATATTAAATGGTAAGATTAAGTATTAATATTAATGTCTGGAATATTGGGAACTTGTTATTTAATTTTGAATAGAATTAATAAGCATCACTATGTGTACTCTTCATTTTTATATCTTAATAAGTGTATGCATTTGAATCAATTTAAGTAACTTTTTTCTACCTTACTTTGTCTGTGTATTGAAGTTCATTTAATGAATGTTTTACTATTCTCGTGAACATTGTTATTATCAATTATCAAGATATATTTTTGATATTCTAATAAAGTTACTCACTGTCCTAAATGGAAATTGCCTTATTACTTAATCCACAAAATAGTTCTAGAAAATTCGACATATTTGGCTTGCAATAAAACTTCCAACTCATCATATATGTGTATTTCACCATTCCAGGTATTATTTTGTCTGTGAAGACGCAAGCAGAAAAGCGACTCAATCGTGAGAAACAAGCCCGGGAAGCTGTTGAGCAGGAACTTGCCAAATTTCGCACTTATTGCTCTGAGCAGGAGCTAGAAATAGAGACCTTACAAAACTTACTCACCAAACATAAAATAAACTTTAAGAAAAGTGAACGTCTTCCAATTTCAAAAACAACCCTGAATGTGATAGCGGAAGTCAATGAAATCAAGGAACCGAATGTGAACAATGAAAGCAGTGGAAATACCAATGTGACCCAACAGAATAACTCTGTAACATCGGAAAATGTGCCTGTAACTAAACCAGCTGTCGAAAGTGAAGCATAGACTCATGAACACAAGATTGAATTATTTAAGAAAACTGATGAGGAAATTATGGGTTCTAACTTATTTTTTATATATATATGTAGTCAATAGAACTGTTTCACTACAATATACAGGGTGCATATTAAATTCTTTTTACAATTACAAGTCGGTGTAAAGTGTAAAGAGACCTCATGGACACCCTGTGTATTTATAAATGCCTGGGTATTGTTCCATAGCAATGCAGTTTTTTTAGTTTCATTTTTCATGTTGATATTCTTTTAGTGGATACTTTTGTCATTGAAATACTCATAACTGCCTCCAAATTAGCCTTGCCCAAGTCGGTATTTTTTACTTATCTGATCTTGACCAATGTAAGTAAAAGAGACCAACTTGGGCAAGAATACCTCGAAGTGTACATGTACAGGGTGTCCCGAAAGTATGATGCCCTCTAGGCAGACATATTCCAGTGTCCTCATAGTATGTGCCATATATCATTTTAAAGCTTATCCAAAGTTACATTGAATTGCCAAGTATCATGGTTTAACTCCCAAATGGGAAAAAGTTACAGTCATTTTAAAAGTTAGTGTTTTGTCAAAATAAATTTCAATTTTACACCATACTACTAGTCAATGAGTCCCCCCTTGGCCATGTTATCAGCAGCAATTATTTTCAGATATGACCTTAAAAGCCCTTCAAATAGGGGTGTGGAATTTTATAACCCTCCTAAAACCTGGTTAAAGCACTTTAGAAGAGTTTCCTTAGAGTTTCTACCCTCACCATTCTCTTTTTCCAACTCAATATCCATCCGACCCGAAAAGAATTGCTGCTGTTAAGATGGCCCGGAAGGACACATTGACTAGTGATTTGGTGTAAAATTGACCTTAATTTTGACCAAACACTAAATTTTGAAATGCCTGTAATTTGTTCACATTTGAGAGATGAACCATGATACTTGGTGAATCAATGTAACTTTGGATAAGCTTTAAAATGATATATGACACATACTATGACGACACTGGTATATGTCTGCCTAGGGGGGCCCCATACTTTCGGGACACCCTGTATGTTAATAACATGTACATGTAATGATCTAATTTAAAGAGAACAGTTTATTTTTCATATATCCTTAATATATTATTAGTTTGGGTGTTCCGAACATGGACCCCAGTGTATGAAATTAATATTGAAGTTATTGCTTAACAAGGTGCTTACACAGCACTGTAAGTGAATACGTATGTTATCAATAGATGTACAGAGTGTCCATGAAGACTCCTTATACAACTTTTGTATTGAAATTCTAGAGACTTTATGGACACGCTGCATTCTGTTACATACAACATTGTAGGTCATATCCACTCGACAGTAGCTCCAGGCGGATGTAAATATTAAGACTTGAGTGAAAATTGAAGTGCCTTGCCACATTGTCTAACATGAAAAACATGAAGTTTGGCATAGTCAAATTTTATAGAACAAAGTCAATCTAAAGTACTTTCATCATACTACTTTCTTTTTAAAGATTTTTATTCACAAGAAAACTGTGAATATACATATTACATGTATACATGTATTTATCATCAGTGGCAACACTGTGGCGAGTGTAATTTTTCATTGGCGAGTGTAAAAACACAAGTCAATTGTCACTTGTCGAGTTACAGAAAAATCCTAAGACCCACACTGATACAATGGTCATTATGTTAAAGGAAGTAGAAGGGATAGAGTGGAAAATGTTGGAAGCAATATCTCCAAGGTCTCACCTAATTTTCTTATTTTTGAAACATTTGAGATATTTAATGAAATACAGTATTATAGTTCTAAGATTTAAAATGCAGAAACATTCAATTTCATTAGAATTGAAATAGAAGCGTTAAACTTTTTCAAATCTTTTTGTCAAATAGCCTTACAAGTTAAAGGATTATACTAAAGTATAGTCAAAACTTGTGTTTTTTGAAATATTAACATGGCATGAAGTGATAAATTAAAAGAAAGAAATTGTGATATTCTCTTTTGATCACTTATTCCCTTCTACTTGGAGAAACAGTATATATTGAAGTAAACATTACAATTAAGATATTATTCAACAACATATTATATTTGCAATTTTTTACAAATGTTATAGAGAAACAATCTAATTCAAGTTTATTGACTAGAATTTGGGGAGATCGAGAGGGGGGTAGAGTCAGAATGGGACTTCAAACTTCTTGAACCACTTATCAAGGATATGTACATGCAATATTCTATGATTTTGACTGATATTAATTTTACAAACAAGTTGATATGTCACTTTAAGTGAGAGTCAATGTTCTTTTTGTTGTTCTTCATAGTCCCCAATGGCCCACAACTCTGTTAATAGAGAATAATTTTGCTCAAAAAGCTGAATTTTAAGTCTTCCACCTTTACAATTCAATACCTCATACATTGTATTTTAGCCAATTTGAAGCTCTCTTAAAGTGACAATGCAGAATTTCATTTATTGATTGTTATTTTGTATCAAAATGATTAGCAATTTCTCAAATGAAATTTTTTAAAACTAACATTTTAAAATTTCCATTTACAATAATTTTTTCCCCTGTGGTGCATTTTTGCGTGAAAGAAATATTTCAATACTACTAAAATGTTATCAAGAATTGAAATTTACCTCCAGAGCCACTTTAATAAACCAATACAGTGCAATAGTAAATGTTAAACCCAAAGACCACCAAACGATGAACCAAACAATGTTGTACAGTAATATAATATAATATAACATGTAAGAGTTACATGTACATGTATATGTATGTAAATACCTCACTAATAAATATTATGAGCACTAACATATGTAGCAATAATGTTGTCTCATCTCACTAGGTTTATGCAACATAGTGTGTCTGTTTCTTTGAAAGATGTCATTATAATCAACATAACGTGTCTGTTTCTTTGAGAGATGTCATTATAATTAACATAACGTGTCTGTTTCTTTGAGAGATGTCATTATAATCAACATAACGTGTCTGTTTCTTTGAGAGATGTCATTATAATTTCTTTGAGGAACGTCATTATAATCAACATAACGTGTCTGTTACTCTGATGATACCAGGTATAAACAACATAATGCGTCTCTGTTAATCTGATGTCACTAAGTATAAGTGACATAATCAAATCTTATGACACTTATATATAAGTGACATAATGTGTCTATTAGTGCAATGTCACTAAGTATAAGCAACATAATGTGTCTCTGTCACTCTTATAATATCGCTATTGTCCTCTAGCTTAGAAAGGCATCTCTTTAGAGCATGTAATGTCAGCTTGTTGTATGTTACAGTCTTGTGAAGCTCATCCAAGATGCGTAGGAAGTGAAGTCCAGTTTCCTCATCTAAAACACATATATAACATTAAGGGTTATGTACTGGGTCTTTTTGGATATGGGGTTTACCCAGAGGGAGATATGCATATCTAAATGAGGAACAAAGGGAATCAAGGTAGATATGCATATCTAATGAAGGATTTACCCCATTTTAAAATCAACCATATATAACTGCTTTATCCTAAACCCAGTACAGTTTCACACCACAGTTAAAGTGAAATTACCAGAAGTGGGAAGATATCTTGAAGAAATTGAGGTTCTGGATATGGAAACGGCAAAATCAGGGTGCAGGATATATCTTACCATCTTATCTCCCTAAAACTACAGTGCATAGCATAAATGGAATTACATCAGTAAAACATGCATAGAATTAACTGGTCATAGGTGAGGTACATGTACATGTAGGGATTGATTACAGAGGTTTAATGTTATTTGAGTATATTCTTAGAAATGATGTTTTAATGTTTAAGGCAGGAATGTTAAAAAGTGTCACCACCTTCATTTATGTACTTGAATGCTACTAGATTGTTCTTTTATTGTTTACTTTTATATTTCTATTTGATGGTACTAATACGTTAGCACTTGCACTTGTTACAAAAGTGTTACAATTGTTACAGACACTGTTACTATATAACTATATGTGACTATATCTTGTTGGTGACATAGTGATAGGGTACCCTATACAGACTGTGGTATAGGAAATCAAGCGGTGCGGATGTCATGTGCGCAAGGTGCGGATATTAACGGTCATTTTTGAATTTGAATTTGTGATATTTCATGAACTTAAAGGCATTAAGAGGATACCTAATAAAAGGGAGATTTTGTCTATAGTTGTATTCTTCATTCTTTAACGACGCACTAAGCATTCATCCTTGCTCCATAGCAAAGAATTTGAAATTGCTGCTTTATTACAGTTTACAGCCTTCATTCAGTATTGGTGATCTAGATGACCAATCAATAAAAATATTTTTGGATTTTGAAAGTCATAAACTTTCTAGTATGTGAATTTTTAAAAAATTGAAAACATTTATCGGATATGTGCTACCTCTAAATAAGCGGTGTGGATATTGTCATTTTACGGATATCCAAGGGTGATCCGCTTATATAGACGTTGTACATTTTTGTTTAATTTTTCCCACTTTGTATAAAATCACACAGAAACCTTTCAACTTTCAAAATGCAAAAATAATTTGTATTGATAAGTCATCTCGATCACCAATATTGAATGAATGCTGTTTACGTTGTGAAAAAGCTGCAATTTCAAATTATTTGCTTTGGAGAGAGTATTATTGCTTGATGCGTCGCTTATAGAATGATACTTAACACATCTATTAATACAATTTCCTTTTTATTAGGGAACCTTTACACAATACACATGTGTGAGTACCCAACATGCCTAAGTTGGTTAAATATCATGAAATCAAATTCAAAAATGACCGTTAATATCCGTACCTTGCGCACATGATATCCGCACCACTTGTTTTTGTATAGCACAGTCTGTATAGAGTGTAGTATAATTATGAGAGTTGACAACTTACACCTAGGCTTGGAGCATTGTCGTCTCAGTGTCTCAATGATGGTTACACCCAAATCCGAACAATTATCTGTCACCTACAATTATAGAACACTCAGACAGTTTAGCTACATAAACATAATTAATCTGATTTCATACTAGTACTTTTTGCAATAGATTAATCAAATTTAAGGACTCAGATCGAGTATGTAGTTACCAGTTTCACCACCAGATGGCTCGTTCAGGTCAGATAGCATGGCGAGTATAGTAGAAAGTTCACTTTAACTAAATATTCATCTGTTTTAGTGGTTCAATTTTCATATCACCCCTATTTATCTAAAAGTTATGCAAATTAAAATATGTCTAGTAAAAGAAAATGTTATTTGTCCAATACAAGAAAAGATATTTAACTTTTTGTGATTTTATATCTCCCCATCTCTCCTCGCATCTAGTCTATTCAAAATGGTTTTGTATGGATTAAAGCATATTTT